>CATNEN010000039.1:17342500-17942500 GCA_950097015.1 Macrostomum hystrix
CTGCAGTATGGGCTTGAGCCTCTACTACGTTGATGCTGACCAGGAACGGGTGCGGTTCTCCACCGGTGACGAGCTTCGCCGACTCCTGTGGCTGCACCACTCGCGCCATGGCAGTGCCGGCGAGCTAGCTGCGCCGCTGCGCATCATCGCCGCGCCGACGCCTGGCTGCGAGTCGGACGGCGCCGAGCATCCGGGCGTCCTTTGCGACGGCTGCAATCAGGCTGTGCGAGGTCGCCGCTTCCGCTGCTTCCTTTGCCCAGACTACGACCTGTGCCAGAGGTGCGTGCTGCGCGGTGTGCACGATCAGCACTCCATGCTGGTGCTTCACAGGCCGGGGGATGCCGACAGTCTGCCTCCGTGGCTCTGCCGTCCGTTCGGCTTTGGCGGACGCGGGCATTGGGCTGCGGGGCCATGGGGCGGCCGCTTTGGTCAGCAGCAGCAGCAGCAGCAGCAGCCGCCGGCGCAGGCGCAGCAATACCCAATGCCGCCGCACATGCGCCATTTTGGACCGCACATGACGCCGCCTCCACCGCCGCACACGCCACCACCGCCGTTTGGCTATATGCCCCAGAGGCCACCGATGCCGCCTATGTCCGTCGCCTGCCCGAAGCTAGCTAAAAAGCTAGAGAAGGCGCGCTGCAAATTCGAGGCGAAGATGGCCGATCGTTGCGAGAAGATGCAGCGCAAGTGGGCCTGGCGTCAGCAGATGTTGTGCCTGAGGCAGCAGCAGCGCCAGGCTCAGATTCAGGCTCAGAAGGAAGCCGGAGCTGCTGGCACAGCCGACGAGCCCATTCGCATCGACATCGAGGAGCAGGAGAGGCAGGGCACTCAGCAGCAGTGCCAGCAGCAGCAGCAGCTGACACCTGAGGAGGCGTTGCTTCTGAAGCAGCTGCAGAAGCGACACAAGCAGGCCAAGAAGAAGAAGCAGCAGCAGCAGCAGCAGCACCACAGGCATCACAAGCGCGGCCGTGGTGGTCGCAAGCGGCGCCGCAGTCGCAGCAGCAGCTGCAGCAGCATCAGCAGCAACAGCAGCAGTGAAAGCAGCAGCGACGGCTCATCTACCAGCGGCTCAGACTCTGAGGAGTTGGATCGGGGGACCGCTGAGCAAAAGAGCTACCGTCAGCTGCTGAAGAAGTTCCGCCGCATGG
This sequence comes from Macrostomum hystrix, assembly GCA_950097015.1. NCBI lineage: Eukaryota > Metazoa > Platyhelminthes > Macrostomidae > Macrostomum > Macrostomum hystrix. Next base: position 17,343,649 of record CATNEN010000039.1, read on the forward strand.
GCTTCAAAGATGACGAGACCTGCTGGCTGAGCCAGCTGATCCGGGAGAAGCGTGGCAACCTCAACGAAATCCTGGACGCCATTCGGCAGCGCAAGGCCGACGGTCGCGATGTTTGAACGCTGAAATCTAATTCCGTTCTGACATTATCTATAGACTTTAATGTTTAATCACTTTTTAAGCGATAAGTGACGATGACTGATTAAATAAGATTGTTCTTGATTTGCTACTACAAGTAGAATGCTCCATATACTGGTTTGGGTTAGACAGCACTAAAGTCTGGTCTGGTCGTTGGATGTACAAAAAGTGCACCGATTCGAGTTTTTGTTTTCAAAAAATTTTCGAACCAAAAATCAATCCATACTACTTTGAATGATCGTGCATAATTTTTCTTTGTAAATTGTAAATTCTTTGCAATATTTTTTGCCTGTGCACCTCGGCTTTTTCACCAGCGAACCAGCAGAAAACCAAGTTTATTTCTAAGCGTTTTATCCAGATTGTTTAACAACCAAGTGCTACTTAGGTCGAACATTTTAGATGCTCTTATTGTGTGAAAAAAAACTAAAAAATATATATTTCATCATCACTAGTCCATTGAAATTGAATCCATGGAGTGCGCAGCGCAGTGGCTTTAAGTTAAATTCCATTTTGCAATTGCACTCGCCAAACTCATTTATTATTCACTTTTCTTCTTTCGCTATATGAAAATAAAAACTATTGTTTTACTTCATTTAAAGTAATAATACGAGTATTAATTTAAGTTCTAATAAGACATTAAGCCATTCGACTCGAGTACATCCAATTAATATTAAGTGACGATTAAATGCGCACAACTTTCAAAATAGTAATTATTCATGATAATTGGATCAAAATCTGTCTAATCCTAAGCCCAGAATTTCAACAATAGAAAGTGCAACTTGACGTTTCTATTATAGTGCGTCGCGTCGAGATTACGCAGGAATCCAAAACTAATAGCAGTGTCAAGAGCCAAGTCTGAGAAGGACAAAGACAAGAATATCAAGGATTTCGTTTTACAATGCAGGATAGAGCGTCTAGTCTAGAGAAATGGAGATATTTTAGTCGGTATTCTGTTCCCAATTTTAAAATGTACGCGGCTTCCAAAAGTCAAGCTTCTCGTCAGCCAGTATATATATAAAAAAGACTATTACAGTAAAGTGGAGCTCGTGGCGCAACGGTAGCGCGTCTGACTCCAGATCAGAAGGTTGCGTGTTCGAATCACGTCGGGCTCAGATAACTTTTGCTTAAAATTTTTACATAACAATTTTAACAAGTCAAGTTTTTAAACTATTTAACTTCACGAAAACTTACAGCCATCTTAAATATGTTTATTTTTGCGTTAGAAATGACCGTTTTACATTTTCAGATATGTAGCGAAAACGTCATATTTACGAGTGAATTTAATTTCTTTAATCATGTATCAAAATTAAACGCAGTTCTCTACACATTATCGAATTAGAAGAGAACCAGAATTTACCAGCTTCAAATTATTCGCTGTTCGATTATGCCTCAATGTATCGTATTTTTTCACATAAATGATTAACAAACAGCAAAACTCAGAGTTGATTTAATCAGGTTAATATTAGCGATAAAAAATGCTTCTGCCATTGCGCTGACATGCCAGAGTTGGTCATATTTTTATTTGCTCTCAATTTCAATGCACTCGGCATGCTAAAAAATGAAACAGTTTGAGATTGCAAGAGATAGTAAGTAGTAAATAACGAACATGTGTCCCGTAAAATAGATATTTCAATGGAAAATATATTGCAAACTGGGACTTCTAAATGAGCAGAAACATGAAAACAACCACGAGAACGACATAAAAATTTGCATTTGCGGAGTTTTTTATATATGATAGGACTACAATCATATGTTTTGCATACTACTTACATCAACTGTTTAATTATGAATGCAAAAATATCAAAATACTATTAAAAAATCTACAGTAAACTCTATGCACTACTGAGCAGAAATTTAGTAGCGTAACCAGACTATCACAAATTAAAATAATGATTGAAAAATATATACTTTTGTTAACAAACTCAAGTTCAAGAAACATCTAAATAATAGAAAAACTTGCTCTAAATTTTGGTTTGCTCACAACAGACACAACAGACTAGTTTAGAAACAATTTGTCAACTACAATATTTTGCAATGCACGGGCGGGATTGTGAAAGCTCTAAAATAAACTCATCAATTGGACACGCGCCTAGGACAAGCGTGCGGTCAACAGTTTAGAAGAACAGGTGCATGCCTAATATACTACTAGTTTAAGCACTGCTACTAAGTAACACAGTTAGGCCAAGAGATTTTATAACTACGCTCTCCTGACTTACACTGACTTATACTTACACTCGTACTTAAACAAAATTGAAACGATTTAATTACTTTATTACTAATGATATGACGCAAAAGTTTTCATATTGCTTCCAAAACCGCATACTCAATAAACGGGCTCGAAGGTGTTAATTAAAATCTGAAATGACACACACTTGAGAGTCCTTAGTGAGGTATGCAAGAATAAGCTCCTTTGCTGCTTGCTGGACTGCCTTCTGAAATAAAAAGAAAAACTAACTAAATTTGCAACTCCAGAGTACAGTGCTTTAGATTCCTAACTCACTCGGGATCAATATCCCAACTGGGGGAATACGAGAGGATCGATAAACCAACATGGGGAATCCGAGAGGATCGATATCCCAACTTGGGGAATCCGAGAGGATCGATATCCCAACCTTGGGAATGTATCTGGCACGTCATCACTGCCCGGTCAAACAGCTTTTACCTGACGAAGCGGTAGCTTGAGGATTACTCGCGGCAGCTGCAGCCGCAGCCGCCGACGCAGCGGTGGTGGCCTCAAAGGCTTTGACCTCGGCGAAGATTAGCTGACGCCACTGGTCGACGCTAAAATCCTTGGTGTCCACACTGTGATCGTAGCGCTGCGGCGGCGGCCCGTTCACCTCCGTGTCGTCGTACCTGATAATGATTCGGAAATTCGACAGCAGGGGAGACACACTGACGGACAGCTGGGGAGACACACTGACGAACAGCTGGGAAGACACACTGAAGAACAGCTGGGGAGACACACTGACGGACAGCTGGGGAGACACACTGACGAACAGCTGGGAAGACACACTGAAGAACAGCTGGGGAGACACACTGACGGACAGCTGGGGAGACACACTGACGAACAGCTGGGGAGACACACTGACGAACAGCTGGGGAGACACACTGACGGACAGCAGGGGAGACACACTGAAGGGCAGCTGCTGGGGAGACACACTGACGGACAGCAGGGGAGACACACTGAAGGGCAGCTGCTGGGGAGACACACTGAAGGGCAGCTGCTGGGGAGACACACTGACGGACAGCTGGGGAGACACACTGACGAACAGCTGGGAAGACACACTGAAGAACAGCAGGGGAGACACACTGACGGACAGCTGGGGAGACACACTGACGAACAGCTGGGAAGACACACTGAAGAACAGCTGGGGAGACACACTGACGGACAGCTGGGGAGACACACTGACGAACAGCTGGGAAGACACACTGAAGAACAGCTGGGGAGACACACTGACGGACAGCTGGGGAGACACACTGACGAACAGCTGGGGAGACACACTGACGAACAGCTGGGGAGACACACTGACGGACAGCAGGGGAGACACACTGAAGGGCAGCTGCTGGGGAGACACACTGACGGACAGCAGGGGAGACACACTGACGAACAGCTGGGGAGACACACTGACGAACAGCTGGGGAGACACACTGACGGACAGCAGGGGAGACACACTGAAGGGCAGCTGCTGGGGAGACACACTGACGGACAGCAGGGGAGACACACTGAAGGGCAGCTGCTGGGGAGACACACTGACGGACAGCTGGGGAATTACTAAATATATGGAAAGCAACTCACCACATATTGATGTAGGGATGCATGAGTGCCTCGTCCACTGACACCCGCCGCAGGGGATCAATAACCAGCATGCGGCTGAGCAGATCTCTAGCCATGGAGGCGGTCAGGCTGTGATGCTCCGGACTGTCGGACGGGAAATAGTCATTGGGGAACAGCTGCTCGAATGGCCAGGGCTGGTAGCGGGGCCGGTTTTGTACGTAGTTCCTGACGGCCGCGTTTAATCTAGCCAGGAATTCCGGGCCTGGAGTGCCAAGCTGCTCGGTGATTTTCGTCCATTGATCGATGTGGTCCGTGCCAGGGAACAGGATGCGCCCGCGAACCTGCGGGAATGTTTTTGAGTCAGAAGCTTTGTTGATGAAGATTGTCAGGATCTAGTGAAGGATTATCTGAGAATAATCTAGTGAAGGATTATCCGAGAATAATCTAGTGAAGGATTATCTGAGAATAATCTAGTGAAGGATTATCTGAGAATAACCTAGTGAAGGATTATCTGAGAATAATCTAGTGAAGGATTATCTGAGAATAATCTAGTGAAGGATTATCTGAGAATAACCTAGTGAAGGATTATCTGAGAATAACCTAGTGAAGGATTATCTGAGAATAATCTAGTGAAGGATTATCTGAGAATAATCTAGTGAAGGATTATCTGAGAATAACCTAGTGAAGGATTATCTGAGAATAACCTAGTGAAGGATTATCTGAGAATAATCTAGTGAAGGATTATCTGAGAATAATCTAGTGAAGGATTATCTGAGAATAATCTAGTGAAGGATTATCTGAGAATAATCTAGTGAAAGATTATCTGAGAATAATCTAGTGAAGGATTATCTGAGAATAATCTAGTGAAGGATTATCTGAGAATAACCTAGTGAAGGATTATCTGAGAATAATCTAGTGAAGGATTATCTGAGAATAATCTAGTGAAGGATTATCTGAGAATAATCTAGTGAAGGATTATCTGAGAATAACCCAGTGAAGGATTATCTGAGAATAACCTAGTGAAGGATTATCTGGGAATAATCTAGTGAAGGATTATCTGAGAATAACCTAGTGAAGGATTATCTGAGAATAATCTAGTGAAGGATTATCTGAGAATAATCTAGTGAAAGATTATCTGAGAATAATCTAGTGAAGGATTATCTGAGGATAATCTAGTGAAGGATTATCTGAGAATAATCTAGTGAAGGATTATCCGAGAATAACCCCGTGTGGATTATCTGAGAATAATCTAGTGAAGGATTATATGAGAATAATCTAGTGAAGGATTATATGAGAATAATCTAGTGAAGGATTATCCAAGAATAACCTAGTGTGGATTATCCGAGAATAACCTAGTGAAGGATTATCCGAGAATAATCTAGTGAAGGATTATCCCAGAATAATCTAGCGAAGGATTATCTGAGAGTAATCTAGTGAAGGATTATCCAAGAATAACCTAGTGTGGATTATCCGAGAATAACCTAGTGAAGGATTATCCGAGAATAATCTAGTGAAGGATTATCCCAGAATAATCTAGTGAAAGATTATCTGAGAATAATCTAGTAAAGGATTATCCCAGAATAATCTAGCGAAGGATTATCTGAGAGTAATCTAGTGAAGGATTATCTGAGAATAACCTAGTGAAGGATTATCTGAGAATAATCTAGTGAAGGATTATCTGAGAATAATCTAGTGAAGGATTATCTGAGAATAATCTAGTGAAGGATTATCTGAGAATAATCTAGTGAAGGATTATCAGAGAATAACCTAGTGAAGGATTATCTGAGAATAATCTAGTGAAGGATTATCAGAGAATAACCTAGTGAAGGATTATCTGAGAATAATCTAGTGAAGGATTATCTGAGAATAATCTAGTGAAGGATTATCTGAGAATAATCTAGTGAAGGATTATCTGAGAATAATCTAGTGAAGGATTATCTGAGAATAATCTAGTGAAGGATTATCTGAGAATAATCTAGTGAAGGATTATCCGAGAATAACCCCGTGTGGATTATCTGAGAATAATCTAGTGAAGGATTATATGAGAATAATCTAGTGAAGGATTATATGAGAATAATCTAGTGAAGGATTATCCAAGAATAACCTAGTGTGGATTATCCGAGAATAACCTAGTGAAGGATTATCCGAGAATAATCTAGTGAAGGATTATCCCAGAATAATCTAGCGAAGGATTATCTGAGAGTAATCTAGTGAAGGATTATCCAAGAATAACCTAGTGTGGATTATCCGAGAATAACCTAGTGAAGGATTATCCGAGAATAATCTAGTGAAGGATTATCCCAGAATAATCTAGTGAAAGATTATCTGAGAATAATCTAGTAAAGGATTATCCCAGAATAATCTAGCGAAGGATTATCTGAGAGTAATCTAGTGAAGGATTATCTGAGAATAATCTAGTGAAAGATTATCTGAGAATAATCTAGTGAAGGATTATCCGAGAATAATCTAGTGAAGGATTATATGAGAATAATCTAGTGAAGGATTATATGAGAATAATCTAGTGAAGGATTATCTGAGAATAATCTAGTGAAAGATTATCTGAGAATAATCTAGTGAAGGATTATCCGAGAATAATCTAGTGAAGGATTATCCGAGAATAATCTAGTGAAGGATTATCCGAGAATAATCTAGTGAAGGATTATATGAGAATAATCTAGTGAAGGATTATCCAAGAATAACCTAGTGTGGATTATCCGAGAATAACCTAGTGAAGGATTATCCGAGAATAATCTAGTGAAGGATTATCCCAGAATAATCTAGCGAAGGATTATCTGAGAGTAATCTAGTGAAGGATTATCTGAGAATAATCTAGTGAAAGATTATCTGAGAATAATCTAGTAAAGGATTATCCCAGAATAATCTAGCGAAGGATTATCTGAGAGTAATCTAGTGAAGCATTATCTGAGAATAATCTAGTGAAAGATTATCTGAGAATAATCTAGTGAAGGATTATCCGAGAATAATCTAGTGAAGGATTATCCGAGAATAATCTAGTGAATGATTATCTGAGAATAATCTAGTGAAGGATTATCTGAGAATAATCTAGTGAAGGATTATCCCAGAATAACCTAGTGTGGATTATCCGAGAATAATCTAGTGAAGGATTATCCGAGAATAACTTAGTGTGGATTATCTGAGAATAATCTAGTGAAGGATTATCCGAGAATAATCTAGTGAAGGATTATCTGAGAATAACTTAGTGTGGATTATCTGAGAATAATCTAGTGAAGGATTATCCGAGAATAATCTAGTGAAGGATTATCCGAGAATAACCTAGTGTGGATTATCTGAGAATAATATAGTGAATGATTATCTGAGAATAATCTAGTGAAGGATTATCCGAGAATAACTTAGTGTGGATTATCCGAGAATAACCTAGTGAAGGATTATCCGAGAATAATCTAGTGAAGGATTATCCGAGAATAACCCAGTGTGGATTATCTGAGAATAATCTAGTGAAGGATTATCCGAGAATAATCTAGTTAAGGATTATCGGAGAATAATCTAGTGAAGGATTATATGAGAATAATCTAGTGAAGGATTATCAGAGAATAGCCTAGTGTGGATTATCCGAGAATAATCTAGTGAAGGATTATCCGAGAATAATCTAGTGAAGGATTATCAGAGAATAATCTAATGAAGGATTATCTGAGAATAATCTAGTGAAGGATTATCCTAGAGTAATATAGTGAAGGATTATCCCAGAATAACCTAGTGAAGGATTATCCCAGAATAATCTAATGAAGGATTATCTGAGAATAATCTAGTGAAGGATTATCCTAGAGTAATATAGTGAAGGATTATCCCAGAATAACCTAGTGAAGGATTATCCCAGAATAATCTAGTAAAGGATTATCAGAGAATAATCTAGTGAAGGATTATCCGAGAATAATCTAGTGAAGGATTATCCTAGAGTAGTATAGTGAAGGATTATCCGAGAATAATCTAGTGAAGGATTATCAGAGAATAATCTAGTAAAGGATTATCAGAGAATAATCTAGTGAAGGATTATCCGAGAATAATCTAGTGAAGGATTATCCTAGAGTAGTATAGTGAAGGATTATCCGAGAATAATCTTGTGAAGGATTATCCTAGAGTAATATAGTGAAGGATTATCAGAGAGCAATCTAGTGAAGAATTATGGGGGGTTGGGTTTCAGTCACTGAGTCAAGGATTATGGGATTTACTGGCGCACCAAAAAAGACGCACCATTTCGCCGAAAATGCAGCCGACACTCCAGATGTCCACATTCTCCTGGTATCCCATGCCGAGGATGACTTCAGGAGCGCGGTAGTAGCGGGTGACAACGTACGGCGTCATCATGAATGACCCGCCAGCCGTCCTAGCCAGGCCGAAGTCCAAAATCTTCAGGGTGCAATCAGTGCGGACTACAATATTCGACGGCTTCAGGTCCTGAAAGTTGTAAGCAATTTGATAAGCGATCTTTTTGTGAGCAATTGTGTTGCAGATGAGTATAGCGCCTACCCTGTGAATAATATCAGCGGAATGCAGGTGCTTTATACCGCACAGCATCTGGTAGAGCAAATAGGACATTCGTTCGTGATCTAGATCCATCTGGATCACCTGGCACAGGTTGGCGTCCATCAGTTCCATCACTAGGTAGACTTCGTTGAACTCTTCCAGACTGCTCTGGGGCGTGAATGCGTTCAGCAAGCCGATGATCTGCGAATGGACGGTGAGATCAGTAGGGAGTGACAGTGAGATCAGTAGGGAGTGACAGTGAGATCAGTAGGATCAGTAGGGAGTGACAGTGAGATCAGTAGGGAGTGACAGTGAGATCAGTAGGGAGTGACAGTGAGATCAGTAGGGAGTGACAGTGAGATCAGTAGGGAGTGACAGTGAGATCAGTAGGGAGTGACAGTGAGATCAGTAGGGAGTGACAGTGAGATTAGTAGGGAGTGACAGTGAGATTAGTAGGGAGTGACAGTGAGATCAGTAGGGAGTGACAGTGAGATTAGTAGGGAGTGACAGTGAGATTAGTAGGGAGTGACAGTGAGATTAGTAGGGAGTGACAGTGAGATCAGTAGGGAGTGACAGTGAGATCAGTAGGGAGTGACAGTGAGATCAGTAGGGAGTGACAGTGAGATCAGTAGGGAGTGACAGTGAGATCAGTAGGGAGTGACAGTGAGATTAGTAGGGAGTGACAGTGAGATCAGATCAGTTGAGAGGGACGGTGAGTGACTTGTGTAGCAGTAATTTTGAGTAGAGAATATATGAGAACAGGCTCTAGCATGCATTGCAAACTAGATTCTTTGATGACAGAAAATTCAAAGGGAAATTAAGATAATTGCAGAGCGCATCAGATGCAAGCAAACAAGCGCCTTGTATTTAACTTCCTAAGCACCTTAATTGATGCGCAAAGGAGGCAATTTTACTGCCAGCACGAGACCTCGACTCAGGAATGAACTCAAAATTACTAAAAAACTGAATTACATTAGTACTTTGTTTGGATGATCCAGGTACTAATGTTTGAACAGGTGTTTCTTTTAGCATAGCTCACAAAGCACTTTTATTAACTTTTGTTACTATTTATACTACGAATAATAACTATTGTTTATCATAATTAACTGGCATCATTATCAGCTGGTGCCATTATCAGCTGGTGTCATTATCAGCTGGTGTCATTATCAGCTGGTGTCATTATCAGCTGGTGTCATTATCAGCTGGCGTCATTATCAGCTGGTGTCATTATCAGCTGGTGTCATTATCAGCTGGTGTCATTATCAGCTGGTGTCATTATCAGCTGGTGCCATTATCAGCTGGTGTCATTATCAGCTGGTGTCATTATCAGCTGGTGCCATTATCAGCTGGTGTCATTATCAGCTGGTGTCATTATCAGCTGGTGTCATTATCAGCTGGCGTCATTATCAGCTGGTGTCATTATCAGCTGGTGTCATTATCAGCTGGTGTCATTATCAGCTGGTGTCATTATCAGCTGGTGTCATTATCAGCTGGTGTCATTATCAGCTGGTGTCATTATCAGCTGGCTCAATTGCAAGCGAGCTTCACAAAAAGTATGTATCATACATAGCAGGTTTGATAACAGACAGTTTAAGAGCGAAAATAGGCATAAGAGAAGTGACTCACGTTCTTGTGATTGACCAGCTTCATTAGCACAAATTCTCTGTAAGCCCGTTTCGCGTGGGTCACATTTTGAAACGGTCTGGCCAGCTTCTTGATGGCCACATTCTCGCCTTGGATGGCGTCGTAAGCGGCGCTGCAGTGTCAGAAATGTATTAGTTCTTTAATATTGTGTGTCAGCAGACGGGCTGCGGGAACTAACACCTAAGTTGGCCGAAGTCAATACGCAGCGTTAAAATATTCAGACTCACCAAACAACACCCTGAGCCCCAGACCCGATGGGTCTGAGATTCTGATAGCGTTCCAGTATGCAGAATGTTGAGTCACCTATTTCTACATTGTAGAAATTTGCTGGAGCTGGCTTCTGTGATGTGGCCATGCCAAATGAGATAGGTCCTAATTTATAGCACTTGGCTTTGCTAGCAGGTAACTGAAAGTAAATAAAAAGTATTGCAGTAATAAATAACAAACATATTACATTCCATTTTGTATCTATCTGCTATCAATAAGTTAATGAATTGCAAAAACTAGCTAAGCTTCACCAGACTATATTAATTAACAACAAAGTCATTCTTATGTCAAAATAAGATAAGTTTTATTATCCAGATGACATGAACATACACTTTGTGTTTATAGTTAGCTTTATAGTTTGCCGTAATTATGTCTTATTTAATGTTTTCTATATTCTTAATCAGATAGTTAAGACTTAAGAACTGATTATAAGGTTTTTATGAGCATACTACACCTAAGTGTTAAATAAAATATTTGTACCTAGCTCACCCCGCTATACTGACTATACTACATAAAAAGTTGAACTAGTATTGTAAGAGAAGTAGGCCTATTTTTAGTAACTCACTTTTGATAGGAAAAGAAAAAAATTGTTATAAAAAGATGTTCATACATGCTTAACTGTGTAGTAAAGCTATATAGGTAAGTACACTCAAGTATGCTAAATACTTAATTTAAGTATGAAAAGATAAGCAACAAAGAAGTAACTTTAAAAAGTTTTTTTTGTAAAATGAGGCTATTTTCTTACTGGTAATAAATATACAAATGAAGCACTGACGTTTAAATGAACTTTTGGGTACTGTATGCATTTTCATATCTAGCTCTCTGTTATTAAAATTATATCTGAAAACAAATATACAGCAGAGAAATCTATTATTTATTATTAACAACCTAATATTTAATATATAACATTAACAATTTTTGTAAAAAACTAACACGAAGTTGATAATTAATTTTTTACTATTAAAAATATAACTGCGGTGTCCCCAACACATAAAATATGCACTACTTTTACATAAGTTCGATACCGCAATGTACTTTTAATGGCATTAAGAGTTTAATGTGGCATTTTAATAGTCAAAATTATCGGTTAAGTCTAGTAAAAAATAATGTAAGAATTGTATTGAAGCAACGTTCTTTAGTGCATAAAACAACGTTTTGTTGATTTTTGAAGCTGAGCTGCAGTATAATTATCACTTTTGACGCGAGTATGTGCACTCTTTTAGCAAGGACCACTAGAAGAAGATGAGTGAGTCCTTGTCTTTTAGATCGAGTTTAAAAATTCAAGGAAAAAGAGTTTTTAAATCCGCGCTCTGTGTTTTTTATCGTCCCCATAAGAAGAAACAAAAGTCAAACTTCCTAAATGTTATTGATGCAATGTAGGGATTTTTTAGGTTTATAGAAACTTTTTGCACATTTTAGTACATAAAATTTGTAATATTCTTCTCTCACCAGAGTCATCATTCACAAATATACGTCGCTTTCCGTAGTCGACAAGTGGATACGCTTAATATACGTAAATGTAAGATAAGCTGACTATCTATTTTACTGTTCATATTCACGACAAATCTGTTTATTCACCTGTGTGCGTGTGTGCGCCTAAGGGTCAGTGGATTGGGCATAATCGCTTATGTGTCAAAATAATGCATGATCTCAGTGCTCAGTGTACCCTGCAAATATATGTTAATATGTTATATATAATATAGCTTCATATATGAAGGACTGAGGGACCTTTTAATTCACCATAATCCAACAGTGCCAATTAATTTGTAAGATTATTAAGACAAGAAAATAACCTGTTTTTAGACTTCCTTTTAACATATCAAAAGCAATGTGTTTTTTTACTTTCACTCATGAGATCAGAGCTAAAATAAATTTGTACGTGACGGACACCTCACCGATCACAATCAAAGCCTCGTAATTCAAAACCGACAGTTTTCGACTTGAAAATTCGACTAACTGATTGTCAGACTTACTGAGTTTACGACTTATTTAACTGTGGGTTATCCGCGACAATTTTTTGCTTTGAATTCTGTCATCTTAATTTTATTGCAATTTTCCTTTCAGTCACACTTCAGGTTTTAGATTTAGACTTTACGCTCGTATTCTGCGTGTATTTACTACACAAGCTAATTGGTGTCAGTAATCGAGTTATAAAATCTCGTTGTTACACACATAGTGACAACAAGTGTGACTGCATGGTTGAAAAAGTGAATTCAAATCGTTAAGGGTCTGTAGTTTCACACCCTACGCTTTTCAGGCAGCCCTTTCAGAAAAGTTAATATACTTCATTGGACTCGGATAGCAAGCAGTTGAATCAGTCGGACGCATACGGCTTGATGACAAACAGACCGATGATGAGGGCAGTGGCCGCCACTCCCAGAGCCACCATCAGTCGCTCCATGGCGTGGGCCGCCATCACCCAGTCGGACCTGGACACAGCTCCGTCCACCTTCCGCACACTGGCCTCGCTGCCACCTGCAGCCGTCGGAGACTGGTCGACAAGGCCAGTGGCGGAGGCGCCGTTCACGCAGAACAGGCGGCCTAGAAATCGAACAAGCACTGCGCGGGCCCAGCTAGGCATGCGGGAGTCCTCCGGGGCGAAATGAAACCGCATGATTAGAGACGTCAGCAGCAGTGAGATTGTTGACAGAGCCATGGCTGTTGTGATGAACGAAGCAATGGCAGGCGTTGCCTGCGACTTTGGCACGATGCCGTCCAGCAGCAGTAGGAACACCGTGTAGCTCAGCATGATGGTGATGCCGAAGCCCAGCTTCTCTCCTGACTCCAGCGGCACAAAGTACACGAGCACCTGCAGCAGAGTCAGCAGCAACAGTGGCGTGATGACGTTGACAAAATAATAAGTTGAGACGCGCTTGATCTCCAGGCGAAGGATGAAAGTGGGCAAAGGCACTTTACTGGAGAGGCCTTCAAACACATTGAAGAACTTCGGTTCGGACCAAGCGCTGGCATTCAGCATGTACCACTCGCTATTTGGCTGGTAGGTGCCTAGTATGTTGAAGGACGGGAATGCGCGCCTCGGCTGCAACAACTGGTTGCCGTTTCCCTCGTCGCTGACGAAGAACAGCAGCTCGCAAGTGTGCTGATCCAGCGGAAACTTGCTCATGTCGAACTGGCAGGAGAACTCAAAGTCGTTGCGCCACGTGGCAGTCACGTAGGACAAATTGTGCGCCACAGACCTGAGATACACGGGCAACTGCTTGGTCAGAACCTGGTTGTCGCCAATGCCATTGTAAAGAATGATCAGAGGGAACCAGGCCTCGTCGGGGTTCCATTTCATAACGGAAATGTTGCCAAAGTCGGCTGGATTCCACACTAGCCGCTCGTCGGGCCAGCTGGCCATCGTGAGCGCCGAGATCTTGAGACTCTGCTTGGCGCTGTCCACGGAAACCAGCTGGCTTACCGTGATGTCCATGTCCAGGTACACAACCTGGCTGGCATTGCGACACGGCCGAAGCAGCGGACTAAAGCCGGTGATGTTGTTCTTCAGGTAACTAACCAGCTCGGCTGCGGGATCGGTGCCGATTGTTTGGCTCAGGCAGCCGTTGCCGCTGAGGGTAACGAGGACGAGGCACAAGGCAGACAGCAGCCTGCCTTGTGGCATGCTATGAAATGCTGATAGTTGGAGCTACCAGAACTCAATGGTACTGAGTACCGGACCAGTTGGACTATTAGCGAAATCCTCTTCAATTTATAATTTTCAAGCATCTCTGCAAATAATGAGTATAGCGCATCTGCACATTCAGAGAAGCTTTTGAAACAATGGAGCTCTTGCTAGAATTAGCTTCCTTAGCAACCTCGTCAAAGGCAGCTGTTTCAGGTGGCATGTGCTTTTGTGAGTTTCTGCAGTCAGCCTTCAAGGATTTTTAACAGTAGTATTCTCCAAGTGGACCAACAAGTGGCCCTTACCACCAAATTCCCTGTCAGTGAAAGATATTTGAGCAGCTGCAGCTGGCCCACTCAAAATTTCTCCGCTTAACTTTAAATTTATTCTCATTAAGTTGAAAAAGTTTCTACGCGAAAGAAAGAAATACCTACAAGAAATACCTACAAGCCTAGGATATTGACACCATAGCATTGAAATAAACACCATAGCGTTGAAATAAACACCATAGCGTTGAAATAAACACCATAGCGTTGAAATAAACACCATAGCGTTGGGATAAACACCATAGCGTTGAAATAAACACCATAGCGTTGGGATAAACACCATAGCGTTGGGATAAACACCATAGGCCGCCTAACGTCATTTTAATTCTTTTGTGCTTTTGTGTGCAATAAAAATTGATTACACCTGCCCCAATGGGGCTAGATGTGCAGCCGACAGCACAGCCGCAACTGTTACGCGGCGCAACTGAAGGCTGCGTACGGCTGTTCAGTCCATGGACTGGGGGGACGCCACAACCACCCCAAATTACCCCAGCTAATGCTCCTACCCATTTAACAGTGAACTAAACCATTGTAGATCAGTGCCTTGTGACTTTCTAAAGGGCACATTGTTGTTCCAGTAGAGTCGGGAATCGAACCCCCGACCTTCAAGTCGTGAGTCCGACGCTCTAAACACAAGGCTACAGCCTCATCTAACAACATCCAACAACAGAATATCAGAAAAATGATATGATATATATTCGTATATTCTGTTTCTGTCCAGAACGCGTGCGTCTATAATTAGTTTTAGAAATATTTATTTGATAATATGGATCAAGTTGCACACATTAATGAAATGTGGGCGTCAAACGCACTGCAAAAAGTAATGACTAATTAGTATTAGGGAATTTTTGCAGAAAAATATAACAACATGTAATAAATAAGTAATTTTACTTTCATCGAACATTACAAGGTACAAATGTTCGACCACTTATAAAAAATAACCCTTTTTTAGAGCAATTAGAGGCAAATATAAATAATCACAAAGTTGAAATAAAACGAGTTCTACTCATAGTAGATAAAACTACAGAGCAACAGATAAATTACTCGTAGTAAGTATATAGATCATGGTCCGATAATTCCTTACAATATGCAAAGTTAAGAGGAAGTTAAATAACTTTTATATCGCGTAATACGGTTTCAGAAACCAAAGTTTTTTTTCATTCGCATTTAAAAACAAAATGCTAATAAAAATATTGCTAATAATATTTTAAGCTTGCAATAAAATAATTCAAAGCAAAGCAGAAAGCCGTTCGTGAATAATAGTCTTCATTATTTTGCCTCGAAGATGGTAAAAATATAAAGAAAAAAATATTATTTAAGCTGTGCCAAGACTATCATTGAATCTGAGAAAGGAATGCGCAACACAGTCACTGAGACACAAAAATACACTCACCATTAGCATCACTTACATTTTTAAAGCTTAGAAAACCAGTGTGCTCAACACAGGGCAAGAAGCTGAGAGTACAATATTGCACTAATACAATTACATTTAGAAACAAAACTAACGTTAGCAACCAGTCCGCATCGCATCCGTTAGCAAAAGGTGAAAATATTTGAAAGCCAGAAATTTTATTTTCCAGGAGATGTTGCAGACAGCGTCAGACTCAATGTCACAAGGTCATGAGCTTGAATCCGCAGAATAAAACAATAATAATTCTCATTATTATTATTATTATTATTATTATTATTATTATTGTATTATTATTAATATAGAGAGGTTGTAGCCTAGTCGTTAGAGCGTCGGACTCACGACTTGAAGGTCGGGGGTTCGATTCCCGACTCCACTAGAACAATTTGTGTCCTTTAGCAAGACACTTAACTCTGCATTGCTTCAGTTCACCCAGCTGTTAAATGGGTACCTGCATCAGCTGGGATAATTGAAGGTGGGTGTGGGCGTCCCCCCAGTCCATGGACTGAACTGCCGTACGCAGCCTTCAGATGCGCCGCGCAATAGCTGCGGCTGTGCTGTTGGCTGCACATCTGGCCTAATTGGGGCAGGTGTAATCAATTAATTATTATTATTATTATTATTAATATAATTGCAGGAGGGCTGCAGGCATGGCACAACATGCGGTGACACTCAATCCGCAGCCAGCGAGGAGGCAATTCCGCCCACTTCGCTGACTCCTGAGCACACACTCACATAGGGTGTGTGTACATCTGCCCTGACTTTCTCATCGTCAGGCAGCGAAAACTTTCACTGTGCCTTAGAGGTTGGCCCTCAAGGGCGCAAATTAAACGACCGCAATGCGAGTGAATGTGGCCTCGCCGCGGAATCGAGCTCAGGGACCTTGGTGTGAGACAATCGCTGTGCCAATTACCCGCCGAAATAAAATTACGCTGATAAGGGGCAACCCAAAGGTAAAGTAATAATGCACACTGCCTGACAGCGCAGATGTACACACCTGTGTGAGTGTGTGCGCAAGGCCTCCTTGCTGTATGATAATGCCGTATCACAGTTATGTCTAGAATCTAGATAGCAAACCCTGTCATTTCTACTTAAACAAAAGTCACAGTAGTATGTAGAGCAGTCGGGCTGTCCAGAATTCAGTTAATTTCTGCCCATTCGCGGCTGTCTCGCGGCAGGAAGCTGATTGACTCTACGTGAATAGCATCGGCGGCTTCGACGTCTAGCGGGCACGGATGAAGCTCAACAGCGCAGCGTCTGTCATCGTTGTCATCTTCGTCATCGTCGGCGCAGAGGCTGACTCTGGCCATGGAAGATACGGCGGCGTCAGCCCGGATGCCGTCAGCCGGCAGCAGGGTGGCGTCGCTCCACGCGACGGCAGAGGTGGCGGCCGCGGCGCCGACAACGACCTCGCCGCATTCATCGCCCTGGCTGGCGCCATCATGAACGCCGCGGCAGTGACGGCAGAGCGCCTTGCATTTGCAGCAGACAATGAATGGCGCGGCTAGCAGGACAAACGGGCTGACAATAACGACTAGCAGTGAGAATCCGAAGAATATTGCGCCCACCTGCATGGTTTGCGTTCAAACTTGGAGCTCAGTGTTAGTTCATCTACTAGAGTAGAAGCAAAGAAAGCTCTGCTAAAAACGGCCCATTGTAGGGTCGCCCTATTTGCGCGGATTCGGCTGTAAACTGGCAAACTCATAAATTATCTCATTTAATGATTAAGTTGCTAAGATGCAGTCTAATGGTAGCTATCTGTGGGCGCTGGTTTGCAAAAAACTCGACATGCAAAGCCATGCTATGTAGCGGTCTAGAGTGTTGAAAAGCTAATAAATTAATAATAGCAATTAATATAATTAATAGCAATATGCTCCGCTAAGCTACAGGATGAGTGAGAACTCAGGATTAAAAGACTCAGAACGCTCGCACTCTAAAATACAAGCAAATTCCTGCACAATGGCAGCAAAATAGAAACAGGTGCTCGCGCACTGGAGCAGTTACAGCTAGGCAACATACCTGAATGCGGTGCATAATGAGAGAGGCCCGCGAGTGCCCCAGCTTGTACTTGCACGGTCCCTGATCGTAGTGCCGCAAGAAGAAGTCGCCCTTTGAAGGCGGGTAGAAAAAAAGAGGGCAGGTAAAAACACAGGGTTAAGGTAAATGGCTAATGAAACAGACAGGACACAGACGAGTAGCAAAAATGAAATCCCTCCGCGCCATCTAACAGCTGCAGCAAATGTCAAAGTGAAGTAATCTTTGTCAAAGTCAACGATGTAGCGTCATTTTCTTTGTTCTTAAGTAGCGAAACAGCCAAGCCCATCGGTTTTGGAATCCATCCGGCTCTAACACAAAGGTGCCTGAGCTCTATTCCGCGCATTATTTTCGGGCGCAGCCGCAGAGACAAGGCTTTGAGGCTTGTCGTGCAATTTATGTCAACGTGGGCCAGCCTCCAAGGCACAGTGAGAGTGTACACTGCCTGACGATGAGAAAGTCAGGGCAGATGTAGTAATAGTAATACTATTATTACTGATTGCACGAGGGCTGCGGGCATCATGTGGTGACACTGGACCCGCAGCCAGCGAGGAGGCAATTCTGCCCATTTTACTGACTCCTGAGCACACACGCACACAGATACTGTACGCAGGCACACACTCACACAATTGTGTACATCTGCCCTGACTTTCTCATCGTCCAGGCAGTGTACACTTTCACTGTGCCTTGGAGGTTGGCATTTAATGGCGTAAATTGCACGACAAGCCTCCAAGCCTTTTCTCCGCGGCTGCGCCCGAAATTAATTTGGCCTCGACGCGGAATCGAGCTCAGGGGCCTTGGTGCGAGAGGCAAACGTGTTAACCGCTCTGGAACTGACCTCTTATTTGTTGTTACATTTAATGCGTTTTTAGGCTTCAGTTCAAGTCTAACGCGAGTTTGCCTGGGCTCTCGCGGCCGACGAATAATTTTATGAGCTAGGTCAGTTTTAATGGTAAAACGGCCCAAATAAGGGCGAAACAGAATCCGAAACGATGCATCGGTGCATGAATATTTTAAAAAATGAATTAAAAAACTGGGAACATGTTGTCTTTTCTAAATAGGCGTTCAAGAATTTGTTTGGCTGTGAGGATAAGTCCCGTCCTGCTGGTTTATAGGGTACTTCGGTGTTTGTCCGATCAGGTGCTGAAATATTCGTGGGTGTAGCGGCTTTCCCAGTCCACGGACTGAACAGCTGTACACGCTTAACAGTTGAAAAACCACAGGGGGCATGTCAAATACTCGCATTTTTCTTTTTTGTGTATCTCCAAAACATCGGCATCGTCAAGATATTCAACGATCCTCGTCAGGGTGTCTCGGTGGCAAAAGCCACCAATATTTGCATTTTCGCTTATCTGCTCACAAAATTTCACCATGTAACCATGTAGACTTGTGGACTTTCAAGAAAATAGGTCATTCAGTTTGAGAACTATCGTGAAGTTGGCAGTGGGTTTTTTAAATACCCCCCGTTGCCTTTCCCCATTTTCGATATCTCTTAACCTCGCTTTTAACCTCCATGTGACTATATTTAACTGTAGACTTATACATTAGCTTTCGGTCTAAAAATATGAGCCAGACAGAAGTCATAACGGATTGGAGGTAATAACGAATAAATGAAATCGAATGCATTTATAAGAGGCTTGTTTATATTGGGACATTTTATTTCAGCCTTTTATGTTCGGCTTATTTCTCTTTTTTAACAGATTTTTACTACAAATAACTAACAATTAATTTCCAATGCCGAATTCAGAAAGCTTTTTTATTACCCTATTTTATATTCCATTTCGGATGGCCGATGTAGACTTCTTTTCGCTGTCTCTTTCCACTCAGTTCGCAATACCCCACGTTGGGGCTTTAATTGTCTCCAATGACACTTTACTTTGATGGATTAGTAGATAGTAGATTCCAACACAATTTATGTACTTAATGATATGTGTCCTCTGATTCGTCTGACAATAGTCGCTTTGAAAGCGCTTTGAAAGCCTCCTCGCTGGCTGCGGGTCTAGTGTCACTAAATGGTTTGCACTTGCCCGCAGCCCTCCTCTAATTATTGTTATTATTTTATTAGTTATAAAATAACTAATAATGCACTTAAGATATGCACTTACATCTAGCCTGGCCAGACAGTACCAACAGAAGATGTGCCGGCACCGTTTGCACATCATCTGGGCGCAGCCGTGGTCTCGTTCAATCGGTATGGCGCACACCGGGCAGCGTTTCACTGGCGCCTCCTGCGGCTGCGCAAACAGGATGCCCTGGGTGCGGGTCAGCTGCTCGTCGCAGCCGACATCCTGGTGCCACTCTAGCTTGCAGCGGGAGCAGAACACCAGGCCGCAGGTGGGGCAGGCTACGCGCCAGCCGCGCTCCTGACTCCTCTGGTGTCGTCGCCTGTTCAATGAGAACTTTTTATCGCGCGGAGCTGGCACGCTGAATACTGTCTCGCAGCCGGCTCGCGGACAGAAGGTTCGTTTCGGATCCATCTCAACTTCCTTGAGGAAGCTCAGGTGCAAATAGCGCCTGTAAAGCTGCGCTGAGCACAATGACTCTATCTCGCTAGGCAGCAGTTCGCCAATTCGCGAGCAGGCGCCATCCGGGCAGCTGATGTATCCCACGTTGCCCTCCCAAATGAGCAAAGATACATAGCGCTCCATGCACGGCCGGCAGAAAGTGCAGCCACAGTCTTTCAGTCGCATCATGTCAGTCTTGGCTACTTCGTCCATGCACAGCTTGCAGGTGGCCATGCTGCTGTTTTTGCGACTAGTCAAGCGCTTGAGCATGCTTGGCTAGTGACTGGCGTTTGTGTCTGAGAGATTAAATAGCCTCTGTCTAAATAGACTCTATATGACTAATAGATATTGGCTGTTATAAGCACAGAAATTCACTCTGCTCCTGATTGTTGGACTTAAAAAAGCGACTAAATATCAGGTACACTAGCTAATTATGTTTGAAATAACTAAAACAATAACTAATAATAGCTAAGTTACTAATAAAAACATTCAGCACAAAACATAAGAATAAAAAATTGTTACATTCAATAATAGCAAATAAATTGGCTTCAGCACAAATCCTAAACCATTTTGACACCATTTTGTGTATTGAATACAATATAGTAAAAAATTTGAAAATTATTGCACAGCAATTTGTTGTAAAACAACTAAAACAAACTAATATTTACTTATTTAAAAACACTTGCTTAGGGATAAAAACCTTCAATATAGAGCCTAAAAGCACTATTATTGATAAGTATATTTGCTAAAAACAGAAAAAATCAAACAGGGGATTAAATAACACACATGCAATCTAGTGCACCATAAATATATATAGCCAGCCACCTTAAAAAGTTACTTAAAAAATTAAAAGTTAGTCTTTAATAAGATAACTTTTTAACTAAAGTTATAAGAATAATATAAATTGTAATATTTTGCTGAATCACCTGTTTGAAAATATTTCAATTTTCAGAGCATGTAACCCTTTCTACTTGCTTCAGCTTTTCATTATTAAAATTGTCTTAACTTATAACTTATTAATAACTTATTGTTAATATTGCTTATTAAGACGGGAATGAAGTATTTTTTACAGATTGTATCTTGTATCTAGAATGTCTAGTGTAAAGGTTTAAAGGCAAGAAATTGCTGTTTATGTGAATTCTATGGGCGATGACTAAATTTGGTAAAGCAAGCGAACGTACATTGAAAAACTTATTGTTGATATGCTCTGAACATATCAATATTGTCAAAATAAAAATATAAGCAAAAGACTAATATAAGAAAGTGCTCCGTTTTATTATTTATAACTGTACTTAAATGCACGTAACACAGACTTTTGTCGCTTTCTACCGTATCGATTGTTTTACCTTTTGATTCAGATAATTTGTAGATTTTTAATTTCGCTTTCGTCTTCAGAATTATCGCGCTCATCCGTTACTTCGTCAATTCTTGTGCATAGATTTTTTCAAAGCGAGCAATATATCCATAAAGTACCTGTCTTTTAAAACTATTCATAAATAAATATATATATACTTAGAGCAATTAAGCACATACAAAGTTGTTGCCATGGCAGACTTAGAAGCTGTTTTGGCAGATGTGAGTTACCTGATGGCGATGGAAAAGTCTAAATCAACACCAGCTGCAAGGGCAAGCAAGAAAATTACTCTTCCGCCAGCCAGGTAAGACTTTTATGCTATATTGACGCTTTTCAACTTCATTTATCCACTTGTAATGTGAAAATTATGTTTTCGACCTTACATCCATAAAAAACTTTTTCTTTTTTGCTCCTCCTTTCAGCGTTAGAAGCATTATGATGAAGTACTTATCAAAGAAAGGTGAAATTACATTTGATAAGATATTTAACCAGCGTCTTGGTTTCCTCCTAATGAAGGAGTTTGTTGAACAACAGCTAGAGGACTACGCTCAAGTGTTCGCATTTTACGAGGAGGTGAAAAAATTCGAAGACCTTGACTGCGAAGAGATGCGCATCCGTCTTGGCAGGAATATCTACGATTCATTTATCATGCAAGAACTGCTTGCTCACAGTCATCGTTACAGTGCCGCCGCAGCTGCGAGTGTGCAGGAGCACCTTACTACTGCTCAGCGGACGAAGTGCTTGCCGCAGGACACATTCCGGCTTTATACGGCAGAAATCCAGGACCTGCTTCGCCGGGAGGCCTTTGAACCATTTATTGCGTCCGACAAATTCACGAGATTTCTTCAATGGAGAAATTTCGAGCTAAATATAAATGTAAGCTCTGTTTTTTTCAAAATAACTGAAGCGTTTCTTCATTTTTGGATAATATTATTACGTCTTAAAATATTACTCTGTCCGATTTTCTAATGGCGATTGGCCTGCAGCTCACGATGAATGACTTCAGCGTTCATCGCATCATTGGCCGCGGCGGCTTCGGCGAGGTCTACGGCTGTCGCAAAGCCGACACGGGCCGGATGTACGCCATGAAGTGCCTGGACAAGAAGCGCATCAAAGTGAAGGGTGGCGAGACGCTGGCTCTAAACGAGCGGATCATGCTGTCGCTAGTCAGCACAGGGGAGGGCTGTCCCTTCATAGTGTGCATGACTTACGCCTTCCAGACCACTGACAAGCTCTGCTTCATCCTGGACCTGATGAACGGCGGCGATCTGCATTATCACCTGTCGCAGCACGGCGTATTTCAAGAGCGCGAGGTGAAATTCTACGGCGCTGAGATTGTACTCGGCCTGGAGCACATGCACTCCAGATACGTTGTCTACCGCGATCTAAAGGTGAGATAATCCTTGCCTGAGCCATTGTCTCGAAGCTCATTTAATAGACAAGGTTCTAATTTGGCTCACGAGGCCGTTAGCAGTAGTAATAATATAAAAGCTTGAAGTCAACATAGGTTTTTCTTTGTCACACATCATAACGAGTACCCCTCAATTTGAATAGTCAGGAAAATTTGTTCAGCTAAATTTGTAATAATCTAGCATGAAAACTCTCGCTACAAAAAAGCAGGTGATGAACTATCATAATTTTCCGAGCCACCTTAAAATGGAAAGAGAACTATAGTTGATTACATTATATTGAGAGTTTGCTGTATTATGCTGTACTTACCGAGACGTGCTACCAAAGGTTGCTTAAAAACTACGCTCGTACAACGAAATATGGGTCGTAAATGAATGCAAAAGCCCTAGAGGTTTGAAGTTCGAATGCGTACAATCTTCATAGTAAATTTTCAGGTTTGCTCTTAGCCCATCGAGATCGAGTCAGGAAGTCACGATGAATTTGTTTCATCGGCGCAGCATTTGAGACATTATTTTGAAGGACATAAGCCGAGAATGTTTCCGACGTCCCCGAAATGGAACTAAACCAATCATTGGTCTGGGAAGGGGGTTATGAAAAAATGTGGAGATTTTCTAAATTCAGCTCCCGAAGGTAGCGGCTGCACTGACAGCTGCTGAGGTCTCATCTAATCCGGCCTACTAAAGCTCTGCTGAGGCAGCGAAGGCAAATTATTATTGCATTTATTACTTTTACATTTGCTTGAAACCCCTAGTCTCAAGGGACTTTGCGGATTCTGCTACTAGGAGAGGCAGAGAATGAGGTGGGAATTGAGGAATGCCAGGTAGCAGAGAGACTCACCCACTGCCCCCCCGCCGGAGTACTTTTTCTGCAAGGCGAGTTTTCATACCTCAAGGCCCGCTATAAGAGCCATTTGGATTGGCGGAACCTCCGTGATGGTTGCGTACGGAGCCGCCAAGGCAAAAGCGAGCGACTCTCCTACTTGTCTAATTGCGATCGCTCTGCTTGTGTTTCCTTCTAACCACGAAGCGACCCACCCCACCGCCGCTAGCAGACAGCTAAGGATCAGCAGGGCCGGCACGGCGCGGAGAGAAGAAAATTGAGAACGAATGGCTGAGATGAAGTGATTAGGCGAAGCTGGGGAAGGAACCGACCTCATCGGCGCCTCAGACCCGTCTGACGAGGGTTGGGAGAAGCCAGGGTTTGAACAGACATGGTCAGGGTGGTTGGGGGGGGTAGAGATTGGCTTGAGCAACTGGCGCACCTACTCGTTTTCACCGCTGATACAGTATTGAGGGCAAGAGAAGGGGGATAAAAGTCCTACTTTGCTGCGTGTCTTCCTCTCGATTCTCTCTCCCGCTCCGTCTCTCGCTCGCCAGCGTACAAGAATGCTCAATCAGTGCTCGCATTAGCGGCGCAGCTTACACCACCACCCCCAGCCTGCCAGAGCAAATGCCTCCTGTGTCTCTGGCTCTTTTCCACCCAATCCGGGCCTCACTCAACTCACTCTCTTTCCCACTCAGTGACTTCAATTCCACTCCCCTCGATTTCAGAGTCGCGAGCTCAGGGTCAATGTGGGCGATGAAAGATACGCTTTTCATTATGGAGTAAGCATGGTTGAGGCATGGGGCTCTGAGTCTAGACTCTGGAGAGACAACTCTCCGCCAAATCCTGATGATGCAGTACTTGGAGAAAAACACTGGTGACTTCCGTATCGTGCAAAGTATTTTGTTTCATTAGAAAGCTGAATAAATTCCCTACATTTTAGCTGAAGCGTCTACCATCATCCAGACATGAAGCTTAAAAAAAACTTGTAGCGCTGAAATATTTCTTTTTTTGCGCTTTTTTGAAAAGTTTAACAGATTATCGGATGGGTTTCGATGATTTCTACAATTTTAGCTTCATTCGATTCGATGCTCGATTCGGAAGTGATCAGTGTTGTTCTCCAAGTACTGCTTCAGAATCTCCTATCTGCCCAGTGTATTTTCGGTACAGTCAGTCAGCCTACACTGGTCTGGGAAATGAGGGTTTGGCGGGCAGTCGTCTCCTCAGTTTCTAGATTCACCTAGCTCCATGGCAGAGGGATGCTGTGCTCGGCACTGGGAACCTCTCTGCATGGGAGCAGCATGCCCCGGCCCTTCCCCAGTTTAGTCATCTTTCTTCCCACTTTCAAGCTCCTGCTACAGTGGCTGAACTAAAATCTGACTGCCTTGGGCCTACGTATCCAACTGTAGCTAAAGTTGAGCATGCAGTCTTTGCTTGACGACTTGTGCTACTTTTTTCTCTGCTTAGAAGTCAGCAGAGAGTAAGTGGACAAACTATGATGATGAATACAGAGCAGCTCGTGTAGATTTTTTTCTTGAGAAGGAAGCCATTGAAGTTGAGCATTAATGCGTTAAGCTTGGATATTGCATGCCTTACTATCGCAAAATTCAAGTTAGATATTCATTGTAGCTGAGCCTCGCTTGACAACACGCCCCGACTGAGCAGGTCAAACTGCCCTTGGGAATAGGACTGCAAGCCTAGAAAAGCCCGCCTTGACAGCAACCCCTAGACAGCACCCCCTAGAGAACACAACCTAGAGTCCTAGACAATACCTTCTAAACAAACACAACCCTATATAACACCCCTAGAAAACACCCAGAAAACAATACCCTTTAGTTAGATAACATCCCTTCGACAACAGCCCTAGAAAACACAGCCTAGACAACACCCTTAAATAAACACCCCCTAGATAACAGCCCTAGATAACACCCCTTGAAAGCACCCTTTAAACAACACCCTCTAGACAACATCCCTTCGACAACACCCCTAGAAAACACAGACTAGACAACACCCTTAAACAAACACCCCCTAGATAACAGCCCTAGATAACACCCCTTGAAAGCACCCTTTAAACAACACCCTCTAGACAACATCCCCTAGACAACACCCCCTAGAAAGCACCCCTATTTAACCCCCACTAAACAACACCCTCTAGATAACACCCCCTAGACAACACAACTAGACTACACCCCCATTGGCAATACCTCCAAGATAAGACCCCTAGAAAACTACCCCTAAACAGCAGCATTTAGACCACGACTTGAGAACACCCCAAGACAACACCCTCTAAACAAACACGCCCTTGATATCAACCCCCTAAACAGCACCCTGTAGCCAACAACTCCTAGAGTACACCCCAGGACACCCTGTAAACAAACACACTCTAGAAAACACCGATAGAAAACACCCCTTAAACAGCACCCTCTAGACAATATCCCTTAGACAACAATCCCTAGCAAACACCACCAATTCAACACCCACTAAACAGCACTCTTAAGACCCCTAAAGAACACCCCAAGACAACATCCAGAAACAAACAACCCCTAGACAACACCCCCTAGACAATACCTAGATACGAGCTAACACCGCCGAAAAAACCCCAAGACAACCCCTCTGTTGCCAAGGCCCCCTAACCAACTACCCCATAACCAACGCCCTTGCTTTCACCCTTAGGCAATAGAGATTTTAGATTTGCCATGATTCAATAAGCCATTCATTACTAAACAATGCCTCTATAATTTAATGCCCAAAAGCCATGCGATGCTGCGCAGGCAAAAAATTCACACGGACCGCAGTCATTGTAAACAGTCCATATTTTTTTTCTCCCAATTTCTGTTTACAGGAAGTGTCGAATAGAACTCGCTGGAGATCCCAAGTCGATTGCGGAGGTGACAGAGAGCTAACCCAGCTACAAACAATGCTAGATTTTCGTTACCTTCTCCCCTCTCTCCGAGTCCCTGCGGCTGCCCCCCTGCGTGCGAGAATGAGAAATACCCCAGAAGCAGGCTTTCCGTCCGCCAATCGTTGCTATAATTCCCCCGCCGAGCCCACTGGGAAGTGGGGAACCCCAGGCCTTCTTTTCCCCAGGTCTCTAAGAGCCGCCAACACAGGCGGCAATGAAAATTTGATGAAGATCGAGCGAGGCGGCGGGTTTCCGCTTGCTATTCGTCACGGCGTCAGCCTTTCATCTTTTGAGCCATGTGCACTTTAGACAGCCAGGCTGCCACCAGGCTTTGCCAGCTAACGCTTTTATGGGGCTTAATTTTCTTGACTGGAAAGAATTTGATCAAACAGACTTGTGTTCTGTATCGAGCGGAAGAAACGCGTCCATAATGTCCTTTAATATATCGATGCTTTCAAAACCTGTGAAATTCGTTTTTTAGTGATAGTACGAAGAAAAACACACGAATCGCAGCAGGAGTCGCAGCAAGAAAAGTTACAGGAAATGAAGCTAGTATCGAAGTATGACTTTTATCTAGTATTGTAGAAGGAATCGCAGTAGGAATCGCAGCTAGAATCGCATCAAACCAAGCTGATTTTCATCCCGCCAGCCCGCAAACATCCTGCTCGACGAGAACGGGCACGTGCGCATCAGTGACCTTGGCCTGGCCTGCGATTTCTCGCGCAAGAAGCCTCACGCCAGCGTCGGCACGCACGGCTACATGGCGCCGGAGGTGCTGCAGAAGGGCGTTGCCTACGACAGCTCGGCGGACTGGTTCAGCCTCGGCTGCGTCCTCTACAAGCTGCTGTGCGGCCGCAGTCCCTACCGGCAGCAGCAGAGGTCGCGAGATCAGCGCACGCCGGAGACTGACGATCGGCAGGCACTGACGCTGAGCGCCGATCTTGGCGACTCGGCGTCGCCGGAGGTGCGGAGCCTGCTCGAGGGCCTCCTAGCTCGCCAGGTAGCCAATCGACTGGGTTGCCGGGGCCACGGCGCCGCCGAAGTCCGCGAGCATCCATTCTTCGCCGGAGTCGACTGGACGCAGGTCGGGCAACGGAAGTACCCGACGCCGCTGGTGCCACCAAGGGGCGAAGTCAATGCGCACGACGCATTCGATATTGGGTCGTTTGACGACGAGGAGACAAAAGGTTTGCTCAGCTTCTCATCCAAGAACCTCCGGGAGTAGATGGTCAAAACTAGGTTTCTTACAAAACGAAACTAGCAGCTCGTATGAAAGGACGTGTCTTTGGTCCGACTCAAATCCAAGACAGTCGAAAAAATTTGAGCAGAAGAAAGTGAAATTTCCTATGTTCGAAGTGTATTTATCGGTTTAAACCAGCCTCCTAAACTCTTTCTTAGAAACGTAGTTTCCCGTCCTTCGGTTGGGTGAGTGGCAGAGCGTTTAACGCGTCCCTGAGCTCGATTCCACGGCGAGGCCACATTTATTTGGGGCGCAGCCGCGGAGAGAAGGCTTGGCGGCTTGTCGCGCAGTTTATGCCCTTGTGTACCAACCTCCAAGGCACAGTACAGTGAAAGTGTACACTACCTGACGATTAGAAAGCCAGGGCAGATGTACACTGTGTGAGCTGTGTGAGCGTGTACCTGCGTAATGTATCTGTGTGCGTGTGTGCTCAGGAGTCGGCGAAATGGGCGGAGTTGCCTCCTCGCTGGCTGCGAGTCTATAGTGTCACCAAATAACGCGCCATTGCCCGCAGCCTTCCTGCAATGATTATGATTGCTCCCGTCCTTTAAATCCTAGTTATCTTTGCTTTCATTACCATAAACTTGCATTACCTCATTAACTTAAACCAAATCCCCAATTGTAATGAAAAGGCTTGCTTGTTCTAGCAAAACTTTCAAACAAAAATCTGAAAATCGAAAACCAGATAAACGCAATAAATCTAGACGCTGACGTTGACGCTTATAAGTGTACACTACTACGCAACACCTGTCGCAGGGATCAAGCTGACTGACGTGGACCAACAACTCTATCGCAACTTCTCGTTGACCGTGTCAGAGCGATGGCAGCTTGAGGTGGCTGACACCGTCTTCGAGGCAGTCAACCAAGACGAGGACAAGGCCGAGGCGCGCCGAACGAAATGGTTCAGCGACTCCGCCGATCATCCGTCAACAGCTGGGGCCGACTCTGCCGGCGTTGGGTCCGACTGTATCGTGGAGGGCGAGGTCCTCCGCCTGGGAGGTCACTTTGTCGGCAGCCAGAAGCGCTACCTGCGGCTGTTCCCGAACCGGCTGGAGATGCACTGCAAGCCAGGCCTGCAGCGGAAGCCGACAGCTGAACTCCTGGGCATGTTCGACATTCGCGAGGTCAGCAAGGAGTTCCAGAAGTTTGGCAAATACGAAAACTGCATCCTGATTAGCTTGAAGTCTGACCAGAGAATCTACATCACCTGTACCGTGAGATTTGCACTCGGATTATCATAAGATAATTTATTCCAAAGTATTTTCTCTGTAATTAAGTGTTAAAGAACGTTTTGAGCTTCGTTCCAGGACAGTGAGAGCTGTCAAGGGACAGTGAGAGCTATCAAAGGACAGTGAGAGCTGTCAAGGGACAGTGAGAGCTATCAAAGGACAGTGAGAGCTGTCAAAGGACAGTGAGAGCTAGCTAACCAGAGGACAGTGAGAGCTAACCAGAGGACAGTGAGAGCTAACCAGAGGACAGTGAGAGCTAACCAGAGGACAGTGAGAGCTAACCAGAGGACAGTGAGAGCTAACCAGAGGACAGTGAGAGCTAACCAGAGGACAGTGAGAGCTAACCAGAGGACAGTGAGAGCTAACCAGAGGACAGTGAGAGCTAACCAGAGGACAGTGAGAGCTAACCAGAGGACAGTGAGAGCTAGCTAACCAGAGGACAGTGAGAGCTAGCTAACCAGAGGACAGTGAGAGCTAACCAGAGGACAGTGAGAGCTAGCTAACCAGAGGACAGTGAGAGCTAACCAGAGGACAGTGAGAGCTAACCAGAGGACAGTGAGAGCTAACCAGAGGACAGTGAGAGCTGTCAGAGGACAATGAGAGCTGTCAGAGGACAGTGAGAGCTGTCAGAGGACAATGAGAGCTGTCAGAGGACAGTGAGAGCTAACCAGAGGACAGTGAGAGCTAACCAGAGGACAGTGAGAGCTAACCAGAGGACAGTGAGAGCTAACCAGAGGACAGTGAGAGCTGTCAGAGGACAATGAGAGCTGTCAGAGGACAGTGAGAGCTAACCAGAGGACAGTGAGAGCTAACCAGAGGACAGTGAGAGCTAACCAGAGGACAGTGAGAGCTAACCAGAGGACAGTGAGAGCTAACCAGAGGACAGTGAGAGCTAACCAGAGGACAGTGAGAGCTAACCAGAGGACAGTGAGAGCTAACCAGAGGACAGTGAGAGCTAACCAGAGGACAGTGAGAGCTAACCAGAGGACAGTGAGAGCTAACCAGATGACAGTGAGAGCTAACCAGAGGACTGTGAGAGCTAACCAGAGGACAGTGAGAGCTAACCAGAGGACAGTGAGAGCTAACCAGATGACAGTGAGAGCTAACCAGAGGACAGTGAGAGCTAACCAGAGGACAGTGAGAGCTAACCAGAGGACAGTGAGAGCTAACCAGAGGACAGTGAGAGCTAACCAGAGGACAGTGAGAGCTAACCAGAGGACAGTGAGAGCTAACCAGAGGACAGTGAGAGCTAACCAGAGGACAGTGAGAGCTAACCAGAGGACAGTGAGAGCTAACCAGAGGACAGTGAGAGCTAACCGGAGGAAAGTGAGAGCAGTTTAGATAGTGAGGTTTCCTTCATCACCTGCCATCCACAGGACCGCATTCACGCCGAGCAGTGGAAAGAGGAGCTGCTGGCGGCATTTGAGGCCAGTCACACTGTGCTGTCTCGGATGAACCCGAAGGCGCACAAATGGTACGGCGCAGACACTTCAGACGCAGGCGCAGCGCACGCTTCAGGCTCTGGAGCTGCCGCAGCCGCTGCAGTGGCACCTGTCGCTTTATCAGAGAGCAGCGGCTAATATTACGCAGATACTAAACACCAGAATATTCAATGCATTGACGTCCAATCACAAAGCTATGCATCAAGACGTGTTTAAAATGAATACAGCAGAACACAAAGTTGAACCGATGGTACTGGAAGTCGATGGGAATCGTCATTAACAGTGACAGACCACATTATCTTCCCCTTGACCAGGGGGGGGGTTATGCTCTGCATAAACCTCTATTGCGAAATACTAACTGGTTATATAATATAGTGGTTAGCAATATAATTAATATATTATCATCAATAATGATAGCTGACGTGGTTACGTCATGCAACTTTGGCATGGTTTTTGGCATCAGGCACCTCGACGATTCTTTGTGATTCTGGTAGTTTGTTTCATCGGGTGGAGCAGAAAATTTTAGCCCGTGTTCTGTATTTTCATGGACATTGCATGGCTGAATCTTTAGGGAGCTCCAGAAAAAAAGGAAAAAACGTGGGTATTTGAAACACTCCCTTGGTCTCGCTACCTGTTAAAGTACCTGATACCGCTACTTGTTGTTACTAATTTCAAGAAACAGTTCTAAAATTTGTTCAAGAGGGTAGCGTATCGTCTATCCTCTTTGCCCAATATATATTTCTCTGTCTTTGCGTACTTTCATTTTCAATTTTCATAGGCGTCAAGCTTAGTTCTGTTCGCCTCATGGTTGAGCTAAAGCTTGCCGGTTAGCCAATTAATAATTATCCCATAGACATCCTTAATTGCCTGTCATTTCCACTCTCTGCACCTGAATATTTCTTTGAATTGCGATTTTCTAGATACCCACTAGATTTTCTATTGATATTGCAGAGATTGTCTATAGATATCGACTAGATTCTCTATCGATATTGCTGAGATTGTCTATAGATATCGACTAGATTCTCTATCGATATTGCTGAGATTGTCTATAGATATCGACTAGATTCTCTATCGATATTGCAAAGATTGTCTTTAGATCTCCACTATATTCTGTCTCTATAGATTATGCAAATATTGTCTATGGATATCTACAAGAAATCAACTAGATTCTCTATAGATATTGCAAAGATTGTCTTTAGATCTCCACTAGATTGTCGCTAGATTTCTGTTAGACACTACAAATCAATTTACAAGTATATAATTTTTTCGTTACAAAATGCATTATCTTTCCAAAGTTACTATTTTTTCCATTTTATAAGAAACATGAGCGTATTATAACAAAAATATCAAATCGCGTCTTGCGTTACATGACTATGACTATACGAAATTTTGGATTATATGTTATACTTTTCTGCAGTAGCAGAACTTCAACTTTTATGTGTCCAATGATAATTTGATTCCCGCAATTTCTCATTCCCTATTTTGCTAATGATTGCCTGTATGTATCAGATAATCTGTTGTTCGCTTTTGCCCAATATTTGCTAATCGACAATAATTCAACTCGAACTCTAATTAGAATCTGTTAAATAACAACTAGTCGCTCTATGTGGCCTAAAATTCTTACTAAATCATTTTTCAGAGCATGGCCGACGGGAGCCAAGTGATTGATTAGACATGCAACCTGAAAGACTATTTTTTCAGCTTAGCTAAGACAACAGCTTAACATCAACGAGTTATTATGTTTTTATTCAAAGAGAGCACATGTAATCACTTTGTCTTCGTCGTCATTCCACGCAGCACACGATGAATTATTGCCACAGTCTGTGGACAGTGTATAGTAATTAGTTAGTTGATGAAAGCAACTTTATAGGTCAGTTCGACTATTTGACGCCATAACTTTTGTCTCCGATCCGGGACATTTCATGTCGACTCTCGCACACGCCTAGCTGACAATTAAACCTTGTTGGGCTTGCTAAAATATGCTAATATAATTAACACGCTAGCTAAATTTGGGTTCTCTCTCGTCGTCTTTTGATTGGTCAGTCTCTCACACCACTGAGCCATGATTCCCTCACCCTCTGCGTACACACGATCCCTCTTATCTCAACGAACCGCCAACCCACCCTCCCTACAGCTTTAGCCGGAGGGAGTGTACAAATGCAAAGGATCGAAACATGCGAACAAAGGACATCACTCCGCTCCGATGAGAAAAATACTATTCTCTAACTTACCTCATCTCTCCCGTGTCTTATCTCTCCAGTGTCTCATCTCTCCCGTGTCTCATCTCTCCCGTGTCTCATCTCTCCCCCAGTCTTATCTCCCCCGTGTCTCATCTCTTCAGTGTCTCATCTCTCCAGTGTCTCATCTCTCCAGTGTCTCATCTCTCGCGTGTCTCTTCTCCCGTGTCTCATCTCTCCCGTGTCTCATCTCTCCTGTGTCTCATCTCTCCCGTGTCTCATCTCTCCAGTGTCTCATCTCTCCCGTGTCTCATCTCTCCCGTGTCTCATCTCTCACGTGTCTCATCTCTCCCGTGTCTCATCTCTCCCGTGTCTCATCTCTCCCGTGTCTCATCTCTCCCGTGTCTCATCTCTCCCGTGTCTCATCTCTCCAGTGTCTCATCTCTCCCGTGTCTCATCTCTCCCGTGTCTCATCTCTCCCGTGTCTCATCTCTCCAGTGTCTCATCTCTCCCGTGTCTCATCTCTCCCGTGTCTCATCTCTTCAGTGTCTCATCTCTCCAGTGTCTCATCTCTCCCGTGTCTCATCTCTCCCGTGTCTCATCTCTCCCGTGTCTCATCTCTCCAGTGTCTCATCTCTCCCGTGTCTCATCTCTCCCGTGTCTCATCTCTCCCCCAGTCTTATCTCCCCCGTGTCTCATCTCTTCAGTGTCTCATCTCTCCAGTGTCTCATCTCTCCAGTGTCTCATCTCTCGCGTGTCTCTTCTCCCGTGTCTCATCTCTCCCGTGTCTCATCTCTCCTGTGTCTCATCTCTCCCGTGTCTCATCTCTCCAGTGTCTCATCTCTCCCGTGTCTCATCTCTCCCGTGTCTCATCTCTCACGTGTCTCATCTCTCCCGTGTCTCATCTCTCCCGTGTCTCATCTCTCCCGTGTCTCATCTCTCCCGTGTCTCATCTCTCCCGTGTCTCATCTCTCCAGTGTCTCATCTCTCCCGTGTCTCATCTCTCCCGTGTCTCATCTCTCCCGTGTCTCATCTCTCCAGTGTCTCATCTCTCCCGTGTCTCATCTCTCCCGTGTCTCATCTCTTCAGTGTCTCATCTCTCCAGTGTCTCATCTCTCCCGTGTCTCATCTCTCCCGTGTCTCATCTCTCCCGTGTCTCATCTCTCCAGTGTCTCATCTCTCCCGTGTCTCATCTCTCCCGTGTCTCATCTCTCCCCCAGTCTTATCTCCCCCGTGTCTCATCTCTTCAGTGTCTCATCTCTCCAGTGTCTCATCTCTCCAGTGTCTCATCTCTCGCGTGTCTCTTCTCCCGTGTCTCATCTCTCCCGTGTCTCATCTCTCCTGTGTCTCATCTCTCCCGTGTCTCATCTCTCCAGTGTCTCATCTCTCCCGTGTCTCATCTCTCCCGTGTCTCATCTCTCACGTGTCTCATCTCTCCCGTGTCTCATCTCTCCCGTGTCTCATCTCTCCCGTGTCTCATCTCTCCCGTGTCTCATCTCTCCCGTGTCTCATCTCTCCAGTGTCTCATCTCTCCCGTGTCTCATCTCTCCCGTGTCTCATCTCTCCCGTGTCTCATCTCTCCAGTGTCTCATCTCTCCCGTGTCTCATCTCTCCCGTGTCTCATCTCTCCCGTGTCTCATCTCTCCAGTGTCTCATCTCTCCCGTGTCTCATCTCTCCCGTGTCTCATCTCTCCCGTGTCTCATCTCTCCAGTGTCTCATCTCTCCCGTGTCTCATCTCTCCCGTGTCTCATCTCTCCCCCAGTCTTATCTCCCCCGTGTCTCATCTCTTCAGTGTCTCATCTCTCCAGTGTCTCATCTCTCCAGTGTCTCATCTCTCGCGTGTCTCTTCTCCCGTGTCTCATCTCTCCCGTGTCTCATCTCTCCTGTGTCTCATCTCTCCCGTGTCTCATCTCTCCAGTGTCTCATCTCTCCCGTGTCTCATCTCTCCCGTGTCTCATCTCTCACGTGTCTCATCTCTCCCGTGTCTCATCTCTCCCGTGTCTCATCTCTCCCGTGTCTCATCTCTCCCGTGTCTCATCTCTCCCGTGTCTCATCTCTCCAGTGTCTCATCTCTCCCGTGTCTCATCTCTCTTTCTCATCTAATCGCTCTAATGTCAAAGACTGGCAAAGTCTGTCTCACTACTGATAGTTCCTTTTCAGTAGGGTGTTGCGTATATTTCATAGAGAACTGGAGATTTTCTATGTGCGACAGGATTTGGATATATCAAATTCTAAATAAGCATTTGCACACTCTCTTAGAATTTTAATATATACTCGTATATGGAAGCCTTGCTGATTGCAATTTCTTTTTTAACCACTTTACTCGCTCCTAGCATTCTTATTGGGAGCTTATTTACTAATTCAATGAAATACGAACTTCGTAGACTCCATCCTCCACTTTATCCCCATCTCCCCTCCCCACCCTCATTCCCATCCCATCCCCATCCGCATCCGCATCCCCATCCCCATCCCCATCCCCATTCCAATACCCATCCGCATCCGCATCCCCATCCCCATCCCCATCCCCACCCCCATCCCTATCCCCATCCCCATCCCCACCCCCACCCCCACCCCCATACCCATCCGCATCCGCATCCCCATCCCCATCCCCACCCCCATTCCCACCCCCATCCACATCCCCATCCCCATCCCCATCCCCATCCCCATTCCAATCCGCACCTCTCTTTTCCATATTTACATTTATCCCCTTCTCCCATTCATTCTACTGAATTTCCAGTTACCAAAGTTGCCAATATTCCCCTAAATTCAGTTATCCTATTTTTTCCTAATTATCTGGTCGGCAGTCCCTATAAATGAGTAAATATGGTAAGGTCATCTCTGACTAACTAGTTTCGACAATCTATGGACCTCATAATCATTTTATGATTGTGTTTTGCAGATTGTTCCAGTGGAGTTGAGAATCGAACCCCCGGCCTTCAAGTCGCGAGACCCCCCCTGGGGGTCAGTCCCCCCTGATTAATCAATTAGTTTCTGTGAGAGAAGGCTTGGTGGCTTGTCGTGCAACTGAAGGCCTTGAGGGCCAACCTCCAAGGCACTGTGAGAATGTGCGGCGCCAGACAATGAATTGGCCGGGGCATGATGTACACAGACATGCACTGTACATGCAAGCTGCTGGATGGTAGTATGAGGGGCCACTTCACAGGGGAGAGTGTGAGATGAAGCCAGGTCTAGGATTGATTGACAGCTCTAAGATGAGCTATAGGGCATTGCTGAGACAACAGCCAAGCCTTTTAGTCGATTTCAGAAAATTACTCTCATATATATAGAGCGATAAAAAAATTTAATGGACTAAAAATTCTGGAGGCTGGAGACCGGTGATGGGGAAGAGCAAGACTGTACGCTAGAATTTCCTGTCAACTCAAGACAAGAACAGTGGCGCGAATGGCTCTAAAGGGAAGGGTGACAGCTGGGTTGGATCTGGGTTTCGTCGTTGGTTGCTGGGCTAAATTGATTCAGAAAACACACTGCATGACAGCAAAATACGGTAAAATATCAGCATTGTTTTCCTGCAAAGTAAAGTATTAAAGGTTTCTTATTCTTAAGCTCTGGCTAGTTGAGACCTCAGAAAATTAATGAGAGAGAGAGAGAGGGGTGGATGTTGGGAGACGAGAGTACGAACACACGAGTGCGCACTGAGTCAGTGTTGGCGCCATATTGGAGGTGTGAAATTTGACGCCCCAGCCTATGCCGTCGCAGCAGTTTTGCCAAAGCGAGGCCCTAGTGCAAAATGAGAAACGAGAAACAGAGAGAGAAAGAGAGAAGTAATGAAAATTGGATTGCAACAGTTCTTGTTGCCGCCCTGCTGCGCGCATTGACACAGAGCGTGCGCAAGAGGTTGCGAGGTGGCATATTTTTTTTCTGCTCAATTGCAACTCGACTCACTTGAAAGCAAAGAGAAATGAGCAGGCGCGTCTCATATAGTATTGAATTCGGCGAAGGGCAGTAGACATTAGACTGAATGAGAGTAGACTGAATGAGAGTAGACTGAATGAGAGTAGACTGAATGAGAGTAGACTGAATGAGAGTAGACTGAATGAGAGTAGACTGAATGAGAGTAGACTGAATGAGAGTAGACTGAATGAGAGTAGACTGAATGAGAGTAGACTGAATGAGAGTAGACTGAGTGAGAGTAGACTGAATGAGAGTAGACTGAATGAGAGTAGACTGAATGAGAGTAGACGGAATGAGAGTAGACTGAATGAGGGTAGACTGAATGAGAGTAGACTGAATGAGAGTAGACTGAATGAGAGTAGACTGAATGAGAGTAGACGGAATGAGAGTAGACTGAATGAGAGTAGACGGAATGAGAGTAGACTGAGTGAGGGTAGACTGAATGAGAGTAGACTGAATGAGAGTAGACTGAATGAGAGTAGACTGATGAGAGTAGACTGATGAGAGTAGACTGAATGAGAGTAGACGGAATGAGAGTAGACTGAATGAGAGTAGACTGAATGAGAGTAGACTGAGTGAGGGTAGACTGAATGAGAGTAGACTGAATGAGAGTAGACTGAATGAGAGTAGACTGAATGAGAGTAGACTGAGTGAGGGTAGACTGAATGAGAGTAGACTGAATGAGAGTAGACTGAATGAGAGTAGACGGAATGAGAGTAGACTGAATGAGAGTAGACTGAGTGAGGGTAGACTGAATGAGAGTAGACTGAATGAGAGTAGACTGAATGAGAGTAGACTGATGAGAGTAGACTGATGAGAGTAGACTGAATGAGAGTAGACTGAATGAGAGTAGACTGAATGAGAGTAGACTGAATGAGAGTAGACTGAGTGAGGGTAGACTGAATGAGAGTAGACTGAATGAGAGTAGACTGAATGAGAGTAGACTGAATGAGAGTAGACTGAATGAGAGTAGACTGAGTGAGGGTAGACTGAATGAGAGTAGACTGAATGAGAGTAGACTGAATGAGAGTAGACTGAATGAGAGTAGACTGAATGAGAGTAGACTGAATGAGAGTAGACTGAATGAGAGTAGACTGAGTGAGGGTAGACTAAATGAGAGTAGACTGAATGAGAGTAGACTGAATGAGAGTAGACTGAATGAGAGTAGACGGAATGAGAGTTGACTGAATGAGAGTAGACTGAATGAGATTAGATTGAATGAGAGTAGACGGAATGAGAGTAGACTGATGAGAGTAGACTGAATGAGAGTTGACTGAATGAGATTAGATTGAATGAGAGTAGACGGAATGAGAGTTGACTGAATGAGAGTAGACTGAATGAGAGTAGACTGAATGAGATTAGATTTAATGAGAGTAGACTGAATGAGAGTAGACTGAATGAGAGTTGACTGAATGAGAGTAGACGGAATGAGAGTTGACTGAATGAGAGTAGACTGAATGAGATTAGATTGAATGAGAGTAGACTGAATGAGAGTAGACTGAATGAGAGTTGACTGAATGAGAGTAGACGGAATGAGAGTTGACTGAATGAGAGTAGACTGATGAGAGTAGACTGAATGAGAGTAGACTGAATGAGAGTAGACTGAATGAGAGTAGACTGAATGAGAGTAGACTGAATGAGAGTAGACTGAGTGAGGGTAGACTGAATGAGAGTAGACTGAATGAGAGTAGACTGAATGAGAGTAGACTGAATGAGAGTAGACTGAATGAGAGTAGACTGAATGAGAGTAGACGGAATGAGAGTAGACTGAATGAGAGTAGA
Source organism: Macrostomum hystrix (assembly GCA_950097015.1). Lineage (NCBI taxonomy): Eukaryota > Metazoa > Platyhelminthes > Macrostomidae > Macrostomum > Macrostomum hystrix. Next base: position 17,382,138 of record CATNEN010000039.1, read on the forward strand.
CGGAATGAGAGTAGACTGAATGAGAGTAGACTGAATGAGAGTAGACTGAATGAGAGTAGACTGAGTGAGGGTAGACTGAATAAGATTAGATTGAATCAGAGTAGACTGAATGAGAGTAGACTGAGTGAGAGTAGACTGAGTGAGGGTAGACTGAATAAGATTAGATTGAATGAGAGTAGACTGAATGAGAGTAGACTGAGTGAGAGTAGACTGAATGAGAGTAGACTGAATGAGAGTAGACTGAATGAGAGTAGACTGAATGAGAGTAGACTGAATGAGAGTAGACTGAATGAGAGTAGACTGAATGAGAGTAGACGGAATGAGAGTAGACTGATGAGAGTAGACTGAATGAGAGTTGACTGAATGAGATTAGATTGAATGAGAGTAGACGGAATGAGAGTTGACTGAATGAGAGTAGACTGAATGAGAGTAGACTGAATGAGATTAGATTTAATGAGAGTAGACTGAATGAGAGTAGACTGAATGAGAGTTGACTGAATGAGAGTAGACGGAATGAGAGTTGACTGAATGAGAGTAGACTGAATGAGATTAGATTGAATGAGAGTAGACTGAATGAGAGTAGACTGAATGAGAGTTGACTGAATGAGAGTAGACGGAATGAGAGTTGACTGAATGAGAGTAGACTGATGAGAGTAGACTGAATGAGAGTAGACTGAATGAGAGTAGACTGAATGAGAGTAGACTGAATGAGAGTAGACTGAATGAGAGTAGACTGAGTGAGGGTAGACTGAATGAGAGTAGACTGAATGAGAGTAGACTGAATGAGAGTAGACTGAATGAGAGTAGACTGAATGAGAGTAGACTGAATGAGAGTAGACGGAATGAGAGTAGACTGAATGAGAGTAGACGGAATGAGAGTAGACTGAATGAGAGTAGACTGAATGAGAGTAGACTGAATGAGAGTAGACTGAGTGAGGGTAGACTGAATAAGATTAGATTGAATCAGAGTAGACTGAATGAGAGTAGACTGAGTGAGAGTAGACTGAGTGAGGGTAGACTGAATAAGATTAGATTGAATGAGAGTAGACTGAATGAGAGTAGACTGAGTGAGAGTAGACTGAATGACAGTAGACTGAATGAGAGTAGACTGAATGAGAGTAGACTGAATGAGAGTAGACTGAATGAGAGTAGACTGAATGAGAGTAGACTGAATGAGAGTTGACTGAATGAGAGTAGACTGAATGAGAGTAGACTGAATGAGAGTAGACTGAATGAGAGTAGACTGAATGAGAGTAGACTGAATGAGAGTAGACTGAATGAGAGTAGACTGAATGAGAGTAGACTGAATGAGAGTCGACTGTATGAGAGTAGACTGAATGAGAGTAGACGGAATGAGAGTAGACTGAATGAGAGTAGACTGAATGAGAGTAGACTGATGAGAGTAGACGGAATGAGAGTAGACTGAATGAGAGTAGACTGAATGAAAGTAGACGGAATGAGAGTAGACTGAATGAGAGTAGACGGAATGAGAGTAGACTGAATGAGAGTAGACTGAATGAGAGTAGACTGAATGAGAGTAGACTGAATGAGAGTAGACTGAATGAGAGTAGACTGAATGAGAGTAGACTGAATGAGAGTAGACTGAATGAGAGTAGACTGAATGAGAGTAGACTGAGTGAGGGTAGACTGAATGAGAGTAGACTGAATGAGAGTAGACTGAATGAGAGTAGACTGAATGAGAGTAGACTGATGAGAGTAGACTGATGAGAGTAGACTGATGAGAGTAGACTGATGAGAGTAGACTGAATAAGATTAGATTGAATGAGAGTAGACGGAATGAGAGTAGAGAGTGGGCAATAGAGAACCAAGAATCGATTGGGTTGCTGATACTATGATTTCGCGCAGAAATTATTGCGAAACATGAATTCATAAATCAATGAGTAGAAATGCATTCGCATAAGTAGCAAAAGGAACTGAACGGCAGAATCAGAAAAGAATGTCTTTTTGCTTCAGTAGACACATTAATCGAGCATTCGCACATTTCAGAATGACAAATTTCGGTCGTATTATTTGCTTTGTGAAATCTTTGATTAGTAAGTTTCTATGGGGCAGCTCAGTGGATTAGCTTGTGGTAAGACCGGGCACTGCTGATTAGGTCACGACAGATCGAATTCTTCTCAGAACCAGACCTTGAACAGGGACCAGCTCTGGTCTCTATTTATAGGTTTTCTGGTTGAGCTATAAAACTCGTCTGCGTCAGTTTTTGAACTAAAATAAATCAGCTATGCCAAAATCTTGCCTCACGCTGAGTCTCCACGCAAAACACCGACTAGTTTGTGACTGGGTACCTCACTGCAGTACAGACCGCACTTGGACATATTAGGACCTTTCAAATCTAGTGTGACGCCAGCCAGCCAGGTGAGGCTGTGGTCACATGACTTACCTGGCGATAATCTGCAACAATCCGGCTGCCAGACGATAACAGCAAGGCGGCAGCTGGTGGACTTGACCGCGGTGATAATATAGCCGTGTTGGAAGACGGGCGGGCAGGCGGAGGTTGGTAGGTAGGAGCCGGCGCGTGAGACTGGTCCACAACGGAAAGAAGAGAATAGGAGAAGATATTTCCTATACTGCTTCCCTCTTATTGGTTGGCTTGGCGAGTGCGGCTGATGCGAGCAGTGCAAAGGAAACTGAAGCCTCCGAAACTTGGTCTTTAGCTGCAAACTCCAACTGCCAGCAAATTCTCTCTTCTCTCTCTCTCTCTCAACGGAGCCAGTTCTAGCTAGTGAGAGCAAACAAGACCATCGCTGGGGGTCTCACACACACACACACACACACACAAGCTGCTGCCCCACTCACCTGGTAATGTTTGATTACACAATATTGAGATGCGAGCAATGCAAGCAAATTGGGGGCAGAGAGCTGAGGCGGAGAGGCGGCTGTCACTCAGTCACTATGAATGATTGACGCCCTCAACTTCACCTCCAACTGCGCTGCCAAATCCTGATAACTGAGGCCATGATTACTCTATTTTTAAGTAATATTTCAGCATACAGCAATCAGAAATCATTCTAGAATCAAAGCTGCTCTAACAGAGTCTGAAACCTACTTTTAGCCTCCTATTATCCATCATCTACCCTCCTTCTACCCTCCTTCTACCCTCCTTCTACCCTCCTTCTACCCTCCTTCTACCCTCCTTCTGCCCTCCTTCTACCCAATTCACCCCTTCTTCTAGAAAAACATTTTTACCCCAAATGACCTTTATAGTCAAATCCTGATGTTCCTATGCTCCAGTTTCCGCACTATCAACATCAATTCAAACCTAGTTCCATGACTTCAGTGTTTCAAATATTTTTATTGGTCATCTAGGCAGAGTTAATTTGCGCAGCCGAAACTAAATTGTAAAATAAAGGCGCAGTTGAGGTTAGAGCAATCGATCGATTTCTGGTCTGACAAACCTGGGAAAAAACTGCGTGCAAAAAAATGGTATGCCGCAATTCCATATTTTATACCTTGGCTGTTAACTGCGAGGCCCAATTTCAAGACAACGAGGCTAAATCGATAAATAACAGGCCCAACAGATGCTATTTGGTATGGAAGTACACGGCTAGAATGCAAAATGCTGAACTGTGCCCTTAAATAACGCTTCTAGCTGGGACTGTCGTTTGTCAATCTGAGTTGTAGTATCAGGCTTTTAGAATTGTGCAGAATAGAGTGAAGAGTAGAGTTGACTGGAGAGTAGAATTGAATGAAGCGTAGAGTTGACTAGAGAGTAGAATTGAGTGAAGCGTAGAGTTGACTAGAGAGTACAATAGAGTAAAGAGTAGAGTTGACTAGAGAGTAGAATAGAGTAAAGAGTAGAGTTGACTAGAGAGTAGAATTGAGTGAAGCGTAGAGTTGACTAGAGAGTAGAATAGAGTGAAGAGTAGAGTTGACTAGAGAGTAGAATAGAGTGAAGAGTAGAGTTGACTAGAGAGTAGAATAGAGTAAAGAGTAGAGTTGACTAGAGAGTAGAATTGAGTGAAGCGTAGAGTTGACTAGAGAGTAGAATAGAGTGAAGAGTAGAGTTGACTAGAGAGTAGAATAGAGTGAAGAGTAGAGTTGACTAGAGAGTACAATAGAGTGAAGAGTAGAGTTGACTAGAGAGTAGAATAGAGTAAAGAGTAGAGTTGACTAGAGAGTAGAATTGAGTGAAGAGTAGAGTTGACTGGAGAGTAGAATAGAGTGAAGAGTAGAGTTGACTAGAGAGTAGAATAGAGTGAAGAGTAGAGTTGACTAGAGAGTAGAATAGACTGAAGAGTAGAGTTGACTGGAGAGTAGAATAGAGTGAAGAGTAGAGTTGACTAGAGAGTAGAATAGACTGAAGAGTAGAGTTGACTAGAGAGTAGAATAGACTGAAGAGTAGAGTTGACTGGAGAGTAGAATAGAGTGAAGAGTAGAGTTGACTAGAGAGTAGAATAGACTGAAGAGTAGAGTTGACTGGAGAGTAGAATAGACTGAAGAGTAGAGTTGACTGGAGAGTAGAATAGAGTGAAGAGTAGAGTTGACTAGAGAGTAGAATAGACTGAAGAGTAGAGTTGACTGGAGAGTAGAATAGAGTGAAGAGTAGAGTTGACTAGAGAGTAGAATAGAGTGAAGAGTAGAGTTGACTGGAGAGTAGAATAGAGTGAAGAGTAGAGTTGACTAGAGAGTAGAATAGACTGAAGAGTAGAGTTGACTGGAGAGTAGAATAGACTGAAGAGTAGAGTTGACTGGAGAGTAGAATAGAGTGAAGAGTAGAGTTGACTAGAGAGTAGAATAGAGTGAAGAGTAGAGTTGACTAGAGAGTAGAATAGAGTGAAGAGTAGAGTTGACTAGAGAGTAGAATAGAGTGAAGAGTAGAGTTGACTAGAGAGTAGAATAGACTGAAGAGTAGAGTTGACTAGAGAGTAGAATCTGACATATTACATGTGGATGTCAGATGCGTTGCTACATTACGGAGTTGGGAGTAAAATCGATCCCTCGCAGCACGTCGGCGGCGGGCAGGCGGAGATCCATCGAGAATGAAGCAACAGCAAACTGCGCATATTAAAAAGCTCCCCCCTAGCAGCAGAGAAGGGCAGACACCCGATGTTAGCTGCAGTCTATCGACTTTTTTCACCAAAGCCTTTTGGGGGCTGGCTGGCGTTGCAATTAGATACAATAATTGCACTTTTTACAATTCTCGTGGCTGAGACTGAATGGATCGCAAAACTGTAGGCACTTGGCTGCCTTTGGGAGGAATGCAAACATTGTTACTGTAGGGGATTACGGATGGTTACTGTAAGATCCTGGTAGTAACAGACAGTGAGTTACAGGCACCGTTACAGATACATATACAGACACAATTATAGACACCGTTACAGAGACAGTTACAGACACAGTTACAGACACAGTTACAGATACAGTTACAGAGACAGTTACAGACACAGTTACAGACACAGTTACCGACACAGTTACAGACACAGTTACAGACACAGTTACAGACACAGTTACAGATACAGTTACAGAGACAGTTACAGACACAGTTACAGACACAGTTACAGATACAGTTACAGATGCAGTTACAGACACAGTTACAGACACAGTTACAGACACAGTTACAGACACAGTTACAGACACAGTTACAGAGACAGTTACAGACACAGTTACAGAGACAGTTACAGATACAGTTACAGGCATCGTTACAGGCACCGTTACAGAGACAGTTACAGACACAGTTACAGACACAGTTACAGATACAGTTACAGAGACAGTTACAGACACAGTTACAGATACAGTTACAGATACAGTTACAGATACAGTTACAGAGACAGTTACAGACACAGTTACAGAGACAGTTACAGACACAGTTACAGACACAGTTACAGATACAGTTACAGATACAGTTACAGACACAGTTACAGACACAGTTACAGACACAGTTACAGACACAGTTACAGATACAGTTACAGATACAGTTACAGACACAGTTACAGACACAGTTACAGACACAGTTACAGGCATCGTTACAGGCACCGTTACAGAGACAGTTACAGACACAGTTACAGACACAGTTACAGATACAGCTACAGAGACAGTTACAGACACAGTTACCGACACAGTTACAGACACAGTTACAGACACAATTACCGACACAGTTGCCGACACAGTTACAGATACAGTTACAGAGACAGTTACAGACACAGTTACAGAGACAGTTACAGACACAGTTACAGACACAGTTACAGACACAATTACCGACCAGTTACAGACACAATTACAGACACAGTTACAGACACAGTTACCGACACAGTTGCCGACACAGTTACATATACAGTTACAGAGACAGTTACAGACACAGTTACAGAGACAGTTACAGACACAGTTACAGATACAGTTACAGAGACAGTTACAGAGACAGTTACAGACACAGTTACAGGCATCGTTACAGGCACCGTTACAGAGACAGTTACAGACACAGTTACAGACACAGTTACAGATACAGCTACAGAGACAGTTACAGACACAGTTACAGACACAGTTACAGACACAGTTACAGACACAGTTACCGACACAGTTACAGATACAGTTACAGACACAGTTACAGACACAGTTACAGATACAGTTACAGACACAGTTACAGACACAGTTACAGACACAGTTACCGACACAGTTACAGACACAGTTACAGACACAGTTACAGACACAGTTACAGACACAGTTACAGACACAATTACCGACACAGTTGCCGACACAGTTACAGATACAGTTACAGAGACAGTTACAGACACAGTTACAGAGACAGTTACAGACACAGTTACAGACACAGTTACAGACACAATTGCCGACCAGTTACAGACACAATTACAGACACAGTTACAGACACAGTTACCGACACAGTTGCCGACACAGTTACATATACAGTTACAGAGACAGTTACAGACACAGTTACAGAGACAGTTACAGAGACAGTTACAGATACAGTTACAGAGACAGTTACAGAGACAGTTACAGACACAGTTACAGGCATCGTTACAGGCACCGTTACAGAGACAGTTACAGACACAGTTACAGACACAGTTACAGATACAGCTACAGAGACAGTTACAGACACAGTTACAGACACAGTTACAGACACAGTTACCGACACAGTTACCGACACAGTTACAGACACAGTTACAGACACAGTTACAGACACAGTTACAGATACAGTTACAGACACAGTTACAGACACAGTTACAGACACAGTTACCGACACAGTTACAGACACAGTTACAGACACAGTTACAGACACAGTTACAGACACAGTTACAGACACAGTTACAGACACAGTTACAGACACAGTTACAGACACAGTTACAGACACAGTTACCGACACAGTTACAGACACAATTACAGACCAGTTACAGACACAGTTACAGACACAATTACAGACCAGTTACAGACACAGTTACAGACACAATTACAGACACAGTTACAGACACAGTTACCGACACAGTTACCGACACAGTTACAGATACAGTTACAGATACAGTTACAGAGACAGTTACAGACACAGTTACAGGCATCGTTACAGGCACCGTTACAGAGACAGTTACAGACACAGTTACAGACACAGTTACAGATACAGTTACAGATACAGTTACAGAGACAGTTACAGACACAGTTACAGAGACAGTTACAAACACAGTTACAGGCATCGTTACAGGCACCGTTACAGAGACAGTTACAGACACAGTTACAGACACAGTTACAGGCATCGTTACAGGCACCGTTACAGAGACAGTTACAGACACAGTTACAGACACAGTTACAGATACAGTTACAGAGACAGTTACAGACACAGTTACAGACACAGTTACAGACACAGTTACAGACACAGTTACAGACACAGTTACAGACACAATTACAGACCAGTTACAGACACAATTACAGACACAATTACAGACACAGTTACAGACACAGTTACCGACACAGTTACCGACACAGTTACAGATACAGTTACAGAGACGGTTACAGACACAGTTACAGACACAGTTACAGATACAGTTACAGACACAGTTACAGACACAGTTACCGACACAGTTACAGACACTGTTACAGACACAGTTACAGACATAATTACCGACACAGTTACCGGCACAGTTACTGACACAATTACCGACACAGTTACAGACACAATTACAGACACAGTTACAGACACAGTTACAAACACAGTTACAGGCACTGAGTTAAAGATGGAATTGCAGGCAATGAAATCGAAAAGAAAAATTATAAATATAAGCTATCTCATTTTTTCGCAAAATTAAATATAAAGCCTGACTCAAGTCTAGCATCGTTGAATCTTCTAGCGTCTTCCAGTCTAGTAGACTCAGTTGAGTGAATTAGTTTTAAGAATTAACAGTTCCACCACACACACACGGGTATAATGGTAGAGAAAGCACGAAATAGTATTGTTTGGAACCTCAGACAGATAGGTGTGCAGTGTTTGAATTCGCTTTTTGCTTGTCAACCGGCTTTCTCACCCCCGCCAAAGTTGAGCACAGTTGAGCACAGTTAAGCAATACCGAATCACAATTGATTAGTGTTTGCCGAGTTTTTGTTGTTTTAGGTTTCGGAGAAAATTTAGTTGGTGTTTTACTGTGTGCCGAAGACAAACTAGCTTTCGTAAAGCAAATTCAACTAAAATGATTTGAAATCTTTGAGTAAGACTGGGCGGTGAATATAAGCTCTAGCTTGGCCTGTCAATATAATTATGATAACCGTTTAATCAGTCGGTTTGTTAAACATCACCAAACGACCTACGTGAAGGGCCGCATCTATTCAACATAGAGTGGAGAGTCGGAGCTAAATACAAATTTTAGACAACTTAATGCACATCATTTCAGATGCAGAAAATAATGCCACAACAATTGCCTTCATTGTTGATTTACCACTAAGATTTAAGAATAACTAGAACAGGTGTTCGATAACTAGAACAGGTGTTCGATAACTAGAACAGGTGTTCGATAACTAGAACAGGTGTTCGATTACTAGAACAGGTGTTCGATTACTAGAACAGGTGTTCGATTACTAGAACAGGTGTTCGATTACTAGAACAGGTGTTCGATTACTAGAACAGGTGTTCGATAACTAGAACAGGGGTTCGATTACTAGAACAGGTGTTCGATTACTAGAACAGGTGTTCGATTACTAGAATAGGTGTTCGATTACTAGAACAGGTGTTCGATTACTAGAACATGTGTTAGATAGTTATAACTGGTGTTAAATACCTAGAACAGGTGGTACATAACTAAAACAGGTGTTATACAACTAGAACGGGTTGTAGATAACTAGAACAGGTGTTATATAACTAGAACAGGTGATTAATAGCTAGAACGGGTGATAGGTAACTAGAACATATGTTAGATAACTAGAACAAGTGTTATATAACTAGAACAGGTGATTAATAGCTAGAACGGGTGATAGGTAACTAGAACAGATGTTAGATAACTAGAACAAGTGCTATATAACTAGAACAGGTGATTGATAACTAGAACAGGTGAATATTTAATAACCGTGTCTTCGACGTGAAAGCCTGAAATCTTCTGTCCTAATTGAAAGAAACAAATTTCTAGCTAGCCAGTCTACTAGTCACAGCAGAAGCGCACTGCATTGCAAAGCTAATTTTGAACAGCTCAGGTGTGTTCAAAGAATGATTGGCCAATCTACTGTCGACGTTTAAACAGGCGAGACCCAAATTTCATGAATGCACGGAATAGGAACGCTTGCGAATTTCCTCGCTCCAGCTGCTCAGAAAAACAAAGGCAAGATTATAGAAAAACGTGCAGTTCTTTTTTGTTGCTATCCCTCGTGTGACTCTAATGCATTCAGTTTGTTACTGAAGTTCCATACCATTTCAAGTAGTAATGCACGCTTGTTTTTATAAGTTTTCAAGAAAATACAAGAATCATATAATCTAGAACTCTAGAAATCCATAGTCAGAATCGCAGCAGGATCCATAGTCAGAATCGCAGCAGGATCCATAGTCAGAATCGCAGCAAGATTTACAGTCAGAATCGCAGCAAGATTTGCAGTCAGAATCGCAGCAAGATTTACTGTCAGAATCGCAGCAAGGTTTACAGTCAGAATCGCAGTAAGATCCATAGTCAGAATCGCAGCAAGATTTGCAGTCACAATCGCAGCAAGACTTACAGTCGGAATCGCAGCAGGATCCTAATCGAAACTAATTGTCCCTGCTTCGATTCCTGATATCCCCTGCTTTGATTCTAATTGTCCCTCCTTCGATACTAATTGTCCCTGCTTCGATACTAATTGTCCCTGCTTCGATTTTTAATATCCCCTGCTTCGATACTAATTGTCCCTGCTTCGATTCTTATTGTCCCTGCTTCGGTTCTAAAAGTCCATGCTTCGATTATAATTTTTTTCTTCGATTCTTGCTGATCCATCTTCGATTCTAGTTGTCCATGCTTCGATTCTGATTTTTCCTGTTTCGATTCCAATTTTCGCTATTTTATATTTTAAATTTTACTCTGCCTAAATTCAAAATTCAAAATATCCTCCTCTAGAATATCCCTAGTTGTGACACTTGCTTCGATTCCTAAAATGTCTTCTAAAGAGGAATCTAGTAAAGCCAACTAGCCAAATTGATCACGAAGAGCAGACCAAATTGGGTGCCCAAAAGGCAGCGCGTGTACACTTTCAGAGCAACAGCCTAACCTAGAAAATGGAGAGATCGAGATAAACACGGCGATATAGAATTAGAATTAGAACACTGAGCCAGAGACAGAGAGGGAGGGAGAAAGAGTAGGAGAGTACGTGCCGCAGCGCTCAGCCAGTCAGTACAGTGCTGCTAGGATCCCAGCGCATCATACATGGCTGGCAGTCAGGCCTTGCAGAGAGATGGGGGTTGGTCATCCTGTCCAGAGCTAAGGGTGCGGGAGAATCAGGGGGGGTAGTAAAACCGCCACCCCAAGGCCCAGCCAATGCACAGTTAGGAGGCCTATGCATTTGTGATGGGGGTTGGGCGCCAGGGACCACTGGGTGCATGAATTCCCTTTCGTGACTGTGTAGTGCAATTCGCACAGCTGTTCGCTTTAGAAAATTTATTTAATTACCCACCGAGGCCGACCAAAATCGAGCATCTGAAACGCGGGACGGAAGGCAATAAGGACAGTAACAACGGCTCGAAGAACAGCAGCAGGACGATCTCATACGAGTTGAAGAGAAGATTTTGGTAAGAAAAATTAAAGACAAACAGAATGACAGTCAGACAGAAGCACAGACAGACAGACAGATGGAAGGACTGACAGCCAGTCAGAAAGTCAGAAATACAGACTGACAGACAGACAGAAATACAGACTGACAGACAGACAGAAATACAGACTGACAGACAGACAGAAATACAGACTGACAGACAGACAGAAATACAGACTGACAGACAGACAGTCAGAAAGACAGACAGACAGAAGCAGTGATAGACGGAAGGACAGACAGGCAGACAGAGATAGTCTGACTTGACTCTTCCACACAGACTCGCACCAGAGGCACTGCAGCTGAAGTCCGATCACGATGGCACTGGATGGCGGCTGGGGCTGGGTGGTGGTGCTGTCCAGCTTCATGCTACACGTCATCATCGATGGCATCAGCTACGCGTTCGGCGTGCTGGCCGCCGACCTAGTCAAAGAGCTGGGCTCAACGCGCCAGCTGAACGGCTGGATCGCCTCGACAATGGTCGGAGTGACGCTGGCAGGAGGTCCGGTCGCCGGCGCGGTCAGCGCCAGGTTCGGCTTCCGGGCGGCGGCTCTGGCAGGCTCTGTCGTGGCCGCAGCCGGGTTCGCAGCCTCTTACTTTGTTGATGAGGCATGGCAACTGATTGTAACGGTTGGGTGCTTGGTTGGTAAGTGACTATGCGGCTAGAACAACGGTCAGTGCAAGACTCTATCAGGAAAATAGTCTTCCCGAATTAGGTAGCCTCATTTTTATTAAATAATTTTACATTTTTCCGTTAGTATTTTTGTTACGCTTTTTTCTTAATTTACATTTGTTCGCCATTTACTCCTGAATGTACATTCTTTCCATGTTCTTCTGAATGTACTCGTACATTCGTTATCTTTTCTTCTGAATGTACATTCGTTTCCTGTAATTCTTCTAAATGTACATTCGTTCCCTGTTCTTCTGAATGTACATTCGTTTCCTGTAATTCTTCTAAATGTACATTCGTTCCCTGTTCTTCTAAATGTACATTCGTTCCCTGTTCTTCTAAATGTACATTCGTTCCCTGTTCTTCTGAATGTACATTCGTTTCCTGTAATTCTTCTAAATGTACATTCGTTCCCTGTAATTCTTCTAAATGTACATTCGTTCCCTGTTCTTCTGAATGTACATTCTTCCCCTGTTATTCTGAATGTACACTCGTTATCTGTTCTTCTGAATGTACATTCGTCCCATTTAACTCCTGAATGTACATTCGTTCTCTAATTTTGTTCTGAATGTACATTCAGTGTACGCGTCACGTTTCTTTCTGAATGTACATAGTCCGTCCCGTTCCCCGATTTAGCCAACATCTGTCTGCGCCCTTCATTCCTATTCTTAATATTTCTTAATAATGTTAGACTCGCTGAAGGTAGCAGGAACTATTCTCTCGCTTCCTTATTAAGGCGGATTGCAAAGAGCCGACTTAGCAGGATTAGTTGGCAGATTTTGATGAATGAAGTTTTCAAGCAAGCCTGCATATAGCCAGTAGTATTAATCGCTACTTGTTGTAGGGCCACCATTAATTGAAAATTTCTAGAGCCCTGTTTGTTTCTAGAAGCTATAGTTTTTTGTTGCTGGAAAAGCATACTATGTCTTCTACTCAACAATATAAGGAAGAGTAAATTACGATTTTAGGTTTTGGAATGAGCCTCATTTACCTGCCAGCTATTATCTGCGTCGGTATCTACTTTGACAAGTACAGATCCACCGCCATAGGCATAGCTGTATGCGGTTCTGGAGTTGGTGAGCAAGTTTTTTTTTCTTGGATAGCAATCTCTCACCCTAGTATGTACGCTCGTACATTCCCCAGCCAACCCTCCCCGCAATCTCCCACCCTAGTATGTACGCTCGTACATACCCCAGCCAACCCTCCCCGCAATCTCTCACCCTAGTATGTACGCTCGTACATTCCCCAGCCAACCCTCCCCGCAATCTCTCACCCTAGTATGTACGCTCGTACGTACCCCAGCCAACCCTCCCCGCAATCTCTCACCCTAAGTGTGTACTTACCCCAGCCAACCCTCCCCACAATCTCTCACCCTAAGTGTGTACATACCCCAGTCAACCCTCCCCACAATCTCTCACCCTAAGTGTGTACATGCCCCAGCCAATCCTCCCACAATCTCTCACCCTTAGGTGTGAACATCGCCCTGCCAACCCTCCCACAATCTATTCAATAAAACCCCATTGTCAACCTGCCAGGCACGCTGGCAATGAGCCCCCTAATCAGTTTCCTACTGCAAGAGTACACATGGCGCGGCACAATGCTGATCTTATCGGCTGCTGTTCTACAATGCGCCGTCTTTGCCGCCCTATTCCGGCCGTTAAAACTTGGCGCTGTGCCCCAGTCGCCGGAACCAGCTGATGAAGACAAACGATTTAACACAGAAAACGATTTAACACAGCAGCAGCTGCAGCAGCCTCTGTTACCGTTGAACGCGCCGATAAACCGAAGAGCCTCAGCTGACGAAGGCTGCGAAGACGTTCGGTCTCTCCTGATCCCAGTTTTAGCTTTTGAGCATCAGCCGCAGCAGCAGAAAACTGGGTAATGGCCTCACTTCCATGTGATTGAGTTAGGAGCGGGGGAAAACTCAACTTCCAAACTTTCTCTGATGCGCACTGAGAAGTCACTCTATTATTTAGAAGATTTCGCATGCAATCCTTCGTCCTTCATCTAAGCCAAGCCCTAGTTGAAGTCCTATTTCTAATTATATAGAAATTAAGGGTTGAAGGGTTGCGCGCACAGATCACATTCTGTGACAGTAGATCCGCGGCCAGCGAAGGTAATGCTGCTCATTCCGCTGAGTTCTAAATACGAGAAACACGTAGAAACACGAATACCATAGATATAGCGTCTGACTCCGAGAATACAGATAGGCAGGCACACGCTCACACAGCCATAGAATTAATTGCTAAGGTGGAACTACAAAGGGGAGAAATGTATAATATTTCCCATTTAAGGCTCGAGGCGCAAATTTAGTGACCGAGGCGAAGCCCAGGTCAATGAATGTCGCGCCTAGTACTGTGTATTGTGGGAATACATCCTTAATTCCCCCGACAATTATTGCGCTGCACCCGAACGGAGCAACGCAAGCACACGAAACTCAAGAACGCGGGCCAACTTTTTGTTGCGCATCTTCTAAAACAAGAATCAAGGCGCCAGCTCTTCAGACCGTCGAGATATTCAATGGTTTTAAACGAAGGTCAAATTTTTTCCAGTGTATTTCATACAACCCCATGAGCGAATTCGCACTGCGCTTCAGTGCGGCCTTGCCAGGCCTTCAAAACTTATCAACATGTCACCCGAGTGTGCCTGCATCATCTCCGTCTTCGGTAGTCACCTATCTCTATCTAGACGGATTTGCTGGACACTATAGACACATTAACATTAATTTCTCGAATGTCATTTATCAAGCATAAATATAAGGCGCAGCTCAACCACAGGGCACCAGTTTTAGCAATCGGGCGCTGTCAAAATAATTTTCAGGGGAGAGAAATCCCCCCATGCCATAAAATGTGCGGCGAAATGGCGTGGTAGTCCTACTGTTGATGCCGTGTCCGCAGAGTCGATTTGAAGTCATTCTCCAATTGTCTAAACTACGAGTAATTCGTGTAAGAAAACAAATCAATCGTTTTTCCTGCGCAGATCAAACTCACCAATGAGCAAGCGCGAGACTCATCTAGCGCAGCCTGAGCAGCAGCAGCAGCAGCCGCAGCAACCAGACGAGCAGCAGTTTCCAGTGGCGAACTTCCTCTCTGTGCAGGACATTCGCCAGCGAGTGCAGCGACCGCCGCGAACTCTGGCGGCACATCTCACCCCGCCACAGCGCCACGTGCAGCTGAGCAGTGCCAGCCTCACAAACGTCAGCCGGCCGGTCCACTTTGTCCGCTCCATCACCAGCCTGGCCTCGGTGTCAACCGCAGCCGTCGGAGCGGTAAAAGCGTCGACTTTGGCTTCGCCGCAAAAGACGTCGTGGAGGGAGGAGCTGCGAACATTGTGCGGTGCAGATCTGCTGGCCCAGCCGGCCTTCATGCTGTTCCTGCTGTCCAACCTGCTGTGCAGCATCGGGTTCAACGCGCCGTACATCTATACTCCGGATCGAGCTCAGCGAGCCGGTCACGGGGCCACCAGGAGCGCCCTGCTGGTGTCCGTGATCGGCGGCGCCAACACCGCAGGTCGACTGGCCTTCGGCTGGCTATCAGACCGGGCCAACAGCTCCGGCCGCCTCCGGCTCTACTGGGTGACACTGGCCGTGTCAGGGGCGGCCGTGGCGGCCACGTGCCTGTCTGAGAGCTACGCATTCAACGCCATTTGCTGTGCCGCGTTTGGATTGTTCTCCGGTGAGACTACAGTTGGGATTGGGGCTCACTCACTCACTCACTCACTCACTCACTCACTCACTCACTCACTCACTCACTCACTCACTCACTCACTCACTCACTCACTCACTCAACCTCGCAGGCTCCTTCGTGACACTGACCTCGCCGGTTCTAGTCGACCTGGTGGGCATCGACAAGCTGAGCGACTCCTTCGGCCTGACGCTGCTGTTTCAGGGGGTCGGCGTGCTGGCAGGACCTCCGTTAGCGGGTGCGTGCTTGGAGAATTTCATGATTTTATTCATTGACATTGATTGACGCCCCAAAAATGGCCAGCCTTTATCCCGTCAGTTACTAAAACTCCAGGCACTCTAAAATGAAACTCTCGCTCAGGCCTCCTGTACGACTGGACCGGATCCTTCGATGTCCCATTCCTCGTGTGCGGCAGCAGCTTGATAGCTAGCGGCTTGGCCATGGTGCCTGTGCACTGGCTGCTGGGACCAGCAGAACAGCTGGACCACATCACCCAGGAGCTGTAAGCCGCTGCTGCCGCTGCTGCTGCCACTGCTGCCGCTGCTGCTGCCACTGCTGCCGCTGCTGCTGCCGCTGCTGCTGATGCTGCGTCGTCATAACGAAGGCATCGCAATGAACTGTCGTGAAAACACCGGTTGGGGTAGTGTCACAAACACCGGTTGGGATAGTGTCACAAACACCGGTTGGGATAGTGTCCCAAACACCGGTTGGGATGTGTCACAAACACCGGTTGGGGTAGTGTCACAAACACCGGTTGGGGTAGTGTCACAAACACCGGTTGGGGTAGTGTCACAAACACCGGTTGGGATAGTGTCACAAACACCGGTTGGGATAGTGTCACAAACACCGGTTGGGATAGTGTCCCAAACACCGGTTGGGATGTGTCACAAACACCGGTTGGGGTAGTGTCACAAACACCGGTTGGGGTAGTGTCACAAACACCGGTTGGGGCAGTGTCACAAACACCGGTTGGGGTAGTGTCACAAACACCGGTTGGGATAGTGTCACAAACACCGGTTGGGGTAGTGTCACAAACACCGGTTGGGGTAGTGTCACAAACACCGGTTGGGATAGTGTCCCAAACACCGGTTGGGATAGTGTCACAAACACCGGTTGGGGCAGTGTCACAAACACCGGTTGGGGCAGTGTCACAAACACCGGTTGGGATAATGTCACAAACACCGGTTGGGATAGTGTCCCAAACACCGGTTGGGGTAGTGTCACAAACACCGGTTGGGGCAGTGTCACAAACACCGGTTGGGGTAGTGTCACAAACACCGGTTGGGATAGTGTCCCAAACACCGGTTGGGATAGTGTCACAAACACCGGTTGGGGCAGTGTCACAAACACCGGTTGGGATAATGTCACAAACACCAGTTGGGAAGTGCATTCATTAACGCTCAACTTTTGTTTACAAGAATAAACATCAAAATGTACTTTTTAGTATTTTCAAAATAAAAATAGCTTTATAAGTTATAAGTGTTAGCCCACGTTAGGCACCGAATCTCCGACCTGCCTACCTCTGATCATGACCTTCACTGTCATTCGCTTGTCATAACCTCTAGTGCCAGTTGTAATGGCAAATCAAACCAGTAAAGATGTTCTCAAAATGTTCTGTGCAGCCTCATCTGTAGTGTATGAGACTGAAATAAATGATACATTTCGAAAATGAAAATAAAACAAAAGATGAAATATTTCAGATTGCCGAATGAGCAAAAAATACAATACAAACATTTGTAACTCGGTTTTATGGTATTGAAGTGTGCTAGATTTTGTTATTGGATAATTTGAACATACTTTTTAACAATGCTACACTATTGAGTTAATCCTTAACAGAATGTCACGGGGATGTTTCAAATATCCACTGCCTACTTCACGATAGCCCCTAAACCGAATGACTGCTCTCAACTAGAGTAACTGTCCTCACTCTGGGATCTCTGGGACCTTGTCTAAGATCCTGGTGACAAGGATAACTTACATCACTAGCATAAACCTCTATGACGAATCCTTATTTGTTTGTAGTGCCTGTGTTTCTCAGGTCGGCTGCTCGCCAAGGCTGTTGTGTTCGAGGCCGGTTTGTTTGGCTCGGCCTTGGCCTCGCCCTTTCTCTCCCTCCTCCCCCGGCCCTGCTCAGGGTGCCCTGTGCCGCCATCTGATTGGCTGGGCGCGGGCATTGTCTGTCAACCCTTACCCTCAGCCCTGCGTGGCTTTCCCCTCCCGCCAATCAGCTCTGCCCGTCCACCCGGCCAGCGCGTACAAGCCTACCCCTCCCTGCGCGCTGGTGGCTTGACTCTGTCTGTGCACCGCCTCCCCTGTCTGCCCCCCTAGCTGTCAATATCTGCCCGTGCCGGGGCAACCGCGCTCGCTCCGGCGAACTTTAAGATTCCACCGGTTCTGTAGGCCGGGTATCACAAACCGACGACAGTCACTACGTGTTCAATAATAAAATAATTAACAGCATAATCAGTACAATATATAATCTTCTATAATAGCCGACATGCTTACCAAATAAGATATTTTAAGCTGAAAATTGGTGCCACCAGACACCAGACACCCCGACAAGATATGTCGTAGTATGTCTACTATTGAACGAGAAATCAGCATGATTGCATGTGAATCTTTTACATGGGAGCAGAATGGATGAATATATTGCGATTCTAACTTTCTTCGTTTCTTCCTTTATTGGAAAACCATATTTCAAATTCGTAAGACCAAAGCCTACTGGACAATTGTCGGGGTCAAGCCAGGATCAGCCGTTTTTTGTGAATTTAATCCGGCCTATCGAGTTGTCAAAAACGGTTATTGTAAAAAAGATCATGTTTACTTCCGTTCGGAGAAGAATTTTTTTGTCCAGCCACGAGTGTTCGATTTCTCTTGGCTACTTTAGCTGATCCTCACAGTCAGTTTTCTATTGGATGCTAAAAGTGTTGACCAATCAGAATCTGACGGTGGTTCAATGTGCCGGTCGATACGGCATTTGATGCGTTAAATTCTGCTGCAGTACTCGCGCACTCAAGAACATGACATGTGAAAGCTACTATAAAGTGCAGCTTGACCGGCACACTCCACGGCATGAAGCGCCTGGCACACTCCATGATGCTCCTACTGCTCTGCGTCACCCTCTACGGCGTGAAAACAACTGAACTAGCTCAGCTAGAGGCTCAGGTGTTTCGCAAATGCAGATTCGTAAGAAGTTCATAATTACAGCCTCGTTCATATTTTAATGGGTACGCTTTGTGCATTCAGACTTCTCAATTCACACAGACCAACTCAGGCCAGAACAAAGCTGGCTCACTAAAAACTGAAAATGTTCAGCAAAAAACCGTTGCTTCGATCGTTGTCGACAATGCGAAAGCTGACTCGCAGACCCCGACAACGTCCGATGCATTTCCGAAGCTGGCCATACTGCCTCTGGTAGCATTGGTGCTGGTACTTATTGGAATTTACCTGCTCTACAGGATACACAATCGCCATGGACAGGATCAGCAAATTGCTGCCACAGAAACTGAATTAGAAACAATACTATTTGAACCTTAAGCCTGATAGTTGAAAAATATTCCGAAGTATCAAGTCAAACGCTTGAATTTGAATCAGTTTTATTATAGCAGAAATGTTATTCGAATTTTACAGCCTAAAGATTTCCCCCAAAATAGTGCATTTGCAATCCTGGAATACTAAAACTAATGGACCAGTGTTGTTCTCAGCTATGTAGCAAAGCCAATCTTGCGAAAATGCATTGCATGCTGTTGTTTTAAGGAATAGTTCGGCAAAAATGATATGTTTCGCAACAGCTGCTTGAAAATGCAAGAATATATCACTGCAGGTATACGCTATAGTGTGCATGACTTGGCACTTCGTGCGAAGAATATAACCTTGAAGTTATTATGAAGCCATGGGCTCGCAAAGTATATGATAGTTTTCTACACTGTGGCAATAATATAGCTACAGACTGCTACACCTATGTCACTGTTGAAAAAACACACTATCAGAAAACGTGCAATCAGCTCTCTTACTGCATAATCTCTCCTGTGTCTCATCTCTTACCTCTGTTCAGTCAGGAATTAGCTAAATCAGTGAAGAATGTGGAAAAACAGAGGTGCAGAGCCAATGGAAACCGTATTTTAGATATTTTAGAATGCTGAGTTAGTTTTGAAATCGTCATTTCAGTACTAGAGTACGACGAGTTAAGGATAATAATAATAATTGACACTAGACCCAAGGGCCAGTGCAGGTGCTGTGTGTCAAGCACACTAGCAGGTGGGGACTGCACACTTATTGTACTCCCCGGCTCTCTCGGACACCGGTTGACAGTCGCGTGTCAGCAATGGAATTTATTTTTCCAAACATATCGGCAGCATCCAAACCCCACAGAATTGCCGCACAGAACTGCTTTATTCCACGCCAGCCGGAATTATTATTACCCGACGAAATGTCGGTACTCATTTGCAGCTGAGTAGACTGTGTGCACATCAGGGCAAAGCAGCTTGCCAAAGGCTGCACGAATTAGTTCTAGACTAGGTCGGGAGTCGAACCCAGGACCATCTGATCCAGAGTCCGACACCTTACTGACTGAGCTATCCGCCCTTGAGAGGTAAGGATACTGAGATAAAATGGAAGATTTCTAACCTTATATACGAGCGTACATCCGGTCTATTCTAAATCTGGATGTCTTTATAGTGCATCCGAAAGTAAATTCCTGTGATGCGCCGCCTCTAAAAGAACGTTTACACCTGACTGTACAAGGAAAGGATTCAGTTTCAGTGACCGTAACTGTTTTAATGATCCATGTTTGTCTCATGAATCCATCGAGTCTTGCATTATCAAATAGAAACTATACATACAGGCAGGTATATGCTTTAACATTAACACCCAAGAATTGTAAGGTGCACGTACCTTTAGCAGCTGTTGATGAAGGTAATTAGCAGCCAAAATTATACAATTAGCTTCTCAGTAATGAAGCTGTGTTATCAAAGTGGCAAAATTCAATCACAGTTCGGACACGGATCGCTATTAATAATTAATATAATTGGCTGTTTCAGCGAGGCCGGATGTCATTGGAAAAGGCAAAATAAGACGAAAATAAAACAAGAAAAGCTGTGGAGAATATCAGTGGAGCTATCTAGACTATAAGTAGCAGATGAAGCTTAATGCGTCTAGCTTAAACCTCCCTCTACCCATGGTGATTACACACAGGGACTCGATCTTGAATTTTTAACGTCAATCACACAGTTTTGCTCGCATGCGGCGAGGCAATATTACTTTTGGTCGCAGTCGCGGAGAGAAGGCTTGGGGGCTTGTCGTGCAATTTCCGCCGTTGAGGGCCAACCTCCAAGGCACAGTGAAAGTGTACACTGCCTGACAATGAGATTCAGGGCAGATGTACACACCTGTGTGAGCGTGTGCCTGCGTACAGTAGCAAGGACCACTGTAGTATAACAGGACGCGAAACTCAAAGATCGTGTAAATTTTTAGAAGGCCGATTTCCTGGAAAAAAAATACACTGCGGAGATAGGAAAACGTCATTTTTCAGCACATAATCAACTATTGCTTTTGATCTGGAGCAAGTACAAATCCGTTTATCTTGGTACAGCATGCCCAACATTAAGCTCCATTGTTTTTATATAGCTTTGTTTATAAAAGTCTTATTTTCACATATATATATTACATAATAGTGTCTTGAATCTATACAGACTATAGACTAGCACATTCTTAATTTCGCCTAAGTTGTTTGAATTAACAAATTAGCTACATATTTTGGCAAAACTAACAGCCAAAAAATGTAATTACTACAACAGTAGCAACTATATAGCTATAAAGGTACAACAAATTTCAAAATGATTTTAATGCAACCACGTAAGTTAATTAATTTTTTTGCTGTTAGTTTTGCCAAAATATGTAGCTAATTTGTTAATTCAAACAATTTAGGCGAAATTAAGAATATTTAGCTATCATATTTTGAGCCATTAAATGTGCTAGTCTATAGTCTATATAGATTCAAGACACTATTATGTAATATATATATGTGAAAATAAGACTTTTATAAACAAAGCTATATAAAAACAATGGAGCTTAATGTTGGGCATGCTGTACCAAGATAAACGGATTTGTACTTGCTCCAGATCAAAAGCAATAGTTGATTATGTGCTGAAAAAATGACGTTTTCCTATCTCCGCAGTGTATTTTTTTCCAGGAAATCGGCCTTCTAAAAATTTACACGATCTTTGAGTTTCGCGTCCTGTTATACTACAGTGGTCCTTGTACAGTAGCTGTGTGCGTGTGTGTGTGCTCATGAGTCATGGAAATGGGTGGAATTGCCTCCTCGCTGGCTGCAGGTCTAGTGCCACCAAATGATGTGCCATTGCACGTAGCCCTACTGCAGGATGTACATACCCTGTGTGATAGGGGCAGCTGTGTGTGCTTGTGTTGAGTCAGCGGAATGGACAGAGTGAACCGAATGTACAGCCGTTCTGCTAAGAAATGAAGAATAATTGTATAAACCATGTATTGTGTTTGTATTGAGTAATGTTTTGAACATCCGGGTAGACACAACACCTCTATAAAATAATGATAGAAGCCGTATTGGATAGCAATATAGACTTAAAAGTGATGATAGTTAACGAAAAATTACTTGCAACAACATTCGTTTTTATTGCTTCGGATTATAATTAAACTTAACATATAAAAAATGCTGAAATAAAGGTCCATTATCAATCGTCCAATATGATTGCTTCATAATTGGTGGATGCAAAGATGTGTCCTTATAATAAACAGAAGAAATTGAGGTTCTAAATTTGTGAATTTTTCTATAATTTAATTAGAAGATTGAAACGTTTTTAGTTAAAGTGAAGAATTATTAAATTGTAAGAAAGTTATTTATCGAGAAATAATAAAACAATATCATAAATATGTTCTTTGGATAGTAACTTTGAATGTAGAAGAAATGTGAATCTTAAAAATTTTTGTTGGGAAAAAGTAATAGGATTTTAATTGACAAAGATAACAGCTTTGCTTTTCTTAGATAAAGAAAACTACTCAGAGTAATATAATATGCATAATTCAGATTAAAAAACGGTGTGCTAAGCGATAGTAAAACACAATTTGTGACTCGCGCGCCGTTCATCATTTGTTGGCTTCAACCAGCTTTACCAGACCGTCATAGTCGGCGCCAAGCAGCTTGCCAACCTGAGCTTTGCCCTTGAATAGCAGGAAGGTCGGCATGGCTTCGATGCCCTGGCTGCTAGCTGTCTCCTCGTTCTCATCAACGTCAATTTTGGCGAACACGGCATCCGGTGTGTCCTTGGACAGCTGCTCGAATTTGGGCGCAATCATGCGACATGGCGGGCACCAGGTGGCGGTGAAATCGATTACAACCAGCTTGTCACCGGCCTCAGCCAATAGGGAGTCAAACTCGGCTTTAGTAGCAAGGACGCGAACCATTTTGCTTGAAAATTCACCGGAAATCTTTTAGGTAAATAGAGAAAGATTTCTGAAATGGTGATTATAGATTAAATAAGTAATTGGTAAGTCATTGCAAACATAGACTATTCAAAATAGGGATAGTTCCGACATGGGGATCAGGTAGGTTTCGGATAGTTTCGACATGGGGATCTGGTAGGTTTGAGATGGCTTCCACATGAGGATCTGGTAGGTTTGAGATGGCTTCGACATGGGATCTGTAGGTTTGGGATGGCTTCGACATTGGGATCTGGTAGGTTTGGGATGGCTTCGACATGAGGATCTGGTAGGTTTGAGATGGCTTCGACATGGGATCTGGTAGGTTTGGGATGGCTTCGACATGAGGATCTGGTAGGTTTGAGATGGCTTCGACATGGGATCTGTAGGTTTGAGATGGCTTCGACATGGGATCTGTAGGTTTGAGATGGCTTCGACATGGGATCTGGTAGGTTTGAGATGGCTTCGACATGGGATCTGTAGGTTTGGGATGGCTTCGACATTGGGATCTGGTAGGTTTAAGATGGCTTCGACATTGGGATCTGGTAGGTTTGGGATGGCTTCGACATTGGGATCTGGTAGGTTTAAGATGGCTTCGACATTGGGATCTGGTAGGTTTGAGATGGCTTCGACATGGGATCTGTAGGTTTGGGATGGCTTCGACATGGGATCTGTAGGTTTGGGATGGCTTCGACATTGGGATCTGGTAGGTTTGGGATGGCTTCGACATGAGGATCTGGTAGGTTTGAGATGGCTTCGACATGGGATCTGTAGGTTTGAGATGGCTTCGACATGGGATCTGTAGGTTTGAGATGGCTTCGACATGGGATCTGGTAGGTTTGAGATGGCTTCGACATGGGATCTGTAGGTTTGAGATGGCTTCGACATGAGGATCTGGTAGGTTTGAGATGGCTTCGACATGGGATCTGTAGGTTTGGGATGGCTTCGACATTGGGATCTGGTAGGTTTGAGATGGCTTCGACATGGGATCTGTAGGTTTGGGATGGCTTCGACATTGGGATCTGGTAGGTTTGAGATGGCTTCGACATTGGGATCTGTAGGTTTGGGATGGCTTCGACATTGGGATCTGGTAGGTTTGAGATGGCTTCGACATTGGGATCTGTAGGTTTGAGATGGCTTCGACATGAGGATCTGGTAGGTTTAAGATGGCTTCGACATTGGGATCTGGTAGGTTTGAGATGGCTTCGACATTGGGATCTGTAGGTTTGAGATGGCTTCGACATGAGGATCTGGTAGGTTTGAGATGGCTTCGACATGGGATCTGTAGGTTTGAGATGGCTTCGACATGAGGATCTGGTAGGTTTGAGATGGCTTCGACATGGGATCTGTAGGTTTGGGATAGCTTCGACATGGGATCTGTAGGTTTGGGATGGCTTCGACATAGGGATCTGGTAGGTTTGGGATAGTTTCGACATGGGGATCTGGTAGGTTTGGGATAGTTTCGACATGGGGATCTGGTAGGTTTGGATAGTTTCGACATGGGGATCTGTAGGTTTGGATAGTTTCGACATGGGGATCTGTAGGTTTGGATAGTTTCGACATGGGGATCAGGTAGGTTTGGGATGGTTTCGACATGGGGATCAGGTAGGTTTGGGATAGTTTCGACATGGGGATCTGGTAGGTTTGGATAGTTTCGACATGGGGATCTGTAGGTTTGGATAGTTTCGACATGGGGATCTGTAGGTTTGGATAGTTTCGACATGGGGATCTGTAGGTTTGGATAGTTTCGACATGGGGATCTGTAGGTTTGGATAGTTTCGACATGGGGATCAGGTAGGTTTAGGATAGTTTCGACATGGGGATCAGGTAGGTTTGGGATGGCTTCGACATGGGGATCAGGTAGGTTTGGGATAGTTTCGACATGGGGATCAGGTAGGTTTGGGATGGTTTCGACATGGGGATCTGTAGGTTTGGGATGGTTTCGACATGGGGATCTGGAGGTTTGGGATAGTTTCGACACGAGGTGCTGGGGTTTAGATATGAAAAATATACTAAGCAATCATTGTAGAAGCATATAATAAATTATAGAAAAATCACCATTTTAAATCGAAGAAAGTTATATGCGAATAAATAAACAAATCAACTGACGAGGGTTAGACGAAAATCAACAGCTGGATCACAATTTATATTGCACAATTGCCATAACATTATCTTTTTATTGCTGCATAATAAATAAACTGAAAAGGGATATAAAACGAAACTTTTGAAAATCGATGTAGCATAAGAAACTATCGACTAGAGTATATACATCTTATATTATGATACAGAGATTAGAATGGTAGCTAAGTGATCTTATCGTATATATTAAAAGAAAAGATTGCTGAAAAACACTACATAGTACTCATATCATTATTAGTAAAAAAGTAGCTTTTATAAATAAATGAACTGTTTTATTGCATTGTGACAGTCAACAAAGTTAGTTAATTATCCACACCAGCCTGGGTCATCAGTTCGGCCACATTTCTCTCAATGTCATCAATGCGGGTGCCCATCTCATCCATGCGGCTGCTGATTTGATCTGACATCTCCTGGAATCGCTGCTGCATCTGCTCCAACGAGTTTTGGATCTGTTGAATAGACAGATTAGAAATAATATATGTTGACAATGTCTACATTGTACATTGATAGATATGCAATTTATTATATTTCTTGAATTTACACTTATCGGAAATATAATTTAAGATTACAGAGAGAGTCAAACTAGATGTTTGCTCTTACAATGGTATTATAAGCTCAGAAAATTGCCTAGTTGGGCAACCTTAACTTAGAATTACCTTTATGTTAAACTAAAAATGTTTATAGATAGACACTTTGCTAGCCGTAGGTCCAGTGTCACCAAATTATGTGAAATTGCTTGCAGCCCTCCTGCAATAATTATTTTAATTTAAGCTAAGAAAACAAATTTATAAAGTTTAGCTAACATATAGAGCAAAGTTATTTAATTGATTGACATGTATATTCTGAGGTGAATAAAAGTCTGAGTTTGATATTTCCCAAATTGGGATCAAAACAAGTTAGTTTCAATTTCCATCTAATCTACAAAATTCTAATTAAAAATTCAAAATGATAAACTAGGATTTAGCTGAGGATTTTAGCACATGAAAAAGTCAATGTCTCTATTCATACATGTGCAACCTCCCAAATCTTAGCTGGCCATGCGACTTTTTTGCTCTATTTACAACTTAGTTCATTTCATTGCTCTATTTACAACTTAGTTCATTTCATTGCTCTATTTACAACTTAGTTTGCTCTCCTTTTCTCTCCCCTTTTTCCTTTTCTTCATTCATTCCTTTTTTGTCCCTTGGTCCCCCCTTTGATTTTTTTCACTTGGTTGATTGGTTTTTGCGACTTACCTTGCTTGGCCCTCGTTTCACCTGGCTAGTTTGGCCGGGTGTTTTGCATGTATACTTCTATTCTAATACACTTCCTAATAAACGAACCAAACTAGAAAGGGATACACACTAACAAAGTTATATAAGTTTATATTGCTGACAAAATTACCAGTTGACAAATGAAAAGCTGACAAATTGATTAGCACCCTTTCTTATTGTTGGTCTATTGCATATATTTTTGATAGTCAAAATTGCCAACACTACCACTTTTCAACCATGGAACCAGCCCGCATCAGTTATTTCTTAGAGATAAATAATTAATAACAATGATTACACCTGCCCCAATTGGGCCAGATATGCAACTGACAACAGAGTTATAGCTGTTAGGTGCAATACATGAATGCTATGTATAGCTGTTCAGTCCATGGACTGGGGGATACCATACCCATCCACAATTATCCCAGCTAATGCTGTTACCAAATTGACAGCTGTGTGAACTGAAGCAAATGCGGCTATGGTGGAGTTCCGTTCGTTATATTATTTTGCAATTTGAAATGACTGCGGACAGGTTAAACAAGTTTTATGACCAACGCAGCAACATTTAAACAACACGAGGACACTCAGAAAAGTTCATCAGAGGTTCATCAGTTCCTTATCTGTTCATCAAGTTGGATAATAGTGGGACACCCAATACATGAAGTTGACTGGGTATAGACGGCGCCACATGTACTCCTGCAGATGTGACTCAAATAGTGCATCCGATGTGCCATGCATCTGTCGCAGCCTGGCCTTGTCTCCACTGCCTCCGATGCGACACTCTTGTCTGATGTCCTTCAGCAGCGTCTTCAAGGACCACCAGTAAATGAAGTCCACCAGTTGGCATAGTGTCAGGCAGTGTTGGGCAAGTTACTTTAAAAAAGTAACTTCCGGTCAAGTAACTTCCGGTTCTAAAGAAAGTAACTTCCGGTAGTAGTTCCGGTACCGGCACTCGAAAAAAAAAGTAACTTCCGGTTCTTCGGCACCGGTACTTTCTACTTTTGAAAAATCGCGTGTTAAAGAAGGGCTTAATTATGTTTTTATTATTAAAAAACTAATAATAACATGCCTTTGCAACTGCCAACTTGTCTAGAGTAAAACCAAGTGGAAAATGATTAAATGAAATTATTGAAAACGAAAAATTAATTTCTGAAAACCTATATTTTTATGGTTTTTGCTTCTTTTTCCAGCACTAAGGTTCAATCCTTGCTGTGGCAGAACTTTACCAATTACCACTCAAAAGTTTGGCCTGCACAACTAAAAAAGCTGAAAAAAAATTAGATTTGCATGTATTTTACACCATAACATTACATTAAGTTTAAATTTGAATAAAGCGTGCGCAAATAGACTAAACGTGATCAGTAAAAAATGAAAATTCGAAAATTGAAAAATCGCGCTTCTGTTTGACGATAATTCGCGCCTGCCCTCAGAAATCGCATATTCGCGCCTCAATCACACCACTGAATAACTAACAACACAAGAGTCTTACAAACTAATGACATAAAGTGACAACTCTAAAAAAGTGGAAAGAGTAGCTCTAGTGGCGCTGCTGCCCTGCTGATAATTACCTTTATTAATTCAATAACCTTTTAAGCCCTGAAAAAACTACTTTGACATTTAGACAATTTAGCCTAGGTTAACAGCTGAGAAAAAAAGTTTGCATGCTTCTTAAAAGGAACCCCCATAATTTAAACTTGAAAGCTTTAGCACTAGTGTAAAAGCTAGATATAGACAGTCATGTTGTCACAATTCACATCAAATGCCTGTTGCCGCGAAGTAGTACAAGGCGGTTTAGTGTCGCGTCGGCAAGAGGTGCTCGCTTTGCTCGAATTAAAAATTTAATTTTTAAAGAACCAAAAAGTTGTTAAAATTCACCAACTAAATAAAATTCGAAATTTCTCGGCATTTCTTACGACATTATGAACTGATGATATGAAAATTCTTTCAATTTGTATGTTTTCTTTACTTTCTTTCTCTTTTTTTCTCTGCATTTAAAAAAGTGCCGGAAGTACCGGACTTAACAAAAAGTAACTTCCGATACCCTGGTCCGGCACTACAAAAAAAAGAACCGGAAAAAAGTGCCGCTTTAAAAAACAGTAACAAGTGCCGGAAGTGCCGGAAGGTTGCCCAACACTGGTGTCAGGTGGCTTCCCTCGAAGAATGAGCCCTTCCTGACTGACTCTTGTCCTGATTGAACTTGAGCCGATAAGGTCTTGACTTGAGCCAACAGTCAATTTTAGACCATAGACATACATATGCCACGTCATGCCAAATCGTCTGTTGCATTACCGGGCTTTTGGCACCATTTTGAAATTGAAAAATAATATAACGAACGGAACTCCACCATAGCCGCAAATGCATAGTCAAGTGTCTTGCTAAAGAACACAAATAGTTCTAGTGGAGTTAGGAATCAACCTTCAAGTTGTGAGTCCAGCAATCTAACCACAAGGCTGCAACCTCTGCATAAGAGATAAAACAACATTAAATTAATTATGAATGATATAGTCAATATGCAACTAGCTAAATGCTTTCAAATTCTAGGTTTTAAATTCAATAATCCATATTGTTAATGCCAGCACAAGAAAAAATGCTTCTTGTTCATATTGTGAAAAGCATCATAATAAAGCATAATACATAAAAAGCATGACTTTCTTTCAAAAAAATGTTTAGCTATGCAAGACATAACTAGTCTTATAACGAGCTGTTATAAAACATCAAAACAAACACTAGCAACTGGCAAGTGCCATGACAGTGGCATAAGCATTTTTTAGAACCATGCTTACACAGCTTACGAGACTCGTACTCAGACTCAGAATTACACGGCTTACGCGCTTTAAATAGAAATTATCAGTTAAAATCACAAAAACTTACATATGTGTTTAATTCGGCTACATTTTTAGGATCAGTAGATGGCACACAAGATCCACCTCCTGATGTAATCTTGTGTTGATTTTCGCGAGAATGATTAGCAGTTGAAGACATATTAAAAACTAAAGACTTGTTGTATAGACAAAAAGCTTTGGCAGTAAAAAATAGTGTCAATCGGTGAATTTCTCTTAAAACTAATGCGGTACTGCGAGAAGAGACTGTCACTAATTAGCGCACCAGTAATAAACTAACGCTTAATTTCGTTGTCAACAAACAGCAATTTTAAAACAAACTTTAAAATTTATTTGCTGCTTTAATAAAACAAAACATAACGTATTTACTATTTTACATCGTTGGACTCTGTAAAAGCAAGAATTTAAATATTTGTATTTTCAACTGTTCTGTGTTTTCTTAGATCCAGCACATTGATTGTACAAACATTGTTGTCTCACATCACGTCACATCACTCACATCACAAAACTATTTAGGCATGCAACAGTCTTAGACAATGACAGGCGCCAGAAGATTTAGGCAGCAGATTAGATTACGAACTGGAGGAACTGGAGTAGTGCTGTGAAAATAAGCGGTAGTTGCAGGTCGGCTGGCTGCAAAATTTAGGTCTAAAGCATCACATCCGCATTTGGATGGATAGATGAAGATGTACCTGTTCGTCGGAGAGCAATTAATGCCAAGACCAGTTTACTCCCGAAGCGCCTAAAAGTGGCTGATTACTTGAGGCTTTCGGAAAGAGCATACAACTCTGGTTTTAGGGCCATTGCAGAGTGCTTCTTCGTGAAGGAGTCGAGTTCAAGGTGCGCCTTTATTTACTATCTGATGGTGTAAAGCTATTGTGCTTCATGATAAATAGACGAAAATATAATGACGAATCATTAATTATGAATAAAGCTTTCAAAATTGGTTGATGCAACATGTTTTGCAAGATGTACTAAAAGAAGGGCATAGGATCTACTTCAAATAATATGTTATCAGCATTAGAATGTCAAGAAACGTGAAAATTAGTTCCGATCTAGCTAGTGAATTTTTCCATGAAAATCAGTATTTAATAAATTTTCCAAGAAACTGAGTGTCCCCTCCTTTTTCTTCCAGCGGTCCTTGGACAATGCATCACTAACCGCAGCAATCAAGCTAGTGTTGGACGCAAACGAGGACATGATCGAAAATTTCCAAGTGCCTGAAACAATCAACACTGATGACGTCTTTCTGAAGCCTGAAGTCAGATATTTTTTATCAAATTCGCGCTGCCCACAGAGGGCAGTTGTACTTTTCGCAATCTAAGTACCTCTTGGTCGAATAAAGCTAACATCCCTACTTCTGGCATTATTGGCTACTGTCGACAGAGTTCTCCTCTGTACGACTGCATCACCGTTACTGAGCACCTGCAAATGTATGCCTCTATTCATGGCGTAGTATCCGAGGCGGTCACGAAGCGGATCACCTAGCTGTTTACTAAATACTTTTGACCTTCTGAGGTGCAAGAACAACCGGGTCGGCGAGCTGCCAGCAGGTGAAAAGTGACGACTATGCATGGCCATCGCCCTACTGGGTAATCCGGCGCTAATAATGTTGGACCAGGCCACTTTCGGAGCTGATTACAAAGTGCCGCATGCAGGCTGTCATCCGGAAGATGCGCCACTGATCAGACCGATCTGTGCTCATCGGCACTGACAGATTCGAGGAAGTCGATGGCCTCTGCGATCGAGTCAGCGTCATTGCTGACTGCATGTAGATACTGTGACGAAATAACTGGCAACAGAGTCAGGCGTAACTCAATCCCAATTGTAGTTAGAATCCTCGTAAGTCAATGTAGCGGTAGCACTTTTATATTGATCTCGTTTATTCGCACTGGGACATACGACAAGCAGGATGATTTGGTCAGGCGCAGGAGCTCAATGGTAACAATGTGACAGGTGCAATAACTGTTAGTAGAGAAGTAATTGACAGGACCCTGCTGCGTTAATTCGACAGCTTTCAACCATCTGAACAAACAGAATTAGCTTAAGCTCTTTGTGCAATATTTTTTGTTACTTTTTTGTTAAAATGCTAGCAGAATTTTTAACCATAAAATAACATGTAAACAGCCAGAAAATAATTTGCGGGTTCTTTCTAAATCAGATTTTTTTTTCAAGATAATAACGGTTTTTACCAATGCGCACCAACAATATGGTACTCGCAATTTTAACCTTTCTTACTTACGTCACAGTTTTTAAGCATAGTTGTTTTAATCAAAATTAACACACTTTCGCGCCAATCTCAAAAACTGCTCGCCGCTCCGATCTGTTGCTATGCCATCGCATCAGCCTCAAAATGCAGCGTTTGAAACGAGGGTTCCGTAGCGTCATCACCGGAAAATTCCCAACCTGGCTCACCAACGACAGGGCCAGCAGAGCCCAGAGCGACTCCGTCAGGGCCCGCACTGTCTCCTGGTTCATCTGCTGAGGAAGAAATCGAAGAGTCCAGAAGAGTGCAATTTGCGGTGCGCTGCAGACCAGAGCCAATAGGGACAGGGCGACGACATTTGCTGCGCCGTTCAGACTTTGACCATCGCAGTCGCCTGAGGCACCACCGACTTGCAGGTTGAGCTTTCGCTCTTTGACTACACGGGCGATGCAGCAGAGCAGGACACAGTCAGTCAGCAGGATGGCAAGCAGAACCAGAGTAGGCGGGTTGCACAGCAGGTTCCAGTAGAGCAAGGCGCTCACCCACCTATTCGTAATATAGCAACTAACCTGGCCATTTGGAAACGTAACCTGTGGATGCAATTAGAGTTACTGGCAGGTTTAACCAAAAAAAACTTATTAAAAGCTCAAAGTTTAACAGAAGTTGAGAAAATATTCTATTAAATTGACGGATTTTCTATGCAACTATGCAACAAAAAGTTTTATGAAAATTCATTATTTTGTACAATTTTCGCTCACAAGTACTGCAAACCTTAGCAACAACTGAAACTGAAGCTACCGTGAGGATGAGAAAGCCGAGAATTACTAAATTAATGAATGGTACAATTCTCAGACTCAATATAAGAGTATTTCCTAAATTGACCCACAAAAAGCAAGGAGTATCGTATATACCTGGGACATGAGGAACAGAACTGGAACGACCAAAATCACCGATGCGACGGCCGCCAAAAGCATCGACCGTAGAGCCGCCTGTGGACCCACAGTACGGAAGCGAAATGGAGCCAGCATGGACAGGGTGCGGTCCGCCACCATTGTCAGCAGAATCAAAGCTGGCAGCAGCTGGCAAAGGCTTTTCAGAAAAGAGCTCAGCCGACAGCCCCAGTCTCCGTGGTTGAGCAGTATGAAGCCAATCTGACCACCGCTCAGCCATGGAAGGCCCTTGTTCAAGAACAAGTCGGTGATTCCGATCACCGTGACTGTGACCGCATCGGCCAATGCGATGCAACCAAAGTACACATTCTGCCTGGTCAGCGGGCGCAGACGAGACAGCGTCACATAGGCAACCAAGCCGTTGCCAAGGAGACCAAAGCTGATCAGCAGAGGCACGAAGCAGCCGCAGATGATGCCGACCATCTTGGAGACAGCGCAAGCGACGTTGCTCTTAGACTGGTCGTTCAGGCAAGGCAGGACTAGAGACATGAGGCTCTCGTAATAGTTGGACTGCCGAGTCTGATTCTCCATCATCCGCAAAGAAAGTCTCACAGGGTGTGCTGATCAGGCAAAGAAGGATTATCTAAAAACGCTTTGCCGAAGGGGTTCTAGTGGCTTTTATCAAAAATTAAAAAATATCTGTCCACAAACCCTCAGATGGATTATTCGTCTTCTTGCGTCAAATGAAAACTAAAATAGACATCGATTTAATCAAACCTCGAGGCTTATCTGGTCCACAGTTTAATCACAGGTTTATGCCTTCTATGCCGAAAATTAATCTTTCAAAGACGAAATCGCACACCTGCATGACTTGGCTAGCATTTTTGAGTGGTCTATTGTGGCCAATTCCTTCCGTTTATCACCCTCTTAAAAAGGCAAGATGCAAGATGATGATGACATTGATACGGCAGCTCGAGGCAGACTATAATTATTTTGAGAAATCAATCAAAGCGTTTTTTAATTAGATTTAGATAGTACAAACGACGCTAAAATTGCAGCAAAATAAATATCTTTGATATAAAAATAGAACACTCAAGAAAAATTATTTTTTGGAAGTACTGCATATTACGAGCTTGAAGGTGAGCAGAATAAAGTGTGTTTAATAGCGGATGCCATAGTCATAAAAATGCTTTATGTTAGTGTTAGATGATCGGTTTGTCACTAATTTTCTTTCCACTATCTGCCACATCCAATCTAGTTCTTGCTGATTGCTTTGCAACTATTGTACTGCATTTTGAAAGTCTGCTGTCAAAAATTATACAACTTGTGAATACAGTGTCCCTAGTTTTAGTAGTACTTATTAGTCAAACAAATACTCGGACGTAGGTCAATAATGGTTTTTATTGCCTGCTTTTCTGCTTATGTGGATGGTCGCCGCTCAATTTTTGCTATAAATTACTACAAGTTACTATAAATTCAAAACGTGTTAACATATGTACAGTGTTAATATACTCAAAATATAATATCAAAATATAACTCAAAACTCAAAATACTCATGGGCTGATCCTCCATGGGCTGGAGGATCAGCCCATGGCCCAGCCTCAGCCTGGAGGAGAAAGGTGAGTTATTGTGCTTCTACTCGGCCTCCCGGGCCGGTTATTAAGGAGTGTTATGAGGGTGATCGCATAAAAATTAGAATAAACAGAGCTAATCATTGTCCCCGGCACGCCCAGCTTGTTCTATCTATAACTGATCCCTACCCGGGCACAGCTGCCCTCGCTCCACTATTTGCTAGAGAACCCGTCGGAATTCCTATTAGAGTTAGATTGGAATTTTAGTTGCACGAATATTACGTTGGCGGTTGTTGCCTATTAATAGCCCTGATTTCCGCCCACCTAATTTTCAGAGATCACTCGCCGCAACCGCCCACGCGGATTACTTTCGCCATCCGTAAGTTGACGTGACCTAATTTCTAAATCTTACCCTCAACTAGCCACCAACCGATGGGTGGTGTTGCCCCCAAGGCACCATTGGAAATACCCACCAAATGAAATTGCTATCCCTTGTCTCAGCCATCCTATGATCCTTTGGCATAAACTTGAAGAGAGCATCACCCCTGCATGAACCACCATTGAATTCCCTGCCGATGCCCCACCTTGAAATCACAACCATAGCGACTTAACTACTAATTTCCACTAATGAAAACAAAATCTGCTCCTCCTTCCGCAGACATTGATTTGCCACCCGGGCAGGAGATGGCGCTGGCGACCATGGTTGCCGACTTAATGCGTGGGCCGACGGGCGTGGCCCTGGCGGTTGGCCTGATGGCGGCCACCGGCGTGTACTGAATATCGCGGCTCCGTCACTGACCTCTAAAGACATTATTTCCAATTCCACTGTCGGTGGTGATCACTGAATTATTAAGGTGCCACTGAATACAAAGAAAAAGTTATTCCGCGTGGCATTTTATTAATTTTTGGTCAATTAAATTTTATTTATTCTACCGCGAAACAATATAGTATAGTTAATATAATATATATATATATATATATTCGAGCGTAATGATAATATATAATATATCTAATATAGTATAGCTACTGAACTTTTAAAATAACCTATATGCATCCCAGCTTTTTTTGCCAAGCCCCAAAGCCTTCTCTCCGCGGCTGCGCCCCAAATAAATGTGGCCTCGCCGTGGAATCGAACTTAGGGACCGTGGTGCGAGAGGCAAACGCGATAACCGCTCTGCCACCGACCCCCTAGCCCTCCTGCAAGTTAGGGCTCGTATTAGTATGCGCAATCCCACAAGAAATTAGTCCTCGTACTGTGCTTCAAATTTGAGTTGTCAACTGACCCAGGTGTTTTTGATACAATTAGATTACTCTCACTCTCCGAGGTGCTCGCTCCACGCTCGTGACAGCAGTACAGTTATTGTTTAAAGAAAGTCCGCTGAGCGACAGGAGCCACCCGTGACAAAGCCAAGGGCTTGCCCCGGCTATTCCACAGAACGACCGCGGCTGTGCCTATAGATACAGATAAAATTACTCGTAAAAGGCTCGTGTACTTGAGGGTAGGCTCACCGCGGCTTTCGCTTAATTTGACGAATAAAATTCCGAACTGATTTATTCCATCGAGTATTATTACTTAAATTGAGTAAATTGAAATTTTTTAACTATCCTTAGTTTTCACTGAATAATTTCTACTATTGATCAGGTTACGTATTGAAGCCTAATCTAATGGACGGTGATAGTGTTGACTTGCTGCTCCGTAATTGATGTAGATGAAATGCGCCAAGGGTAAGTTCGCATGGATAAAATGTATTGTACATATATAGATTGAGAGCGAAGAATAGTTCACTTTACTGGCTATAAAATCTTATAAAAATATAGCTAATATAGTATAGCTACTGAACTTTTCAAATAACCTATATGCGTCCCAGCTTTTTTTGCCACGTGGCTGGTTCAGTATGGGTAGGCATTGCACGGAAAAGCCGTGGAAAAGCCATGGAAAATCCACTAGATTCTGCATCAGTTCCGGTGCATAGTAATTATTTTCAGAGATCACTCGCCGGGGAGGCAACAAAGGCAACAAGACAATTGTTCTCTTTTAGTTCGCATACTGTTCTCAGAGCTTAAAGACCAAGTGTGTTAAAATTCACTGGGAAAACTTTCAATTTGATTTGCAAAGTTCAGCCATTTCTATTAGTTTCAAGAGAGATTTCTGCCGTGAAAAATATCTATCAAATGTTTCAAACCCGGAACACAGACGCATACTGTCAAATTTTCGTTTAGGAAATCACAGATTGGCGTGCGAAACAATACGTCCTGTTCGCCCAAATATACCTTATGAAAACAGAATTTGCCTGATGTGCAATGTCGAGGTCGAAAATGAAGTACATTTTCTTTTCTGGTTCAACTGGGATCCTTATAAAGCGGTCAGGGAAAATTTCGTAGGAGACAGTTCATTCATTGTAAAAAACTTTCATAGTCTCACAGCAGAATACAAAAACCGCTTTTAATTGCGCAAGAAAGTACAGAGGTAACAGGAATTCGCGAAATAATAAAATCAGCAAACTTGCTAATTAGCACTTAAGCAGCACGCAATCATTCTTATTATTATTATTATTATAACGACACTCTATAGGTCGTTCCCTGTTCTAAAATTAGCCGCTTCGTCAAACGTTCCTTCTGAAAAACCTTCAACGCTGTAAAAGCACTTATTATACTTTTTTTAAGCACAATGAAATATATAGATTTTACATTTATGTTCCTATACACTCTTATTCCATAGCACGTATTTTGTACGTAGCTCTGAAAGTAATGAAAAAAATAATGATCGAAGGACAATTAGATAAGCTTAAATTTTCTAAGCCATTGGCTAATGGCAATAGAGACCGGCTATTTCGGGTATCAATCTTTGACATTGCGCTGCGCGCCCTCGGTCACAGCCATTAATATCCTCAACAGCCGGTCTTTATATTTACATTAACAGTAGAACTACCAAGGGGGAAATCCCCCCTGACAATTTTTTTTGCTGCACCCGAACGGAACAATGCAAGCACACGAAACTCAAGAACACGGGCCAACTTTTTGTTGCGCATCTTCTGAAACAAGAAACAAGTCGCCAGCTCCTCAGACCGCGAGATATTCAATGTTTCTGGCCGAAGGTCCGATTTTCCCATAAGAGCTAGTGTATTTCATACACCACCTATACACGAATTTGCACTGCGCCTCAGTGCGGCCTTGCCAGGCCTTCAAAATTTATCAGCATGTCACCCGAGTGTGCTTGCATCATCTCCGTCTTCGGTGGTCACCTACCTTTATCTAGACAGACTGCTGGACCTTCTGGGCTACTGCTGGGCTACAACAGGTGGAACTAAGCTACTATCGACACCCTGACGCGAATTTCTCAAATTTCAATGCTCAAGCCAAAATATTAGGCGCAGCTCTACCACAGGACACCATCGCCTAGTCTGTCAACCAATCAGTCACCACCCAACGCTGTTAGTATTCGGGCGCTGCAAAAAATCCCCCCTTGGTATAAAAACGGGCGGCAAAATGGCTTGGTAGTCCTACTGTTAATGACAGCGCTAAGCGGCACTGAAGATTATATTTTTAGCTCAAAATTATCAGAAGCGTGCGTATAAAAATAAATGAATCAGTCTTGCATGCGATAGAGAACATAAATAGGATTCGAGAAAATGCATCATTAGAGTGAGCTTGTATTCACATTTTTATAGATCTCGATATATACAATACGAATCACAATAATGATTAAGATTAATTACACCTGCGCCGATTGGGGCCGACAGCACTGCCGCAGCTCCGTACGGCTGCGTACGGCTGTCCAGATGTGGAACTGGGGCGACGCCACACCCACCCTCGGCTACCCTGTGTCTTGCTAAATGACACAAAATGTTCTAGTGGAGTCAGGAATCGAACCCTCGACCTTCAAGTCGCGAGTCCGACGCTCTAACCTCTAGGCAACAGCCCCACACCAATGCAAGTATGAATGCATGCATCTATTTGGCCACCACCAATATGTGCATTATAATACATTTTATGTATGGCGTTCTGTTTTTGCCGACAAAAAATAAATAACCATATTTTTCAGGGACTCGAGCTCAAGAACTTGAGTGGGAGAGCAATTAAACCCAGAGTGCTGCCGAGCAGCTGCGCAACCAAATCACCCCCACCAATGGATGCCATTCAAAGCAGATTATCCGCAAGGCGACAAAATTTCACCTGGGCATCTGACTTAGAGATTAAAATACGTGTGTACGAGTGTCGTGTGTCGTAAAATATGAAAGAAGATGCCGTATGT
Source organism: Macrostomum hystrix (assembly GCA_950097015.1). Lineage (NCBI taxonomy): Eukaryota > Metazoa > Platyhelminthes > Macrostomidae > Macrostomum > Macrostomum hystrix. The sequence goes on from CATNEN010000039.1 coordinate 17,420,305, forward strand.
ACAAATTAACTTTCCTTAGAATCAGGTAAAGGCCCTGACAAAACTATCAACCAGCTGACCGCAGCCGATCGACGGGCAGGTGCGGGCGGAGCGGCTGCACGTCATGCACAGGCTGAGGTGGCCGCAGGGCAGACAAACGATCTCAACTTCGCGAATCTTGCAGCTGCGGCAACGGTTGCCGCCGCCGCCACCACCGCCGCTGCCGCTTCCTGTCTGCTGAGCCGGTGACTGCCTCTGAACGCTGGGCGGAGGTTCCGGCTGCGAGGTCATGAAGCTGCGGAACTCTCTGAGCACGGTCGCCAGGTCGAAGCACCCGATGAAATGCTCAGGCTGGCCGAGCATCTCCCGGTCCCACTCCTTCTGCATCTCCAGCAGCAGCTCCTGGCGAGTGAACTTCTGCCTGAACCGGATGAACTTCCTGGAGATGCAAAGCAGCACTTTGGTGTCGTTGAATCCCAGCTTGCACACAATGTCCACCGCCTCGCTGAGCAGCTCGTCTGATAGAATCCGCAGCAGCTGGTTGTGGTCCTGGCGTGTGTAGGACGTCGGGTAGTTTGGAGGTCGCGGGCTCGACCTCCGCATCCAGTCCAGCCCACGAGAGCTCTTGAGGAAGAAGCACAGCGGACTGAACTTGGCGTGCTCCAACTCGGGCTGGTCGCCCGCATCCCAGTCCTTGAGGCCCAGGTCGCAGAAGAAGCATTTGACGTGGTCATCCTCCTGCGGGCAGATTCGTGGCACAATTTACGAATCTGCATCGATTCGTAGAACAATTTATGAATCTGCATCGATTCGTAGAACAATTTACGAATCTGCATCGATTCGTCGAACAATGCGTGTGACGCAACACAACCAGTCCTTAGACTGTACATCTGTGTGCAGCTCATGGACCACTGTAGTATAACTGTGACACTACAGTGATTCTTAATGAAGCCTTTAGCTGTGCCACTGACTGTTTATATGGCCACGGAGCTCTGAATACATAACCCGGAGATAATTACACCAACTACCCCATTTCGCGGACCAACAAGTCCAGGTCCAAGGTAACGACACTTTGCTCCAAGTTTGGAAAGTTGACCTGCTCACTGAAAAACATGGCCAGGAACCAGCGCCTTCTGCTCTATCCAATACGTTTGAAGTAGCCTGTTATTTAGCACAGACTGGCTGAGCACTGCGACTCACCTGCAGGTAGAAGAAGCCGCTCTCGACCATGTCCTCGACAGTCTGGGTCTTGCCTAGGAGGCTCCAGGCGCCCTGGTCGAAGGAGAGCCGACGGGACTCCCGGCTGACGAACAGCGGGTTGGATGCGCTGGACATGAGGTAGACTGCAGCCGTCAGCGCCTCGTAGACGTCTAGCGAGTTCACTGAGCCGGCCAGAGGGGACAGGCGGCTTGAAAGTGCGTTGGATACTGCGCTCAGGGCTGAGCACAGCGACTTTTGCTGGGTTGGCTGTAACACTGCCGTCATTTGGCAGAATTAACCAAACGACAAGATCGAAATTACAGTAACAAATGAAGGTTGAATAACAGCAAAATAAAAACTTGTATCAGTTCAATCAAGGTAGCTAATGCACGCCAGATATGAAAGACTGTAGCCGCACGAAATGGCCTATGAGCGACTCCATTCCGAATGCGAGCTTTGTTATTGCGCAACTTAAACCAACAAAGACTTGGCTGGCTGGCTCCAAAAGGTACTCCTAAATGCAACGATTCCTTCCCTGATCGGAGTATATTCCGGATCGGGATATGCGTAGAAAGGATGCCTCGAGAGGGTCGGTGGCAGAGCGGTTAACGTGTTTGCCTCTCGCACCAAGGTCCCTTGGTGGGTCCCGCCCACCAAGGAGCAGTGAAAGTGTACACTGCCTGACGATGAGAAAGTCAGGGCAGATGTACACACCTGTGTCAGCGTACGCTTGCATACAATGTGCGTGTGTGCTCAGGCGTCAGCGAAATGGGCAGAATTGCCTCCTCGCTGGCTGTGGGTCAAGTGTCACCAAATGATGTGCCATTGAGGTGGAGTCGACTGCATCTGACAGACAATGAGGGAGTAGAACAGTTTCGAGTACTTTCGCATTTCGTAGTCAGGATTGCTTTAGTTTTGCAAGTTAGAATTCGGAGTCGGACGCTTAGATGTGTGAGCTAAATATGAGCAAAATATTTCCTCTTCTCGAGAAAGACAGGCAGCCCGCGAAGCCACTTTGCCCGAGCTAACAGAAATTTCAACGCTGGCGCGCACAAGCCGCTTTACGAGCGCATACTTATTTGGCAGAGAAGTTACACAAATATGAGGATACTGCCACCACTTATGGGTGGAGAGGGCATTGAAGTTGGGCTCGAAAGTGAGAGTAAACTTTGCTTTAACTTTTTGAGCAGTGAATCGATGTATGGTGCTCAATTTGAAAGTCCTGAAGCACTGCTGCTCGACTCGGAGCGGTAGAAATGCTGAAATGGTGCGAAACAGCGCTTCAAGCTTATTAAGAATTAGAAGCATGAAATAATCTATGAAATCGCTTGCCCTAGATATCAGGTAAATCTAAACACATCTCTAGTCTCTGACATCTACTTAGGTTTTAACTTCTCTGAACTGGTCCATTCTGGTAAAGCGTAGGCAAATAAATAAACAAGTCAAAGTGAACATCCGTAATTTGAGCAATGTTTCTCTCGCAATAAATCATTCAATTCAGTTCTAGCCTTCAAGGCGATGCTGGCAAAACAGTTAACCGCATGGAAAGGCTCAGGGAGGAAGTCATTGCAAGGCGTGTCAACTCTGAGCGACTGTCGGCCTCTCAGGAAGCACGTGCAGCTTGAGCTGCTTCTTGTTAACTTTTCCCATCGCGTTTCTGGGCAATCTGGCAACAATCTGGAATAAAGAGGCGAGACTTGACCATGAGCATTCATTGTACCCCAAGTTTAAATTGATTATATACACCGAAGGTACATCGAATGTACGACGAATGTACTCTAAATATACTGAGAATGAACACCAAGTGTACATCGAATGTACTTCCAATGTACATTGAATGTACTCAAAATTTAATTGAATTTACTCAGTAAATGTCTAATGTACACTCACTGTACATAAGATGTGCACTCACCCGCAACTCTCGAGGCCACTTGTACTTCGCCAGCCGCTCCGCCGCCCAGGCCTGCATCTGAGGAAGGTCAACAACCGGTCGATTAGGCGCCGGCACAACTACCAGCACTAGGCGCTCGCCCCAAGTGTCGTCGGGCACAGCCAAAACGCTGCACTCGGCGACGGCCGGGTGGCCAACGAACGCCGCCTCGACTTCCAGCGCGCTGATCTTGTAGCCGCCGGACTTGACGATGTCAACGGAGGTCCGGCCTAGAATGCGGAAGCTGCCGCTGTCCGGCTCGAAGGCGGCCGTGTCCCCGGTGAGGAACCAGCCGTCCTCAGTGAACTCCTTGGCCGTGTCAGCCGGCCGTCCGAAGTATTCTTTGAAGACAAGCGGCCCGCTGACCTCCAGGTTGCCGGACAACTCCGAACTGCCATCTGCAGGTTTTAAACAGATGTACACCAGAGCGTGCTCTGATTGGCTAGCTACGAATCGACCTACCAACGGATGCCCGAATGTCCGGCCGGTCGTCGCAGCCGGCCTCGATCAGCAGCCGGTCGGTGTCCGGATCCCGCAGCCGCACCCGGACGCCGGGAAACGGTTGGCCAACCCGGCCGGGCAGGCGGGGTCCGTTCAGCGGGTTGCCCAGCGCCATGCCGAGCTCCGTCATGCCGTATCGCTCCAGCAGCCAGTGCCCGGTGGCCGCGTGCCACCGCTGCATCACCGACTGCGGCAGGGAGGCCGAGCCGCTCACCATCAGCCTTGGAGTGGGGGGCGGAGACGGCTGCGTTTCTTCGAGCTCCAGATTTTTCCATCCCGAAGTTTTACAATTAGCAAAATGTATCCCACTGACGTAAGACAACAGGGGCATTTCTAACACCCACTGCCTATTTCACGAAGGCTCCCAAACCGAAGGATAGATTTTCGTGAAGGTTTGCCACTTGGATCACAATTTTTCACCCCTTATGAGGAACTAAATTTCAAAGCCGTCCTACGTCAGCATCGTCGAGATATTCAGCGATTGGTGTCAAAGACCCTGGTGACAAGTTCATAAAGCGTTGCTCTGAATAGACCTCCTTGGAGAATCCATATTGGTTCATAAGTGCGTAAACTAACAATAATATAATAATAATAATAATAAATGCAGGAGGGCTGCGAGGGCTATGGCACATTTCGCTGACTCCTGAGCACACACGCACATAAATACTGTACGCAGGCATACTCTCACACAGGTGTGTACATCTGCCCTGACTTTCTCATCGTCAGGCAGTGTACACTTCACTGTGTCTTGGAGGTTGGCCCTCAAGGGCGTAAATTGCACGACAAGCCCCCAAGCCTTCTCTCCGCGGCTGCGCCCCAAATAAATGTGGCCTCGCCGTGGAATCGAACTTAGGGACCGTGGTGCGAGAGGCAAACGCGATAACCGCTCTGCCACTCACCCCCCTTGAGTTCACTTACTTAACTGTGAATTGTACGAGAATATCAGCACAGGGTCTGGACTAAAGCACTTTTTAGACTTTTAAACTACCGTCCGAAATTCTCAGATCATCAGAAATAACAAACTAATCATTATAATCGACTTCATATTCAGAAGGCTACATTTTAATGAACAGATTGTTATTTAGAACAGATTCAATAACTTCAGAAATGACCTATCGACCTTCGTTGTAATTTAAAGAAAATATTGCAATATTGTAACCCTCTTCTGATTCTTTTCAGCCCACTAGGTAGTACCTTATTTCAAGTGATTATGCGTGGAAAGTCCACGGAAATGCCTTCCTAAAAAAACGGAAGAAACCTAAAAATAAAAATTTTTGTAGCTTAAAAATGTTGGCTTTTTGAAATCTGCGCCTAAATTAAAAGCTTCAGTACTCAAATGCATACTCACCGAACTCTCTCCTGACATGCTCTCAGGACAGCCTGCGCCATCTCAGGCTGAGTGGCCAGATGCTCAAGCAGCCTACTGTACACGGTGGGCACCGCCATGAAGACGGTGACGGGAGGCCAGGGACCGCCTGCCGTCAGCTGCTGCCAGACTTGCTCGGGCCGGAAGCCGCTATTGATGAGTACACTGCCACCTGCCTGCAGCGGAGCTAGCAGACAGTTCTCAAGGCCGTGCACATGATGCAGCGGCAGGCAGTTCAGGGTCAGATCCGACGGACCGAGGCGCCAGGCCTGGGCCACAGCGCGACAGCGGGCTCTGGCGTTGCCATGGGTTACCACGACTCCTTTTGGCTGGCCAGTGGTGCCGCTGGTGTAGACTATGTAGCTGGGGTATGAGAGGGAAGAATGGACCTGAGCTCGAATCCGCGGCGAGGCTAGGGGATTTGTCGAGCAATCTACACCCTTGAGGACCAAGCACTAAAAACTGTGACATGTGACAGTGTACACAGATGAGAGTGTATATGTTCACTCCTACATTTGGAGCACATTCAATGTACGTTCAATGTACATCCTGCGTACATTCAATGTACATCCTGCGTACATTCAATGTACATCCTGCGTACATTCAATGTACATCCTGCGTACATTCAATGTACATCCTGCGTACATTCAATGTACATCCTGCGTGACGGGTTTTTCGTTGTGTTCTTGTGTGCTCAGGAGTTATTACATTGTGCGAAATTAGTTATTACATTACATTGTACTTGTCATACCTGAAATATAAATATTTCAAGCACTACTAAAGTCTAAAACTGAAAATAGTTTATTTTGATAGTGATCCTGCTGCCTCTCTATTGAAGATGATAGAGAAATAGAAAGGAAACAATGCCTAAAAAATAGTTCCTGGATTCTTCAGTGTACACTGAACACTGAGCAATGTACACTTAGCGGTGTACGCGTGCTATTAATAGAAACCGCGCGATGAACAACCAACCAATCAGGTTCATTTCCTAGAACTATATACTAAACTGAGTTCAGTTCCACAACTCGCTTACGCCGGCTCCGCCTCCTTTCGCCACTCTGGTAGCGGACGGCCGTCTTGCGAGTCTCGCGCCGACGACGGCATCAGCTGCGGCAGCTGGTCAACGCGGCACAGAGGCAGGCCAGCAGCCTTCGCAAGCTCCTCGGCCTTCGGCAGCGCTCCGTCGCGGTTGGCTAGGATAGCGCGGGCGCCGGAGTCGCGCACAGCGTGCAGCAGCTCAGGCAGCGAGTGCGCGGCGCACAGCGGCACTGCTAGGCACGACGGACCGCGCTCGACCGCCCAGCAGGCGACCAACGACCGGGCGAAGGCTGCCGACGGCTCCATGAGGATCGACAAGGCGATCGGCTGCCCGCTGGACGACTGGAAATCAGCCGACGGCAGCAGTTGCGACACGTCAGGAACCGGGCGCTCCCACAGCCGGCAGCCCGCGGACTCGGAGGAGCCCTCCAGGATGCGGCCGCCACCGCCGCTGAAGCGACGACAAATGAGCCGCAGCTGCAGGCATGAAATCGCTTTACTGAGTAAGCAATGAGTCGAGAATTCATAGTTATTTTTTTTTACCAAAAGTGGAGAAAATTCCGCTGCCTTTCCGTGGAAAAGCCGACAAAGTTTATGAGGTAACCAATGTTTGCTTGACAAAATACTTATAGTAGAGTGGTTAGAGTGAGAGAAGAGTGACCTTGCACCTTGAAGGTGTGCAGAAACGATAAAAATAACTAACTATTAAACTTGATACCGGAAGTTTCGCATGGAAAAGCATAATATTCTGTGTCTCTCCAAAAATTTATATCTTAAAAACTGTTCTTTTTCATGCCACTTAGTTTAGGGGGTCGGTGGCAGAGCGGTTAACGCGTTTGCCTCTCGCACCACGGTCCCTAAGTTCGATTCCACGGCGAGGCCACATTCATTTGGGGCGCAGCCGCGGAGAGAAGACTTGGGGGCTTGTCGTGCAATTTACGCCCTTGAGGGCCAACATCCAAGGGACTGTGACAGTGTACACTGCCTGACGATGAGAAAGTCAGGGCAGATGTACACACCTGTGTGAGCGTTTGCCTGCGTAAAGTATCTGTGTGCGTGTGTGCTCAGGAGTCAGCGAAATGGGCAGAGGCAATTCAGGCTCGCTGGCTGCGGGTCCAGTGTCACACTAAATGATGAACCATTGCCAGCAGCCCTCCTGCAATTATTATTATCAATATTATGCAACTTCGCTTATAAATTTTTGTTCGTAACTTAACCACTCTACTCTCATTGTACCCACTCTACTCTCATTCTACCCACTCTACTCTCATTGTACCCACTCTACTCTCATTCTACCCACTCTACTCTCATTCTACCCACTCTACTCTCATTCTACCCACTCTACTCTCATTCTACCCACTCTATTCTCATTGTACCCACTCTACTCTCATTCTACCCACTCTACTCTCATTGTACCCACTCCACTCTCATTCTACCCACTTTACTCTCATTCTACCCACTCCACTCTCATTCTACCCACTCTACTCTCATTCTACCCACTCTACTCTCATTGTACCCACTCTACTCTCATTCTACCCACTCTACTCTCATTCTACCCACTCTACTCTCATTCTACCCACTCTACTCTCATTCTACCCACTCTATTCTCATTGTAACCACTCTACTCTCATTCTACCCACTCAACTCTCATTGTACCCACTCTATTCTCATTGTACCCACTCTACTCTCATTCTACCCACTTTACTCTCATTGTACCCACTCTACTCTCATTGTACCCACTCTACTCTCATTGTACCCACTCTACTCTCATTGTACCCACTCTAATCTCATTCTACCCACTCAACTCTCATTCTACCCACTCTACTCTCATTCTTCCCACTCTACTCTCATTCTACCCACTCAACTCTCATTCAACCCACTCTACTCTCATTCTACCCACTTTACTCTCATTCTACCCACTCCACTCTCATTCTACCCACTCTACTCTCATTCTACCCACTCTACTCTCATTGTACCCACTCTACTCTCATTCTACCCACTCTACTCTCATTCTACCCACTCTACTCTCATTCTACCCACTCTACTCTCATTCTACCCACTCTATTCTCATTGTAACCACTCTACTCTCATTCTACCCACTCAACTCTCATTGTACCCACTCTATTCTCATTGTACCCACTCTACTCTCATTCTACCCACTTTACTCTCATTGTACCCACTCCACTCTCATTCTACCCACTTTACTCTCATTGTACCCACTCCACTCTCATTCTACCCACTTTACTCTCATTCTACCCACTCTACTCTCATTCTACCCACTCCACTCTCATTGCACCCACTCCACTCTCATTCTACCCACTCTACTCTCATTGTACCCACTCTACTCTCATTGTACCCACTCTAATCTCATTCTACCCACTCAACTCTCATTCTACCCACTCTACTCTCATTCTTCCCACTCTACTCTCATTCTACCCACTCTATTCTCATTGTACCCACTCTACTCTCATTCTACCCACTCTACTCTCATTGTACCCACTCTATTCTCATTGTACCCACTCTACTCTCATTGTACCCACTTTACTCTCATTGTACCCACTCCACTCTCATTCTACCCACTTTACTCTCATTGTACCCACTCCAATCTCATTCTACCCACTTTACTCTCATTCTACCCACTCCACTCTCATTCTACCCACTCTACTCTCATTCTACCCACTCCACTCTCATTGTACCCACTCCACTCTCATTCTACCCACTCTACTCTCATTGTACCCACTCTACTCTCATTGTACCCACTCTACTCTCATTGTACCCACTCTACTCTCATTGTACCCACTCTAATCTCATTCTACCCACTCAACTCTCATTCTACCCACTCTACTCTCATTCTTCCCACTCTACTCTCATTCTACCCACTCAACTCTCATTCAACCCACTCTACTCTCATTCTACCCACTCTACTCTCATTCTTCCCACTCTACTCTCATTCTACCCACTCAACTCTCATTCAACCCACTCTACTCTCATTCAACCCACTCTACTCTCATTCTACCCACTCAACTCTCATTCAACCCACTCTACTCTCATTCAACCCACTCTACTCTCATTCTTCCCACTCTACTCTCATTATATTTTGAAAACCAGGAAATAAAAGTATGCATTAAAATGTCTAAATTTGAAATTTAAAGGTAGAGTATAACTATATAAAGATTCTATCAGACACTATATTTAAATGAATAACAGTGCAATAAAAAGAGCTATAGTTAACAGAATTTAACTTGAACTCAAATTTATCGGCTCAAACAAACTTAGCATTAAGACACTGATGGTGAAAAGATAGCTAAGTTGAAAACAAATTAGAAATGTCTATAATTTTCTAAGACTCTAAATAGTTTTTACAAGTAAGCAATAGAAAGTCTGTATTGATAAATAAGAAAATATTTTATGATCTGGTGCACAGCTAAAATAAAAATTAAAAAATGGCTTAAAGGACACCAAAAATCTCTTAGAATCTTGGCGCACAGCCACGTGTGAAATATTAATAAAAATGGGTGTTATGGACTTTGAAAAATTCTCGGAAAATAGTTATGTCCGCACAATGAGCAACTCATTGCTCAGATGTCCAGCCGTTCAAGCTCAGAGGTGTACACCTCAATAGACTCCTGATCGTACAGCACAAAGTACACCTGCTTGATGGACGAAGCCATCTGGCCGTTGAAGAATTCGCGAATTGTCTGCAGAATCGTCTGTGCAGCTGTTTGCTTGGGGAAGCCGGCACTGAAAGAGGCATTTTAATGAGGCTGATGGTTTGTGAAATTTGTGGATCAGTTCTGGGGATCTGGGATTGTGTAGCATCAGTTCTGGGGATCTGGGATTGTGTAGCATCATTTATGGGGATCTGGGATTGTGTAGCATCAGTTCTGGGGATCTGGGATTGTGTAGCATCAGTTCTGGGGATATGGGATTGTGTAGCATCAGTTCTGGGGATCTGGGATTGTGTAGCATCATTTATGGGGATCTGGGATTGTGTAGCATCAGTTCTAGGGATCTGGGATTGTGTAGCATCATTTATGGGGATCTGGGATTGTGTAGCATCATTTATGGGGATCTGGGATTGTGTAGCATCAGTTCTGGGGATCTGGGATTGTGTAGCATCATTTATGGGGATCTGGGATTGTGTAGCATCAGTTCTGGGGATCTGGGATTGTGTAGCAACAGTTCTGGGGATATGGGATTGTGTAGCATCAGTTCTGGGGATCTGGGATTGTGTAGCATCAGTTCTGTGAATCTGAGATTGTAAAGGAACAGTTATGGGGATCTGGGATTGTGTAGCATCAGTTCTGGGGATCTGGGACTGTGTAGCATCAGTTCTGGGGATCTGGGATTGTGTAGCATCAGTTCTGGGGATCTGGGATTGTGTAGCATCAGTTCTGGGGATCTGGGATTTAGCAGGAATCACCCAGCCCACCTGCCGCTGCCGATGCTAGGCAAGGCCACACTTGTCCAGCCCGCAGCCTCAGCCACAGCCAGGCAGTTCTTGACAGTTTTCTCCAGGTCGTCAACAAGGCTGGCAGCCTGGCCGGAGTTCCAGCTGGGCCCGTTGCAGTTGATCACCCAGTCGGCGCCGAGGCCGTGGGCCGGGCAGGCCTTGGCTGCGCAGCTGGCCAGAGGTCCGGTGGCCGACAGAGTCTGGGCGGTCAGGGCAAGGGGTTCGATGGCGTTCTGTGAACCTCTTCGAGATCACACTGTACGGCGCAGAAAGCCCATTCTGAATGGCTCACCTGTATGGCCTGTCGCATGGCCGCTCCGCCGCGTCTAACAATGGCGTTGCCAACCTGGCCACCAACGGGATAGCCGGAGCTGGTGGGATGCACGATTGCGTCCGCCTGCACCGTGGTGATGTCGCCCTTCACCACCGTCAGCTGGATGATGTTGCGGCAGGTAAAGCGGATTTGTTTAACCCCCCCAGTTAATAAAGGTAATCATGTTACACTTGGCCAGATACCTAGAATCACAGATCCCCAGAACTGATCATATAAAATCCCAGATCCCCAGAACTGATCCTTTACAATCCCAGATCCACAGAACAGATGCTTCACAATCCCAGATCCCCATAAATGATGCTACACAATCCCAGATCCCCATAAATGATGCTACACAATCCCAGATCCCCAGAACTGATCCTTTACAATCCCAGATCCACAGAACAGATGCTTCACAATCCCAGATCCCCATAAATGATGCTACACAATCCCAGATCCCCATAAATGATGCTACACAATCCCAGATCCACAGAACAGATGCTACACAATCCCAGATCCCCATAAATGATGCTACACGATCCCAGGTCCCCAAAACTGATCATATTAAATTCAAGATCCCCAGAAATGATCCTACAGAATCCTAGCAGCCGGGGAGAGAAGGCTTGGGGGCTTGTCGTTTTCGCTCTTCAGAGCCAACCTCGAATGCACAGTGAGTGTGCACTGACTGACGATGAGAAATTCATGGCAGATGTACACACCCTTTGTGATTGTGTGCTCAGGAGTCAGCGGAATGTGCAGAATTGCTGGGGGTTTACTGTCATCAAATGATGTGCCAGTGATTATAAATATTATCCTGCCAATATTAGTATAATTGAAACGACAAATCGTTTCGTCTAGTCTCCGAATCGAACTCAGGACCTCTCACATAGGTGTCCGATGCGAAAAACTACTTTTCTAAAAATAGCACACCTTTCTTATCACATACAATCAAGAATGTACTAAATTCTTCAACAATAAAATAGTCCTATTCGAAAATATCGTTTCAGCTAATTTTCAGTTCATCTTTTTTTAGATTTTTTTAGTTAGACGTCGTTGCCCTCCTTAAATACGACACATCGTATTAAAATAGCAGAATAGTACAAACCTTCTGACCACCATGCAGCTGTTTCTCGCTTAAAATGGCCACATTCAACTTGGGCCTGGCCGCAGTGGCAGCAGTGACAACAGCCGCCGCCGCCGCCGCCGCAGGCGCTGCCGCACGAGGTCGACGCTTAGTCGACGAGGCGGCGACAGTTTTGACAACTTTGGCGGTGGCGGCTGGAGCTGCTCCGTTCTTGGCGGAGCTGGCGGCGGTTTTCTTAGAAGCCCCGGTAGACTTGGCAGCGGCAGCAGCCCCCGCTGAAGCCTTCTGCGGCAGGAGTGGCGCCCAGATATTGGGCACAACACCAGCTTGTGGGATGGTCACGTGACGCAATAGCTGAAAAATGATCCTATTTTTAATTAGAAAAAAATTTACGTCTAAAAATAGCTTTTGTATAATGTCAACATACTTGTATTTTCCGTTATTATGTTTTTATGTTTCTAATTTTAAACTGGGCTGTTTAGAAACACTTCATCATGACACAAAATAGCAACACTTCAGGCCAACCATTGTCGAAAATTTTCGAGTCACTTTAAAATCGGCTTAGAAAGATTGATAGTGCCGGGATTTCACGTTTCATGCGTAATTTCTAAAATGTCACGATTCTCACGAATGACGCTGAAACAACCTGAGTCGATAGAGAAGCGTTTGAGTCGATAGAGAAGCGTTTGAGTCGATAGAAAAGCGTTTGAGTCTATAGAGAAGCGTTTGAGTCTATAGAGAAGCGTTTGAGTCAATAGAGAAGCGTTTGAGTCTATAGAGAAGCGTTTGAGTCTATAGAGAAGCGTTTGAGTCGATAGAGAAGCGTTTGAGTCGATAGAGAAGCGTTTGAGTCTATAGAGAAGCGTTTGAGTCGATAGAGAAGCGTTTGAGTCTATAGAGAAGCGTTTGAGTCGATAGAGAAGCGTTTGAGTCTATAGAGAAGCGTTTGAGTCGATAGAGAAGCGTTTGAGTCTATAAAGAAGCGTTTGAGTCTATAGAGAAGCGTTTGAGTCTATAGAGAAGCGTTTGAGTCGATAGAAAAGCGTTTGAGTCTATAGAGAAGCGTTTGAGTCTATAGAGAAGCGTTTGAGTCTATAGAGAAGCGTTTGAGTCAATAGAGAAGCGTTTGAGTCTATAGAGAAGCGTTTGAGTCTATAGAGAAGCGTTTGAGTCTATAGAGAAGCGTTTGAGTCGATAGAAAAGCGTTTGAGTCTATAGAGAAGCGTTTGAGTCGATAGAGAAGCGTTTGAGTCAATAGAGAAGCGTTTGAGTCAATAGAGAAGCGTTTGAGTCTATAGAGAAGCGTTTGAGTCGATAGAAAAGCGTTTGAGTCTATAGAGAAGCGTTTGAGTCTATAGAGAAGCGTTTGAGTCTATAGAGAAGCGTTTGAGTCAATAGAGAAGCGTTTGAGTCTATAGAGAAGCGTTTGAGTCTATAGAGAAGCGTTTGAGTCTATAGAGAAGCGTTTGAGTCTATAGAGAAGCGTTTGAGTCTATAGAGAAGCGTTTGAGTCTATAGAGAAGCGTTTGAGTCTATAGAGAAGCGTTTGAGTCTATAGAGAAGCGTTTGAGTCAATAGAGAAGCGTTTGAGTCTATAAAGAAGCGTTTGAGTCTATAGAGAAGCGTTTGAGTCTATAGAGAAGCGTTTGAGTCTATAGAGAAGCGTTTGAGTCTATAGAGAAGCGTTTGAGTCGATAGAGAAGCGTTTGAGTCGATAGAGAAGCGTTTGAGTCGATAGAGAAGCGTTTGAGTCGATAGAGAAGCGTTTGAGTCTATAGAGAAGCGTTTGAGTCTATAGAGAAGCGTTTGAGTCGATAGAGAAGCGTTTGAGTCGATAGAGAAGCGTTTGAGTCGATAGAGAAGCGTTTGAGTCGATAGAGAAGCGTTTGAGTCGATAGAGAAGCGTTTGAGTCTATAGAGAAGCGTTTGAGTCTATAGAGAAGCGTTTGAGTCGATAGAGAAGCGTTTGAGTCTATAGAGAAGCGTTTGAGTCTATAGAGAAGCGTTTGAGTCGATAGAGAAGCGTTTGAGTTTATAGAGAAGCGTTTGAGTCGATAGAGAAGCGTTTGAGTCTATAGAGAAGCGTTTGAGTCTATAGAGAAGCGTTTGAGTCGATAGAGAAGCGTTTGAGTCGATAGAGAAGCGTTTGAGTCTATAGAGAAGCGTTTGAGTCGTTAGAGAAGCGTTTGAGTCTATAGAGAAGCGTTTGAGTCTATAGAGAAGCGTTTGAGTCGATAGAGAAGCGTTTGAGTCGATAGAGAAGCGTTTGAGTCTATAGAGAAGCGCTTGAGTCTATAGAGAAGCGTTTGAGTCTATAAAGAAGCGTTTGAGTCTATAGAAAAGCGTTTGAGTCTATAGAAAAGCGTTTGAGTCTATAGAGAAGCGTTTGAGTCTATTGAGAAGCGTTTGAGTCGATAGAGAAGCGTTTGAGTCTATAGAGAAGCGTTTGAGTCTATTGAGAAGCGTTTGAGTCTATAAAGAAGCGTTTGAGTCTATAGAGAAGCGTTTGAGTCTATAAAGAAGCGTTTGAGTCTATAGAGAAGCGTTTGAGTCGATAGAGAAGCGTTTGAGTCGATAGAGAAGCGTTTGAGTCTATAGAGAAGCGTTTGAGTCTATAAAGAAGCGTTTGAGTCTATAAAGAAGCGTTTGAGTCTATAGAGAAGCGTTTGAGTCTATAGAAAAGCGTTTGAGTCTATAGAGAAGCGTTTGAGTCTATTGAGAAGCGTTTGAGTCGATAGAGAAGCGTTTGAGTCTATAGAGAAGCGTTTGAGTCTATAGAAAAGCGTTTGAGTCTATAAAGAAGCGTTTGAGTCTATAGAGAAGCGTTTGAGTCGATAGAGAAGCGTTTGAGTCTATAGAGAAGCGTTTGAGTCGATAGAAAAGCGTTTGAGTCTATAGAGAAGCGTTTGAGTCTATAGAGAAGCGTTTGAGTCTATAGAAAAGCGTTTGAGTCTATAGAGAAGCGTTTGAGTCTATTGAGAAGCGTTTGAGTCGATAGAGAAGCGTTTGAGTCTATAAAGAAGCGTTTGAGTCTATAGAGAAGCGTTTGAGTCGATAGAGAAGCGTTTGAGTCTATAGAGAAGCGTTTGAGTCTATAGAAAAGCGTTTGAGTCTATAAAGAAGCGTTTGAGTCTATAGAGAAGCGTTTGAGTCTATAGAGAAGCGTTTGAGTCTATAGAGAAGCGTTTGAGTCTATAGAGAAGCGTTTGAGTCGTTAGAGAAGCGTTTGAGTCTATTGAGAAGCGTTTGAGTCTATTGAGAAGCGTTTGAGTCAATAGCGAAGCGTTTGAGTCTATAAAGAAGCGTTTGAGTCTATAGAGAAGCGTTTGAGTCGATAGAGAAGCGTTTGAGTCTATAGAGAAGCGTTTGAGTCTATAGAGAAGCGTTTGAGTCGTTAGAGAAGTGTCTGAGTCGATTTTAACATTTTAATCATCAAATGACATTTTAGTTTCATGCTCCAACAGGCGTAAAATGTCCTTTCTTGCGAGTAGAATTTTTTATTGACAAATCAATTTAGAAGAAGATGAAAACTTGACTAACCTTCTCTAACTCCGCGTCATTCTGGATGGCCAGCATGAGGTGTCGCGGTATCAGACGCTTGGCTTTCAGCGCTTTGCACGCATTACCGCTCAGTTCCAGCAGTTCCGCTGTTTGGTAATAAACCGATGGTGAAAAGCAATTGATTTTCTATGCACGCTACTGACAGTAGGAGATTTAGCAATTTCAATAAAACTCTTTTGTTTTTGTTATTGAATAACAATAATATTTTTATAGAAATGAATCATATTTACAACAACAGAAAAGCAGTCACATATATTGACTGAGTCACTTCAATGCTAATAGATTAATGTGCAAGAATGAAAAATAGAAACGGAAAATTCTGCTAAAAATAGCTGGAAAACACATTAACCTTATAAAGGCCTTACCAGCCAAGTACTCCATGATAGCAGCTGCATAGACGCTGGCACCCTCTGAGATGCGCATGCGGTGGAAGCCGCGGTAGGCGCGAAGGAATCTGCGCACCTTGGACACGGGGAACACTAATCCGGCGCGGTCACTTTTGCTGCGGCGTAGCTTCTTGACAGCCATGGCTTTTATTCTACTGCTTAATTTTTAATTAAATAGCTGAAAATAGTAATTACAAAATCGCATTATGTTCCTGTTAAAATTTTCTGTTTCCACTATTTCAAAATCCCTAATTGAAGTCTGAGAATGGCCAGATAAATGCCTTTCGCCCTATGAGCTTGACGTCCTTTTGTGTTTAGCTCATGGAGAGACTCAAACTCTGGAGACTCAGAGATTGCGAGATCCGCACAGCCCCGGTTAGCAAGTTTCAGTTTGCCTTCCAGCCGGTAAAAACCACGGAGAATGCGCTCGGGTATTGGGAAAGCCCTCCTCAGCAAGCATACTGCCTGCGGACTCTTCGTTGACAGTGACGGCGCTTTTAACGTCATATTGACTTCCTTAAGAAACGCGCTTTCTGGGAAAGGAGTCAGACACAGCGTCGTCCGCTGGGTTTATATCATGATCCGTAATAGGTCGGTGACTGCTACGCTCATGGAAGCTTCCAAGACCCAGGCTGACTTCAAAGGAGGAGCTCAGGTGTTCTCACCCCCTGCTCTGGAAACTCGTGTAAACGAACTTCCCACTGCGGACGTCCCTAGCAGTGTCACCAGAGCGGGCTTCGCCGACGATGTAGCTGCCGTCGTCAGCGGGCCCGATACCAAAACTTTGCATGGACCTGATGCAACAATTCGCTGACAAAGCGCAGGCCTGGGCCACCCGGCATGCCCTCAAAATTAGCGCGTCCCAAACCGCGTCGATCATCTTAACGAGGAGACATAACTGGGGCATGCGTAACCTCACCATCTATGACAAGAAAATCCCTTTTGCCAAGGAGACAAAATACCTAGGTCTTCTGTGACGCTCACGCGTGACCGCGCTGGACCAAGCACCTGGCGAATATCGTCAGCCGGGTCAAGTGTTGCTTCGCTCAGGTTCGGCGGGCGATAGGGCCAACCTGGGGGACTCTCCCTCAAGGTTGCCCACTGGATCTTTACCGGTATCATCCGGCCCAGCACCACTTATACGAGCTTCATCTGGTCCAGCGTTCTGTAATAGAAGACCGCCAGAGACCGGCTACACCAGCTCCAGGGCGGCGTGTGCCGCGCTATCATGGGCGTCTACCTGTCTACTCCCTACGAAGGTATCAACACTGCTGAATCTACCCCCCGCTGCACGTCTCCTTAAGGAAAGGCAATGCGGACGGCCACGCGCCTAATCAGTGAGAATTTCATCAAAAAACGATCACTCTGGACATTTACCTTGCCAAAAACCTTGCCCACATTAACTTTAACAATTAGCCTTTTAGTTTCAAAATCAAGCGAGGTTTCGCCACTCTTATATTTTTCAGACTCATTCTAAAAATATGTCTTTTAATGTGTCTTTTTTACGAAAAAAAAAGTTTTACGCATTATAATTATTTGCTTCAACTGACAAGCAGAAGAAAGTTAGTAAAAATACAGTGAAATCAAAGGAGAACCACAATACTTTTGTGTGCAATGTTTAAATACAATACTCAGAAAGTGTTCCTTAGTTCTTTACAATACATACATAAATATATAAGTATTATATATTAAAGTATTGCTGTACACTAGAGATTATAGGTAACACTATTTAGAAAGCCTATGAGTACTAAGAAATACATTAATATGAGTACAATAAGAATCATTCAAAGTAATACACTACCAGACATATCTAAAATACTCTACAAGATATAACTAGGCCTAAATACAGTCCCAACCCTAGAAAATAGTAATTATTATTTTGCATTTTTAGAAATATATAAGAAATTAATTCTAATAATTTAAAGAATTGTGTATAAGATAACTCGTACAACAACTTTGGTGGCATTAAGTGACATTGAAATAACAATGTCATAGATAAAGACAGAAGCCATAGTACATATTTAATGTTGGTCTGTATCTATTTCTTATTTTATATATTTAATTTCTAATTTTTTTACTTATAAACTTTTTATTAAAGTTAATTACCATGTATATCTTGTGCTAGGTGCTAAACATGAGTAGAGAATTTTAAGCCTAGGCCTAAAGCTGAGAATCGAGAACAGGTTTAGGATTAGGGCAAGAAGATAATATTTATTGAAATCCAAAATAAAATGGACTTAGCTAGTCAGTTAAAATTCCCAGCAGCTTCACTCACAGCTGGCAAGGCCTAAAACGTTGCTGCACTGACTTCTGAATCTAAATGCCTATGCCTATGCAGATAACTTTTTGTATCTAAAATAGACTTTTTTAATTTTGATGACATTAAAAAGCACATTTGCTGAAGTTTCATTTAATATATGATTCAAAATGGCTATATTTATTAAATCAAAAGTTCAGTTAGGTACAGTGGAAAGATAACATATTCAATTCGCTAACGCACACTTAATATGTTTGTATTGTACTTGCAGCCCAACTAGCACAAGCACAATGAATGGCCTAGCTAGAAATAGGACATTCATTCTGTCAGATTTCCTTGTAAAGTTCTGGCTTAAAAATCGTTAATATACGATGTACAACATGGTATCGGGGTCTAATTGTCGATTTTTATTATAATAAATAAATAATAAAGTATCATTGAAAATATATAATAAATTGTCAATTAAAATAACTTCTCTTAAACATCGTTTAAAGTGCGCTTACTAAAAATGCATAGTTTTAATGCATGGAAAAAATGAAGTTTATGTTTTAAGATTGTTTAATTAAAAACGAAACTTGTGCTTAGCTAGCAATGCTATTCATTTTGTTAACGTGTGACTCCGTAATTGACTTAACAACACTGGGGTACATTATATTCAAAACAGGCATGCTACCCCTTTTCTCTATCAGTTTTGGCACGATTGCACTTTATTTTATACAAGCTGTCTGAACACCTGATAAGTGTCAGAATTAGGGCTTCAAACTACTTAGGGTTTACTTCCACATTACCTCAAGGACCACTGGAGCTATAGTAGCCTACCGACTATATAGGACTAGATGTTACTCCTAGTGGTCCTTGCATCACTGTATCACAGTTGTTGTCCTTGTAGTCCTGTGACAAGTAAACTGTCGGAATAGGATGGAATAATATATATTTAGACAACAACTGTGCCAAAACTGTATGGGGTAATGCAGGTTTATTCCTTGGCTTTTTTGCAGAGATGCACAGTTCATTCAACTCCTTTTAATACACATAAATATAAAGTAATCCAGACACAATTGTACGTATAAGAAAAACCTCAATTCAGGTTGCTTTTTATAAGCAATTGATAATAATGTTAATTTTTTAGTTTTTCAAAGCTTATTGTAATTCGATTTGGATATACGCTCGTATGATTAGACGACCCAAAAAAGTTTTCCAATGTTTGTGCCAATGTATATACAGCAGCTCGTGTATTGAAAGGATTTCGATCAGAGCAAAAGTACAGGAAGGTCTCCGAATATTTTTAGAAAGAAATTCATTAGAAATGATTATTTTTAAAATAATTTTCATAAAAAACTGAATGCGATCAAAGAAGCACTCGTAGCCGTTAAATCGGCATGTAGAGCAGCGACTCTCAGCAAAAGGGAGCTTCCATAAGTCTTCAGCAGTCTCTAGCCTGGCTTGTAAAAGGTTCAGGTCTGCATGCATATGATGGAACCGTCTGAAATTGCCATAATTTGTCTAAGAGCTTTCAGCTCATCTTGGCTCTTGACGTCTGTATGCAGTCTTCTGACTTTTGTCTTTTCCTGTGCCTAAAATCATCATTTCCTGTTCCCTGCAGCAGCTGCTCTAAAACGTTCCCGCTCCTTTGAGCTCATCCTAGTTTTTAGCTCGTAAGTGATCGGCGGATCGTCTACACACACTGACTACATCATGCAGCGGCGTAGATGGAGAGGTTGCAAATTGCCCTATAAATAGGATCCTCGATTATGCAGTTTCCTACTGCATATGAACCTTAATATGGACTAAAATTGCTTAAGAGACAGGAAGTAATGGAGGAGAGGTCGAATTTGACTAAGAGGAATTGGACTAATTTTCGGGAATGAAATGCAGATTTTCATGATCAAGTGAATGAAATGCACAGTATAGTATAATAACAACGTTCTTAACTAAGCTTTCCTTCAACCAAATAATGTATCAAGTCACTATACCTGAAAGGTTGGACAGCTAGATAGTTTTACATTCAATCACATTTTTTCATAGCAAAATGCAGTCAACCTGAAAATTTTATACAATTTGAAAACTTGCATTAGTAAAAAAAATAAATAGTGTTGATGAGTTGCAATGTATTTAACAAACGACTTTTTATAACTCACTAATAAAAACACGAAACAATTAGCAAAGCCGGAACTTTCACTTTTTATCTACGTAACTTTAATTTCTACGAGTCTACTTTAAGGCGTCTATTTAGGCTTTACGATTTTTGTCTAAAATTGACACAACCTAGAAATAAACATTACAAAAAATCTGCAGGTGAGCAAGGATGTGCTAGAGAGGTAGAACAACTCAATATATATAAAATCTATTTCCGCACAGAAGGGTCACATAGTAAAATAAGATGCAAATGTGCAGAGTCAAAGCTGCACTTCTGAAATCGATTCTGACTTTTACTCTCTGCCCACCAGCTTGGCACATACGGGAATCGAATTTCTAATTTTCGCCTTCCAGTTGAAAATTGTGCTAAAATTATGGATGATTTATGACACCTTAGAGCAGCAAACCAGCTCCCCATTAGTTTTCCTGCAGACTTACACTCTATTTCACTGCATGATATAGACTAAGCTCATAGTAGACTCAAACATGGGATTTTGCCTACAAAGTGGAGGCTAACGTAGAATTGATTTCGTGTTTAGTTAATTCGGCTGTAGCCATCTAAACTTAGCTATAAAGTATACAATTTAGATTAATATACCACCGTTATGCTTATTTTGCTAGCTATATAATTAATTGGTTCAGAAGATTCAAATGCTATAATAAGAGCATTAATATTGAAATGCGATCCGGTGCTGATTTTTTGTTTATTTGATGTGGCTAACAACGCTGAACGATTCGATTTAAAAAAAGGCGATTGAAAGACAAGTAGCATTCATAATAGTAGTTTTACCTTTTAGGTTAATAATATATGTGGGAGGGCCCTTACTTACTTGTTAATATTCTATCAATTGGTCACAGGGCTTTTAAACTTTAGCAATCTTAATTAGTATAACACTTCGTAATATTATATTAGAGTAGTTATTTACTCTGTGATAGCATGCAAGTGTCCGAGCGGCAAGACACTATTTTAAACTTATTAACGTGAATAACTCGTATGTATATTATTTGCACTAATTATATTACTGACACACAGTCTTCTTAAACTCAGTCCCAACAAAGGGCTACCAGTGGATCGGAGGGTGTCCAATCTTACACACAATCACTCTCTTATTCGGAATTACTCCTTATTTCATCACTTTTTACTTTGCAAATCTGCAATACTTAAATCCCTTCTGGGCCTTCTGTCTAATTTGATCCAACCTGGATGTCTTATTTCAATACGAATTCTCACTTATGGCATACACTTTCCAGCTTGTAGCCTTTAGCTAAAATGATTAAGGAAAGAAAACTTTATTTGCTTGAACAGCTTGCTTTTCCAGAACTTGCGGAGAAACGCCAGTTGGGTTTTTCGTGTCTAAAATCGCTCGTATATATTAGGTTTCTTTCGGGGTGGCGGACATGATGAAAACAAAAGCGGCATTTAAACAAAATATTTAATTCTACGTTAACGCTGCGTTTCTAGGAAATACAAAAATTTAAATGTAAAAATACGGCATTAATCGCAACTACTACATATATTTGAAATTTGTAAACAAAAGGAGATTATTGATAGGCAATTTTCTCTAACTAAAAGAAAGATTGTCTAAATCCAAAAAGAAAGACTTTTGGAGAAATCTTTCTTAAACGTGTAACAAAAGTGGCTGAGCTTGGCTGATTTTCACACCCTCAGCTGAGTCCCGTGCCTTCGGAACTCTGACTGTAGCCAATTGATGCTTGAGAGCCAAAAGCCAACTGCTGCTAAATATATTTAATCCCACGATATTTAAAGCCCTTTTTCTCTCAAAAATGGCTGTCTATTAATATTCGAAAGGTTTTAGTGTCAAGTTTTCTATATGGCTATTGTTCGTGTTTAAATTTGTACATTTGAATGAAATAACGGTCAATTCAAATATCAGATATATGCCATATGATATCCGTACTTATTATATATATATATAATTCTACCTATGCATGTTCTGCAGTAGTTCATTACCGCTCCCAGTTCCTTAGCTAATTGGCGATGAAGAATTGATTGTCAATTTGTCAGTAGAATCACCCTGAGTGTAGAGCACGACTCGCTTACCAATAGGCTTAGCGGCTTCATCTCAGCTTTGTCCCATGGGAAATCTGATGGAATAACGCGAGAATAATAATATTTGTTGTCCACTTCCACGTGTAACTAAATTACACACAGTATCTGTATATGATGCAGTTTCTTGTCTAGCTCTTGACTCTCTGATGTGTCTCATCCATTCTCTACCTGACTCTCAGCTGTGTCTCATCCATTCTCTACCTGACTCTCAGCTGTGTCTCATCCATTCTCTACCTGACTCTCAGCTGTGTCTCATCCATTCTCTACCTGACTCTCTGATGTGTCTCATTCATTGTCTACCTGACTCTCATCTGTGTCTCCTCCATTCTCTACCTGACTCTCTGATGTGTCTCATTCATTGTCTACCTGACTCTCAGCTGTGTCTCATCCATTCTCTACCAGACTCTCAGCTGTGTCTCATTCATTCTCTACCTGACTCTCATCTGTGTCTCCTCCATTCTCTACCTGACTCTCTGATGTGTCTCATTCATTGTCTACCTGACTCTCAGCTGTGTCTCATCCATTCTCTACCAGACTCTCAGCTGTGTCTCATTCATTCTCTACCTGACTCTCTGATGTGTCTCATTCATTGTCTACCTGACTCTCAGCTGTGTCTCATCCATTCTCTACCTGACTCTCAGCTGTGTCTCATCCATTCACTACCAAGGATTTCTGACCAAGAGGTCCGGAGTTCTATCTCAGAGTATCTAAAATAGCAATCTGGGTCCCCGAGTAAAGATGCTTGATTTCTCCATTGCTTCCGTGGGGAATGGAACCAACTAGAAATTTGATCTCCCATCCCCGTGATGGACTGAATAGCTGCACGCAGCCTTTTGATGCGGGGCAGCGCTTACTGGCTGTACATCTGGGCCAACAGGTGAGCCATAGCTAGGTGCAAGTTTAATATTCCATTTATTTCGATAAACAGCTGTTCGATAGTCGGCAAACGTGCGGCTTATGTCACTGTTGAGTGGGTATAGTATTGCGAATTAGTTTAATTGAAATAACAATCAGTAAATTTCCACCAATTTGATAGTCTTCAACGTGTGCGCGGTTGTTGCTCAGTGTTCCCCAGTCTTGCCAATGTCGACGTCTTCCAAGCCGTCAGCGGGGGCAGCTCCCAGCAGCTGGGCGGCGGCCTGGTACTGGTGGCAGTGCCGCTTCCTCTTGGCCAGGAATTCGCGACGCCGCTGGCGCTCCTCCTCCGTCAGGCCGGCATCATCGGCGTCGGCGTCGTGCTGCGGATCGTCGGCAGGCGACAGCCTCTCGTGTTTCAGCAACAGCAACTGCTGCTGCTGTTGCTGATGCCGCTGCTCCGCTTGCTGCTTACGCTCAGCGGCATTGTCGTCGTCATCGTTGTGAATGACAACATCGGCTATGGCGGCGATCACAGCGACGTCGCTGAAGCTGGTTCGGCGTCGCTGGGAGCCACAGGACTGCCACTGCTGCTCCGGAGTGAGCAGCGTCGATGTGGCAGCCGATGCCGACGCTTGATCGTCAGCTAGCGCGTCACGATGCTGCTTGAGGATGCCCTTCTGCTGCTGGTTCTGGCTGGTCGTTGGCGACGACATGGTTATAGTTTTGTTTTTCAGCGTCGTTGCCTTAGCTGTAATGTGGAAAGCTGAGCATTGTGGTCTTTGCAATACGCACAGCTTTATAATTACATTTAGCAGCCGGAAAACGTTCAAAAGTAGCGCAAAAATAATCAAATAAACTGCGTCTTGAGTACTTTTTTCAATTCTGTTGTTAAGCGAATAAACGCAGTTGCGATTTGAAAAAAAAGTCCTGAAAAATATTAGCACTTCTTTTGAGTGCGCACTTTATAAAAATAATTACTATTATCAAGCAAAATGAACTAGATTATATAATTAATGGCGAAAAATGTATGGGGTTATGACGATGTAGCTATCATACCTCGCACATGGGTATAACATTGCTAACGAAGAATTTAATTCATTTTGCAACTTATTCAGAAGAATTACAGCTTAAAAAATAAAACAGGATTTAAAAAATACTTGAATGCAGTACGTGAAGCTTTGACATAAAAATAAACGAAGTAATGTTCTATCTTACACGGAAATGTAATTAGAGCCAAAAATTTTGGAAATAAAAAAACTTAAATGAATACATGACAGTACAGTTTAATTACAAACACTTCAAGCTTCAGCTATGTGTCTGGTATCAAATATAAATTAAAAAATATTGAAAATAAATATAGGTCTTTGAATACTATCTGAGTCTATAGTTTGCAAATGCTTTTACTTTATGTTTAAAAGTCTTCAGTCAACATTTTTCTAGAATCGTGATGCTCCAAGTTCAACAAACGGTTAAAAAACTTCGTTTTCATTTATCGCATGTTCATTTAAAAGTAATAAAATCGTACTTATTCTAAATTTAGCAAATAACAAGCATAAAGTTTAAAAAAATATGGAAAAAAACAAAGCATAATCTAAACTCACTTCATTTTTTGTTTATTTAATTCTACAATAATTGCCGGTAAACTCTTTTTACGGGCTTTTTGATTTTTGTAATGCTGAAGAAATGATGAAGTCATCTATCATGCCAAATGTTTTTTATAAAGAAAATCCTGCTCGAAGCTATTGGTATTTACTAATTGAGACAATTATGCTGTACATCAAACTTACCTTTTTACAAAAAATGGCACCACATTATGTTCCCAGAGATAAAAGTTGCAAATCTACTCGTTTAGCAAACAAACCAAACGTTTAATTATGTATGATTATAAAGATTTTCTTTCGCCTATATTTTGTTTGCCAATAATACTGAATCCAGAACGAATAGCTATGGAGACAGGACTGCAGCAGCAAAAGCGATCAAGCATTTAACTTATAGCGTAGAGCTATAGCTCTTAGTTTCATAATCCTAGTGCAAAGTGTTAACCAGAAATTCCCATGACCAAATAAAAACCCATAAAATTTCGACGTATTAAGGATGAAAAAACAAGAAAAATTTAAACATAACTTTTGTCGCCATGTATGAAACTCATAATAGATTATGATCACAAGTGCAATTTCTCGCTCATTAAACTTCAACACATGATTGGCCAGCTTTAATTTTTCTAATTGCTAATCCAAATTCCCGCTGATAGGAACAGGACTACCATCAGGAATGAAATTTCAAACATAGAAACGGAATCACAAAAGCTATTAAAGAGAGAGACACTTTCGACAAAACACAATCGGCATTGGAAAGGAAGAGCAGACTATTCGACTCTAGGAAAAATCAACAGAAGCATTTCGAGAGCTACAAAAGTCCATGGGAACTAACCACAATATTCTGCCGCTGATTCTGCTTTTGCTGCCTTGGCTACCGCAAAAGGCAAGCGCTGAGCAGCTACATAGGCCGCGCTGCGAGCGCTTCGATCTGCTCAACAACACTTGCCTCGCTGCGGAGGGCGCTCAACCCCTGCGGCCAGTCGTGGTCGACGGAGGCGGAGAAGCGGCTTGCGCCATCGAGTGCTCAAAGCAGCCTCGCTGCCTAGCCTGCAGCGCATCTCTGGCTGACTGGCGAAACCGGCTGCTGCTGACTGAGAACAGCTCGACTGCTGTGGCTGCGGGACAGTGCAGCACCGCTGTGAAGTCCAGTGCGGTGCGCGAGTTGCTGGAGGGTGAGCCAACGTTGATGCGCATTGCCGCGGATCTGGGTTGAGGGTTGAAATTATTGAAAGCCAGCTGAATTGCACTTGACTTTTAGCCTCGTGTCCGCCAAAGCCCTTCCTGGTGGCCGTGAACTCTTCTGGCGTCTCGAGTAGCCTGGCCGAGTTGCTCTGCTCCCGCTGGTGCGGCCAGCTCGCGTCGGACGGCTCCCAGTTCGCGACCCTCGGTGCCGTCGCCAGAGCCGCTGGAAGCGGGTCCTCGGTCCTCTGCACACCTCTCTCGGCCTCCGCCTACTTCGCCAGCGCCATCGCCTCCGGAGGCTCCTCAGCGATTGACTTCTCGCCGATCGCCGTGTCGCTCAACTGGCGTCTCCTGTTCACCAATGAGAGCTGGTGTACTCACACTGCAGTGGGCAATGTCCCGCCTCTGCTCCACCTCGCATGGTCGCAGCCTCTCCAGCTGGACGTTTGCGCCCAGGCCTGCGTGTGGCGTCCGACCTGCGAGTTCTTCGTGTTCAACGCCTCCGGCTGCTTCGAGGGATCGCTCAGCCTCTACCTGAACAGCCGCCTCCAAGGCGTCACTGGCTGCAGCATCTGGCACAAGGCGCGCACCTGGGCCTCATCAATGCTCGCCTTCTACACGTTCAACTCCAGCATGCTGAACCTGGCCAACCCCGCCATCATGCCAGCCGTCAACAACTCGCCCATCGACATCGGTCCAGATGGCTTCCAGGTTCCGCTCAGCACCTCGCTTTTCGTGAAGCTCAGGCTGTCTGACATTGGTTTCGACTCGCTCGTCAGGTGACGAATTTCATCTTCCTTGTTCAATATCAAGTGTGACCTAATTTGCTGCATATCTAGATCCTGTTACACTTTTTGTACAGGGCCAACACATCGTTCACATTTTTTGTGTCTTTCAATCGAACCAACCGAAAGAGCCGATCGGAACTCGCCATGTTCGCCAGCTGTTCCGACGGCGCATCTTACAACGGCGCGATCAATGAGCAGTCTATGTTTAACGAGGGCTGGTTTCTCAACTCCCTGACTGGAAACTGGCTCGTTGTGACGTCATCATCTAAGAGCTCAACGATAAACTATGCAGACAACTCACTGACTCATATTGCCTTCGCCATCGGCCACCAGTCCGGACACATAATTGTCAATGGTGTGAAGATAAACAGCACATTCTACATCATGCCTAGCACCTATGGAACAGATCCAATAGCAATTGGCTGCCTGTACATGGGCTACAACTACATGAATGCGCCGGAACGCTTTCTGCACGGTCGGATCAAGACTTTTGGCATCTTTAGTAAGCTTTTAACACCGCCTGAAGTGCTGGAGTTGATGTGACGCGGCCGTGTTGCATAAGTGACCACGCTATTCGATTTTACTCTTTACAAGAGCCTATGATACTTGCATAGTGAGCAAATTTATTTGGCGGCACAATAACACGCCGTGAAAAAAGGAGTTTAATATTTCAGCCACTTTTAAAAACAAAAATATACTCGAAAAGCAACTTGTTTGATTGGTTTGACCGTGTTAGGATTTTGTCAGAATTCTTGTGGTACTTTGAGCTAAAATCTGTTCAACATTGTTGCGCGGTAGAATCTCAGCTAGAAAATGCACTGTTCGTCAGTTGCTGAAGGAAGTTCGATGGCAGATTCCTTCGGTGAAGATCCAAAATAAATTTAATGTCGTGCTTTGCCAGATCCTGGGCCCATGAAATTGCACGTTCAGGTCATTTATGATCATTTTAAAATGCTCAACACAGCCAAAGATTTGACTGCAGCTAACTTCGGCGAGAGCAGGAATCAGGAAAACTTTGACATCAGCGGCAGTAGACATGGTAAAGTTGTTAGCTGACGTCGATAACGCAACCGCGGCAACAGCTAAAAGAATGCTGAAAACAACAACTAAGTTGAAAGCATGCAGATCAGGATTCGCATGACATTGCTGCATAGAATAACTTTTCTGATTAAAATTGATAAAGTCCTGACTTCAAGGCGGCACATTTTTTTAGTTTTTTAACATCGCTTTAGCATATTAATTATTTAAAAACCTTTTAGTTAAAAAATGACAATAAAACAGTTCACTAATTTAATTAAAAGTGATGAAAAACGAGCATGAAAATCGGACTATACAAATCAAAGCAAAAAACAATCAACAGCCACTTCCATTATGAGGGCTAGAAAGCGGGAAATAGTCAGGATTCGATCGATTCCGTTCCGACTCACGACACCAACTATTGGAATTTTCGCTTCAAAAACAGCAGAAATTTCCCAAAACAGCGAAAGGCAATTAAACAAAGGAAAGCTAGCTAGGTTACAATAATTCTAACCGAATTCACGCATGTGGCAACGAAAAGCAGTTTACCTCATCTGCATCTCCTGCAGGTTGCTGACATGGCTGTGCTGCATTCGACTGGCAGCAAGCAGCCAGTCGAATGCCAACTACAACGGAGCCATCAACGAACAGTCTGTGCGCAATCAGGGCTGGTTTGTCAACACCCGCACCGGCCGCTGGTGGGTGTTAAAATCCGCCAACGAGGGATCAACCTTCAGCTATCCAAATGGCACTGCAATCCACGTGGCCATGGCCCTGGGCCCAACAGCTGGGTACTTTGTAGCGAACGGAGTGAAGCTGAACGGCACCTTCTACACGCGGCCTCCAGCACCTACGGGTCGGACCCAGTACAGCTCAGCTGCCTCTCCCTGGGCTACTTCTGCTATGAGGCCTCAATTAGGAATCTACATGGCAGAATATCAACATTTGGATTTTTAATAAAATTGCTGACAGTCGACGAAGTCATTGAGCTGATGTGATATAGGATGTGAAGTCTGGAAAGCAAGAAACCTTTTAAACAAGAAACATATTCTTGTGCGAGAGATTGTAATAGGGCAATTTTTAATTATCAGAGTGCGTCACACTGCGTAACGCTGCGCCTTAATTGTAAGAGCGTTTCAATAAAATCATTTTCCCTGCTTCTTCTATCATAACGAAAGTAATAAAACTCTTTTTCCGTTCAATTTCAACAAAACTCGCATTCAATTTCGGCAAGCCGACAATCAAATTCGTCAGTTTATGCAGTTCCTCAGCTTGACAAATCAACATTCCATTCCAATTCAGCAAACGAACATTCAAATTCAACAAGCAACATTAGAATTTCAGCAACTGGCATTCGATTTCATACCGTCGCAAAAGCTATTGTACTGTCTATGGTGAAAGGGGGTTGTAACGTGTAGAACTCTCATTCGATTTCGGCATCGTTGCTGAAATTGTAATGTTGCTTGTTGAATCTGAATGTGCGTTTGCTGAATTAGAATGTTGATTTGTCAAGCTAAATATAAACTGACGAATTTGATTGTCGGCTTGCCGAAATTGAATGCGAGTTTCTTTGAAATTTAACGGAAAAGGTGTATGATTCGAGTTACAGCCGAATGTGATCTAACTGAACCAAATTAGCATTGTTTTTCGTAAAGATATGAAATCACAAAAATAGAAAAAAAAATTTGTAAGTGTACCACTTTTGCACATTTATCGATCACAGACAGTCCGCTAAAAACAGCTCGTTCATATTTTAAGAGGCTTTCTCAAATCTGCTCGCCATGGATCTGACAAGGCCCCGTCTCGAGGGCTGCTTAGAAGAGTTCAATCCGCTGTCTCCCGACATCGGAGCCGCTGCTGTCAGGTGGTCCACAGCCGCTGCAGATGCCGAGGTACTTGAAGCCCTCCTCGGATCCGCACGAGAAGCCGAAACTGCGTGCTGAAATGTGTGCGTTTTAACCGTAGAGAGACCTCGGGGGTATTTCAAATACCCACAATTTTATTTTTCCTGTATCTACTGAAATATTCTGGTAGCAAAACAAAAAATTCATCACGTAGCCATACCGGCTTACCATTTTCACTATTTTGGATTGATTAAATCGCTTAAAAAAATCGGTCATACTGTTTGAGAGCTATCGTGAGTTAGGCAGTGAATTTTGAAATCTTTCACCAGAGAAAGACCTTTCACTGTTTAATGAACGAGCATTCTGGCCTCAAAGCAATAAACTTGTTGACCTAACAGTGTTGCATATTTTCGTTGCGACGCAAAATGTCGCATTATGAAGTCTGGTCCCAACTGGTTAATCTTTGACGCGCTTCAAACCTGAAGTTGGACCACGTAGCAGATAAAAAGAATATTAAAAAACCGAGACGTCATTGATCGAAACTATCAAAATAACATTTGCTATTAATTTAGTTTGCTGTTGTAATGCGCCATTATCTGCCTGTGATTTTTTAGACAATTCTGCGCATATTTCATGTAATACTTATTCTTACAAAGTCGGAAATCTAGCAATTCAAAGTCAATACGAGCAATTTCGGATAATTTCGAGCCTATTTAGACAAAAAGAAATGCGCTAATTGGAATAGATTTAGATAAGACAATTGGTAATGGAAACTTGATACCGTTGCTGCGTTGGCTGACTGGGCAGGCATCGGCGGTATCGGCGGGGGCGGCCGCATCTTGACAGGCGGGGAAGTCGCTGGCGTCAATGATTTCGATGGCAACGGCGGCACCGGTGGCGGCTTTGCTGGAGGTGGCAGCGACGGCCTCGTTGGCGGCGGTGTGGCCTGAGTGGCCGGAAGAGAATGTCCAGTCAGGAGGCCCTGGTCTAGGACCCGATCGGCGACAGGACGGAGGCCAACAGCCGCCACCGTCAGATGCTGGCAGCCCCACCGCACCGTCCACCAGCCGGACTGGGACCGCCGCACAACAACCACGAGGTCGCCGATCGCCGGCGCCACTCTGACCGCCGAGTCTGACACCGTGCATCTGTGAACACAGACAAATGCATCCGTTGAAGAGGTCGACACCGAGTCTTTTTCGGCATCTTCCGACGTGGCCGCCGCCAGGAACTGCGCCGGAAACCAACCGACCCGGCCGCTGATCTCGATCAGCCAGTAGCCAGTGTCGGCTTTACGCAGCACCGACGCCGATTCGCCGACTTCGGCGGCAAATTCTACTCCGTGAGCGTCGCTGCAGACGTGGCTGTGGGTCACGGTGTAACGAGACGCAACAGCCGGTGTCGAGATATCATCTGGCGATGCTTGCGGCCGGCTGCGAAAATCATCGTCAACAAGATAAATTATTAAATCATTCAGCGAGTTAACGATCGGCATTTGTAAGAGCGCTTACTCTATCTGAGCTGACTTCTTTGCATCGTCCTCGGTGCACGCAAAAAACTGAGCGACGTGCTTGTGGCGTTGAATGTAATTTGGCAGCGCAAAAATTTTCTAGAGCAATATCAATGGTAAGAATGAATATACGAGTAGTTTTGCTACTTAGCCATAGCTAATTGGCTTACATACTGGGGGACGATCTATTTTATCTGAGTTTTTTAAAGCTATCCTGCTAGCTTTTGAAAGCTTGGTGGTTGGAAGAGAACTGTCCAAAATAAAAGCTTTAGATACTGAAAATATAGTATAGATTAAATTGCTTGCAATAATTACTTGCAGCGAGTCTACTTACATTACAATAGGTCTCAAGCAAGGAGCATCTTTTTGCAGCGAGCTCTCTCTCCTTCTGAGTGCGAATAAGAACCTTTCCTGGCAACACTGGTATCGTTCGTTCTTCAGGATTTTTTGTACCAGCCTCCTTTGGAAAGAGCTCCAATAACTGGTGCTAAAATTTTCAGGCAATATTTTTTGCTTTTTTGAGAAGGAAATTCCTAAATTTAAATAATGAGTTTTGTTGCTTTGTTGGGGAGTCAAAGCTTTGCCGTCTTACCTGGAAATTAAAAAAATGGTTGTATCGTCTATGAATTATTCTACAGCATCCATCCGGATTTCGAATGTTGATTGCATATTCCTGCCAAAATGATCAGATCTGGGTGTATGGTGACAGCAATATATATATATAGTTCTATTTTTATTTATGTCAATTCTATTTAAGAGTTGGATACCTTATGATATAGATATAGATATACCTGGTGATACGACCTTTAGGTAAGATTTTCCAAGAAATTGTTTATAGTTATATCATAGCTTATTAGTGAAATCATGACTGTAGAGCTTTTCGGTTACATTTAAAGATGGGCTACATGGTTATTCGAATTGGGACATAAAATAAGATAATGTTACTCGACTTCTACCGCGCACTTTCCTTAAAATATTTAAAGTGTACCACAGTTATAAACAATTATAAACAAGAGCTCCAAGAACTAGAAATTAAACTTGGATGTTCTTGGATGAGAATTGTCCTCATGACAACGTTTCACTTACATAATACTTCTCGTGAGTTTTTCGAACTTTCTGATACGATGGAATTGAGCAAATCATTACAACATAGTAGTTTAGTAAAAGCAATATAATATTCTCATTAGGTTTTATAAATCCATAAAAAACATGCGAGTTCTAAGAAAATCGCAAATTTAAATATATGTTCTTTGTCATTTAGTACGCTCAATTATGCCTACATTGGTGTAATGAGGAGATATAAATGTAATTATAGTTTTTTTAAGTTGAATAACTAGAACAATATCGTTTCTTACCAATCAAGGTCGTTGAAGCTTTGTTTTACAGGTTACAAGATTACAGTGGGCGAAAATTTAAAATTAATCCCTTAAGCCTGACACCGCGCTGAAAGTGAAAGTGAGCTACTAATCGTTGGGATTTTTATAATCAGTTTCCTCGAATGAGCCACGTTGTATCTGCGTTCTGAGTTCTTGTGTGTTTTTTTGTGTGATTCTTGTGTCTCCCTATGCGCTACAACAAACTTATATGAAATTTCTAGTCCATTTTAACTCACTTTTCTATTCTAGTTAATTATTTCTATATTTTTTGCAGGCACCATTGCCAATTTTTTTAGACCTATGTAGTATATTAAGTAAAATTTTTACTTCGTTATTTCCTGTTTTTGTCATAATGTAAAATACTGCTTTTTTATTTGTTTTTTTTGTCATTTTGTCATGAAAGAAAACTAGTCACTGTTGTGACACTGAGGTTGAGATTGAATCAGCTGGGCTTGCTAGCTAGTAAACTATCTGAATATGAACCTTTATAACATAGGCACTTTTTAAGTGTCTAACATTTATAGAAGCTAAAATTCCCAAATGTGTTGCAATTTGGCTGGCTCATAAGTAAAGTAGGTCTTGATTAAAAGTTTATTTTTTTTAATCTCCTAACTCATTTTTGCTAGATTCTATGTTTTTAACTTAAACTTTTTAATTGCTTATAAACTATAATTGTTCAGAAGTGATTTCCTACTGTTTTATGCAACATTGCTATAGGTGCAGTGTGTATGCTTTTGATGCAGACACCAATCCAATTTTTGGCTAATATTAACAGACAGATAAATTGTTTGGTGGGCAGGCAGTGAGGTAGGTACCTCGTGCCAAATGTTAATGATAGCATGAATCTTGATGTTGTCAATTATAGCTACAATAAAGTGCTGATCAAAAATGAATGCTACACTATAGGGTAATGTATCATCAACTGAACAGTGTATCTTCAAAACCAAACAAGAAATTTGACTCCTTCCTTGGTCTTGTGCAAGACAGAAACAAGCTATTGTATTTCACAGAATAACTATTTTGAATGTCAATGAAATTATTTACAAGCTAAGGCATGACATGCAATGAAGCAATAAAAGGAAAGAAAGATATGGATGTTTCAGTAGAAATTTTTATCACAAAAGCATACTTTTTGACAGCATTTCTTCAGCATGTACTTTAGACTAAGATTGTATGTGGTTGCTTTCCAATTAAATTACCATAAATACAGTTATTTATAGAGCAGGAAAAATGCTTTCAAATGACATAATTCATGATAGATCACTCCTTAAAATAAGATTAAACCACTCACTCAAATTTTTAAATTAAACATCAAATTCTGTTTGGTTTGAAGATACATGAAAATCATTGTTTGGTTTTAGAGGAAAAACATTAATAACTTTTTTCTATTTAACAAAATTGCAAAAGCAGATACTATTTAGAAAGACAAAACAGTTTTCTATAACTTGGCTTTTGACTTATCATGATATCTTAAATAGAAAATCTGTTGACTTAGGTTTGAAGTTAAAAAAATGCATATACTTGTTAGGTTGATGATACATTACCCTATTATAAGCCTAGCCAAAATGGAAGAATTATCACAAATATAGATAATTATGCTTTTATAAAGTGTCAACAAAAGTTAGTAATGTAAATCTATCTAACTATAAAGTAGGGTAAAAAATTCCTACTGCTTATGGATGCCCCTTGTATCTCATTGGATCTTGACATATAGCCAGTACCACTTTAGCTTTTTTACTTTATATAAAGGTAAAATTGTAGTTGTTTATTCAATATTCTATATGTACCAATTTTTTAAGAATGCTGCATTTACTAAATTTTATAAAAGTGCAATAATAATTGCTAGGTGCTCATTAAAAAGCTAGCTAATTAAAAGATAATAGTGAAAATTTTTATGTTCTTGCATTGTCATATCATATTTTGTAACCTAAAATCCCGAACTTTATACTATTAGTTTAAAACCTTTTATAACCAAGTGCTACAAAAGAAAAATGTAAGTTTAAAGCAAAATAAAGTCTGTATCTGTATTTTTGTAGAGTAATACAGAAGGAAAAAGTTTTTTTATGTAGCCAAATTTCTTGATCATAGTGCATAGCCTGCCACACTAATACTTATGCTGACTGTCACAGCTATACTTTCAATCATTTTCTAATTCCAGGGGCAGAAAATTTACATCTGTATTTGGCATGTCTAGCGAGGATGACTTTCCGGAAGATCTGCTGGTCTTTAAAAAGGTGAAATAAGATTTAATAGTATATATTTTGAAGTCAGGGATAGATGATTTTGGGGGAGATAGGACTCAGGAGAGATGATACACGGGAGAGATAGGACTCAGGAGAGATGATACATGGGGGAGATAGGACTCAGGAGAGATGATACACGGGGGAGATAGGACTCAAGAGAGATGATACACGGGGGAGATAGGACTCAGGAGGGATGATACATGGGAGAGATAGGACTCAGGAGAGATGATACACGGGGGAGATAGGACTCAGGAGAGATTATACACGGGGGAGATAGGACTCAGGAGAGATGATACATGGGAGAGATAGGACTCAGGAGAGATGATACACGGGGGAGATAGGACTCGGGAGAGATGATACATGGGAGAGATAGGACTCCCGAGAAACAACTGACGGGAGATAGACTTAAATCTGCAACTCTGTGCTGCCCTCCCTCACTGCCTATCAGCTGACCCGTCTAAGGCGACAGACCAGTGGCAGCGAATCAGACGCGGATGCTCTCTCCCTTCACTCCATGGCCTCCAAGCGCAGCGTTGCCACCAATGCGACGACGGCCACATCTGTTGCGGCCAGCATCGGCCTGCGTCGGAATCGAACCACCGGCAGTGGCGGATCATCGCTGCGAATTTCATCGCGTCTATCCTCGCTGGCTAACTTGCTGCCTGGCCGGCGCAGCGCCCCTGTTGTCTGCGACAGTCCGCCGCCTGAGGCGGAAGAATTCGGCGCTGTTGTACCCGAAGCCGCTGCCGCAGTTGCCACTGTTGCGCCAGTGGCCGAGTCTAGAATGTTCAGCCGACGTCAATTAGATATTCGCGCCTGCCTACAGGAGCTGTCAGATTTGGAATCCAGATTTCACAATAGAATGGAATGCGCAATGCGAGTCTATTGCGAGCCCCTACTGCAGAGCTCCATGCCTGAAACTGATGTGCGCGAGATGTTTCACAACATGTCGGAATTAAATGGTCGCCAGCGTCGGGGTCGACGCAGCCTAGAGGAGAGGCTGAAGCAATGCCTGGACCAGATGCGCGAGGGATCCGATGACGATTGGGATGCCGGGTGAGACTAGCCGATTATTTTATTTTCTGTTTTAAAAAATCGTTAAAATTAATTGCTGACTTCTTTTATTTTAAATCGTTACAAAAATACTTGCTTCTTTTATTGAAAAAACTGCACAATAAATAGCTGGTCCCTATTCTAAAAAACGCAATAGAAAATCGCTAGTTTCTTTTATTATTTTTTACCGGAAATCGCCAATATCACCAAGTTTTTTGGTAATATTATTACAGGAAATAATTTTTGTCAGGTTTTTAATTTAAAATCGTTTGCATGAATTCCTTTTCTTGAAAAAATAGTTTTATATATCGACAGCAAAAAAATCACGTTGAACAAAGCTCTACTTTTTATGATCAAATTCTTCACTTCAAATTTGAATTTTACGTTAAAAGACTCCCTTAAAGTCGTTGTGCACTACTGCTTACATTTGAATCAGTAGTTCGTCAATTTTATAATATTTTTGATGGACTAATTATATAATTTAATTCGCTTTTGCCACAGCAACTGCGGCTCCGCCCTACTCACCTGGGCCACAGAGGAGGCAGCTGAAGGCGGCTCGCTTGGCCGAGTAGTTGTCTACTGCTCACATCTGAATGTGTCCCGTCAGGCCTACGATAGGCTAAATCAGCGGCCTAGATTTCGAGAATTTTTGCAGCGATCGCTTAGTATGCGCCGCTCATTGAAGGGCCTCGACTTGTGGAGTCACCTGCATGAGCCAAAGTCTCACATTGCCAGGTAAGATTCTTATATCCAGTGATATTTTTCTACTCAGCAGCATTTAAATCTTGAAATCGTTGCGTGATTCAAGGCCAATAATGGCCTTTATAACTAAATATAAGCAACACGAATGATGGAGGCGCGTGATTCATGGTCATATTCGAGATTAAACTCAAAGTACAATCAAGCAGTATAATACAACATTGAAATCATGAGGCAGAGGTGTGGTTAAGGTCATATTTAGGATTAAACTCAAAGTACAATCAAGCAGTATAATACAACATTGAAATCATGAGGCAGAGGCGTGATTCAAGGTCATATTCAAGATTAAACTCAAAGTACAAACAAGCAGTATAAAACAACATTGAAATCATGAGGCAGAGGCGTGATTCAAGGTCATATTCAAGATTAAACTCAAAGTATGCTCGTATAATCAAGCAGTATAATGCAACATTGAAATCATGAGGCAGAGGTGTGGTTAAGGTCATATTTAGGATTAAACTCAAAGTAAAATCAAGCAGTAAAATACAACATTGAAATCATGAGGCAGAGGCGTGATTCAAGGTCATATTCAAGATTAAACTCAAAGTATGCTCGTATAATCAAGCAGTATAATACAACATTGAAATCATGAGGCAGAGGCGTGATTCAAGGCCACATTCCTGATTTGTGATTAGTCTCAATCACAATGAACCATGAAATAGTTCAAGACATGCTTAAATCTTTGAGGACTTTATTATTATACTTTGCTAATATATAGTTAATTTGTGAGTTGGTTTGGGTCTAGTTAAAACAGAAAATAATTACGGATTTTTTAAGAAAACGAGATAGTTTTTTAAACGCTTAGTTAAAATATTTACACAGTCAAGTAAAATTTGTCAATAACAAGATCAACTTGGTGCAGTGGCAGTTCGCGGGGTTAAAAAACCTATTCCATATCGCTAATCTGGGCTCTGTTTATGCCGCCTTATCTGCTGTTATTTAGCTGGCGCGGAAAAGTACATTTTGTAAGTTTACTTAAAAGACCTGTCTGCGCCCTACCCTAGCCCTAATGCCCTTCTGTCGTGCCCGCGTGTCGTCTCTGTTTCTTTCGCATTAAGAAAAATAAGTCTGCCACAGTCCACACTCAATGCTCCCTCGTGTCAAACAGGAAATTAGACAAATCATGTCTGTTTTTATTCTATCCAATTGCTGCCTGTCTTTAGGTCAGTTAATTTTCAAAAAAATATTTCCTAAAAACTGTTGACTTTTTTAGTTGAAACTTGTTGAATTTAGTTTATTAATAAGAAACAGTATTTTGCGTGTCCAGTGTTTTTGTTAGGAACCGATTTATAAATTTATATGCTAATCTATGCTGTTGTGTCTGCGCCACTCGAAATGTACTTTTATCTGCCTGCTAGATCCAGGGGCAAGTAGTCGGTTACCCCACCCCATGCCAGCTATGTTAACTTGAATGGAGAAGGAAATTAGTTTAATGGATGCACTTTTAACAAGCTTTAAGTCTTATTTGAGAAGTAACCTATAATCCTCTGACGTCATTGTTAGCACACGCCTGGTAACACAATGTGCGCCTAGCCATAAATTAAAGGATATCTCCTCGGCAACGAATCCCTTCCCAATACTAGTAATAACAATAATTATTGATTACATCTGCCTTAATTGGACTAGGTGCGCAGCTATTGCGCGGCGCTTCTGAAGGCTGCGTACGGCTGTTCAGTCCGTGGACTGAGGCAATGCATAGTTTAATTCATGTGTCTTTGCTAAGGAACACATATTGTTCCAGTGGAATCGAACCCGCGACCTTTAAGTCGTGAGCGGGACGCTCTAACCACTGCGCTACAACCCCACCCCTAGGCATTGCAATCCCGGTGTTTTTGTTAAGTCAGTTGTATTACGAAAGCTGTAGTTGATTGGAACTTTACCGGTTGGGTGCCGAGCAAGTTAATGGCGGTCGCGCCTCGATCGTAATCGCCATTAACTGCGAGGCAGCCAACCGGTAAAAGCATTATAAGGCTTCAGGCCATAGACAAATCAACTCCCCCTATAACGCTATCTGGCGGCTGTCGGTCGACAAGCAACGGCGTTATAGGGGGAGTTGATTTGTCTATGGCCTGAAGCCTTATAATGCTTTTACCGGTTGGTAAAATACTTTAATTGATAATTGAAAAGAAACAAATATAAGCGTCCAAATTTTGTAAGCTTCTGGCTCATGGCGGATTGGCGCAGTTTGTGCCATAGACATGCCATTATCGCTGAGTGATCGTTTATACCATAATACGTTGCTGAAGCCTTATAATGTTATTAGCAATCGTGAGTGCATTAGTCTCTTGAATACAATTTAGAGGTTTTGAACTTAGACATTACTGTAATGGGCTTAAGAAAGCATTATAGAATATTCTAGAAGGGTGTTGCTATCTTTAGAAGCGTGCGGGAAGGAAAAGCTAGGCTAACAATATAAGGGCGGTTTTATGGAGGTTCAGTCTGAACCCGACACCCGGATTCCCGGGATTATGGATTTCCAGGATATGATAAAATTTCCCGGGATTTTAAAAGGGACTATTTCCCGGGATGCTGTTCTACCCGGGATTCAGGATCCCGGGATTTTTTGTCCCATAATCCCGGGAATAGTCCCGACTTTCTCTATGAAAATTGGACATAAATCACATTAAGAAATTCGTGAGCAAGCTGTGCATACTTCGGTTTCATTATAAAAACAATGTCTAAATATTTTGTATGATAACCTTCAAAGAGATATGTGTTAAATGTTCTAGGGCAATTTTAATCTCACACAGATTCCACTAGCACAAAAGTTGTACTAGGGGTTACTTCAATCCTGTAGCTGACGCCAAAGTTGTTACAGGCCTCTCTTCTACCTTCTATACGGTAGCGTTTCTACACGGAAGCGGTAGCGCGTGAATCAAACTTCCAGTACTAGGCGTTCCGATGGATCGGATGGTCCTAATTCCCCGCCTAACTACCTCTCATTCTGTGTAATTAATCTAGGTATTTCGTCTGAGTAATCAGTCTCCATAATTAGTCTTAGTAATTCGAC
Organism: Macrostomum hystrix; assembly: GCA_950097015.1. Taxonomy (NCBI): domain Eukaryota; kingdom Metazoa; phylum Platyhelminthes; family Macrostomidae; genus Macrostomum; species Macrostomum hystrix. The sequence continues at coordinate 17,459,818 of CATNEN010000039.1, forward strand.
TCTGTAGTTGATCTCTGTAAATTGTGTGAGTAATGAATCTCTGTAGTTGATCTCTGTCATTATTCTGACTTCTGAGTAGGGGTGTTCGGGGTTCTGGATCGGGGAAAACCACTTTCGGGACTATCTTTCCATCTTTCCATAAGACCATCATTCGGGGATCCCGAACCCCATCCCACGCATTTTTTCGCGATCTTATAGTATTTCTCGGGATTGACATTCCCAGGAAAAAGTATAGGCCGGGATCCCGGGATTGGGATTTCCCGGGATTGATAGGGGGTCGGGAAATTGTCCCTACCAATCCCCACCCACCCCCCATAAGTTCGCCTGATTATTCTCATTCAGCGTCGTCTTACCCTCGCTGAATTGGCCGAAAATAGTCTGAATTGGCAGAGACAAAAAATTATTCACAGACAAATTCTGCCCGGCACAGAATGCTAATAGTGCCTGACTTAAGAGGAAGCAATTCAAGTTTTAATCAAATTTAGACGAAAAAAAATTAACTTTATGCTTTCTCGAGCGCATGCTGATGCAGCTGGGCCGTCTAATTTGATGTATACATATATACACGTGTGAATCTATACTAATAACTAGTGACAGAAAGTCACGTGTGTATCTATACTAATAATTAGTGACAGAAAGTGCCCATAGTGACACATGCTAATTGCAGTTTCAGTTGCCTGTTCATTAGTATTTATCTTATTTTGTCGTCTTTTACTAAAGCTCTGAGCTAGGCGTATTCTCAGACTTTGACCTTTTTGTATCTTCAAAGTATTTCATGAAATTAGAAAGACTATAGCATTAACTGCCCCGCCGCTGAACCCTGATCCGATTACAGAAGAAATAAAAAATGTTATTTCATTAGAATATTCTAGATTTTTTCTCCGAAGCTTTTGTTAATTAAAATTCCACTAAAAGCCTCACTATGCATATTTAATTACTTTTTTAGGAATTAACTACTGAGAATTTTATTGATAATTGGGGAAGTAGAAAGTGTTTCAATTAATTTAATTACAAGTCTATCACATTGTTAGGAGTCGAGCAGCCTATCACTAATTGCTTTAATTATTAAGCAACTCATATCTCGTCAAAAAGAGTTTCGTTATTTTGCTTACAACTGAAGAATGTAAAATACCTACTAAAACACACCTGAGGAATGTAAAATGCTTCTAAAACACACCCGAGGAATGTTAAATTCCATCTAAGGCACTCCTGGGGAATGTAGAATTCCATCTGAAACACACCCGAGGAATGTTAAATTCCATCTAAAGCACACCTGGGGAATGTAGAATTCCATCTGAAACACACCCGAGGAATGTAAATTTTAATCTAAAACACACACGAGGAATGTTAAATTTCATCTATAACACACCCGAGGAATGTAAAATTTCATCTAAAACACACCCGAGGAATGCTAAATTTCATCTATAACACACCCGAGGAATGTTAAATTCCATCTAAGGCACACCTGGGGAATGTAGAATTCCATCTGAAACACACCCGAGGAATGTAAATTTTAATCTAAAACACACACGAGGAATGTTAAATTTCATCTATAACACACCCGAGGAATGTAAAATTTCATCTAAAACACACCCGAGGAATGCTAAATTTCATCTATAACACACCCGAGGAATGTTAATTTCATCTAAAACACACCCGACTATAACACACACGAGGAATGTTAAATTTCATCTAAAACACACCCGAGGAATGTTAAATTCCATCTAAAGCACACCCGATGAATGTAAAATTTCATCTAAAACACACCCGAGGAAAGTTAAATTTCATCTAAAACACACCCGAGGAATGTTAAATTCCATCTAAAGCACACCCGATGAATGTAAAATTTCATCTAAAACACACCCGAGGAATGTTAAATTTCATCTAAAACACACCCGAGGAATGTTAAATTCCATCTAAAGCACACCCGATGAATGTAAAATTTCATCTAAAACACACCCGAGGAAAGTTAAATTTCATCTAAAACACACCCGAGGAATGTTAAATTTCATCTAAAACACACCCGAGGAATGTTAAATTCCATCTAAAGCACACCAGAGGAATGTTAAATTCCATCTAAAGCACACCAGAAGAATGTTAAATTCCATCTAAGGCACACCTGGGGAATGTAGAATTCCATCTGAAACACACCCGAGGAATGTTAAATTCCATCTAAAACACACCCGAGGAATGTTAAATTCCATCTAAAACACACCCGATGAATGTAAAATTTCATCTAAAACACACCCGAGGAATGTTAAATTCCATCTAAAACACACCCGATGAATGTAAAATTTCATCTAAAACACACCCGAGGAATGTTAAATTTCATCTAAAACACACCCGAGGAATGTTAAATTTCATCTAAAACACACCCGAGGAATGTTAAATTTCATCTATAACACACCCGAGGAATGTAAAATTCCATCTAAAACACACCCGAGAAATTTTAAATTTCATCTTAAGCACACCAGAGGAATGTTAAATTCCATCTAAAGCCCACCTGAGGCTTTAGAATGTAAAATGCCATCTAAAACACACCTGGGGAATTTAATTGACCCACTAAAACACACTGGCCACCCAGGTATCCGCTAATCCTCAACCGCCTAGCTGTGTATCTGGCCGATATTGGCAACAAGGCTGAGGCTGCCCGAGTTCGGCAAGCCTACGACATTGTCTGCAGCTGCCTGGCCGCCATAGACTCCGGCATGCTGAAGGAGGACATGCGCCGATTAGCCAAGAAGCTGCTGCTTGACGATGGCTGCCTTCCGCCTGGCCTATCGGAGCCCTGGCGCTGGCTACTGCAACGGCAGACTTTGGTGCTGGAAAAGACTGCTCCAGGCCTGGTCCGACTCATGCCAAAGCGTCGGCCAGTTGTGCTAGTGCTCACGGATGACTTACTGATTGTGCTGAAAGCTAACGGTGGCAGTGTGTGCGATGACACAGCTAGCCAGAATCAGCAGCAGCAGCAGCAGCAGCCCCGCTGCCGCCAGTTGCTGCTGCTGTGCGGTCTGTCTGCCTCAGTTAGCAGCGGCGTGGCTCTGTTGAACCTTCGCGGCCTTCAACTGGCACCATCAGCGACTAATTCTGTGCGGTCTGGCATCGGTATTGGCAGGTGAGTGTATTTGTTAATGAGTAAAGATTGATTAACTTATAGTGAAATTTTCGATAATAAGGGCGCGTGCCATTTACACCCTTGAGGGCCAACCTCCAAGACACAGAGAGTGTACGATGTCTGTGTGAATGCAGTGTGCTCAGGAGTCAGGAATTTGCTGAATTGCCACATCGCTGGCCGCGGTTCTACTGGCACCAAATGATGTGCCAGTATCCACAGCCCTCCTGCAATTAGAAGTATATAATATTGTCATTTTATAACGCCGGCTTACGATGAATATTAAGGGCAATAGCTGCTGCTGTGCCATTGGTTGTACAAATTGCCTAATTGGGGCTTAGACGTCGATAGCGTCTATTCTATCTAATACGGCCTAATCTCCACAAGCACCAAACACCGCTATCCGCACCCCAAGACGGCCCCAGATCAGCCAGAGATGTCGTCAGCAGCCGCAGCAGCCACCGACGTCGCCGGCCAGTCTCAGTCTGTCTTTTGGCCAAAACTTAGCGGAGCGCTCTCATTGGCTGGCGCTCATCCAATCAACGCACATCTGTACACCGGCCTGTCGCGGCAGCGGCGCCACAGTTGTGACAGAGGCGCCACTTCGGCAGGGCTCACAAAATAGCACAGAGTCAGGCTATTGCACTGATCACTGACTAAAACTAAAACAGATGCGATTTTTAATCATTGATTTTCTGTCAATTTACTGACATTTACTGACATTTATATCTATAAGTAATGCCGAAATCTATTTATAGAATCATTCTTGCCCGACCGAGTTTATTTTTCCTGTCGCAAATAATAATATTTTCCGCCGTGTCTTCTAAGTCTTCTTTCTGCGAGGTCGGTTGATTTTTTAATTTTTGCTAAAGTACTCGTAAAATCAAATTTAATCAGATTTTTTCCACTTTATTAAAATGATATATACATTTTTTAATTTAAATCCTTCCACTAACTCCCCTGGACCAGGTGAGTGTCTTGAGCTTTCAAGCTTTTTTGTAGGGCGTTGTTCCGTGGACCTTCAGTTTGCCTGTTTTGATTTTTGCTAATTTTTTGCTTTGAGAACACAGTTTTTAACATAAAAAATTAGAAATTGTGGATTTTTAAGCTTTAAAAGTTACAAAGGAATCGTCAAGGAAAAAACTTTTTTTTCTGACGTTGCCAGCCCCTGAAATTTAATTCATGTAATCACCCAAAATCTTTCTGGAATATTTCTCAGGGATTGGCCTCTTCCTTGAATCTCTACAATGGATTTGCTATTTCCTGGAATATATCCTATAGGTGAATCATTTCCTGGAATATTTCCTATGAATGAGTAATTTCCTGGAATATATCCTTTAGATCGATACTTTTCTTGAATAGATCCTTTCGGTGAATCATTTCCTGGAATCTTTCCTCGAAATTAATCGAATCTCCATGTGAGAAAAGTGATTTCCTGGAATCTTTCCTTGTAATTTATTATTTCCTAGAGTTTTAGGGATTTATTTTGGCCTGGGATCTGTCATAGAAATGTATTATTTCCATTGAATATTTTTTAGAATTTATCAATTCCCTGAATATCTTCAGGTAAAAATGCTGGATCTTCCTTATAAGGTTTTTGGATCTCCGATGGAATATTTATTTCTAGGCTAGGATCTCTAATTATAACATTAGTGACAATATCGACAGATTATTTAGGTGAACAATACACCTGCTGGAAGTCGCTGGTCAAGCAATTACTCAATTTTTGTTCATTTACTCTTTATCATATTTTGTAAAATGCAACCTTCACGGCATGTTTTGAGACAATCGCATAGCAGATTGCATTATTATAAAGCTTTTCATATTTTTGATACAATTTCGTTTTGAAATCAATCTCATATTAGTTATGTTGCAGATTTACAATTGTTTTGCTTTTAAGCATTTCTTCATACTTTTCAAATTAATTCATCCTTATATTGCATTGAAAAGCTGTCCACTGCCTCAACAGTTTTGATTTAGGTTTTAATAGAAATTACTTCAAACTATTTTCCTATATTTTGCTCTATAAACTTTTTGCTCAAACTAACAGAGGCTAATATGGAAGCGGTGCATTCGAACCACTTCGACCCAAACACTTGCTTTTCTGTCGCCAAAGATATACATATATTATCTTTAATAAAAAATAAAAAAACACGTTTGAATTTCAATTTTGGACGCTTTTGTGGCATCCGTGCGTGACAGTGGGACGCGCAGTTGGTCTCTGAGTAAATTTTATTTTTTAGAGGACAAAATAATAATAACTAGTGCCTTGTTACGAGTATAAGTTTCTGTTCAATCTTGCGTTCTTTGTGTTTTTTTGTACGAGTCAAGGCATTCTAAGAATTTGACTATGGCCAAACCAAAAAAGTCGTGGAGAAGGGCGCTAAACATCAAATACAGAGGAATGTCAGTTGTCACTGGGGTCATCAACAAGAATCTCTAAGATGCTTTGACGGTTTTGAAAATTAGGCCATCGTGGTGGACTTTCACGAAAATCTGTCCTTCGGTTGGGAGCGCTCGTAAAGTAAGTAGTAGGTCTCTCCCCAGGGGAAAATAGTGTTGTCTTTCTACCGTTAATTATCTTGAATGGTTCTCTTGGACCTTTTTTAAGCAATATACAAGTACATTAGGCGCCTTTGACTCTGCTTTTTTGCACTACTGCAAGGAGATATTTAAAAAATCTCATAAGAATAGAGCTTCGCAAACAAAGATTAGAATTACTATTAGTACACAGTTTTTAGTACCAGATCTTATTCTTATCACTGACGAGCGACACCAGAGAAATTAGGTAAACACACAGCAGGCAGCATGCAATCAGTTTTGCTAGTCCACCACGCCTTGGCTTAAGAAGGTGTTGAATGACAGCGGTGCCCCTGGGAATGGCCGTAGCACTGGGGAAATCGCGGCGAGATGTTGCCGCCTCATCAAAATCATTTTATTTAATTAGTAAAGTCATAAATTAACTAGAAGTCATGCTGCTAAGAATAGAAAATTGAAAAAAACGGTAACATCAAGACTGGAATTGAATTATTAGCTTCATTATTAACTGCTTTTCAATTAGATGACGAACAGACAACGTTGGCAATTCCAATAATAACTCCTTTCTAAAGTAGCTTTCCTTGAACACACAGCTGCTCACTGTCCCTACTTGAAGATGCGCAGCAGGTCTTGCCACACCTGGTCCTGGGAGCGGGACGCGTCCAGCTTGTGCATGAGGTGTCGCCGGCCGTAATAGTCCGTCAGCGGCCGAGTCTTCTCGTGGTACTGCGCTAGCCGGGTGCGCAGGGTCTCGACATTGTCGTCCGACCGGCGAGTCAGCGGCTCACCCGTGACGTCATCCTTGCCTGCGGCGGCCAGACGGGTTGGGAAAGCGAATCTACTGCCGCTCTCTGCCTTCTCTATCTGGCTCAATCTAATACCGCTCTCTAGCTTATCTACTGACGCTCTCTACCTTATCTACTACCGCTCTCTACATTATCTACTGACGCTCTCTACCTTATCTACCACCGCTCTCTACATTATCTACTGACGCTCTCTACCTTATCTACCGCCGCTCTCTACATTATCTACTGACGCTCTCTACCTTATCTACTACCGCTCTCTACATTATCTACTGACGCTCTCTACCTTATCTACCGCTGCTCTCTACATTATCTACTGACGCTCTCTACCTTATCTACTACCGCTCTCTACATTATCTACTGACGCTCTCTACCTTATCTACTACCGCTCTCTACATTATCTACTGACGCTCTCTACATTATCTACTGACGCTCTCTACCTTATCTACCGCCGCTCTCTACATTGTCTACTGACGCTCTCTACCTTATCTACTACCGCTCTCTACATTATCTACTGACGCTCTCTACCTTATCTACTACCGCTCTCTACCTCATTTACCGCCGCTCTCTACATTATCAAATAACGCTCTCTAGCTCATCTACTGACGCTCTCCTTGACTTTATTTTATGATGTACCTTTACGTACTTTGGCTCTCTTTGCATACATGTACTGCTTTCCCTATTGCTTTTCGCCCTACCATTCTATAGACTCATGCTTCCTCGCCAGTTCTGCTTCCGGCCCAATCCCTACTTTTCAGCTCTAGTAAGAAGCTTCCGCTTCAACTTCTCTCCGCTTTCACCGAATCCGTTTTGTTTAGTTTCAATTTCTTACTTTTCTTTCGTTATTTTTTCCGAGCCATATTTCACGAGCACGTGCTCAATTCACCCCCATCTGTTTCCGCTGTCATCCAAATCCAACTCGCTTAAGCCCATCGATTGCCACCTCTTATCTACTCAGAGAGGAGAGCCCGGACTAAGGAAATAAATCACGTCGAATGGTCTCTCGGCAAGCAAATTTTACTTCTAAAAGTACTTTTTAACTGAGGCGCAATCGTGTTTAACCGGAATTCTCATGGCTAATTATCTTGTCCAGATTTTTTTAGAAACTATTTTCTCAGGGCAACGGATTTTCTGGAGAGCAGAGATTTGAGTGATTCATCATTTTGCGAAAGTGAAGCCACTGAAGAATAGAGAAGTTTAGGAAACCTGGCAACTATTAGAAACGCCATTTATCTTTGCGCCATTCTTGGGAAATACGCTACGGGAAAGTGGCGTTTTATATAAATATACATTGTGTTGTAAATAGCGTTTTAGAAAAGTGACATTGTGGAGGGTAATGGCGTTCTGGAGAAGTGGCATTTTGAGAAAATGGCGTTTTGAGGAAATGGCGTTTCGGGGAAGTGGCAATTTGAGGAAATGGCGTTTCGGGGAAGTGGCAATTTGAGGAAATGACGTTTTGAGGAAATGGCGTTTCGGGGAAGTGGCAATTTGAGGAAATGACGTTTTGAGGAAGTGGCATTTCGGCGGAAAATGGCGTTTCGATGAAGTGGCACTTAAAGATCAAGGTATTTTTAGGTAATAAGTACTTCTTATAATTGCTACTAACCAGTCGTATATTATAAATAAAAACACGTCACACCTCTGAGCCCCATAGCTCACCCACCTGGAACCTTAGGTGGCCGAAACTTGTCGTGGTAGACCCGTCCAGACGGGATGTGCATCAGCCGGCCGGTGATTCGCTCCTCCAGCAGTAGGTCGTCGATGGCGAATTCGACAACACCGTTGAGCTGCTGACGCCGACGGCCCAGCATGTCGTCAAGGCGCTCGGCCTGCGCCTGGGTGCGAGGAAAGCCATCTAATAGGAAGCCCTTCTTGCACTCCGGCTTGTCCAGATTCTGCTCGATGATCTCACAGATTGTCTGGTCGTCAACGAGGCGACCTTCGTTCATCAGGCCGCGAACCCGCTTGCCGAGCGCTGATTCGGCTTTGGCCACGGCGCGCAGCATTGTGCCGGCGTCCAGGTGGCAGACACCGTAGTGACGAACGAATCGCTCAGACTGGGTGCCCTTGCCGGAGCCAGGCGGACCAAGGAACATGGCGTTCACGTTGCCAGCCGACTGCTGCTTGCCCCACGACTGGCCCATTTAGTTGCTGGGAGAGCTGCGGATGAGGGACATTGGACATTGGATTGCTAGACTGTGCTGGTACTGGATTGCTAGACTGTGCTGGTACTGGATTGCTAGACTGTGCTGGTACTGGATTGCTAGACTGTGCAATTAAAAGGAGTTAAGGATACAAAAAGAGAATTGCTTGTTGAGCTGAACGCAAAGAAGCTCGTCAGAATACTAAATTTTCTTTGTGAAATCTACATGAAAGGATCTGATTACATCTTTCTTTTCCCATATCATTGCAAAGTCATTTGGAAACGGAGTTTAAGATAAAATAGCTCAAACGCTGCTGTTTAAACCTAGCTAGTGAAAAATAATCCTGTATTTTTTATCCTCGTGATGTGATAAAACCTGATTCTAGTAACGATAATCGAATGCCTGTTTAATATTACAATATACTGATAATTTTCTAATCACGCAAAAAGCCTTCGCAAAAACTATTCAAATTTTTCGGCAGCGACCTCAATTTTCAGACCATAACAATCTGCAGCTGCAGCTGCCTCTTTTCTGAAAAAACAATCTATAAAGAATCTCGTCGGATCAAAGCAAAAGCTTACAACGAGCCAGAGACCTCAAAGGTAAGAAATCGATTATCACTGGAAGCAGCAATTTTAGTAGGCGGGAGGACATCTGCGGTCCTGAATTTGCCGCTGACGGCAGACTAGCTATGTCTGCAGACGGACCTCTAAGAATAGAATCGAATTGAATTCGGTAAGGAAAACAGGAAGGATATAATAAGTGAGATTTGGCAGATACGGTCGGATATGTCAAGAAGAGCAGTGACAGCTTGTTCTACAGCTGGGCTGCTGGGCCAATCCAAAGAATTTTTGTGTAGTTGTTCAGCCAAACCAGAGTCGACAAATGCTTAAGTTGTCACGATCCAATCCCTATAACTGAGTTGATGTAGAAGCCAAGCTAAAGTCGACCTTCTTTAACCCACCTTCCAACTTTCGAAAAGAAAAAAATCTGACCCTAAAAGTACACGTGGACTAGTACATACACACCGAAGTGAAGATAGATGAGAAATTAGCGACAGAATTAACTAGTTAACACAGGCCAAGGTGTGGCTGATCGGTCAAAATATGAATTGGATTCTTGAAAGAAAATAATTCCTACTATGTGGTTCTGTTCTGATATCTGCACTTGCAACTCTTCTTTGGCGAGGCAAAAATCTACATGGGATGGAAAATACTAAGGGAGGTCACCGTTTACTAAGTGTGGATACTAGATTCTAAACAGGGGTCACGAAAGACTAGATAGCGTGTTTAAAATGTCCTAAGGGATGTCACGAAAGAATAGACAGGGGTCAGAAATGTTCTATGGGAGTCACGAAAGAATAGACAGGGGTCAGAAATGTTCTATGGGAGTCACGAAATAATAGACACGGGTCAGAAATGTTCTATGGGAGTGACGAAAGAATAGACAGGGGTCAGAAATGTTCTATGGGAGTCACGAAAGAATAGACAGGGGTCAGAAACAGCTGAATATTTAAAGTTTATAATTCTTAGGAGAATCAAAACTCATTCTAGGGTGTTTGGTATTTACTATTTTACATAAGTACCACTCGAACTAGTTTACTTTTGAATAATAGATTTTACTCATCTACCAATTTATCTACCTGCACCAACTAACTCTAGTTTTAGCATCAGTTGGACTTTGATAGATCCAGTTACAAGTAGACGTGGAATTCGGTTGAAAACAAAATAAGCAAAAAAAACAGATTTTTCTAGCTTTTTAAAAATAAGCTACAAAGAGTATTTTTTGTTATAATCTAAAGCCAAATTCTGAATTGAATTGAATGACAGTTTATAATACAGGTAAAAACGTCTTATCTATTGTTTAGCAAAAAAAAGATAAAACAATAGCTATATGTTACCTGCATATGTAAGGCTTTGTGTGCTTTCGAGTCGATTATTGTGAGTCTAGTTGAATCTTGAGCTGCTTTATTTCTTTGTTAGAAAATCTTTCATTATAAATCTATCGCTTAAGGCAGATTAAACAAGACAAAACCCGCGCCTAATGGCGATTTGCCCCTGGCTTCGGAAGGGATTAAGAGATAAGCCGCGAAAACACCTGGTAGGCGGGGTGATGGGCCACGCCCCACGCTTGATATGACTAATCCGTAGAAGAAAGCAGACTCAAGACTTAACTAGATTGAGTAGACCAACTTCATCAAGGTTCAAATGGGTGCGGCTAAAAACCAGCTGAAGCCAATCGAATCTGTGACCGTTTCTTGGAAATCGCTAAATTAAACAAATTAATTAGGCAACAGCGACGATTAAGTAAAATAAAAACATCTATTTAAAAAAACTAAATATCGAGTTTCAAAGTAGGTTCATAATTTTAACGGGTCTAAACCTGTCAAAAAGTCTAATTATATCGCAAAAAAGTTACACAACGCGATCTACTTTGAAGTCATTTTTTAAAGCTAATTAACAAAAGCTAAAGTACGTAAGGGCTATTGTCAGAATATCAAACAGTTCAACCTAACAAATCAACAAGCGCCTAGAATTTTGGTTAACTAAACTATGAACTGATTTAATTATTATAAAAGCCTTTAGATTAATTCGGCTGATGCAAAACTACGATTGTAAGAACATATCGATTAGCTGTTAGAAATCTAAGACCATATCGATTAGCTGTTAGACATCAATGACCAAATCGATCAGCTGTTAGAAATCTATGACCATATCGATTGGCTGTTAGAAATCTATGACCATATCGATTGGCTGCTAGAAATGTATGACCATATCGATTGGCTGTTAGAAATGTATGACCATATCGATTGGCTGTTAGAAATGTATGACCATATCGATTGGCTGTTAGAAATCTATGACCATATCGATTGGCTGCTAGAAATGTATGACCATATCGATTGGCTGTTAGAAATGTATGACCATATCGATTGGCTGTTAGAAATGTATGACCATATCGATTGGCTGTTAGAAATCTATGACCATATCGATTGGCTGTTAGAAATGTATGACCATATCGATTGGCTGTTAGAAATCTATGACCATATCGATTGGCTGTTAGAAATCTATGACCATATCGATTGGCTGCTAGAAATGTATGACCATATCGATTGGCTGTTAGAAATGTATGACCATATCGATTGGCTGTTAGAAATCTATGACCATATCGATTGGCTGTTAGAAATCTATGACCATATCGATTGGCTGTTAGAAATGTATGACCATATCGATTGGCTGTTAGAAATGTATGACCATATCGATTGGCTGTTAGAAATGTATGACCATATCGATTGGCTGTTAGAAATCTATGACCATATCGATTGGCTGTTAGAAATGTATGACCATATCGATCAGCTGAGTCGGCGACTCAATCGGTGACTCAATCGATCAAGTAAGAAGAATCTTTGACGAATTCATTAATTTGTTGACAAAACGCTGAAAAAGTACCAAAACGCTATCAAATCAATCAATCAATCAATCAATCAACAGTCGGTCCCAGCTGCCGGCGTATCATTAGAACAGATTCTGCAGATTGCGCCAGACCGTATCGGCTGTATTGCTGGCGTCCACCCGTTTCAGAAGGCCGGCTTCCGCGTAGCCGCGCAGAACAGGCCCGATGAGCTCGTGGTAGGCGGCGAGCCGTCTGGGCATCACATCCGGGAAGTCGTCCGGCAGTTTGATTAACGCCTCGCCGGTGACATCGTCTCGGCCGGGCACTTTCGGCGGCTGGTAGCTGTAGTGATAGACACGGCCGGAGCCAGGGTGGTGCAGTCGGCCGGTGATGCGGTCGGTGGCCACCTCGTCGGGCACGCTAAATTCGACGACCGAGGACAGGGCGCGGCGTCGTTCAGCCAGAAGCTGGTCGAGTCGGGCCGCTTGTCCGGCGGTGCGCGGGAAGCCGTCAAGAACAACGCCGGGTTCGCATTCACGCCGATCCAACTGTTGGGCGACCAGGTCGCAGACCGGCTCGTCGGCTATGAGACGGCCCTGGTTGATACTGGCTTTCATCTGCGGGTGGCATAAGAAGGGAACATTGGGTAACACAGGCAGGGATATGTGAGAGTAGAGATCCCAGGCTGAGGATATGGGAGAGTAGAGATTCCAGGCTAAGGATATGGGAGAGTAGAGATCCCAGCCTAAGGATATGGGAGAGTAGAGATCCCAGCTTGAGGATCTGGGAGAGTAGTGATCCCAGGCTGAGGATATGGGAGAGTAGAGATCCCAACCTGAGGATCTGGGAGAGTAGAGATCCCAGGCTGAGGAAATGGGAGAGTAGAGATCCCAACCTGAGGATCTGGGAGAGTAGAGATCCCAGGCTGAGGAAATGGGAGAGTAGAGATCCCAGCCTGAGGATCTGGGAGAGTAGAGATCCCAGCTTGAGGATCTGGGAGAGTAGTGATCCCAGGCTGAGGATATGGGAGAGTAGAGATCCCAGCCTGAGGATCTGGGAGAGTAGAGATCCCAGCTTGAGGATCTGGGAGAGTAGAGATCCCAGCTTGAGGATCTGGGAGAGTAGTGATCCCAGCTTGAGGATCTGGGAGAGTAGTGATCCCAGGCTGAGGATATGGGAGAGTAGAGATACCACTTGCCGACGTTCTCACCTGCTCATTGTTAGCAGCCGCGGTGCGCAACAATGAGCCCATATCAACATGACAGACGCCAAATTTGTCGGCAAATCGGCGCGCCTGCGTCCCCTTACCGGACCCAGGCGGACCAAGGAAGGCGACGTCAAGTTTCTGACGCTGCGAATGCGCCGCGTTGGTTTTGTCTTCTGAGGCAGGCTGCAAGCGGAGACAGTATATAGCACATTCTGTTTTCATTAACTCGATGAGTTCCATCATGCCCTTACAATGCCCTGCCTCCATCATCCCGAGTAAATAGAGAAAGTTACAATGAATAACGGCTCCAGTACTCACACAGCGATCTAAATTCATCAAAGCCTGCGCAATTGTCTTATCATTGCTTATAATTGCTGTTGGTCTATCTACACTGATTAGCTAAGCCCTATAAACTGCCTATAGTGAGTTTCTGGAGCTTGCGATGGCAACGCAATTGAAGGACGCGCCGAGCGGAAGTAGAATGGAGTCTAGTCTAGTAGCTATCTAAATATAGGCTGCGAGTACTTTTCGCCTTGTTGTACTTTTCACATCGAAGCAGGCGGAGAGAAATCATAAGTGCAAGATAGAGTCTGCCAAGGAAACAGCGGCGAGCTTCTATGCTTTTAAACGAAGCCTAAGCCTGAGAAGTCTGAGAAGAAAATGTTTAGGACAAAGGAGGCCGACGAAATTTTTTATACCGACTTTGCTAGTGAGGGCTAGTGACAGTAAGTTCTCATTTTCCAATATCTTAAGTAGTCGAGTAGATTCTGCTCGATTCAAAGTGTTTTTTTCTAAGAAGCAGCACTCATCTACTGATTAATTAGAAAATCAATGCAATGCAGACTTAACTGTCTTGCTAAAGGACACAAACTGTTTCCAATAGGCTGAGATCGAACTCCCGACCTCCCTGTCGGAAGTGTAAAGGTCTAACCAATTAGCTTCACTGCTGATTAGCAAGTACGGCTCACTGCTGCGTTATATGAATTGACAATATATTTGGTCGCCCGTACACCTATTCGCTTCTGCTTGTCTGTCACAAATTTTATTATCAAACCATGCAAGGCAGCAAGAATTGTTAGGCATATGCTGCTGGATGTGGCAGTTAAAAACAAAACCGCAGCAAGGGTCTAAAGCGATGCAAATGGTGTGTGTGGCTGCGTGTGCTACTGTTTGCTGCATAAGTAGGTATGATTTTGCAGTAAATGCTGAGAGGCCATAACAGGCAGACAATAGCGACTAGCTGAGAATGCCTTTTTATAGTAGCTTTCCAGCTTTTAGAGTTTAGCTGAGACCCTAAGAGACTAACAAAACTCAGCTTTATACTTAAATGGATATAAGCCGAGTCACGTGAAATTATTCCTAGTAAAGAATATTTTATTACAGAAGAAACGATTGTATCGCTATAATGGGCAATGGGGAATTAGGGTACAAAAAATCATTAAACAACTGCTCGCTAATAAGCAGTCAGCGACAAACAGAAATGCAAATCCCCTATTAATTCCATTTGCTGCAAAAGCTGGCCATTGTTAAGGGGCATATAAGGCAATAAGGCAATCAACATGATATTTTATAATGTTAAAGCTATAGCATATAGGGTACACAGGGACATCAATATAGTCTATATTAGTAGGAATAAACCCAGTACAGGACAGATAGATGAGGGGAAGGAGTGAGGGGTGGGTAAAGGATTATTCCCTACATGCATGAACGCACGAACTACCCGCAACTTCAATCCTTCACAAGCCAAGCCGCAATGACATGAATAGACAAAAGTACAAACTGCCTTTAATATTGGCCAATATAGCTCGTAACACGAACAGCAGAGAAAAAATGTAGTTGTTTTCAATCAAGCTTACGAGAAGAATAGTAAATATTGTCGGGTCACAGCTGTTATTCAGAATAGCATGCACCGGGCTTCTTTTTAAAGATGTACTGAACTAATTTATGACTGCTTTGTGTCAGCACTTGTTGATTAAGTCTACTGAGGCTTACATAGCACTTTGTGCTAGTAAAATTGGCGAAAAAATGAGCAAATTAATTGCAAGATCAGTGTCTATAGATTTAGTTGCTAGAATAGCAAGTAGCTAAAATCATAAGTACCTAGAATCTCAGCAAGATCAAGTAGTTAGAATCTCAGCAAGACCAAGTAGTTAGAATCTCAGCAAGACCAAGTAGCCATCTGAGCCATCTGATCTGAGCCATCTGAGCCATCTGAGCCATCTGAGCCATCATCGACAACTCCGCGAATACGCATCCGTTTGCAAAGCGACACATCACTATCGATAGAGCTTCCAACCGAGGTTAATCAGCTAAAATTTTAAGTAAAAACATTGTCAATTTGCTTTGTTTTCCTTTAAAAAGCGTCTGATTGCCTGCATTGAAATATTACTGTGTTTTAGGCTCTCTACGAAAAAATATTTGTCTGTTAAAAAGTCACTGAATTTCGAATTACACAGCCAGTTATTGAAATACCAAACATTTTTTTTGTTTCAATTGTAAGAATTATCCAACACTCCATTTTGTGTAGTAATTAATTTTTCCTTTCTGTGCATTTTTCTTGAAGCATTGGTAAGAACTTCTTTAGAAACACCTTGATAAAAAATTTTTTTATAAGCATCTGTTTTTCAAGCGCGCGTAGAGAGCCTTCATTGTACACCTTGTTTTGTACACTGATATCATTTCTCTCTCCCGTTCCTATCCTTTGGTGTACAATCAATTGGGGCTTCTAGGAAACCAGTTTTTCTATCGCTAGCCAGTAACTATAGCTCTAATAAAATATCTTAACAATGTTCTTGTACGTCTATTTGTAAAATCTCTGACCCAATGAGCTTGACAGTTACTGACGACTCCACCCCCACCGCGCTGAGCGAGAGCATGGCGACAAGGCAACACAGTGGAGAGCCTCATTTAGTCGAGAGAAAGCACAAATGGATAGCAGTCCAAGTTACAGAGGACGAGTGCGCTAAAGTGGATGGCCAGCCGTTTATCTACTGCCGTGATTACCTCGATTCAAATCACACTGTACTATTTGACAAACTATTGCAAACCACTCCTTGGGAGTCGCGACGATGCGTTATAAGAGGAATAGAGCACAATGAACCTCGCAGGACATTTGCTTATGGAAAGCCATACTCCTACTGTGGAGTAGAATGGAAAGAGAACAACAACTGGCCTGAGGAGCTGCTCCAGATTAAACAGTGCTTGTCAAAAGAATTTAATGTTGACTTCAACAGTGTCCTCCTAAATCTATATCGAGATGGACAAGACTCAATCCAGCTGCATCAGGATAATGAGAAGTGTCTCGGCATCAACCCAGTCATTGCCAGCCTGTCTCTTGGAGCTGAGAGATGCCTGACTGTTGAGAACACGGACGAAAAACGGCATTACTCATTAATAATGTCACCAGGCAGCATGCTGGTGATGCAAGGGGACTGTCAGACCAAGTTCAAACATGGAGTCCTAAAGACGAGGGAAAGCGCACCACGCATCAACGTGACATTTCGCCACATTGTGCCTGAATTAAACGATGTACCAAGCCGCAACGAGCCGACGCCCTCAGAAACGAGTATGGACATTGCAGTAAAGACGCCTGAGCAGATAATCGATGAAAGGAAAAAATCTGAATCGACTGATGCAGCTGATGCCCACTTTGACATCTCATTCCTCAGTCAGCCTCTTCAAGAAGCCAAGACGCGACTCGGGAAGCGGAAGCAAAAGCTGGCTGACAAAGAATCAGCTGCGTCCGCCGAAGAGACGACCGTGTTAGAAGATGCGAGCTTTAAGGTCCCGAAGACCAAAAAGTTCCGAAAAAGGAGATCACCCATGAAGGGAGCTGACAAAAGCGATAAAGCCGTACAGACAGAGTTGATTCCAGTAGATGCAGCAACTAACACAGAGAACAACCTACTGATGGATACAGACTGGAAACGTTTGAAATCTCTCGAGGAAGGAGTCGCAGCGGTTCTCAGTGAAGTAAAACAACTGAAAAGTAGCTTGTCAATTGATGAGTACATTCAAAAGACTCGCAATGCGCTTCAATCCTTGACCACCGGTCTAATGCATCAGTTAGAGGCAAAAGCCAAAGAAAGTCAAACGGAACTACTGAAAGCGCTAAACATCACAAAATCCGACGTTGTGAACCATCTAAAGCAAACAAGTAGCTCAACTAAGGATGCTATCATTAGCGAAGAAAGAGCAGTGAAGGCAGAAGTAATAAAAAGCCAACAAATCAGCCACAGCCTCGAGCAGAAGGTCGGTGAACTGGTCAGTCTGCAAGCGCTGGCGTTCACTAAGACGCAGAATGAAAGAGCAGGACGGGAAACATATGCTGAGAAGGCCTCGCGCTCAGTGAACCCAACAGCATCTTCAAAAAATGTAACGATGGCAGTCAGTGCCAGTAAAAATGCAGAGAACGCATCAGGAGCTGTAGCAAGGGACTCGGAACCAGCTGAGGCAGAAAGCAACAGTTGTACCAAACAGAAAGTTAAAGAAGGCCTGAAAAAGCATGATATAGTCGTTGTCAGCTCAAAGCTAGGGAAAGCCCTTGACTATCGCAGACTCTTCCCGAATAGTACAATTCGAGTTGTCTACTACAACACTCAAGAAAGGCTCATTGAATTACTGCAAGAGCCAAACTTCAGTGCGCAAGAATGTCTGGTAATTGACTTAAACCATGAGCCATCAATGGAGGTGGCATATAAAGCTGTCACTGCAATTGACGCTGGGCAAAGGCAACACGGTGCGAATTGCCTGCACCTACTCATCATCCCAGACAGTTCGACACGAACAGAACAACTCTTCGAGAAAGAACTGTGTGAGTATGGTGTTAAACATCAGCTTTTAACATTTAACTTTCATGAAATCCACTTCTACGACGGTGAACTCAACAGCAGCGGAGCGGACTTTTTGTTTGCGTTAATGTCCAAATGCATTCGAAATCTAAACCTGAAAGTACGGCCGCATCCGGCTAACACAGAGAACCAGCGCCAGCAAACAGTGCATCACCGGCATCAACACAGCTACAGAGAGTCACGAGGCGGCGGTGCAACTGGCTACAGGAACTATCGAGCGCATAGCAGCTACCCAGTTCGAGATGCCAATTACATCCGTAGCGAAATAGACCACCGCATCAGCACCAACGGCTATTTTGACAGAAGTCGTGCTAGCCGCTATCGAATCAGCAACGAGTACGACTACAACAAAAGAGACCGCAAAAACTTTATAAGTGGCTATCGCGCCAATATCGAGCCCAGCAACTACCGCAGAAGTAGCTTTGGGTACCGCAACAGATACCAACAAGTTGGTGTCAGGCGCCTCGACGACCGCCAGTTTCGTTGCGTCGACTAGGACCGCCTGTCCAAGCCTGTCCGGCAACAACTTCAATCGCCGGGGGGGTGGAGGAGTCATTTAGCTGCTCAACTCGGGTCCTCTAACTCCTTTGCCTAATAACTTTCTATTTTTGATACCGTCAATTCCCATACCGCGCAACAGGTTTTGAAGGTTTTGAACCCGTCGTGACTGACTCTAAGGACTACTACTCCCTCTTTCTACGAGTATGTTAACTTCTACGCTAAATTTTAACTCCCGAATAGTCACTGAAACACAGGGCAGCTGCGAAAAGAAGGTTACTTATAATAAATCAGAGTTGATTATCACCAGTTGGAACATAGATGGACTGATGCTCAGTGGAGAATGCAAAATGGAATCACCATGTTTCCACGAACATATTAGGAATAGAGACATAGTTTTCCTCTGTGAGACCCACGCCAAACAGGAGCAGCTAGACTCAAACACGCTGATAGATTTCACCTGCTTTGGAGCAGATGGAATCAAGGCAAGGGGAATCAACAAAGGTAGATTATCAAATGGCATGGTTTTCCTCGTTAAAAATAATATTGCAAAGAGAACCACATTAGTGCACAAATCTGACTTCGCTCTGGTACTAAAAATAAAGCAAAAGCAGTCTGAAGAACCCCTGTATATCTTAGGGTGCTATATCCCACCGGAAAATTCTAAATACTACAAAGAAGATATATGGGAGGAGATTAAATATCTCATCCAGCTCTTCTCAAGAGAGGGCTCCGTATTAACAGTAGGTGACTTCAATGCACGAACTGGCACATTACAGTCCAGCACTAGGGATAAGTTTCCCAGACAGAATCAGGACTCTGAGAAAAACAAGCATGGATTAAGACTGATGGAAATGTGCTCCGAGACCAAGAGCACGATTCTGAACGGAATGACTCAGGGTGACATTATGGGAAATTACACGTTTAGTAGCACACTAGGCCGAAGTACCATAGACTACGCTATTGCATCCATGGATAAAGTGGATATTATAAAAGACTTCTTTATTCATCCTCAAAGCTTTCTGTCCAGACATTGCCCGCTAACAGTCACTCTGATTTTTCCTGATCATGTCCAACCAGAACACGCAAACCAGGAAAAACATGAATCCTTCCCAATGCCTCCAAGATGGGACACTGAAACGCAGGGAAGTTACATTGAGGCATTGAATAACAAACAAAGCGAAGAAATAATTAGAAAGTTGCAATCTATCGACGCACACGATGGAAAATCCCTGGAAAATTTGTTCTCGAGCTTGACCAACCTGCTTAGAGACTCAGTGGCAGAAAGCTGCGCAAAGACAATCATTCCGAACAAGTTCTGGACAAATCGAGACGAGACACTAAGAAACTTGAGCAAATCATTAAAGTACGTGGCCAGGAAAAAAAGACGTAGACCAACTGACAGCGCGCTGGCATCAGAATATAATGGGCTAGCGAAAAAATACAAACAACAGCTCAAGAAACTTAAGCAGATGGACATAAATGACTGCATTCAGAAAATGGCGGCTAACGGAACCTCAAAGGGATTCTGGTCCGGTCTTAGAAGAGCAGAAGAGTTGCTGTTCCCCAGCAGGAGACTTAACAGATCTCAAGCCCCAATCGCTGACATCGCGGACAACCTAACCAAAGTGTTTAACGCACATCCTTCTTCGGGAACCCAGCCGCATCGCACAGATGAAGCAGTTAGTCCCGAAGATTTAATTAGCTGCGTAGATCTCGATAGAGCAGTTAAAAAGCTAAAGAGAAGAAAGGCTGCAGGAATAGATGGTATAACAAATGAGCACATTATCTACGGACAAGAGAAGCTAAAACCCGTACTTCTGAAGCTTTTTAACGCAAGCGTAAGACTCGGCCAGACTCCTGCACAGTGGTCAAATGCCCTAATCACACCGATTTATAAAAAGGGTTCCCGTAGTGACCCCAAAAACTACAGACCCATAAGCGTGCTGCCTGCCCTGGCTCGCCTGTTTGCCTCACTTATCTATGAAAAGCTAGAAACTCATATTCGCACCCTCGACTTGCTTTCAGCCAGTCAAATAGGAAATAGAAAGGGCTACCGAACTTCAGACCACATTGCCACTCTCTTGACGTTGATCCACAACAAAAAGCGTCGCAAAAGGCCATTTCACTTAGTGTTCTTTGACTTAAAAAGCGCATTTGACATGGTCCACCATCCAACACTTTTCCAACGACTTAGGGAGTTAAAGGTCAGCCCAGAAATAATCGAAGCAATACAAAGCATGTACTCAGGAGCTAAATTCCAACTGAAGATCTCAGATGGCCAAGCAACTAAGGCAAGGAGCATAACAAATGGAGTAAGACAAGGCTGTCCCCTATCCCCTCTACTCTTCTCACTCTATATAGATCCTTTGAGCACATTGCTAAGGGATTCATTTCGCAGCGACACCTTCATTAAAGATGAACAAATCAACAACTTGCTGTACTGCGATGATTTAGTGATCTTTGGAGAGAATCCTCGAGAGTTGCAGAAGGGCCTCGATAAAGTGTCAGAATTTTGTCAGAGCCACAAGCTAGAAATCAATATGCAAAAAACTAAGGTTATTAGCTGTTGCCCTGACCCATCAAAGACGGCTAACAAACTATTTCTGCAGGGACAACTGTTAGATAGCGTCAAAGAATGGAAATATCTTGGCTTTCACATCAATGCTAAAGGAACCGTGGATTCCCATGCCACAGAGATTAACAAAAAATGTGGATATCCTATTCTTCTCTTAAGGAAATTAGCCAGCCATGGGGCGGTCAGATACAATCAGCTCATGCTGTACTGCACAGCAATGATAGAAAGCATAGCTCTGTACGCCTCTGAGGCCTGGGGGGCTTTTGTCTCGTGGAACCTGGGTCCTTGGGACCGCTGTCTTTTTGAAAGAGTAAACATCAAGTGCTGTAAAGCCATACTACAAGTCAGCCAAAATACGGATGGCAACGGGGCCCGCTCGGAGTTAGGCAGATTGCCTTTATTATACAACATCCAGAAAAGAAGCATTTCGTACTGGGCCTCCATAACAAGCCGGCCGGACTCCATAATTTCCAAGTTATTGGCGGACCAAACATACAGTGATGTTGGAATCAAAGCAAAGACCAACAATGAGGTTATGCTGAACTGCAGAGGCATTAGTCCTGCAAAAGCAATTGGAAACCACAGGAAAAATTTCGTTTCTCAGTTCGATACCCATTGGAGACAAAGGACACAGAACTCAAGCAAGCTAAGTCACTTCTATTACTCCTTCAAGCAATATTATTCAGCCGAAAAATATTTACAACAAATATACAACCCGGAGTGGAGACGTACCATAGCCTCGTTTAGACTAGGAAACCATAAGCTAGCTTGCGAAACATTGCGAACTGCGAGACCGAAAATTCCGTATGCAAATAGATTATGTAGTAAGTGCAAAACAGAAGTTGAAAACGAGGACCACTTCCTTTTTAAGTGCACTTGGAATAAGTATAGCGCAGTACGTTCGAAATTTGAGACGGAAGTTTCTGGGAAAACCCCCAATTTCATATCCTTAACAGCAGAAGAAAAATCTAACTACATAATGGCTCAAGACGATAGGGAAACCGCTGAAGCTTTAGCAAAATACATCATAGAAATATCTAAAATAAGGGAACAGCTGCCCTGAGACTACGAGATTTTACTAGCATTCAACAATAGATATTACATAATTTGTTTTATCCCTGGCGTCCCTTGTGTTTTTACTGCTCTTATTTTTAATACCTTTGCTTTCCCTTCCCAGCTCGATATTTGATTCCTACTTAACTTCGCTTTTTATGTTGCTTTTCGTTGTTCATTTAAATGTGTTGTTAAAAAATATATATATAAAAAAATCAGCACCCATAGATGGCGTGCGCGTTTTAATAATAATAATAATAAAAAAGTAGTTAGAATCTCAGCAAGACCAAGTAGTTAGAATCTCAGCAAGACCAAGTAGTTAGAATCTCAGCAAGACCAAGTAGATAGAATCTCAGCAAGACCAAGTAGTTAGAATCTCAGCAAGAACAAGTAGTTAGAATCTCAGCAAGAACAAGTAGTTAGAATCTCAGCAAGACCAAGTAGTTAGAATCTCAGCAAGACCAAGTAGTTAGAATCTCAGCAAGACCAAGTAGTTAGAATCTCAGCAAGAACAAGTAGTTAGAATCTCAGCAAGAACAAGTAGTTAGAATCTCAGCAAGACCAAGTAGTTAGAATCTCAGCAAGACCAAGTAGTTAGAATCTCAGCAAGAACAAGTAGTTAGAATCTCAGCAAGACCAAGTAGTTAGAATCTCAGCAAGAACAAGTAGTTAGAATCTCAGCAAGAACAAGTAGTTAGAATCTCAGCAAGACCAAGTAGTTAGAATCTCAGCAAGACCAAGTAGTTAGAATCTCAGCAAGAACAAGTAGTTAGAATCGCAGCAAGACCAAGTAGCTAGAATCTCAGCAAGACCAAGTAGTTAGAATCGCAGCAAGACCAAGTAGTTAGAATCTCAGCAAGACCAAGTAGTTAGAATCTCAGCAAGACCAAGTAGTTAGAATCTCAGCAAGACCAAGTAGTTAGAATCTCAGCAAGACCAACTAGTTAGAATCTCAGCAAGACCAAGTAGTTAGAATCTCAGCAAGACCAAGTAGTTAGAATCTCAGCAAGACCAAGTAGATAGAATCTCAGCAAGACCAAGTAGTTAGAATCTCAGCAAGAACAAGTAGTTAGAATCTCAGCAAGGCCAAGTATTATAGTTAGAATCTCAGCAAGACCAAGTAGTTAGAATCTCAGCAAGGCCAAGTATTATAGTTAGAATCTCAGCAAGACCAAGTAGTTAGAATCGCAAGTAGCTAGAATCTCAGCAAGACCAAGTAGCTAGAATCTCAGCAAGATCAAGTAGCTAGAATCTCATCAAGATCAAGTAGTTAGAATCGCAGCAAGACCAAGTAGTTAGAATCTCAGCAAGACCAAGCAGTTAGAATCTCAGCAAGACCAAGTAGTTAGAATCTCAGCAAGACCAAGTAGTTAGAATCGCAAGTACCTAGAATCTCAGCAAGACCAAGCAGTTAGAATCTCAGCAAGATCAAGTAGTTAGAATCTCAGCAAGACCAAGCAGTTAGAATCTCAGCAAGACCAAGTAGTTAGAATCGCAGCAAGACCAAGTAATCGCAAGCAGTTAGAATCTCAGCAAGACCAAGTAGTTAGAATCTCAGCAAGACCAAGTAGTTAGAATCGCAAGTACCTAGAATCTCAGCAAGATCAAGCAGTTAGAATCGCAAGTAGCTAGAATCTCAGCAAGACCAAGTAGTTAGAATCTCAGCAAGACCAAGTAGCTAGAATCTCAGCAAGATCAAGTAGTTAGAATCTCAGCAAGACCAAGTAGCTAGAATCGCAGCAAGAACAAGTAGTTAGAATCTCAGCAAGACCAAGTAGTTAGAATCTCAGCAAGACCAAGTAGTTAGAATCGCAAGTAGCTAGAATCTCAGCAAGACCAAGTAGCTAGAATCTCAGCAAGACCAAGTAGTTAGAATCTCAGCAAGACCAAGTAGTTAGAATCTCAGCAAGACCAAGTAGTTAGAATCTCAGCAAGAACAAGTAGTTAGAATCTCAGCAAGACCAAGTAGTTAGAATCTCAGCAAGACCAAGTAGTTAGAATCTCAGCAAGACCAAGTAGTTAGAATCTCAGCAAGACCAAGTAGTTAGAATCTCAGCAAGACCAAGTAGTTAGAATCTCAGCAAGATCAAGTAGCTAGAATCTCAGCAAGACCAAGTAGTTAGAATCGCAGCAAGATCAAGTAGTTAGAATCTCAGCAAGACCAAGTAGTTAGAATCTCAGCAAGACCAAGTAGCTAGAATCTCAGCAAGACCAAGTACCTAGAATCTCAGCAAGACCAAGTAGTTAGAATCTCAGCAAGACCAAGTAGTTAGAATCGCAAGTACCTAGAATCTCAGCAAGACCAAGTACCTAGAATCTCAGCAAGACCAAGTAGTTAGAATCTCAGCAAGACCAAGTAGTTAAAATCGCAAGTACCTAGAATCTCAGCAAGACCAAGTAGTTAGAATCTCAGCAAGATCAAGTAGCTAGAATCTCAGCAAGACCAAGTAGTTAGAATCCCAGCAAGACCAAGTAGCTAGAATCTCAGCAAGAACAAGTAGCTAGAATCTCAGCAAGACCAAGTAGTTAGAATCTCAGCAAGACCAAGTAGTTAGAATCTCAGCAAGACCAAGTAGTTAGAATTGCAAGTACCTAGAATCTCAGCAAGACCAAGTAGTTAGAATCTCAGCAAGACCAAGTAGTTAGAATCTCAGCAAGATCAAGTAGCTAGAATCTCAGCAAGACCAAGTAGTTAGAATCCCAGCAAGACCAAGTAGCTAGAATCTCAGCAAGAACAAGTAGCTAGAATCTCAGCAAGACCAAGTAGTTAGAATCTCAGCAAGACCAAGTAGCTAGAATCTCAGCAAGACCAAGTAGTTAGAATCTCAGCAAGACCAAGTAGTTAGAATCTCAGCAAGACCAAGTAGTTAGAATTGCAAGTACCTAGAATCTCAGCAAGACCAAGTAGTTAGAATCTCAGCAAGACCAAGTAGTTAGAATCTCAGCAAGACCAAGTAGTTAGAATCTCAGCAAGATCAAGTAGCTAGAATCTCAGCAAGAACAAGTAGTTAGAATCCCAGCAAGACCAAGTAGCTAGAATCTCAGCAAGACCAAGTAGTTAGAATCTCAGCAAGAACAAGTAGCTAGAATCTCAGCAAGAACAAGTAGCTAGAATCTCAGCAAGACCAAGTAGTTAGAATCTCAGCAAGACCAAGTAGTTAGAATCTCAGCAAGACCAAGTAGTTAGAATTGCAAGTACCTAGAATCTCAGCAAGACCAAGTAGTTAGAATCTCAGCAAGACCAAGTAGTTAGAATCTCAGCAAGACCAAGTAGTTAGAATCTCAGCAAGATCAAGTAGCTAGAATCTCAGCAAGACCAAGTAGTTAGAATCCCAGCAAGACCAAGTAGCTAGAATCTCAGCAAGAACAAGTAGCTAGAATCTCAGCAAGACCAAGTAGTTAGAATCTCAGCAAGACCAAGTAGTTAGAATCTCAGCAAGATCAAGTAGCTAGAATCTCAGCAAGAACAAGTAGCTAGAATCTCAGCAAGACCAAGTAGTTAGAATTACAGCAAGATATCTAGTATCTAGAATTGCAGCAGGATCTAGTTACCAGGAGAATCGCTGCAGGATCAGTCCCTAGAATCGCGATTTGATCATCTGCTTCCATATTTAATAAATGAGATTTGCCCAATTCACACGCAACACAGGCATGCTTCTCAATTCCTCCTATTCACGGCTCGCAGGGCCCTCCTGGGGAAATTGATGCCAGGTTAAAAAAAACCGGATTAAACTAGTTTAGGAGCGAAAATGAAATAAAAAGCAACAATTAAGATAAATAGAAGCTCTCCCATTGTTTGATAGTAAATTAAAAAAGCGAGGTGGGGATAGATTCTGTTTCCCTAAAACAATTGGGAGCATGACAAATCCAGGCTGAATTTTTTCTATCTAATCTCGAGCTTCGCGCAGCTCGTCTTGCATGGGGAGAACAAAACAATGTAACAAATGCAAAAGCAACACAATGAACACAAGCAGAAATGTCTTACTAGCTAAACAGTGATTTATTAATGCTATTTGCAGCCAGTCCAAATCTAAGAATACTTGAACATTTTCGCTCACGTCATAAGGCTGCTAGCTAACACTCTCAGGAGAGCACAAAGTACATTAGACAGCTGTTTCAGTCGCAACTGCAGAATGCGTCAATCATTCATGAGTAGATGTGGAGCGAGAGAATAGTGAAAACTACTCGTAAATTTGATTCATGAATCCGTCAAGATTAGCCGCGATATTTTAGAAAAGCAAAAAGGTAGCCACTTGAATTTACGCTCACGGGAAAACTGCAGCCATCGAAGCTCCCCATCTAAGACTTGCTCTACTCAATCGTACCTCTCCTGTCTTATCTCTCATTCGTCTATCTCTCCCCTTTATCAACTCTCGCGTGTCTCATCTCTCCCGTGTTTCACCTATCCACTATCTAATCTCTCCCGCTTCTCACATCTTCCCTGTTTTATGTCTGATCTCTCATGTGTCTGATCTCTCTTGTGTCTAATCTCTCCCGCTTCTCACATCTTCCCTGTTTTATGTCTGATCTCTCATGTGTCTGATCTCTCCCGTGTCTGATCTCTCTTGTGTCTGATCTCTCCCGTGTCTGATCTCTCCAGTGTCTGATCTCTCTTGTGTCTGATCTCTCCAGTGTCTGATCTCTCTTGTGTCTGATCTCTCCCGTGTCTGATCTCTCCAGTGTCTGATCTCTCCAGTGTCTGATCTCTCCAGTGTCTGATCTCTCCCGTGTCTCATCTCTCTTGTGTCTGATCTCTCCCGTGTCTGATCTCTCCAGTGTCTGATATCTCCAGTGTCTGATCTCTCTTGTGTCTGATCTCTCCAGTGTCTGATCTCTCTTGTGTCTGATCTCTCCAGTGTCTGATCTCTCTTGTGTCTGATCTCTCCCGTGTCTGATCTCTCCAGTGTCTGATCTCTCCAGTGTCTGATCTCTCCCGTGTCTCATCTCTCTTGTGTCTGATCTCTCCCGTGTCTGATCTCTCTTGTGTCTGATCTCTCCCGTGTCTGATCTCTCCAGTGTCTGATCTCTCTTGTGTCTGATCTCTCCAGTGTCTGATCTCTCTTGTGTCTGATCTCTCCCGTGTCTGATCTCTCTTGTGTCTGATCTCTCCAGTGTCTGATCTCTCCCGTGTCTGATCTCTCCCGTGTCTGATCTCTCCAGTGTCTGATCTCTCCAGTGTCTGATCTCTCCCGTGTCTCATCTCTCTTGTGTCTGATCTCTCCCGTGTCTGATCTCTCCAGTGTCTGATCTCTCTTGTGTCTGATCTCTCTTGTGTCTGATCTCTCCCGTGTCTGATCTCTCTTGTGTCTGATCTCTCCCGTGTCTCATCTCATGTGTCCCTGGTCAGGGTTTAAATCGAGAAGTCTAAAGTTTTCATCTGTGCCTAGGTGAAACAATGACTAGTTGATCGAGACACATCAGTCTAGGAAGATGTTGAAATTGTTTTTAGGATTTTTGTCATTTTAATCTATTTTTTTCTACTTATAACTAAAAGAAACCTAATATTTAAAGTAACAAAGAATTCTAGCTACAAAAATAGAAAATAAAATAAAGCTGGAAAATGTAAATGATATCTCCTGCAAATATTTATTAACTAGAAACTCGCGCGCATTATGAATTTTATATGTGTTATTAATAATATTAATTATATGCTTCTACAAAGACAAAGAACGAATAGGAAAAAATACTTTATAAATAGAAAACTTCGATAACATTTAACATAGCGCTGACAAACTCTCGCTGTTACTCTTTTGAAAGCAAGAAAATTCACAACGTACGCACAAGTGATGCTGGACAGACATTATTAGCGCAAAAAACAACACACAAGAAACACAGGGGACAAATATATAATGCTTTACTTGGTGTACTCAACCAAAAAACTGCCACAAATGATGCATTAGAATATGAAAACTAAGCCAATAAGATATAGGTGGACAATGTCGCTTTAAGAATAGTAAAATTATTTTAAAATTTTTCATATGGCGCCAGAAAAAACATCAAAGGTCTACGAAAATTATCGAACGCAAAACTACTAACTGCCAAATAAGAGAGTACGAGTATAATCAGAATTTTAAGTCTTGCAACAATGCGCGAGAAAAAAACATATTTCAATGGTCAACAAAATGCACAGACTTTAAGCTGGAGGGTACTGCTTTAAACTAAAACAAAGCTATTGGCGATGAGGCTAACTTTACATGAAACTGTGAGCCAAATTTAAGACTATGGTCTATTAGAGGATCCATTAGAGCGGCTAATGGTCTATTAGAGGATCCATTAGAGTGGCTAATGGTCTATTAGAGGATCCATTAGAGCGGCTAATGGTCTATTAGAGGATCCATTAGAGTGGCTAATGGTCTATTAGAGGATCCATTAGAGCGGCTAATGGTCTAATAGAGGATCCATTAGAGTGGCTAATGGTCTTTTAGAGGATCCATTAGAGTGGCTAATGGTCTATTAGAGGATCCATTAGAGTGGCTAATGGTCTATTAGAGGATCCCTTAGAGTGGCTAATGGTCTATTAGAGGATCCATTAGAGTGGCTAATGGTCTATTAGAGGATCCATTAAAGTGGCGAATGGTCTATTAGAGGATCCCTTAGAGTGGCTAATGGTCTATTAGAGGATCCATTAGAGTGGCTAATGGTCAATTAGAGGATCCATTATAGTGGCTAATGGTCTATTAGAGGATCCATTAGAGTGGCTAATGGTCAATTAGAGGATCCATTATAGTGGCTAATGGTCTATTAGAGGATCCATTAGAGTGGCTAATGGTCTATTAGAGGATCCATTAGAGTGGCTAATGGTCAATTAGAGGATCCATTAGAGTGGCTAATGGTCTATTAGAGGATCCATTAGAGTGGCTAATGGTCTATTAGAGGATCCATTAGAGCGGCTAATGGTCTATTAGAGGATCCATTAGAGTGGCTAATGGTCTATTTGAGGATCCCTTAGAGTGGCTAATGGTCTATTTGAGGATCCCTTAGAGTGGCTAATGGCTATTTGAGGATTCATTAGAGTGGCTAATGGTCTATTAAAGGATCCCTTAGAGTGGCTAATGGTCTATTTGAGGATCCATTAGAGTGGCTAATGGTCTATTTGAGGATCCATTAGAGTGGCTAATGGTCTATTAGAGGATCCATTAGAGCGGCTAATGGTCTATTAGAGGATCCATTAGAGTGGCTAATGGTCTATTTGAGGATCCCTTAGAGTGGCTAATGGTCTATTTGAGGATCCCTTAGAGTGGCTAATGGTCTATTTGAGGATCCATTAGAGTGGCTAATGGTCTATTAGAGGATCCATTAGAGTGGCTAATGGTCTTTTAGAGGATCCCTTAGAGTGGCTAATGGTCTTTTAGAGGATCCCTTAGAGTGGCTAATGGTCTATTTGAGGATCCCTTAGAGTGGCTAATGGTCTATTTGAGGATCCATTAGAGTGGCTAATGGTCTATTAGAGGATCCATTAGAGTGGCTAATGGTCAATTAGAGGATCCATTAGAGTGGCTAATGGTCTTTTAGAGGATCCATTAGAGTGGCTAATGGTCAATTAGAGGATCCATTAGAGCGGCTAATGGTCTATTAAAAAGTTTAGTTTTTTGGAAAACAGCAGCACAAAAAGAATTGAAAACATAAAATAAAAGTACAAAAGTGTTGATCGAAAAAACCAAGCACTCAGTCTAGCTTGAGGGAACACGAAAAAATGGCAAGAATGATTTCTTTAGCAAGGTTTCGGGTGCGTTTGGCTAAGAAATATTTCTAGAGAAAAAATAGCTCACACAAAAATATGAAAACAAATCCTGATTTAAAAAGAGTGTTTAAAGACCAACTTGAGACAGACTGGGCACTGGCTGTGCTAAATAAATGATGCCATGCAAAGCGATTTCTGTACGCATTCTTGTCGGCGGAAATGGGACATTTGTAAGCAACAATACACACGCACTGAAAACAGATTGTTGGTCATAGAATAAACTAGACAAGTGTTCAAATGATGAATTAGTAAATGATAATGAGCCAGCATTTAATGCCGCAATAGAGTGATTTATTTTTTCAAGCGGTAGGTTTAGTATCCAAAAAATAATGTACTCACACACTGACACACATGCACTTGCTCGAAACTAGCTCTAGTATTTGAGCGCTAAGCAAAAAGCTGACATAATCAATGAACAATATCTACGTGTACATGCTGCATAGCAACTGAAACATACAATACTTCGGTTGGATTCAAATAAAACAACAGAGAGATGGCGATTGAGAAAGACGCGAAGAAGGCTATTTGGAGAGCGACTATATGAGAAAGGAATTTGATGGCTGAATGAGAAATCGAGAAGCTATTGGGCTATATATAATAGTGTAGTGCTCAATAAGAGAGTGTGCAGATACGTACACAAAACTTACGCTTCGATATTTGACAAACAAAAAGCAAGTTTTACGACTAAAATTGTACACAATGATGGCAAATAATCGTAGACAAGTAAGATCACTAAGCGTAACAGCTTAAACATTTAATATAGATTAAATAACTAACCAATTATCGATCGGTTGGCCAACCAATTATCGATCGGTTGATAATCAATCTGTTGGCTAATTATCGATCGCGGTTGGCTAATCTGTTATCGATCGTAGTTGGCTAACCAATTATCGATCTGTTAGCTAACTAATTATCGATCGCGGTTGGCTAACCAATTAACAATCGGTTGGCTAACCTATTATCGATCGGTTTTCTAACGTATCATCGATCGGTTGGCTAACCTATTATCGATCGGTTTTCTAACCTATTATCGATCGCGGTTGGCTAACCCATTAGTAATCGGTTGGCTAATTAATTGTTGATCGGTTGGCTAATTAATTTTTGATTTGTTGGTTATTTAGTTATCGATCGGTTGGGTAACCAATTATTAATCGGTTGCCTAGCCAATTATCGATCGGTTGACCAATTAATTATCGATAGGTTAACAATTCAAGATCGATCAGCAAGCTATTCAATAAATCAGACAACCTATCTCTTTGTCAGCAAACTAACCAACCAATTCAGTAGTAGGTCATGGTAGTGGGCAAAGCGGCCCCGACAGTGGTGCTAGTAACTGGAGCTTCAACGCCCGACGAAGCGGAGCTAGTGGCAACTTTGTCGCTGGCAGCTGCAGCGGCAATCTCGCGGGACCGCAGCTCATGTAGCGCCATGCAGTGCCTGTCCTCGGCTGTCTGCAACGGGCAGTAAAGGATGAACTTGTCAAGGGTGCGATCGAATTCTTCAGACCATTTGAACAGGCGGCAGGTAAGTTGCAGCTTTTCCTCGTAGTCGAATGGGAAATGGTAGAACAGAGTGTCAGTCATGTGCTGATGATAGCGTAGGCTCAGCCGTTTGCATGCTCCAATGAGTCGCTCGTCTGTGATACCGCAATCAGGCGGCAGGTGCAATAGCTTAGTGGCGCAGAATAGGGCCAGTAGGTCGTGCCGCATCTCTGTGGCTTCCGTCAGGTAGCGTGCGTAGGTGCGAAAATCGTTCAATGGCGAATAGTCAATTAGACTATTGCCCGACTGCCGCACCAGGTCGCTGAACATCTCGATGGGTTGACAGCAGACGCGCTGGCCATTGATAGTGAAGTAGTAACGATCGTCCACTTGGCTCAGCCCAGCGCAGGACAGCGGAAAGATTACAGAATGAATGCGAGTCTTGATTAGCTGGAGAAAATGCTGTCGTTCCAACAGATTAACCTGACGCATTTGCCGGACAAAGACCACAGCCTGGCGTACAAACACTTCTAGCAGGATAATATTGGTGGCAACAGAGCTCGCTAGCTGCTGTGGATCTAGTTGAACACTCGGCGGAGTACTGATGTTGCATAGCATAGTCTCAGCCACCAGCTGCTGCAACTCGTCAATGAAATCGACTAGAAGTACGTTGGCGTACTTCTTGTCCGACGCGTCGATGGCTTCGTTGTATTTTAGGTCGGTTATTGGCGACGGCTCAGACGGCACCGGATTGTGCAGGTGATACCAGAGAGCTTGCCAACAGCTGCTGCTGCTGCTGGCTGGAGACTGCGGGTTGAACTTGGCCGTTAAAGGCGCCGGCACAGTCAGATGCTGCTGTTGCTGTGGGCTGGACTGCTGCGAATGCTGCTGATAATAGTCGCTAGACGACGAATGACGCGACATGGACGGAGGTGCCTGTTGGATCAGGGGCGGCGGTGGCGGCAAGTGGTCGGAATCGACTGGGATCCCGTCGCCGACTGTCAGAACCTCGCCCTTTTGAATCAGATCCGCTTGCATGCCGACGCGAAAGCACTTGGACAGCCGACAACCGGGGCATTTCTTCCGCGTGGCCAGCGTGACCTCGCAGCGGGTGTGCTGGAAGCTGCAGCTAAAGCCAGCTTCGCCTAGGGTCTTCTTGTGAGCGTTGCGCCGAAAGAAGGCCTTGCAAGATTCGCAGCTGATGACGCCGAAATTGTAGTTCTCAGCCTTGGCGCCGCAGACTAGGCAGAAACGGTGCAGCAGATCAGCTGGAGTCTTCGGGTGGCGGCATTTCTTACGATGAACAACGCCAGATTTGGTAAAGCTGCGCTTCAGAACCGATGCGCTGGCTGGCGGCGACATCAGGCTACCGGCGGTGGACGACTGCGGCAGGTGCCGCTGCTGCTGCTGCGGCTGGTGTTGTTGCGAAAGCGACGGTGGCAGGTGCAGCTGCGGCAATGGAAAGTACTTATGCTCAGGCATAGCTGAATACTGCTCAGTATATTCTGGCGGCAGTTGCTGCTGCTGATTATGCAGCATGTGCGGTTCACTAGATTGCTGCAAATAGGGATAAATGTAATGCGGGCGGGTCAGTATCATTCCAGTATTAGGCATCAAAGCAACTCTGCACTAGCGCACTAGCAAGATGTTATTTGTTTTAAAAAACTTTACAATTTTTTATAGGACAGTAGGACAGTCGACAGTTTTAGTAGGACAGTCGCGGACGCCGGTGGAGGGGCTAGCTCAGTCAGTGCCTCTCTAAATTATAGCCAGCAGGACTGGGCAGGCAGGCTGTCACCTGATGCCATGAGTGTGTTGTGTGTGTTTGTCGGGGGTGGGACGCGACCAGACCTATGCTAGCCAACCGCTGACTGACGATAGCAAAGGAGGGAGGGGTGACAACTAAACGGGCCAGTAAGGAGGGCTCGAGGACGGAAGGAAGGAAACCAAATTAAAAAAACAAGATAGAGAGACAGACGGACACAGGGACAGAAAATGAGCAGCAGGTAGAGACAACAACAAAGTAACCACTAGGCTGAGTTGCATGTGACAGAAAGAGAATTATGAGTTTGAGCTATTAGCATTCTAATACAAATGATATCAATCATCTGTAAAAAAATGATAATGAAAAGCCAAGTTATGTAATAAGCATTTCCTAAGAAAAAATGTGTTCTAAAATCTAGCGAGGTTAAAAAGTTATTTGATCGAATAAGATAGTGCTTTGAACCGAATAAGTGTCGGTACAAGTACTTATTTACTTAGACTTTTTAAAATGAACAGAAAAGGAAGGTCGTTTACAAGCCGGTAAACAAGGCAAGTCAATGCGGCATACAAAATATGTAGAGAAGTCGCACTGCCTATAGTACAGAGCTAAAGAAAATGCAAGTTATGGGGGTAAAGGAGAGGTGGTTAGAAAAAACTGCGGCACACTCTAACTTAGTCTGCTCTCGAACCCATTAACATAGCAGCAAGAGCAACAGCAGGGCTTGTCTCTCTCTAGACCCAGACTAGTAGTACATTTGCTTTGCCTGATAAACACGGAGCAGCGTACTCAATCACCCTCACTGCCCTAGAAAAGGGGTGAGCAAGTACAGGGTCTAGGAACCGAGGCCGAAAATGTATTCCAATGCGTTTATTGCCATTTGCCATTGGCCAAAGTAAATGCTTGACTGAATTTAGGATGGAAACTGCATAACTTTAGATAAAGAATACAATCTTGATAGTCATGACAATCTTCAGAGTCTGCTAAAATTCACTAATAATCACTTTCCCCCTATAGATTGTGGATGGTGATGTGCTGTATCTATCATTCATTGAAGACTAAACTGCACCCTATTGTATTTTAGAAGCTGACAGTACATATACTCATATAGTGATATTGGCTGTTATGCACAATGAGCACTACATACTCTGGCTTTAGAGAAGCATAAGAAATATTATTGAACGACTTAGCCAGAAAGGTAAAAAACATACCGATTTAAAGGCAACACACATTTTATGAGTTATATCTACAATTCGATCGAATATCTATATTGACTATAATGCTAGTAAGCAGAAAACTAAAAAAATATACCAGATGATTGACATGTGACTTGGGTCAAGATCTTAATTGTGTTACAAAAAATATATAAAATTTTGCAGTAGAGCCAAGGACACTGGCCAATCTCATAGCTGACAGTTGATGTCCAGCAAGCAAGGAGGCTATAATTAATCATTCTTGTGACCCCTCAATATGCATGCACACAGATACCACAGGTGTACAATTGTCTGGCAGTTTAAGAGTACACCCTTACTGTGGCTCGGAGGCTGCTGAGTGTGAAGGTTGCACAATAAGCCTTCTCTCTATGGCTGCACCCCAAATTAATGTGGCCTAGCCATGGACTCAAGCATTGGTACAAGAGTTCGATGTGATAACTGCTCAGCCATTCACCCCATTTCACAACACATTTGAGAAACATTTTGTACAGCTTAAATTACAACTACAAGTATTTTGACTTTCTAATAAAAATACACATAAAAAATAGTGAAGTTTTCCCTTATGTTGTAGATATTTTATAGTTTTATATGTATGTTAGTTAGTATAACTTGACTTTGGTTTTCTTATAACTCATGGAGCTCACACAATATTTAATAACAGGACCTGTTGCCAACAAGGAGGCAATTTGGCCCATTTCACCGACTCAGCATATAGGTGGCAGGCCCATATGCAATGTACAGGTGCACACACACACACACACACACACACACAGATAATTGCATGTATTTGCCATGAATTTCTCATTGTCAGGCAATGTACACTCACTGTGCATTGGAAGTTGGCCCTCAGGGGGCATAAATTGCCCAAAAAGCCCCCAAGCCTTCTCTCTGCTACTATACCAGAGCTGTGTGGGTACCTGGTTCTTGGATTACTGGGAAGTTTTTACAATTTACCTGGTACCTGGTCACACAGAACCAAATAGAACCAAATATAGTCACTATATATAACCAAACTCAATGACCTTGGCAAATGTGTTAGACCATTCTGTCACCCTATCTGGCCTCTATTTTTCAAGGCATGTGCTTTTAGTCAATTTATTTTTATGAATTATTTATTGGCTAAATTGCTTTATTATGTATTCTTATATCATATGCCTGGCTGCTTGAGTTTAGTATTTGGTAAATTCTTTACTTAGCTATTGTGCCTTCTATCATATTACCTAAATGGGGTATAAATAATCAGTGGATATAATTTATCAACTCATCACGAGGTTTCAAAAATGGATAGCAATAAGTTTCTAATCAGATAATGTGGCTTTATTACATAGCATATATATTTATTTATGTTAATTAAGTAATCACACAACAGTCAGAAGTGACAACCCTGGCAAGAGGTAAACATACTTACACTAATACTCATACTCACACAAAAAATAAATTTACAAGGAGGCAATGCGATAGTTACATGTTTATTTGATAAGCAAGCTAACTAAATTGTTAGTTTTTTATAATCTGCTATAAATTTAGAGTTGTTAAAAAAATTACTAATAGATTAATAAAAGTACTTGTTAAAATGTTTGTGAAAATAATATCTAGAAAAGGGCCTCAAACAATATTTAAAAAACTTCTATATATTTGCTTAAATAGAAATTGTATATTTAAACACTACTTGTCTTGGCAATATAACAAGATAATATTCTAGTCTGTATTTTTATTACATTAATTTCCAGTCCCAATGCAGGGCTACCAATGAATCGGATTGTAGTAGTTACCCACACACTCACTATGGAATTACTTGTTTCTTCCTCACCCTGCATATGCTTGTTTATTTAATGCAATCCCTTTATAGGTGATACCTTTATCACACCCTTTTCAGGCTTATACACACTTTATTTTGGATCCAACCCTTTTTGCTTACTGTTCAATATGAATTCTGTTGACTAAGGTTATAGCTTTCTAGCTTTATAAAGAACTAGCATTTTTTGCCCGTTGTTTTTGGGGCAGAAATTTAAAGCAAAGCAGTAAGCAATTCACGTCTCTGTATTAACTTTATAGTGAAGGTCACCATTCATTTATTTACTGCATTAATGAAAAGTGAAGAGTTTGTTTAAGGGCGTTTTAAGTAAAAAATAAGTGAAAAGTTTGTCCAAACAGCCCCCTCTTGATTACTTCTTTATAAACATGTCTCTTAGCCACTCCTCTATACAGTCAGTGGCAGATCCAGGAATTTTGTTTTGGGGCGGTCTGTCAGGGGAGCACCATGAGAATCACAGAGGGGGTGCCAGCGGCCGAAAAAGGGCGCCAGGAGCCAAGAAAGGGCACCAGCTGCTGAAAAACGGGAGCCAGCGGCTGAAAAAGGGGCGCCAGTGCTGCGACTGGCGCCCCTGGTGGGGGCATCTTATTCCCATGATTAAAATTTAGGGGGGCGACTGGCCCCCCGCCCCCCCCCCCTAAATCTGCCTCTGTGTACAGTATGCATGATGACAGGGGACCTGTGTTGAAAAATCTTTCTCTTCTCTTCAGTGGGAGAGGCTAAGCCTCTGTATATTTTAGCAAAGCACTGTACGCCAGCCTCTCTCTTTCTTCTATCCCAGGCTGGCTGGAGAGAAATATCGACTGGAGAGCCCTGCGCACTGGGACAACACCGCACTCAGTCTCAGTGCTGCTTGGGGGCCAGTAGACAGTCTAGGGGTTTGGGCTGTGTACATTCACGGCTTGAAATACAATGTACAGTCTGGGGCTTCGGCACCCGAGGAAGGGAGGGGGTGGCTATAATAAAATTTGGCCCGCAGAGTGCGGAGGGGAGTTGGGGTGGCTGTCCTCGGAAAACAAAAAGTGACTCACTTTGAGATGATGCAGCTTTGCTCTGGATTGAGTAGAGATGTTCAAAATTGACAGCATTGTTGGAAAACATGTAAAGTATAAGTGGATCAAATTTGGAGAAAATCTGACAAAGTGGGGCGACAATATGTTGAATTGAGTGATTTTTTGAGGATTTTTGAGCAGTTTTTTGCACTTTTGAGCAGGAAAGAAATGATTTTTCGAGAATTCGAGTAGCCTATTGCACTCAGCGTAGGTGGTTTTAGGTATGTACAAAGTTTGGTGTGATTTGGTTGAGCGGTTTCGGCGTCTATAAAGACAAAAGGTTGCACACACACACACAGACAGAGTTTTCACTTTTATATATATAGATTAACAAGTTTTGGAAACTTTGTCTTTTTAGAACTTTTGAGTTTAGAACTTTAAAAATGTCCATTCGCACATCCACAAGTTGGGTTTTATATTCCCAAAAATGCACATATATATAATAGAGTGGAGGGGTGGTTTCCTAGTACATTATAACAATCAGTACATTCAAACAAAATATTACATTACTTCTCTTGTTCGCGTAGGCCCTAATTTAAAAGGAAAAATATGGTAGAATAATTCTAATTCACCTACAACATATATTTAGTGATCACATAAAATTGAACAGAATTGAACTGGGTTGGGGATAACCTTCAGCAACTTTCTTCAGAATTAGCTGGCTATTGCCTCAACTGGCTAGCCAAAGCTGTGCAACAATATATTATATGGGGCCTAGACATGTTGATAGATAGTCATAGAAAACAGAAACCATTTTAGCTAATTAGCTAGCTAAGATACTTTGGCATTAGCTGTTTTATTTTTGCTATTATTACAAGGATGAAAAATCTACAGCTTTGAATCTTTTTAAATCTTTATCTAGGCCTGTGGCATATAACTAGAGTCCAAGACTGCCACCTTTTAGACTGGCTTGAAGGGTGAGATAGGAAGTCAATATACAAGTATTGTGACAGTTAATTCTGAGTCGGAATAACTGTCTGAGAGTGTATTTAAACAAACTGACTTTTGAGTCAGAACAATTGTATAAGTGTCAGAATTTTTTTTGGACAAAGTTTCTCAGCTAAAAATTGTTACAATTAAATATATTTAATTGACCAAGGTTTTATAGCGGGATATAATTATGATAGACCAAAATTATCTTAAATAGGCTACTTACTTATTTGCTTACCTCAGCTAGCTAGGTCTCTCATCAATCAATCAAGCAAAAGCAATGTAGGCCTATTGCAGAAGGCCTATTGGCCAAACAAATGTAACAGTTGTTGTCACTATTTATTGTCATCATTGACATTGGTATTTAAATTTCTAAATGCTGAAGTGATATTAAGAAGCTATATAGGCCTAGGAGTAAATGAGGGGGCATAACATCAAAATTTAGTGCATGCATTTTTTATATATAATAATAATATTTTAGATCAATTTTCGATGAAAAAATAGTCAGACAAATAGCTGATCGAATTCGTACTTAAATAATTAAGCAACTATCTAATGAAACGACGATAAAGGAAAGAATGTAATTGTAAGCCACGCGGACATTATGCTTTTAGCTTTGACTTGCACTTAATGACTTAAAAAGCAAAGCTTACACCGTTTACCTAAAAGGCAGCTAAGGGTTTTTTGTGTAACAGTTGAAAGTACGTCGAATGTCATGCAACCAATCATCTGAAATGTACTTTTATTGCTAGTAAGTCAGCTAGCCGCGAGAAGAAAGACTGAAAAGAGCGAATTCCAATCGGAAGTTTTGAGAGGCTTCTGTTAAAACAAAACATTAACGTAAAATTGCTTCGCAAAACAAACTGTATTTTCTAGTAAATATTAAAAAAGAAATCTTCTTGTTTTACTTCTATTGAACTTCCTGTCTATATTAAATCGCTTTTTTTACTGATCTTGTTCGGATTGCGATTGCGCTGCTTTCAAAAGGCGCACATGATCATCTTCTATGCAATACAGTACATTTTTTTCTGGTGTAGTTGCCATTAAGTTCTAATAAAACAAATGTCCCTGTTTTATCACTTTCTTTGCGCTGCTCCTTTATTTAGGCGAGTTGTCTATTTAGTACGGAAAGAATCCCACATTTTTACGATTTTATGGCGTGCCTGCTTATCAGCTCTGAAGACTAAGAATTGTTCGCTAACTCGCTTTCTACGAGTTATTATTGGTTTCTATTGGTTTTTAAAAAAGCCAGGTACAAATAAAAGTAAGTCATTTACTGTCTAGAGGATTGAAAAAAACACGTCCAAAATTACAGATGATAAAGCATAGTTTAAACTACAAATTTAATCGCCACAGAAGCATGAAAAGATGGTACCGTGTTCAAATTCAGTATAGCTTTTCTAATGACTAGGGGGTGTCCATTCGAAATGAAACTGTTGTTGTCTTTGAGGCAATTCCATGGCACTACCTGGGAACAGAATTGGCAGTCCCATAGAAATGCTTCCTGAAACCAATACTAAATTTTTGATTATCGCAAATTAGTCATTTTTCAGTTTCCATGCGGCTCGTAGCTTAGATCAAAGCTTTTTAATTTTCTCAAAATGAGATTTCTGATCATGGAAACACTGTGCGATCCAAATGAACTGCCAGTGAGCTTCGACCTGCTGCCAGATAGGCTACGGATATTCTGAAAACATACTGGACGCTTGGCAGCGCGGAATTTAGAAACTACATCGGACAAACCCTGCTCGTTATTTTTGGTTCGTAGTTTCGAATTGATCAGCTAAGCTTCAAGAACCGCGTGATGTCCTTCCGAGGCCGTATTGACGATACCATCTCCCTAAGCTGGGCGGAGAGCGGATTTTTCAGCCACGGACCCAACGGCGCCAGCTGCTGCCACTGCGGCAAAACAATCGAGCGACTCGCGCCTTGAGACCCCTCGGAGTGGCACTCAAACCGAGGACAATCGGGCTGCTCGCTGCTGCGGTTCAGCTGTGGATAATGCGCCTTTGTCACTGGAGATGAGAGGAAATGAACTTTTCCATCCGTAGGACTGGCCAACTGGGATCATGGTCAACTGGGGGATCATTGTCAACTGGGGGAACATTGTAAACTGGGGGATCATTCAACTGGGGGATCATTGTCAACTGGGAGATCATTTGTCAACTGGGGGATCATTGTCAACTGGGGGATCATTGTCAACTGGGGGATCATTGTCAACTGGGGGATCATTGTCAACTGGGGGATCATTGTCAACTGGGGGATCATTGTCAACTGGGGGATCATTGTCAACTGGGGGATAATTGTCAACTGGAGGATCATTTGTCAACTGGGGGATCATTAGAGCTTAAAAAAGCTGAAAATACAGCTGCTAAAAAGTATATACTGGACGAAATAAGAATATTTATGCTCCCCGAAGGGGTGCAAAACTTGCTAGTAATTCTCTATTTACAATAGAGAATGTTTATCAACGAGATACTTTGACACACAAGCAGTTATGAAATTATGAAATTGTCAATTGATTAGAGATATGTCTAAACAGCGCTGTGTCTATTTTTTTATTTTTACGAGTGGCTTACGATAGGCAGACTTTCAAAGATGTGTCGTTTATAAATTCGCTATGAACAGAGAAGATGGGTGTACGAACAAATCTCTATGCCTACAAATGTGCATCAAAGACAGAAATTTGGAGTTGTACGTTTTGGTACCTTGTTCAGTTGTGCTTGCTCAGTTCAGCACTAACACGTACGTATTCAAAATGCTGTAGTACCTTGTAGCATGGCTAGAAAAATGTTCTCTTTTCTAAGAGGCTCGCTAAACAAAGTCCCCAAAAGGAAACGCAATAGTCCGTGTAATTCAGGTAAAAATCCAATTTTTTACGCTACGCGCCTCGACGTTTTACCTCGTTTGAACCCGAGCAGCCTATTCATATTGGTGTTGTACGAGTAGTTAGCGTAAGTGAAATGCGTTTCACGGCCCTCTGAGACTTTCTATGGTCTTGTTAGCACAAAATTTGTCCTGTTAATGTTCTACGCGATCTTTGATTAACTTCGTACTAATCACAACATACACAGTGGTACTAATTAAGTAATTGTGATTGTGATTGTGATTACCCAATTGTAACTGTGTAATTGTAATTGCCGCTCTCTCCAGCGCCCTGCGTGGTGCTGGGGCGGCCAACCCAACCTTGGATTTCAATCGGGAAGCCGGGTGCAGCAGAAGAAGCTGCAAATTTGCTCATCAGTGCCGTAGATGCGGCATAGGCCACTCAGAAGCTGCTGCCGATCGGGATGGCGAGGGCAGTGAGACGACTAGGCATTCGCACTGACTTGGTGCTTGTTCTGATTTTAACGCCCTGGTTTTATCTACAGATCTAAAGTATGCAGAGTGGAAGAAGGAGCTGATGTGCACTGATTTACCTGAGGAAAAGATTTATTCTCGACTATGTTGCTTACGGATTCCGCATTACTATCAAGAGTGCTTCTGGTTTCAAGCCAGTTGAAGCTGATAACTACCATTCTGTCAATATTTCATTTTGAAGCTGTCTAAACGCAGATTAACAAAGAGCTCAAGTGTGGGCGGTATCGCGAGTGCCCGATCGGCGGGCGTCCAAAATTGGTCAGCGCCCTTGGAGCCCTGACCAAAGATAGTGATCGTGTGCGCCTTAATCCCCACTGCAGTCGGCCTTTGAACAACTCTTTGAACTCCAGATGGGTCTGCCAGGAGAAGCTGCGACTCACGTGCGCCGATAACTTTGCGAGAAAGCTGTCCAGAGGCTGTTTTATGACAAAGGTGGACCTCAGCGATCCATCAAGCACCTATCCATTTAATAATCAAAATTCATCGCTTCACACAATGCTACCGAAAGTAGAATAGGCCTTCCTAGCTGTGACGCGGATGTGAGGCGTTCAGTTAACTCTGCGGTAGAGGATAATCCGAATGCATCGGACCTGCTTCTCCATGGCGATCTCCTTGCCATCGAGGGTGAGAGAGGCATCGGACCTGCTTCTCCATGGCGATCTCCTTGCCATCGAGGGTGAGAGGCATCGGACCTGCTTCTCCATGGCGATCTCCTTCCCATCGAGGGTGAGAGAGGCATCGGACCTGCTTCTCCATGGCGATCTCCTTGCCATCGAGGGTGAGAGAGGCATCGGACCTGCTTCTCCATGGCGATCTCCTTCCCATCGAGGGTGAGAGAGGCATCGGACCTGCTTCTCCATGGCGATCTCCTTGCCATCGAGGGTGAGAGAGGCATCGGACCTGCTTCTCCATGGCGATCTCCTTGCCATCGAGGGTGAGAGGCATCGGACCTGCTTCTCCATGGCGATCTCCTTGCCATCGAGGGTGAGAGGCATCGGACCTGCTTCTCCATGGCGATCTCCTTGCCATCGAGGGTGAGAGGCATCGGACCTGCTTCTCCATGGCGATCTCCTTCCCATCGAGGGTGAGAGGCATCGGACCTGCTTCTCCATGGCGATCTCCTTGCCATCGAGGGTGAGAGAGGCATCGGACCTGCTTCTCCATGGCGATCTCCTTGCCATCGAGGGTGAGAGGCATCGGACCTGCTTCTCCATGGCGATCTCCTTCCCATCGAGGGTGAGAGGCATCGGACCTGCTTCTCCATGGCGATCTCCTTGCCATCGAGGGTGAGAGGCATCGGACCTGCTTCTCCATGGCGATCTCCTTGCCATAGAGGGTGAGAGAGGCATCGGACCTGCTTCTCCATGGCGATCTCCTTCCCATCGAGGGTGAGAGAGGCATCGGACCTGCTTCTCCATGGCGATCTCCATGCCATAGAGATTCCAAAAGAGCTTGCTGGCAAACATAACCGCTCCGATCATAGACTCCGAGAGCCTCAGCCCGCTTTGGTCCTTCCAGCGCTCCGATTTGTCTATGAAGCCCCGCAGAATGTTGTGGTGGTGTCCGCCAAATCACGGTCACATCATCAGCGTAGCCCACTTTTTGGAAAGGATCTGGCTGAGCAACGTTGAGCAGCTCATCCATAACGAGGTTTAACAGAAACGGGGGGGAGGACTCCGCGCTGGGGGGCCCTTTCCTGACAGGCGCAGAGCGTCGGCAGCCGTTCAGGTGGGCCACCCAGGCCTCTCTCCACGGCGCTGACACGTAGCCCGGCACCACG
Source organism: Macrostomum hystrix (assembly GCA_950097015.1). Classification (NCBI taxonomy): domain Eukaryota; kingdom Metazoa; phylum Platyhelminthes; family Macrostomidae; genus Macrostomum; species Macrostomum hystrix. Next base: position 17,503,124 of record CATNEN010000039.1, read on the forward strand.
CAGGCGCGCAGGAGTTGACAGAAGAGGTCAAGGAGTCATCTTACACGTACTATGTGCATGCATATGGTGTTGTTAGTTGCTAGGTGGATAGGTGCTAGGGAACTAGTTTACTAGGTAGTGATAAAATTTCAGGAAAGTAACCTCCATAAACAAGGCAATTTCGTGGAAAAGCCCGAAAGAAACACTATTTCTTAATTCTATTTTAAAACTTCTATTACAAATGAATGACCTGTTTGCATAAATGTCATAAAAGTGCATTGTCTGTGGAAAAGAGTGAACAGGTGAACGTGTTTGTTGTGTCAAAAATCAGCGCCTTCGTCCATTTCTTCAGCGATTTCAGCACGTTCCACAAAGCTGTCATTGAGCTGGATACACTTCTCATAGCGATGCAGCAGTTTGTCGATTCCCTCCCCCCAAAAACTCGCAGGCAGCGCATGGAGAGATTCGTTTGCCGCGGCAATGACTTCCTGTCGACTGGTGAAGACGCGACCTCGCATGGGCTTCTTCATTACTCCAAACAAGTGAAAGTCAGCAATGGCGAGGTCTGGTGAATAAGGTGGATGATTAAGCAGCCGAAAGCCGAGCTCTTCCACTTTCCTTGTGGTGGCCGCGGCAACGTGAGGGCGAGCGTTGTCCCACAAGATGAAGGGCCTGGCGCGCATGATGCGTCGCTTCTGGAGGATGACTTCACGCAGACGAGCAACTTGATCTTGCACGTATGCAGCATTGATGGTGGCCTTGTCTGGCAGGTAGTCGACCATCAGAACCCCACAGGCGTCAAACCACACGGTGCACATGATGTTGCGTGTCCATGCCGACTTCATTGGCTTTGTGTGCGGCTGACGGCCCCTGGGCCCCCACTGCATGGACTGCTGCTTAGTCAGTGGATTAAACATTGGCAGTGGTGTCTCATCCATACTGATGAGAAGTCGTTGAAACTCCTGATCACCAAGTTGCTGCCACAACTGCAAGTTCTCCGTTGCACAGTGAATTCGCTTTCTTTTGTGGTCCAGGGTCAACTCACGCGGCACCCACTTGGCACAGACTCTCGACCAGTTTATCTCCTTGAGGATGCGGCTCACAGAAGCAATGGAGATGCTACAGACCTCCTCAACTTCACGCAATGTGGCAGAAGGATTGGCGCAGAGGTAATCACGGACAATCTGTTTGCTGTTGTCATCCGTTGACGTGCGGGGGCGACCTGACCTCGGCGCGTCACCACATCCTGTAGCACCATCGCGGAACGCCTTGCAGTGAGCATAAACCCGCGCTTGCGATAGTGCCTGATCTCCAAATGCCTGGTTCAGGTCCCGAGCGATATCGCATGGCTTCTTTCCAAGTTGAACCAGACCAGCGATAAAATGCCGTTGTCCTTCCTTCGATCCAATTTCTGAATGATCTTTCGGTCGTTCCATAGTCTCACTTGAAAGCACTTTTCAGTCGTCTCTCAGTCAAGCATTTGCAATTTTGAGCAGCCCCATGCAGCTTAAAAAACAAAAATTCCTAGGCAACTTTGCCCAGCAGCAGAACAGCAGACACCGGAGACAGTATCAGAAGCAGCTGAGTGCATCAGCAGCATCATTAGCAGTTTTCAAGTTCTAAGCAAGTTCTCAGGTATATAGACCGCAGACAAAAATCGTAATTTTTAATCTCGAGGTCTGGACTTCAATGTGAGATTTCACTAGTGCACGTAGACCGACAGAGCTGCAACTGAAGCTGTGTGCTGTCCATATTTGCAAAATTACAAGGTAAAAATTTCAAGTTAAAAAGTTTATCCATTAAAAAGTTATGACTAAATTCTCGTTACTTTTGAAACACCCCTTGTACCTTCTACCTTATGTTCGCAGAACAATAATGAACAATAATGAAACAATAATGAACATTGACTATGGCCATTGGTTTTGGTTTTTTTCCAATGTCCTTGCCGCGGAAAAACGACGGCACGGACAAGGGAAAATCTATTTAGCTTAGTAGAGAAAGGGAACTACATTCAACATTCGATTTTATTATATTACTCATAGTCCGTTACCACCGATGAGTTTAATTTCTGCCTGTTTCTGAAGTTTACTTTTTTGGTTAATATGTGTTGTTGAGAACTGTATTTCACACTGCATGTTTGTAGTTGAACTGTATCTGAGCGTGGTTCCCAGAATATTTAAATGCAGTTAAATAGAAAAATAACGTTAATCTCCGGTGGAGAATTAAGTATCCCTTCTCATGTCTATGGTAAAAGTCAAGGAGAGAGAAAATAGAAAAAGAAGCTACTACGAGTCAAACCTAAACTACTTTTTTCTGTGTTTGTCCCAAAATAAGGCACAGATCTGACTAGTTGAAACGGGGGAGCTTCACCGCCGACGATGTAATTGAGCGCTAAAAGTTTCCGCTCTATCCGATGAAACAACTTCCAGAATCACCAAACACGGGCCAACTTTTTGTTGCGCAACTTCTGAAACAAGAATCAAGTCACCAGCTCTTTAGACCGTCGAGATATTAAATGTTTCTGGCCGAAGGCCAGGCCTTCAAAATTTATCAGCATGTCACCCAAATGTGCCTGCATCTCCGTCTTCGGTGTTTACCGGAATTATCTATACCAATTTGCTGGACCTTCAAGGGCTACAACAGGTGGAAATAGGCCACACTATGGACACCCTGACGCGAATTTATCCAATTTCACTGATCAAGCCTAAATATTAGGCACAGCTCAACCACATGACACCATCGTCTAGTCTGTCAACCACCACAACCCAACGCTGTTAGCATTTAGGCGCTGCCAAAAGAAATTGCAAGGGGGATCCCCCTTGGAATAAAAACGGGCGGCAAAATGGATTGGTAGTCCTACTTTTAATAGGCATGTTGTTCTATTGATTTGTAAAATAAAGACCTATGTACTTGTGTAACTTATATTAGTGACACTGCCTTAAGACCACTAGGAAATCTACGTTACATTAATTTAGTCTTGTCTTGCATATCCTAATAGTCCTTGATTAGGAGGTGAGTCTAGTAAAGCAACAAGTTCTACTTTGCACCGGGGTACCTGAGCTCTCTCTCTCTCTCTACTGGCCCCTCGGCCAAAGGCCATACAGGGGGCGCGCCAGCGCGCCCGTTGCCTCCAGGAAATCCAGCACCCTCTCCGGGTGCTCCTGCAGCAGGGACATCGAGCCGATGCCTTCAAAGCAGCGGCGCTCCTCCTCCCATCTCGGGCAGTCCAGCAGGAAGTGTTCCGTGTTCTCGACAGGGGCTTGGCAATGTGGGCAGACCGGGCTCTCCACGCGGCCCCAGCGGTGTAGGGTGTCCCGAAGGAAAGGGGCCCGGTTGGCCCGCAGCTGTTAAAGGGCCACTTCCTGGTCCCGCCGCCTCCTGTTGCTTGGCGGCAGTGGCCTGCCCCTGCAGCGCCGGTGAGGGTGCTCCGCCGGAACCTCAGCCTCGTACTGGGCTTTGGCCCGGACGACGCTCTGCCGCCGGACCGCAGCCTGAATGGCACCTGCTGAAGCCCGGGTGCCTTCCTGAGGCAGCGCGCAGCCTTCCCGGGCCAGCGAGTCGGCTTCCTCGTTCAGGTGCAGACCCGCATGTCCCGGGATCCAGATGACTGTGAGCCGGTGTTTTTCAGCCAGCTGGTGCAGCAGGGCCACTGCCTGTGCCGCCCCATGGTCGTCCTGACACCGCTCCGGGCGCTGCAGCTTCTCGAAGAGCGCGCGGGAGTCGAAGAGCAGCCAGATGGTACGATGGGTCTGCCCCTCCAGCAACTCCCACGCCGCCTGCAGCCCCGCCGCTGCCGCCGCCGCCTCTGCAGATGTTGAGCACGTGAGGCGCCCTGTCGCGACTGACCCGTTGACATCCGGGCCCGGTGCCCGCCGCCGGATCACGTAGCCGCCTCCCCCGTTCCGGACTCCTTCCTCCGCTGCCCCGTCCGTCCAAATTTGCAGGTCAGGCGGGTCCTTCTGGTGCAGGTTGTCCAGAGTGATCAGGGCTTCCTGCCTCCGCCGCCACTCCGGGTCCTCCCTCTTCGTGTTGAGCGTGCAGACAAACAACACTGCCGTACCCCTCCACGGCCTCGGCAGCATGGTCACAGGCACCCGCTCCTCGGGATTGTCGGCACTCCTCCTGCAGCCACAACCCCTCAACACTTGCTTGGCGGTATCCCTCCAGCTGGGCCGCAAACCCCCGCCTCGCGCCTTCAGCCTGCGCGCCGTGCATGGCTCCTGGGCCAGGCCTCCGAGCGGATGGGCAGCCGGGAACTGCCGGCACCTGGTGAGCAGCGCAGCAGCCTTCTCCTCGCAGATGGGGCCCAGCGACAGCAACTCCGCGTCCGTCGTCAGCGCCAGCGAACGCGCCCCTGCCCCGACCCCCGTGATGATGCGGGCCGCTTCGGCGTTCAGCCGTTCCAACCTCTGCCGGTGAGTTGGGGCCAGGAAGCTCCACCAGACCTCCGCGCAGTAGAGTCCAGCCGGCCTGACGTAGCTGCAATACAGCTGCCGCAGCGTACGAGCCTCCGCTCCCCAGGTGCGGCCTGCAACCGCACGGAGAGCGATGAGCCTGCGGCGAATGGTGGCAGCCGCAGATTGGGCGTGCTCGGCGAAGGTCAGCTGGCTGTCAAGGTGCACGCCCAGGATCTTGACCGTGCTGCTGAGCGCGATCTGCTGGCCGCCGACTGTCAGCTGCACGGGGGCCTTGCCCTTGACCTCCCCCGGGTGCGTGGTAACCAGTAGGGCTTCGGTCTTGTCGGGCGCCAGCTCGAACTGATGATCCTTGCACCAGGAAGCCACTGCATCGATGGCGGTTTGCGACAGCTCCGCCGCCTCAGCTGCAGATTTCCCAGACGCGTTGACGGTCAGATCATCCGCATACTGCACTGGCCTGGACTCCGGCGCAGCGGCCTTAACGGCCGCCGGCAACGTGGAGGTAGCGATGACGAAGAGGAGGGAGAGCGGACTGCCCTGCGCGACGCCTTCCTTGAGGACCCGGCACCGACTCTCAGCGCTCTCCCAGCGAACCGTGGCACGCCTGTCAGACAGGAAGGCTCTAACCCACCTAAGCACTCTGGCCGGCGCGCGTGCCCGGGCCAACTCACGGAGGGTGCCTAACCGCCAGGTGCGGTCGAACGCTGCCTTGAAATCCACCGCCGTCACCATCGATCGGTGCATCGGCTGTTCCTGCAGGCTGTCGAACGCGGGCTGCGCAATCTGCGCAACGCAGTCAATGGTGCTGCGGCCTGTCCTGAACCCCGCCTGCTCGTCTGGGATCAGCCCGTGCAACTCGGCCCACACCGCCAGTCTCCGCTGCACCATGCTTTCCAGCAGCTTGCCGATGCAGCTCAGCAAGGAGATAGGCCGGTAGGACTTCGGGTCGCCCTTGTTCTTGCCCTTCTTCACAGCCGGCACAATGGTAGCCCGTCTCCAAGCACTCGGTAGCTTCGCTTCGACCCAGCTCCTGTTGAGCAGGGTGAGCAGCGCTACGAGCCCGCTGGACGGCAGCCGCTTCAGCAACTCGGGGTGGACCTCGTCACCGCCCGGGGCCTTGCCCTCACTCCGCCGGATGGCCTCCTGGAGCTCTGCTAGCTAGAATGGTGATGCCGCCGCGTCCTCATGTTGTCCTGCTGCTATTGCCCGCCGGACTTCCGCCCTGGCTGCACTCTGGTCCGCCTTCGGGACCCGGAGCCGGCTGGCCTCGGCGTAGGTCGCCGCCGCCATCTCCGCCTTTTCCTTGTCCGAGTGGGCCGTCCGCCCGTTGTGGACGAGCGGGCTGTCAGGGAGCGGGAGGCGAACGTTGCCGTCGAGCGCCCGGATGACCTGCCAGACCTTGGTGTCCGGCGTCCTCGCATCCAGCTTGGAAACGAAGGTCCTCCAGGCCTCCGCCTTAGCTGCCCTGAATGTGCGCTCCGCCTCGATCCTGGCAAGCCTGTACGCTGCAACCTTCTCTGCGTTCCCGGGGTCGGATCTCAAGCGCTCCAGCGTCTCACGGAGGTTCGCGTGCGCCGCCCTGCACTCAGCGGACCACCAGGACTTGGCCTTGGCGACCGAGCCCCTGGGTATGCTCTTGGCGGCTGACTCCAGAACCTTAGAGGTGAAGCTCCTGTTGGCCAGCTCCAGGGAGAAAAAACGCGAGGCGTCCCAGCCGGCAAAGCGGGAATCAACCTCGGCCTGAAACTTAGGCCAGTCCGCCCTCTTGATGTTCAGGTGCGTGCGGGCCCTTCTGCCCTGTGGCGCGACGTACTGCACCGTCAGCAGCAGCGGGAGATGGTCGGATCCGACGGGGTCCAGGACCTGCCAGATGGCCTTGCCGGCCCAGCTAGCATGGCCCAGGGCGACGTCCGGCGCAGTGCCTACTCCAGTCGCAGAGAACCGCGTCGGGGACCCGTCGTTGAGGGCTAGCCATCCTTGCCCAGCCAGCCAGTCATCCAGATTCTCTCCCAGGTCGTCCGGGTCGCACTCAGGGTCCCAGCTGCCATGGGCGTTCACGTCCCCGAGAACCAGGTGGTCGGCTCCCCTCGGCCAGCTGCCGAGATGGAGGTCGCCGTCTCGCTGGTCCCCGTCGCCCAGGCGGACCGGCGGTCTGTAGATGTTGACGATGGTCAGCGGCTTGGTGTTGTTGCTCCGCACTCTGACACTCAGACTCTCCAAAGCAGCCCCGTCAGGCAGGCGCAGCCCGGGCTCCACTCTCTCATGCTGAATCCCGCGGCGAACAAGGGTCAGGAGACCCCCATGGTGCCCTGGGTTGGCACCTCTGTGCACTTGACGCTCTCTTCTGTAGGCCGTGAAGTCCTTGAAGTCGGGGATGGGATCGTTGGGATGGAGATTCGTCTCTTGCAGCACGGCCACGTCTATCCTGTGAACATCGAGCAGCCGGCTCAACGCCGGTCCCCTCGATTTCAGGCCGTTGAGGTTGAGCTGCAGGATGTTAAGCGCTCTCTTCACTTGCTGCTGCTCCGGTCGTCTCTCGCCGCCTCTCGGCGGCCCGGGGTTCGACTCGATGTCCCCCGACAGCAGGAGCCGGCGGCGCGCCCAGTCGGGGTTGGACGCCCGCCCACCCGAAAACCCGACCAGCGGGCGTGGGTGCTGGCGCTGCAGGCAGCACCAGGGGGTGGAAGCACTTGGCGCGGCTCTGTGCCGCGACGCCGGTCCGCACGAGAAGGGGGCTTCCTTGACCACAGGCCGGTCTCTCCGACCCGTTGCTCGTTGAGCAGGCCGTCAGGGCCTTGTGGTCGGTACGAACTGGTACCTGAGCTCGAATTCAATCTTATTTCTGGCCAAGTCCAAGAAGACACAGTGAGAGTGTACACTGCTTGAAAAATGTTACCCGCCAGTTTTACAGCAAGGATTTAAAGTGGCCCGAAGCTTACTGCATGACCACTGGAACCCAATATCGCAAGAATAATCCCATACCCTATGCATCGAGAAAACATGTCCTTGCCAGTGTAATTCAGTCTCTCCTTGATAATCTCACAGAATATTTCTTATTGACAATGTCACCTTGATAATCTCTTATTATTAATACGAGCCTATCATCCAGATAAACTCACTCAGATCATGCCGAAAATCTCTACTTGATAATATCTTCTTGGCAATCTCATTTAGAAAATCTCTCGTTGATAGTCTCAGCCAGATAATCTCTACTTGACAATGACACCAAAATAATATCGTTCTGAAAATACAAGCAAGTTTTTTTCATCTGTTATTCCTCGAGAATACCAAACTAAGGAAATTTACTATTGAAAGCTGCTTACAGCAGATAATATTTAATATTTTTATGCGAGATAATATTATCCTCTAAAAAATCCACTATTCATATTTTTACACCTCGAGACTCGAACGTTTAAAGTAGAGCTTTGGATGCAACCTTACAAAAATGAATTTAAAAAACACTTTTGTCTTTCGAAAGCGAACTTTCAAGTGTGCAAGGCGCTTTTCCGCTGCACACATGTGCACGCTTGTACTTGCACACATGCTAGCAGAAGTGAGTTGCTATAGACTTCAAAAATAGAAAACTTCAAAGCCGGGGATTTACCGCGGTTCAACCCAGGTTTGGCCTTGGAAACGCCGCTCTGGTTTAAATATGAAACTTTTTTAAACCTGTTTATTAGTGCTGAAATTTTTAAGCGTCATTAAGTTAAAATTATACTAGAAGAATTCGCGTGGCGTCGTGAAGTAATCCTTGGCTTGGTCGTCGTCGAAGGAAAATTTCGAGTAGGAATCTAAATCAGCTTGTCAAACGAGCTTTAGACTAGGGCAAATATATTTTCAGGGCAACAGCTTTTTGTTGTTTAAGTACGGTCCAATATAAATAAGATAGACAATGAACTACAATATTTTACTTAGGCCAAAAAGAAGTAAAAATTATTACTTTTTTACATTTTCAATGCATAAGCAGACTAAGCATATACGCGAGTCCATAATACTCATAAAAATTAATAATTAATAATTTAACTAAAGTAATGCATTGTGTCTTGCTCCCCGAATCCCCGACCTTCAACCACAAAGCTACCCTTCCTGCTACTCTAAGTGCACCCAATTAGCGCCGTACATTAGCAAGCTCAGCGTGTCAAATATATGTTTATAAAATTAGCCACTTGACAGACTACAAAAGCGTTAATGGGGCCTGCACCTGTTTATTTCCAGGACGCACAAGCCTGATGACGGCCCACGCCAACGACGAAAGCCTTGCAAATGGGCAGCCTCACGACTACATGCATCATTCTCTGGAGCTTACCAGTGACAGACACAAAGAAAACTGGCAGCAATGGGCTGCTGAACCTGTCAGGCAGTACAGGCCAGCTCAAACAAGCTCATCTAGTGCCGAAGCAACCCTGACAGTGCGGGCAGACCAGCTAGGTCTCCTGACAGAGAAGCAAGCCCAGGCATGTTGGATAAATTAATGCACAACTGCAGTGATATTGAGCGCTGCATTCTGCTTGGCTGCTTGTTGCACATCTACACACGGACCAGGAACGTTTTCTTGGCTACGAGAGTCGTCTCCGATCGTTTGGAGACTCGCCTGACGAAGCGTACGCTCTTCGATGGGCGCAGAGCGGATTCTACAGCGAGGGCTTTCGCCGAGTCGTCTGCTGCCACTGCGGTATGCAGTACGTCCATCCGAGGTCCGAAAATGAAGTTGATCGCAAGAAGTGTCCCAGCCAGAGTGATGAATCGCATAGTTGCGCGCTCTCTTGGCTTCTGAACTTTATCGACAATGACGGAGAAGTGAAAGGGGCGTCAAAAGCTGAGCTTTTGAAAAGCTGAGTAGGACGAGTTGAGGCAGCACTGGGAAGCCAGGCTGTGCAACTCGCCGATTCGTTCGGATACTCGAGAGGATTGGATCTGGCAGTGCTCATCGCAGCGTGTGACCAAACTCCTACTCACCCGAGGGCTGGCGAGCTCATTCAGTTGAGGACAAACGCTCCTGAGAACAGTTCAACGGAATTTCTTTGGCTGGAAGCCAAGCCGGCAGGACTGATGGACAAGAACGAGCAAGCCTCCTAGCAAGCTCAGTTGATGGTGGACAACTACAGCGGGCTTCGGCAAGCAGTAATGAAAGCGACCTGTGTCAAATGTGCTCCTGCAGGCGAAGGGATCGAATAACTCTACCATGCGCACACCTGAATTAGTTCTGTCATGTCTGCTTGAGTAAAGCTTGCGAGTGCCCCGCTTGCCACTCCGTAATTTTAGGCATGCTCGTTGCTAATATATGCCAGTTGATCCCCAAAGATGCAACATTCACTGGTCATCAAAATAAATTGACACAAAAGCGAGTTATTTGCTTTCTCGTTTCATCGTATCTATCCATTCATTTACTCAAATGACTCGTTTTGGTGCACATTTTAGTGCAGTGCTCAAATAAATGTTAATATAAAATAATATGTACAAACACGTCAACTGGCCTCTACAGATGGCTGTTTAAATGAGCCTTTAGAGAATACGAGAATTAAACATTTTCTGCTTTCCTGTAAGCGAAGAAGGACCTTAAAATGTTGTCAGTGTGTTAAAAATGTACTTGTACAGTATAGGCTAATGTACATTCATACCATTGCTCATTCCACTCCAGTGTTCATGAGCATTCGTTGAAAAATAAATTGTAATAAAACTTGTTCATTCTTATACTCGTAGCAGTGTAAACGAGCCTTTAGTTTCCAGAGCTTTCGTGAAATCCCAGCTCCTACGAGTACCTCAGCCTGAATACTTAGGGACGCAAGCTTCATATAGAACGCAAGCCTAATTGTCTGTTAAATTAAAAGCAAGAATTTATTAACGATTTGTTCTTAGGGATGTCTGCAAAGGCTGTGGCTTTAGTTTATTCAATTTTGTTTGGAATAAAAGTAGATTTCGCAGATAATATTCAAAGTCAGTGGATGGCCATCAGTCTGCTCCAGTTGGTTGGCTTGTCAGTAAGCCTTGATTATCTCGCCTTCAAAAGCCGTCAGAAATCATTCTCGGGCATTTTTGACGAGGCGACCGCTCAGCAGCAGGCACAGAACGGATTCTACAGTAACTCTCTCGGTGGAGCTAGCTGCTTTGTCTGCGGCGCCAGCTCTGTTAAATTGAGCCAAGCTGCAGCTCAGGAGGACTCGAACCATCGACCTGGATGTTTGCTTCCGCGGCTGCTGCAGCTGTTGCAAAAAAATAGCGCCGTGACGGAAACTGACATTGCGGTGGATTTGGCCAGACTACAAAATACTGTAATGCGACTTTAGCTGTTTCTGACTGATCAGAAAGTCGCATTTGTTGAATCTTTTGGATTCTCAAAATCCCAAACAATCCTAGGAGCACTTCGCCTGGCCTTTAAAACTAATTTCAAAGAGAACGGCTGGAAAACTGGTGAGCTGATAGAGATTCTGCAGTCCTTCAACGAGGAGGTCTCCGCTCTGGCTGAAATTGTGTCGAGTCTACTAAGCTCCTTGAGTCAGGGCGCTTGTCAAGGCTACAGCATAGGCAGCACAAGGACACAGCCTAATTTAATTCAAAATGAGCCGATTGGCACAACAATCAGACCATGCGGCAGGTGAGGGACATCAATTTTTACCTCGTCGTCAACTTGTCTTTTCTCGCTGCTTAATCTGAGCAATTTTTACCTGCTTCAAGCAATAACCCACAGCGCCTCAGTACAAGCTCCTCAGCTTAGTGTAACCACAAAGCGAACTAATTGAAGGCAGTCCATTTTGCACAATGTGCAAGACGCGGTCGCGCGATGTGGTCCTGCTTCCGTGCGCGCACCTCCTGTACTGCCATCAGTGCGTCCTGGGAGCTCAAAGGTGTCCGCAGTGTGGTTCGCACATTTTGGCTGAAAAGAACGCATTTCTGACCTGATAGGGAACTGACGATGCTGTGGCCTCCTAAACCCCACGACGCATACATCATCAGCTGCCGGCTGGGTCAGACTCTTGTGATAAGTATCAGTTATAAATGGCTTATGGCACCTCCAACCGGGCTTAACCCTTTGAAGATTCCGCTCAAAACGAAACTGGACATGCAAGTGAAGGTAACTGTGTGGCCTTAGCATATTTTATTACATTATATAGCACAGTAACACAACTGTTCTTCAGAAAAATCTTCAAAGATTTGGGTTTGGGACTTATGATGGAATTAGGATGTCTAAGCCTAAAGCAGTAATGGATCTATGCACATTGCTGCCAGTAGAAAGGAAGCAGCAGAAACTTTGGGTTTCACACTTGATTATGCTACCTGCCGTGCCCCACAACATTTGATACTCGATTCTATTTCTTAATAGGCGAAATGTACGAGGCGAAGTGCCAAAGCCGTTATAAATAAATCAATTTCTAGAGATTAGAAAAACATATTTAAACTTTTGAATTCATCGTTTATATTCATCGTTGACATAATGTTCACAGTTGATATAGGTTTCAGTGAGGTAATTAGATTTAGAAATCAGTTTAATGCACTTTTCTGATGGAGGGCAAAAATTTTCAGAGAAATGTCCTGGCTGTGGATCTACATCTCGTTTCACGTAGGAAATTCATGGTACCAGATCACGTCCTAGATCGTTGATCAAGTTAAATACACTCGCTTTATTGCAGTTATCACCCGTGCAGTCTTTGCAATATTTTGTAGAGGTACAGGCGCCGCAACCATATTTCAGTAGCTAAAAAAAGTTTCCACATAAGGCAAAATTTATAGGGCAAACTGTTGCTTTATGATTTCGAATTGATGTGCTAATTAAATTAGTTTAATTCATTCGGTCGCTCACCACTGGGATAGTCAAATCATTAGGTTGATATTCCACTTTCACTTGGTGACTTGGAGTGCCCCGCGCGGAAGCCATGCTGCCATATGGGGAGCGGGAGTGCGCTCTGAAAGGTGGACAGCAGGCAATTTTCCAGCAATTTGGCGGCTGGAGAAAGGATCGAGATTGGCCTGTAGGAGGAGCTGCAGGTAGCATCTTTGTTCCTTTGAGAAGAGGCACTACCTTGGCAGATGTCCAGGTGCTAGGAACGATACTGGTGGTAAGGCTCAGATTGAATAGGCAGCAGAGGAAGGCAATTCCCATTGGTCCAAGATGCTTCAGGACGATGGGGGAAAGGCCATCCGGTCCGGTGGCTTTGGACGGCGAAGAGCTTTTGATGGCCGACGTGACGTCCCTTGGACGTGAGCAGGAAGCCATTGGTGGAGGAAAGCATGTCCCTTTTGAGGCGTCTGTCGTCCGGGGTGGCCGGATGAATTTGATCAAAGAACTGCCTGTTGAAGGCCTTGGCAATGCGTTTTGGATCAGTTAAAGAAAGCTCGTCAAAAGGATGCCAGCGGAGCTTTCTTTGTGGCCTTTTCTGCTGAGCTTCTTGCTGGTTTGCCACAGTTCAGAGACCTGGTGCTTGATGCTGAACTGCTCAAGCTTTTCCCTCCAGTTCGCCCGGCGAAAGTTGGAGCAGATCTGGTTGATTTCGTCTTGAATGATGGTGATAGCTTCCGTGCGGGTTATCCGTGCGAATGAGGTCTCTTTGCTTGCAGAGGGTGTCGGCTTCCGGCGGGAAGTGGGGACGAAAATTTTGAAGTTTCCCAGCTAGGATGTGGTGCTTAGCTGCTTGAAGGACAGCTTGCCTGAAGGCTTTCTCTCCAGGATGAGGATGCGATTTGGGATCTAAGGTCTGTCTAATGAGATATAGGATCTCGGATGTAGGATCAGCGGCATCCCATATTGGATGTATTTTCTGGGATATGGGATCTGTGGCATAGGATGCGGGATCTGAGGTGCGGAGGAATCTGAGAAAGAACGATTTGATGTGATTGAAGAAAAGTCACTAGTTTTCGTTAACCTGGCTCTGTCTAAAAAGCCTGTCAAATATGGGCCCATGGGAAACATACATTCGATGCTTGTAAAGTGCAATGCTTCTTTGTTAGAGAGAAACTCTATAAAGCTAGAAAGATTTCTAATAGTACAACACAAAAGTTCATCTCAGAAAAGTCGTGCATGAAAAAAGCAAAGTAGAGCTGAAATTTGCCATAGACAAAAGGCGGGCACCCCTGTGTCAGCCAGCGCTGCCATAGACCGAGCTGGCTCGGACCTGTACTTTCTGCAGCATATTGAAGGGGCAGCGGCCCGAAACGAAGAATCAAATCCAACAACTGACAACACTCGACTAAGCATTCTGGCCGATTCTACTCAGCCGTTGCAAACCTGATCAGCAATTCAACTGCCACCTGCCAGCTAATCGACCAAATCTAACTGGGCTATTCGGAATCGAAGCTGGCAATCATGACGACTATGAAGCTGGTTATTGTTTGCGTGTTTCTTGCACTTGGAGGCATCCAGCTGGCTGATTGTATTAAATGTATCTCGTCGAGGAATTCTAGAGGAGCACCATTTTATGAATATAAGAATGACAAGTACAGTATAGATTGTCAGCAAGCATCTTATTTTTTAGGCAGCGTCACCAAGTGTTACGTGGATTATGGACCTGAAGGTTCAACTGCGAATAGTGGCGAAGTGGTGAGCGACCGAATGAATTGAACTAATTTAATTAGCATATCAATTCGAAATCATAAAGCAACAGTTTTCCTTATAAATTTTGCCCTATGCGGAAACTTTTTTAGCGACTGTATTATGGTTGCGGCGCCTGTACCTCTACAAAATATTGCAAAGACTGCACGGGTGATAACTGCAATAAAGCGAGTGTATTTAACTTGACCAATGATCTAGAACGTGATCTGGTACCATGCCTTCGCTACGAGATGCCTAAGGAAGCTAATCTACACGATCTATTCTATCTACGTCCATCTAAAATTTTTTGCAATCCGTCAGAAAAGTGCATTCAAATTGTTTTTAAAAGGGTACGACGGTACCCTTGGGTACCTCGTGGGTACGAGGATGTGGACGGGGATGAGGGTTTTAAAACCATCATCGGCTGTAAAAAAGATCTTCAAGGCTATCAAACACGTAAGTATTCGTTCACACATTTTGAACACTACAAATGTAGACCGAACCCAGAAAATTCTTTTCTAAACCCTTGTGACCCGATTGAATCTCTAGATTGGTCTCTAAGCTGATTCTGCGACTATTCTGCAAAGTCTCTCTTATTGCGCTTACCGTTTTTTTTTCTATGTCAGCTTATTTCACTTGTCTCGCTAGAAAATTAATGAGGTCTTAAAAAGCTCGCTGCTTATTTAATGTTTAACTTAATAGACTCTTTCAGCTTTGCTACTCTCTAATATTTCTAACACTTACAGATTATTCAAAAGCAAATGCACAAAGCCAGACACAACAGCTAATCGATGATTTTTTTACGCAAACCATCCCATATTAATTTTGCAGCGCAACTAATGTTTTATGCATGCGTTTTAACTTCAATGGAGCTATTTTTTAGTTGCACAGAGTATTTTAGAGAACAATAAAATAGAATGAAAAATCATTTTTGGTTTTAGTAAATTTCACTAGCAAGTTTTGCCCCCCTACAGGGAGCAGAAAAGTTTTTAATTCGTCTAGTATATACTTTTTAGCTGCTGTATTTTCAGTTTTTTAAGCTATAATGATCCCCAGTTGACAATGATCCCCCAGTTGATGATGATTTAACCCAGTTGATGATGATCACCCAGTTGATGATGATCACCCAGTTGATGATGATCACCCAGTTGATGATGATCACCCAGTTGAGAATGATCCCCCAGTTGATAATGATCCCCCATTTGATGATGATCCCCAGTTGACCATGAACACCCATTTGATGATCACTCCCGATTGATGATGATCACCCAGCTGACAATGATCCTCCAGTTGCCAATGATCCCCCATTTGATGATGATCCCCAGTTGACCATGATCACCCATTTGATGATGACTCCCAATTGATGATGATCACCCAGCTGACAATGATCCCCCAGTTGACAATGATCCCCCAGTTGACAATGATCCCCCAGTTGATAATGATCCCCCAGTTGACAACGATCCCCAGTTGACAATGATCACCCAGCTGACAATGATCCCCCAGTTGACAATTATCACCCAGTGGACAATGATTCCCCAGTTGACATTGATCCCCCAGTTGACAATGATCCCCCAGTTGACAATGATCCCCCAGTTGATAATGATCCCCCAGTTGACAACGATCCCCAGTTGACAATGATCACCCAGCTGACAATGATCACCCAGCTGACAATTATCACCCAGTGGACAATGATTCCCCAGTTGACATTGATCCCCCAGTTGACAATGATCCCCCAGTTGACAATGATCCCCCAGTTGACAATGATCAACCAGCTGACAATTATCATCCAGTGGACAATGATTCCCCAGTTGACATTGATCCCCCAGTTGACAATGATCCCCCAGCTGACAATGATCACCCAGTTGACAATGTTCCCTCAGTTTACAATGATCCCCCAGCTGACATGATCCCCCATTTGATGATGATCACACAGTTGACAATGATTCCCAAGTTGACAATGATCCCCCAGTTGATAATGATCACCCAGTCGACAATGATCCCACAGTTGACAATGATCCCCCAGTTCACAATGATCCCCCAGTTCATATTGATCCCCCAGTTGATGATGATCCCCCAGTTGATGATGATCCTCCAGTTGATGATGATCACCCAGTTGACAATGATCCCCCCGGTTGACCATGAACCCCCAGTTGTCAATGATCCCCCAGTTGATGATGCTCTAACCCAGTTGACAATGATGCCCCAGTTCACATTGATCCCCCAGTTGACAATGATTCCCAAGTTGAGAATGATCCCCCAGTTGACAAGGATTACCCAGCTGACAATGATTCCCCAGTTGACAATGATCCCCCAGTTGACAATGATCCCCCAGTTGACAATGATCCCCCATTTGACAATGATCCCCCAGTTGACAATGATCACCCATTTGATGATGACTCCCATTGATGATGATCACCCAGCTGACAATGATCCCCCAGTTGACAATGATCCCCCAGCTGACATGATCCCCCATTTGATGATGATCACACAGTTGACAATGATTCCCAAGTTGACAATGATCCCCCAGTTGACAATGATCCCCCAGTTGATAATGATCCCCCAGCTGACAATGATCAACCAGTCGACAATGATCCCCCAGTTGACAATGATCCCCCAGTTGATAATGATCCCCCAGTTGACAACGATCCCCCAGTTGACAATGATCCCCCAGTTCACAATGATCCCCCAGTTCACTTTGATCCCTCAGTTGATGATGATCACCCAGTTGACAATGATCCCCCATTTGATGATGATCCCCCAGTTGACAATGATCCCCCAGTTGACAATGATCCCCCAGTTGATAATGATCCCCCAGCTGACAATGATCACCCAGTCGACAATGATCCCCCAGTTGACAATGATCCCCCAGTTGATAATGATCCCCCAACGATCCCCCAGTTGACAATGATCCCCAGTTCACAATTATCCCCCAGTTCACATTGATCCCCCAGTTCACAATGATCCCCCAGTTCACAATGATCCCCCAGTTCACATTGATCCCCCAGTTGATGATAATCCCCCAGTTGATGATGATCACCCAGTTGACAATGATCCCCCAGTTGACCATGATCCCCCATTTGATGATGATCCCCCAGTTGACAATGATCCCCAAGTTGACAATGATTCCCCAGTTGACAATGATCCCCCAGTCGACAATGATCCCCCAGTTGACCATGATCACCCAGTCGACAATGATCGCCCAGCTGACAATGATCACCAGATTAGATAGGAATTGCTATAGAGGTTTTATGCTATGTTTGACCCACTGCCAAAAGAAAACGAGAGCATATATTAGTGTGCCACAATCGTCAGATGGTACATGCATTATCGCTCTGTCGCCTGGCGCAAGTGGCACCGATCCAGCTTATCTATAGACATAGCGGCAGCCTTTGAAAGTCACCCCATACAGGCCTATCTCGACAATGAGGAGATTTTGACGCTTTCCAGCGATGCGAGTTCGACCACTTCTCTAGCTCCTACTGCGACTAGAATATATCTCCAGACTAAATTTAAATTGTAAATTTAAATCAGTAAATCACTGAATGTGCACACAAATTTTATTTCCTAGCTCTCACTGATCAGTAAAACAGTAAGTATATGTATTGTAAATATGTTATATCTCAAAACTAAACATTCGATTATACAAACCGAACATTTAACTTGCTGCACTACTAACGTTTAAATACGAGTAGTATTTCAAGCATGTTAGGTTCTGTACAGTAGATCAAAAAATGACCTTTGCGGACTGGAATCGGACTGTTGGAATTACACAATTTTTCAATTTTAAAATGCATAAGTAGCTGAAAAAAAGCCTCTTAAGGCGTTTCCAGCAGCTAACTCAAGTAGTTTTTTATGCAACATCGTCCTCCTCGTCGCCCTATTGAGGACTCAAAACGTGTGACGTATTTGAGTAAGTCAGTAAGTCCAACGCGGCGGCAGTTCAGAGTTCAATTCCAATTTCCGTGGCGTAGCGGTAGCGGTCCCAGCGGTAGCGGTCCCAGTGAATTCTGGGTTATTCACTGGGACACACGACAAGCAATGTGGTTAAAGTAAAGGTGCAGGAGCTCAACGATTGCGGCGAAAACGAAGACAGCGGAGGATAGCAGAGTGGCAGTACAGAAGTGGTGGTGGATAACAGTAATAGCACGCGAACAGTGATAGTGACGACAGAAAAGTCAGAAAAGTGTCAGAGCTGGGCCAGGGGACAATGAACAAGGCGAGGTGCGGGACGGCGCGGCACGGGGGCGCGGAAAGGAACGGCGTGGTGGAGCGCGAGCAGGCCTAAAGCCCTTAGTTAAATAACCTAACAAACTGCAGAACAGGGCGATCGATAAATCTAGAATCTGGCCCCAGCCAATGAGCGTGCAAGCTCACTGGTCTGGGTCGATGACATTGAGACACTAGCAAAAAACAAGTTGGGGCAGCGCGTTGTACTTTGGCGTTTACATACAGTAGCAATGTAGGAATCATACGAAATTGCAAAAATAATTGAAAACGTAATTATATTAGTCAAACGGCCCAAATTAGTACCTTATAACATTAAACTTCATTGGAGCGCTTGCAACAAGTGACAACGTCATAAACGGACCGCGGACGCGTCGGCCTTTTGCGGACTAAAATCGGACTGTACGAAGTACACATTTTTTCATCTTTTAAATGCATTTATAACTGAAATCAAGAACTCTTAAGACGTTTTCAGCAGCTAACTCGATTTTTTTAGCTGAGCTGACGAAGGGTAAGATCAGACCTTAGGGCTTGAAAAGACGTCCGGCGGACGATGTTTTTAACACCGGGTTAGATAGGCTCCTGAATCCTTGGACCACTGTAGTATAACTGTAGCTGTGTAGCTGTCTCCTTGTCTTTCATATTAATGTGGAATTAATAAGGCCCGCAAATTAAAATTGCATAATTAAATACTCCATGATTATATTTTTAATGAGACTTAGATTACATTTTCGTTGAAATTCTTACCTGAAAGACTTATATTTCCAGATTCTTGAAGCCACTAGTATCGATTGTGCATTGATAATTAATAATTAAGTTAAATTGGACGAAAAAACAATTTACCATGGCGTGTCAAGGGTTAAATAGATTAACGTGCTTTAATTAAATTCAGCGCTTAGATTGATGCAGCCATACACTTAATTCTCACGTTGCCTTGGTAGTTGGCACTAAATGGCGCGAATTGCAAGACAGTTACCCCCCAAAGCCTCCTCCTTGCGGCTGCGACACAAATTAATTGTGTGCCGACCTCACCGTGGAATATCGAGCTCAGGGATCCTGGTGCGAGAGGTATGCTTAACGCTCCGTTACTCTCCGCGGCTGCTCCCCAAATCATTTGAGATCATTTGAGATTGAGATCCAAGCCACCTTAATTGCTACTATTTTTGTTTCACTTTTTTATTGCTTAAAATAGAACCTTTGGTTGCGTCGGACATAGCTGCGACTGTACGCCTAATTTCTATGCATGCTATTCACTTGCAAAAAGCGAGAGTATAATAAAACTCAACGAAGAAGAGAACTAGCTGCTGGTAAGTGGTTGCTGACTGCGCTCAGCATAGAGAAACTATATTTTAACTGACAGAAAAACACTTTAACTTAGTGATCAACAGCAAGAACGACCTAAACTCAAAAAAAAGATTACACAAGCCTTATGAGAAGGTAAAGGTATTTTTAAACAAATTTAGCTTCTTTACTCTAAAATGTGGTGGTGGAGAAAAATGAAAGCTCATATACGAAAGGTTCATTTGCACATGCAATGCAAAAGCCCAATAGCAAGTAGCATGCATGAGCAAACGGTCAGAAGTCGAGAGTTCTAGGCCACTTGGATAACTGTTGTTACAATTTCCACTGTCGCGATATAAAAATTAGCTTGGGCAAATCGTGTGCAAATGGTTAAAATGTCCGAAAAGGAAGTCTTTATGAGCCCCTTTCTTCTTATATCGCCATTCTGTGCAGACTCTAGGCCTCAGAGTACAGCACCGTCCCCTGGCTGTTCAGGGCATCGGCGGACTCAAAGTCCTCTGCGGCCATTCGTCTGGATCGACGCAGCAGCTCGTCCAACTTCTTTGACACCGCATCGTTGGCGGATGCGGAAACTCCTCGACTGTTGGCCTGCTTGGTCCGGTCAAACTGGATGCTGGCCCCGCTCCAGTTAATATCATCGCCGAGAAGCTCCTCCTCGATGTCGTCCTGAATGGTTTCAACTATTCGTGTCTGCATTCGATGCCTCATTCTGCGGAATCTGTCGGCCTGTCTAAGAATGAAACGCTCGTGATTTCTGCCCAGCATCGACAGGCGCTTGCGAGCATCCTCGGGATCGAGTTCGGCATTTGAGTTGCAGGTGCGCTTGAAGCACTTCTGCAGTGCGGACCACAAAATGCCCAGAATGTTGAGAGGCGGAGGCCACGAACTCAAGCGGCAATAGTCGATTAGCAGTTCATGCCTCAGTGCCAGCCATAGCAACTGCCAGCGCTTCTCTGAACGACTGACCGTATTGCTAAACTTCGCTATGAGCATGTTAAACATGACCAAATTGACGGTGAGAAGAAAAGCGATGAGTACAAATCGCTTATAAAACAGCCTAGCAGATGCAAAGTAGCAGCCGTCGTTAGTGCCATAATGATCGCAGCCTTCTAGAGCGTCGATTTGAAAGTCGCCAAAAGCGGCCAGTAGCGGTCTGGTGTAGATTTCAAATAGGATGCTGTCATTGCGTCGCTGTATGCTCGAGCCGTCAAACCGATAGCGCCCAACTGTTAGCAAGGACATAAAGATCGTGCCAAACGATACGATCATCAGGAAAAGAATCGTCACAAATGGCATCAAATCCCTGTAGAATATGTAAGGCAGCATGACTATGTTGACACCGATCGAGCGGGAAAATCGTAGAATTTTTAGAAAGCGCATACTGACCATGAATAGAGCATGGGACATGAGTATTTTATAACAAAAGTGTGTGTACGCCGATTCCATGTCTCCTATGGCGGTGGCGTCAGGGTCATCAAGTTCACCCCACTGTCCAAAACGAATCACCGCCTTGTACGACAAGGCAGCCATGAGGAAACTGATGTTAAGTAGATCGTAAACATTCCAGATATCAAACAGATAGGATCTGAAGCCCTCACTAATGGTTGTCGAACGAATGTAGCACTCGTGGCCCTCCTGAATCGCCAGAGTGAATAGAAAACAGATCAGAACAATGTCAGTCCAGTTCCATCTGATAGACGGAAACGTCAGACTCGTGATAAGGATCGCAATGTAGAATACAGTCGAAGCCGCGTACAGAATGAGTCTCCTTCTTGGACACTGGAGGTGCCTCTTTAGTCTTTGGACGAGGTTCGGCTTGCCACTCTGGCTCCTATCAACTAGGCGAACCGCTGACTCATAGGCGTGGTTGGAGTTGTTGTTGTGATACTCTGGCGGCTCGTGCCACATCTTCTCAACAAGCTGCTGAATGCATTCTGCGCCGTAGAAATCGACGTATTCGGACTTTCTGATCAGCTCTAGAGTCGACAGGCTCTGGTTCAACTCTTTGCCACGCTTCAACTCCATCTTACGGACGAGTCGTTTTGAATGGGGTAGAGCAGACTCGCGACCTGTGCCATCGTGAGTTCCCATTTTGCCTAGCAGGTATTCAAAGACGAGGTCGGCCTCTCGGTCACGGCAGCCACGAAACAGGATGTCGATTGCGTTAATGGCGACTTTTGCCGAGAATGCCTTGACGCTTCTTAGCTCTGGGTTTGCGTCCCTGATTGGATAATAATTGATAAGGTGCTCTTCTTGAATGAGTCGATTGCACCGAATGATCGCGCTTACAGCTGTGGGGATCAGGTCGAACTGTCGAGTAATCAGTAAGGCCTTCGCCATTGTGCATCTGCCAGTGATAATGGCTAGGTCGACCATTGAAAGCAGCCTAAAGTAAGTTGTCGGCTTATCTAATTTGCGTAGGAATACTTTGCCGTTGTCACGATAAGAAAATAGAGGTCTTCTGGAAACAGCGTTGCTTTGCCGCCGATCTAGGCTAAGGCCCTCAAAAGTCCACCACATGAAGTCCACCTTGACTCCGAGGCGCTCTTTGATGGGAACTTCAGCCTCCATTTCCGGCAGTTCCTCCATCACATTAATAAAGAACTTTATAAAGTCTCGGTCGGGAAGCACTTCGTCTACTATCGCTTCGCCACTCAGGTGGAATCCGTATAACTTCGGATTTTCAATGGCTCTTTTCCAAAATGTAGAACGAATCAGAGCCCTGTACTGCGTTGCGCTATCATTTTCAAAGCACATGTACATTAGCGACTTGACATTCATCTCATCCAGTGACGTGAGACCACGGTACTTTTGTGATTTTTTAAACAGACGCCAGGCTTCGTCTAGTTCTGCATCCGCTGCAGATTCCGTTGGGCTCCCTCGGTGCGCTCGCAGTCGCCCTCGCAATTGTCCAGAGCGCCCCTCACAGAGTCAACGCAGGCAGCATATTCCAGAACCCAAGACCTGCCGAGTGGACCAGCTCTGCCCTCAGCGCCGTCACTGACGATTTGGAAAGCGCAGAGAATGGCTTCCTGTCTGTCAGGCTTGGCAAATACAAGGTCGATGCACGTTGCGCCATTCCGTGTGCAGTCCTGCAGGCTGAAGCCACGCTGCATCAGGTACGCCATACTTTCTGAATGGCCACCGTTGCAGGCAAAGTGCAACGCAGTCCACAGCCCGTATTTAAATGTTTGAGGCTGCAATTGAATGTGACGCAGAGTTTTCTCTTTTCTATCCATCTCCTGGTCGTCGATGGGTCCTCCAAGTACCATCTGTGAGTCAAACTCAGCTGGCTCGTTGTGGTAGAGGATTAAGTGCAGCCCACTGCCTGGAGCCATCTCTTCAATCTGGTGCTTCATCAGGAACTGAATGCTGTTGCTGCTGGCGCAGATGTGAGCAACATCCATACCGTAAGAATTGACTAGCATCTCTTCCCATGGCACCGAAAACGACTCGCTGTACAGCTTCAGCTCTCGAATCAGAAGCTTTTGTCGGCGCAGTTGATCACTGTCTTCGTCATTTTCGTTCTCGCTTTGAAAGTCTCTATCGGTTGGTAAATCCGCATCTTTGTTACCCCGCTTTAACATGTAGAAAAGCGGTGTGAAGTGCTTGTGGTCCTCCTGTCTGGGGTCCACGAAGACGGAGCCGGACATCAGGGCTTGCAGGACGTACCTAGCTACACAGAAATCTTCGCAGCTAGGGCAGACCTTTCCAAAAGCAATGTGCAACAGGTTCTGTCGACGCTCTGTAGTGTTATAAAAGACTGCCGATGAACGGGACTCCCTGAGTGCCAGCTGCAGCTGGTAAATTAGCACCCTGTCTGGTTGATAGTTCTGCTCGTCTTGCGTGTCGATGCTTGTAGTTGGCGACGCACGCGGATGAACCCCAACTTCCAGGCTCATCGACAGATTAGCTTTAGTGCGAGAAAACAATTAGTGCTTTACTAGCACACTAAGCCCCCCTTGGGGGGCACAACTGTTCAGACAGCAGCAGCAGAGAACTAATTCCCCCCCAGCAGCAAAGAACTAATTCCCCCCCCACCAGCAGCAGAGAACTAATTCCCCCCAGCAGCAAAGAACTAATTCGCCCCAGCAGCAGAGAACTAATTCCCCCCAGCAGCAGAGAACTAATTTCCCCCAGCAGCAGAGAACTAATTCCCCCCCAGCAGCAGATAACTAATTCCCCCCCAGCAGCAGAGAACTAATTCCCCCCCAGCAGCAGATAACTAATTCCCCCCAGCAGCAGAGAACTAATTCCCCCCAGCAGCAAAGAACTAATTCCCCCCAGCAGCAGAGAACTAATTCCCCCCAGCAGCAGATAACTAATTCCCCCCCCCAGCAGCAGAGAACTAAGTATTTTCCAGAATGCTCAGCGTCTCTGAAGCGCAAGAGCTGTTTTAAGCGTAGCTGCTCAGCTCATTGAGCTGTCATAGAAAACTGAAAAGACTGAGCAAGAAAAGTGGATTTATTTTTCTTCAAACGTTTCTATGTTAAGTAAAAAAGATTTATGAAAAAAAACTTAACTGCTACGATAGCTAGCACAGTTGCATAGCAGTCCATGTGTCATCTTTTTGTCTTTCTTATTTTAAAATCTTCCTTGTAGTAATGAGAGTACTGCTTTTGAAAGTGTTTACAGCAGGGGGTAAATAGTTGAGCAATCTAACGCGTTCGCCTCTCGCACAAGGTCCCTGAGCTCGATTCCGCAACGAGGCCACATGTCCAGCATGCGACAAAGTAGCTGATTCCCTTTGCAACCTGCACTAGTATGCTACTGATTATTTTATCTCTCATATTATTCAATAATTTTAGCTTCTATCCCCAAAAAATCAATCACGCGAAGTTTCAAAGAGCTTTCCCGGTTCCAATGAAGGACCTTCGTACGGATGGAAGTTTTACGTCAAAGTAACAACACACCATAGAAATTTTAATGAAGGCGATATCCTGTGCATTTAGCGAAGCACTTCAGACTAATTGGTTTGTAACTTGCCAAGTCTGTCCATAACTGCTTGTGACAGTCACTTCAACTTTAAAAATGCATCAACGTACGTCTCCTCTATCAAGAACTGACGCGATGACGTTAGCAATAAAGACGTATTATTTGTGAGGCTGCGAAAACGTACTTTTGTGGATCATTGGCTTCTTTTAGACCATTTCAATGGATCAGGACAGCATATTGCACATACGAATCTATGCAGCAATCTATATGCCCTCGTATTGATGAACTGGCTTTGACACGTCGAGAACTATAATAGCGGCATAGTGGCATTTTTTCGAAACTGACTGATTTGTACCGGCGTGAAGTGCCAATGAACTCAAGCTTGGAGTGCGAAGAAGCGTAGGCCGTGGCGATTTTTAATTTCAATAATTTCGAAGAAATCCATCGCACTCAAATTTCGTATTTAGGAATCTTTATTAAGATTGCAAATATCTCGCAATGGCTAGACTCAGAAACAGCTTTATTTAGTTTGATTGACAAAGGTCTTCCACGATAGACAAGATCAGCAACGTGTTTACGACAGAGAAGCCCGTCTGGCGGGGACGTCAAAAGAGGCAAAATAATTCACGGCAGTCAGCCAAACTGCTAGCGGAGGCGAGGAAGATAAAATTTTATGTTGGGCCGCTAATTTCAGTGATTAAATAAATCAAAGTGTGTTTGCTCGAAAAAACTTGGAGGCTTTAGCAACAATAAAAGTGGCTTTTTCTGTTGGACTCAACTGCATACTGAAGGACAAGAGTCATGTGGGCTGCGCGATAGATATTGAAATCCGCTTCAAACCGGTGGGTCTGTTTTGAAATACAAAAAATATTTATTTTTGTTAATATTGCTTGCTTTATATGAAAAGCTCTTCATTTGTTAAAGTTGCTGCAACTGCAAAAGCTGCACGTACGATGCACATGGGGAGAATGACAATATTGAAAAAGCCAAATGAGTTAGTATGCGAGAGGGGCTATCTGGGACAAACGTTTTCGCGGCCTCTATAATCCACATAATCTATAATCTATAATTCCTCTATAATCTAGGAAGACAGCCAGGGCAAAACCGCTGCCCAGCACTGCCTTCTCGAGAGTCTCCACGAATGCAGTGGAGGGCGCTCTCCGTGGACCGGCCCGCCCGAAAGCGTGCTGGTTTGGGGAGAGCGGGGCCCGCCCTAGCTCTACAGTAAGAAGGCGCCAAAGCACCAGTCTTTCCATGAGCTTGAGGCAGGTGGAAGTCAAGCTTATCGGGCGATAGGACTTGACCGAGCGATAGTCGCCTTTGGCGGGCTTCGGGATGAAGACGACCCGGGCTTCGTGCCACAGCGCTGGTACATAGCCCAGCACGATGCAGGCCCGTAGAAGTCTGCAGAGGAGATGGAGGAAGCGGCCATTTTTGACCGCTTCATGCAGAAAGGCCGGATAGATACCGTCTGGCCCAGGTGTTTTATAAGGGTTGAATGACTTTGCCGCGCGAGCGATGCGGTCATTCGTAACAAGTGACTGAGCCAGGCCCTGACCACCACGCGAGTGGTCGTCTGGGCCAAAGTGCGCCGGTGCACTCGGGAAAAAGTGCCCTAGCATGAGCTCGAGCGTTTCCTCCGGGCGCTCCGTGACCGAGCCATCAGGCTATTTGATCGACGAGAGCTTGGAGAAGCGGTCGTTGGTGAGCGCCTTTATTACGCGGGCCGTGGGCCGCGAGCCCTCAAGCCCTTCGCAGTATTGACGCCACTTGTCCGCTTTTGCCCTTCTGACCCGGCCCTTAAACTCGTGGATAGCGCGAGTATATAGGCCTCTTTGTCGTCGGGGTCGTGAGAACAGCTTCCTCTGGAGAGCCTTAGCTCGGCGTCTCAGGACTCCGAGCTCGGGGTTCCACCAGGGGGCCGATTTTTTTCCTTTGTAGGCTTTGAGCGGGCAAGCCATTTCGTAGGCCTCTGTGATGGCGCCGCCCAGCAGGGCAGCCACTCCATCCAGGTCCTGCGTGGTTGCCATGGCCATGGAGGGGTCGGAGTCCCGAAGGCCCTCATGCAGCCTTTGGCTGAACGTGGGCCAGTCGGTGTTTCTGACATTACGCCTCCAGATAGGCTTTTGCTTCTTATCGGGAGTACCGATGTTGAAGCGGATAAAACGGTGGTCCGAGAGTGAGCTTTCGGTCTCCCACACCTCCCAACCCAGCACCCTTGGGAGGATGCCGGGTGAGGCCAGGGTGACGTCCAGCACCTCAGCCCACCGCCCATTGTCGAACGTGGGCGTGTTGCCCATATTGCAGAAGTTGAGAGGCGTGCCGCTAACGAAGTCCAGGAGCTCTTCGCTGCGGTCATTAATTTTAGAGCTACCCCAGTGGGTGTGATGTGAGTTCACATCTCCCGCGAGGAGCAGCTCAAAGTTACGAGCCCTGGCGAAATCGCATAGGGTGACGAGGGTATCGCTGACAACGGGGGGCGTCACCTGCCAGGTAGGCGGATGCCACGAGGGTCAGCTTGTTGGGCACAATGTGTGCGGATTGAATGACGCAGATGTCCCCGTTAGAAAGATCGGGTCTCATCCACGCATTTAAAGCTTTTGCAGCATAGATCAGAGATCTGGGGCGGACAGAGTCTTCCATGCAAAAGCAGTCATAGCCAGCAGGAATGTTGCTTGGTTTGTTATTCGATAGCCAGGGCTCCTGTACCAGTACAAGGCCCGGCATCATGCGCTCTGTCGTGCGCATCAGACTGACTGACGCTGCCACGCAGTGCTGGGTGTTAACTTGTAGACATGAAATCCCGGGGATCATCATGCAGGCAAGGTCTACTTGGAGGGGGACTCAGCCAGAAGGCGGTCCTCCTCCTCCGGGTCGATGTCGGTAGCCATGGGCTCCTCCGTGCCCCGGCCCCGAGCCAGAGGCGGGAACTCGGCGGGGTCAGCCGCCCAGTCCCCACCCCCGGCCCCGAGCCCAGGCCCAGAGTCTCCCTCAACCGGTGCCAGCACCGCTCCCTGGGCCGTGAGAGGGGCGCTCGAAGGGCCCTGCTCGATAGAGCAGGGCACCACAGAGGCCTCCCCCGTAGCCCTTGGTTGCGGCGCCTGCCCCGGTGGGCCGCCGCGCATCTCAGTGCGCAGCTGGGTCACCTTGGCGGTTCGCACCACCTCGGAGGCCCGCTGGAGAAGGCCCCGGCGCTTGGTGGCGCGCGCGGAGCGACGCTCAGAGCTGCCGGCAATGGCGCGCTCTGGCCTTTTTTGGCGAGACGACTGGGCCCTGCCCCCGGTTAGATTTGATCGATTAGCTGGCAGGTGGCAGTTGAACTGCAGTCAACTCTTGATCCGATTTGCAACGGCTGAGTAGAATCGGCCAGAATGCTTAGTCGAGTGTTGTCAGTTGTTGGATTTGATTCTTCGTTTCGGGCCGCTGCCCCTTCAATATGCTGCAGAAAATGCAGGTCCGAGCCGGCTCGGTCTATGGCAGCGCTGGCTCACACAGGGGCCTCTCGTGCAGACGGTGAGGTCGTCAGCGTATTGAATCAGCTGGATCTGGGCAGGAGGAGCCGGGATGTCGCTCATGTAGTAGGCAAAGAGGAGCGGGGACAGAACCCCTCCCTGAGGCACGCCCGCTCTGAGACGCCTGGCCGAGGAGAGCGAGCCGCGGAAGAGGACTCTCGTGCTCCGACCGCACAGGTACGCACTGAGCCACCTGGTGAGGCATTTCGGCAGGCTGGAGTTGAAGAGCCTCCGGAGGAGCTTGGCATGATTGACTTTGTCGAACGCTTTTTGCAGATCGAGTGCTATGAGCAGAGTCCTCTCAGCAGGTTTAGGTTGGCTAAGGCCGTTGCTGATGGAGCTCGTGAGGCTGGTGAGGGCGGTGGCGGTGGAGTGCCCCGCGCGGAAGCCATGCTGCCAGGTGGGGAGCGGGAGTGCGCTCTGAAAGGTGGACAGCAGGCAATTTTCCAGCAATTTTGCGGCTGGAGAAAAGGATCGAGATTGGCCTGTAGGAGAAGCTGCAGGTAGCATCTTTGTCCCTTTAAGAAGAGACACTACCTTGGCAGATGTCCAGGTGCTAGGAACGATACTGGTGGTAAGGCTCAGATTGAATAGGCAGCAGAGGAAGGCAATTCCCTTTGGTCCAAGATGCTTCAGGACGATGGGGGAAAGGCCATCCGGTCCGGTGGCTTTGGACGGCGAAGAGCTTTTGACGCCAAAAGATCTCCCCTGGAGTCGGAGAGGGGCGAGTGTCAGAGAACATTGTGCGCATTAAAGTCGCCAACGACAAGGTGAGTCCCGTGCGAGGTGTCTTCCAGGAAGGACGCAGGGTCAAGCTAGTGGTTGGCAGGACAGGAGCTGGCTGGTGGACACCCAATACTGTTAGACACCCAATACTGTTAGACACCCAATACTGTTAGACACCCAATACTGTTAGACACCCAATACTGTTAGACACCCAATACTGTTAGACACCCAATACTGTTAGACACCCAATACTGTTAGACACCCAATACTGTTAGACACCCAATACTGTTAGACACCCAATACTGTTAGACACCCAATACTGTTAGACACCCAATACTGTTTAGTAGTATGGGTTAGCAGAACCCTGCCGACACTGGGGAGATAGGAGGGCGGCCTAATGCATTTGAATGGGGGAGGGGTTGCCTATCCCAGAGCAGAGGACACAGCCGACACTATGGAGATAGGAGGACATCGTAGATAGTAGAGGCCGGCTATCTCTTTGCATTGGGGAGGGGTTAACACAGCTGGGATAGGAGGAGAGGCCGGCCTATCTCTTTGCATTGGGGAGGGGTTAACACAGCTGGGATAGGAGGAGAGGCCGGCTATCTCTTTGCATTGGGGAGGGGTTAACACAGCTGGAATAGGAGGAGAGGCCGGCTATCTCTTTGCATTGGGGAGGGGTTAACACAGCTGGGATAGGAGAGGCCGGGAGGTGTTGGGTTAGAGTTGGAGATAAGGGACGCAGAAAAAGATTGAAAAAATTTTCTATCGGGAGGGATAGAAAGGAAGTGATTGAGTGATAAAAACTAGATAGGAGGCGTAAAGGAATGTTTGAGATTGCTGCGCCTATATCTGTTTGCGCTAGGGAAGGCTAACACTGCAGAGTTGGGAGGCTCGGGAAAGAAATTGCGTAAAAAATGCAGTGAGTAATTCTTCAGTACAAGAGTGTTAAAGGCTAGGGCAATGAGCATTCGGCCTTTGTATGGGGGTGTGGGGGGCAAAGCCCCCCACAATTAATAACTCTGCCTTTGCAGCCTATCTCTTTGCACTGGGTACAGCTAGAGGAGGAAGAAGAAGATAGGAAGAAAGCATTGGGGTGGGTTGGGTGTGGCGTCCAAACCGATACTGGAGGGTGGGGAGGCATGGGGTGGGTGGGTGCCTGTGTCACAGTACAGGGATGAACTGATGGGATGCCGGCCTATCTGCTATAGAAGAACCCTGACGACACTGCGGAGATAGGAGGCTAGCCCGGCAGTGTATTTTGGAGTTTGGAGGGGCGCCGACAAACTCAGAACAGAGGAGGAATGAGATAGGAGGAAAGCATTGGGGTGAGTGTGGGGTGTGGCGTCCAATCCTACTTACCTACATATCTAGTCTGAGCTCCATCACAGGACAAACACCCACCCCAACTCTAGCCAATCAGAATCGAGCACACATTTTGGATGGTATATAAGCCCTCAAAAATCGTTAGGAAAGGAGCAAGTTTTCTCAGCTCGTAATTTACCTGATCTTAGCTTTTGACATTAGCTAGCGATGGACATCTGCGACGGTTATAAGATTCAGGTTCAAGATTACGAAGGCTTGAAGTACATAGCGATAAGAAAGTTCTACCGCCACGGCAGCACTGCAAGTCTGAAACCTGGCGTCCCTGGCTTCAACCTGAATGTTTGCCAATGGGAAAAGCTGAAGCAACTGAAGCGGTCGCTCGTAGTGTCTGCTCTCAAAAGCGAGTGCAAGGTGGTGAAACTAGGCTTTGATAAGTTTATCGAAGTCAGGGACGGCATCATCTGGCTCAAGCGGCTGCCTGAGGACTGCTGCGAGGAATTCATGAAGCGTAACGCCGTACCGCTGACCCCACCGCTGTGGAATAAGCTGTGGCACAACGCATCATGGATAGACGGCCAGCTGTCGGCTCCCTTCAAGGACATGCGGACGAAGTACGAGCTGGAGTCAGATGAGGAAGAGCAGGACACGAAGCCCGTCCTGGAGGCCGAGAGATCTGAAGGCAATGGTGGAGACGGAGACGAGATCGGCTCGCCTAGAATGCTGCAGATCGACACCGAGGCTGCCACATCCACGCCGCTTCCCCTGGCTAGCGCTGGGGATGGACGGATCCCGTCTCGGGACTCGGACTTGCGGGAGGACCCGGTGTGGTACCAGTTCCGGGCGGCTGCGGCTGCGGCGGCCAGCGGTAGCAGGAAGCGCAAACAGCCGTTTCCACTTCGTCGGCAGGAGGCAATGAAGCTTACCAGGCTGCACTTCGATGAGTGACTGAACAGTGTGCTCTAATGCGTCTGACTGCTTTTGTGCTCAAATCAGCTGCTCAATTTGTAATTTTGACAGTGTTAAAAGCCAGCTACTTAATGTTTTTTCCCATTTATTCAGTGTTCACAATTGCTTCTGCATTTGTATGGTGCTGGTTGTTTTTCGACGCAGGTCGATTTTCTGTTACAGTGAATTACAAAAAACCTAAGAAAATGAATTGCTCATGCTAGAGAAAGCAAGCCTTCCGCTCTTTCACACTCAGCCTGCAGATTCGGCCCATCGTCTCTTCGCAGCATTTTGCCTCGAACTTGCGGCCTCCGAATGGCTGCAGCAGCAACAGTGGCGTCTGTCACAGAAGCTGTAGGACCGATCACATCAGCCTCAATGCTCTGCAGTGCAGACTGGATAGAGTCATGCCGCAGGCGCTTTCCTCCATGTTGCGGTGCAGCATCAGCAGCAGTGCGCTTTTTCGCCGCCGCGCCTTTGCGAGTGAGGCTGCTGGGCATCAGGAAGTCATTGTCGCTGCCAGCTTCTTCCTCATCAGGTTCTGGCCGTCTATTGATTACGTCCTCGAATACCTGGGTGAACACACCAGAACGTGCAGTTGGCCGCTCATTCTCAGCCCGCTGTTTTTGCTGGTCACGCCGCTGTTTCTCCTGTAGCTGCTTCGCAGCCCTGATGATTTTCCAGCGCTGGGCCTCCCTTTCCTTCTCCGTCGAAGGCACAATTTTATGCTCCTTGTGTTTGGCAGGCACCTGCTTGGCCTTCACCTGCTCCACGATGCCGCACTGGCTGCAGGCAAGCCAGCGAGTTACTTGGCAGGTGTTGTTGCTATGGTGTCGCGGGGAGACACCCCCAATTGTGCATGCTTCGCAGGTCAAGCACACCTCATAGAGGTCTTTGTGACAACTTTTAAATATTGGCGATTTCAACATTTTTCTAGACAGTGCTTGTGCTTACCAGGTGAATATTTGCATTCAAATTATGAATTTCAAGTCTTTATTTATATCCATAATCCAACCCCCCATACCCCCTCACCCCTTACACCCCTCCCCATTCATAATAAAATTAAATCAGCAAAAAAACCAACATTCAATTCATGTTTCAAGATCGCCGCTAAGCCGCCCCTTGGTAACCAAACGGAATCGAACTCATAAAATCAAATCGTCCCGGCGACCCTCAATCCCAAACAACCATTACACTAAACTGTTTTTGAGTTCACAAACTGTGAATTCGAAGTCATAAATTTTTTCATTTGAAAAATACCGCGCGGCGGCGTCGGCAGGGTTCTGCAAACAGATAGGCCGACACCCCATCTGTATATTCCCATGCCTCCTATCTCCACAGTGTCGGCAGGGTTCTGCAAACAGATAGGCCGACACCCCATCTGTATATTCCCATGCCTCCTATCTCCACAGTGTCGGCAGGGTTCTGCAAACAGATAGGCCGACACCCCATCTGTATATTCCCATGCCTCCTATCTCCACAGTGTCGGCAGGGTTCTGCAAACAGATAGGCCGACACCCCATCTGTATATTCCCATGCCTCCTATCTCCACAGTGTCGGCAGGGTTCTGCAAACAGATAGGCCGACACCCCATCTGTATATTCCCATGCCTCCTATCTCCACAGTGTCGGCAGGGTTCTGCAAACAGATAGGCCGACACCCCATCTGTATATTCCCATGCCTCCTATCTCCACAGTGTCGGCAGGGTTCTGCTATAGCAGATAGGCCGGCATCCCATCAGTCTATCCCTGCACTGTGTACACAGGCACCCACCAACCCCATGCCTCCCCACCCTCCAGTCTCGGATTGGACGACACACCCCACCCCACCCCAATGCTTTCCTCCTATCCCATTACTCCTCTGTTCTGAGATTTTCGGCGCCCCTCCACACTCCAAAATACACTGGCGAGATAGCCTCCTATCTCCGCAGTGTCGGCAGGGTTCTGCTAACTCCTACTACTTCAACGCAAAGAGAGACCTAAGTCAAAATATCAGAAGCGCATACAATCCTGAGCCGAGGCCGGACAACGTAATTTTGCGTCGCATTGAAAGTTTCCATAACTGAAAAACGAGCGAACATTTCTATTCAACGTCATTTGTCCTACAAAACATTAGAATTGCATTTGAGTCATTGCATTGTTTGCAAAATTTAAAGGCTGCATTTTCAAACTAAGGCTGTGACCTAGTAGACGGTGACTGCGGCGGCTGCCAAGCTGGCCAGGCTTACCAGGATGGCGGCGGAAACTCCGCCAGTTCTCTGGCCGTCACTAAACGGTCCGGGCGGACCGCTGTCGATGCTGCCACCGTTGCCGGCCAACTGGCAGTCGGGCGGGGCGAATCCTGGCGGACAGTGGCAGTGGCCGCGCGAGTTCACGGTGCCACCGTTTTGGCAGGTGACATTGCCAGCCACAGCGGCTTGGATACGAATCTCCGAGGCGGATTGGCAAGTTCTGTGGAAGCACATTTGCTCGCCGGTACGGTTTCCGCAACGCGCACCGTCTGGCACTCGATCGGGCGGCCCGGGTATCCGCGGATTGTAGCTGCAAATGGCAATGCCGCAAGTTTCTGGACCTGTCCCGGTTATATTCGGAACGCAGTTCGCCAAATTCTCAATCGGGTGCACAAAGGTGCCGCACGTTACCATATCACATTCCTTGCTTTTTTTCGGGCACCAGGAACTCTGCAAGCAGTGGAGAAGTGTGATGTGTTGCTAAAAAGTGAACTAGACAGCGAATCGGAATCGCTCAGGAAGAGATACAATAAATAGTGAGGTGAGCTTGACGGCTGACTTAAAAGGCAGTCAATATCGTTTTGCAGGAAAATAAGCAATTCAATCAAAGTGAATAAAATGGGTTAGTAGTTTTAAGAGCTTCCGAGAATGAGGGAATTCCTCTGACTCACGGCATCCCGTGCCGTCGGTCCCCAGAGTAACTGACACTGAGTCTGGGCGGAGCCGCACAGACCGTTGGCGCAGAAGTTGCTGCCGCACGGTGTCCCGTCTCTGGCAGCGAAATCGGCAGGGCAGGTTGAGTCGACGCCGTTACAGAATTCCGGCAGGTCGCATTGTCCTTTGGCGGCGCGGCAGACGGTGCCAGTCGGGTGCGGCTGACAGACCGTCAAGTCGCAGCAGCGCCCCGCGGCGCAGGCAGCGGATTCGGCCAGCTTGCAGGAGGTGGCGTTGCAGCAGTCGTTGCCTCTGTGAAACGATTGGTGAGCAGATAACTAACGACTTTTTTGCTACCTCTGACACAAAGCTCGAGACTTTGGATCTTGTTAGTTTCGAAATAGATGAAAGAGTTGTAGAAAAAAGAATCGATATTGCACGAAATTCACTTGGCACCGCCGAAGCTATTGCGCAGCGCTTCCAAATCATGTGTACAGCTGTTCAGTCTGTGGACTGAGTGCTGCCACTCCTACCGAAATTTCCACGCCAGCAGATGCTGCTAGTCAATTTACAGCTGGGTGAAATGACGCAATGAGGGAATTGACACAGGTTATTTTCTTCGGGCTGTGAATCGAACTCCCGAACTACTCACACGGATCAGTTGCCTTTCAATGTGCAGCAGTCACTTTTTGTAGGCACTCGTTTTTTAAAACACACACGACACACAAAACTCATAAAATAGCTCGTAGGAAGAATTGGCAGAGCACAAAATGAACAATTGCAAGAGAGCTGCGGGCAATGGCACATCATTTGGCGACACCAGACCTGCAGCCAGCGAGGAGACAATTCGGCCCATTTCGCTGACTCCTGAGCACACCTACTCACACAGGTGTGTACATCTGCAATCAATTTCTCATCATCAGGCAGTGTACACTGTCACTGTGCCTTGGAGGTTGGCCCCCAAAGGCGCAAATTGCACTACAAGCCCCAAGCCTACTCTCCGCGGCTGCGGCCCAAATGAATGAGGCCTCACCATGGAATCGAGCTCAGGGAGCTTGGTGCGAGAGGCAAGCGCTTTAGACCGCTCTGCCACTCACTCACCCCGCAAGTGGGATTCTACAACGTAATTAATAGGTGAAAGTAATTCTAACCTGAGTTGTTCGGCAGCCAAGTGAAAAGTGAAGAATCCCAAGATTGGGTCAGATTCAAGAAGTCAAATCCCAGTTGACTGAGTACCCTGACCTACTCATCAACGCCACAACCGGCCTCGCCGCCACAGTCGCAGTCCTCGCCGTCTTCCAGAAGGCCGTTGCCGCAGACCGCTGTTGGCCAATCCGCGGCTACTGGCAGGCGAAGCCCGCCCGGATAGTCAGCCTCCGGTCTCGGCCACAGCAGGCAGTGACGGACGCCGGAATCCAGGAAGTTCTTCAGGGCTTTCTTTGAGCAGTCCGACCAGCCGATGTTGTGCCACTTGCTGCGATTCAGCGTTTTGGGGTGCATCATGCAGGCCTCATTGGAGTCGTAACAATAGCAGGGGCCTTGGTATTTGTTATCGTAGTCGACGCCCAGGTTGTATGCCAGGTTCTGTGTCATTATCACCCCGGTGGTGTCGAAGTTGCCGGACTGATGAGCCTGGCGTGGGCAATCGGAGATATTCGTAATATATTCAATATTTTTATGTGAACCCAGATTTGGGAGCCTGCGGAGCAGTGATTAGGGAGACTGGGAACAGAGACTAGGGAGACTCGGGAACAGAGATTAGGGAGACTCGGGAACAGAGATTAGGGAGACTCGGGAACAGAGACTAGGGAGACTCGGGAACAGAGAGTAGGGGGAGTAGGGAGACTGGGAACAGAGAGTAGGGAGACTCGGGAACAGAGATTAGGGAGACTGGGAACAGAGATTAGGGAGACTGGGAACAGAGATTAGGGAGACTGGGAACAGAGACTAGGGAGACTGGGAACAGAGATTAGGGAGACTGGGAACAGAGATTAGGGAGGCTATGAACAGAGAGAAGGGAAACTGCGGAACAGAGATTAGGGAGACTGCGGAACCCAGTATAGTGAGGCTGGTGGGATAGATTTTGGGGAGGCTGTGGGATAAAGAATTGGGCGACTGGAGATCCAGCGAGGAATTGAAAGAGAGGGTACTGGTCTCCCAATTCATTTTAATGTAGGGATTAGTGTCCTCTGCTGGAAGCCAGTTTGCTAGTTACTTACGACGGTAAAACCACTGCACTTTCTCCATTTGCACATGCTATTCTTACTGGCTGCGCCTCCGTAGCTGTTGGTGTTGTCCCTTTCGCCTCTAAAATTTGAGTTGATAAAGGTTTTTCTATATTTTTTGTCTATGCAGACGTAATTTTTTTCCGACAGAAGTGTCTAGTAGATGGGAGTCTACTCGAGATGAATGAGAGTCTGGTAGGTTAAAGTATTGTCCATAAGAGAGTCTGGTAGACTGGAGTCTTTTGGATAAGAGAGTCTGGTAGACTGGACTCTTTTGGATAAGAGAGTCTGGTAGACTGGACTCTTTTGGATCAGAGTGTCTGGTAGACTGGATTCTTTTGGATAAGAGAGTCTGGTAGACTGGACTCTTTTGGATAAGAGAGTCTGGTAGACTGGACTCTTTTGGATAAGAGAGTCTGGTAGACTGGACTCTTTTGGATAAGAGAGTCTGGTAGACTGGACTCTTTTGGATAAGAGAGTCATTATCAATAAGATAGGTGTCTTTTGTAAGTCTTGTGTAGTCTTGTAAGTCTTTTGTAGAAGGCAATGTGCTATCGGCTGTGGTCTTGCACATAGACAGTGAGCACTCAAGGCTATCCAATCAGCTCACGTAAGTACGTGCACACAGTCGTAGTCCATGACATAGAAACTCTGCGTTGCTATTATATATTCATTCACTAATTCCAGCATGTACTTTACAGTACTAGAATAGAATGGAATAGAATTTGGCGAAAATTTGGCGAAACTGAAGTCAGGAACTGTACGGCTTGTGTGAATTTCCAGCGCGCTGACTACTACGTAGATGTCGAAGCGGCGAAATAACTGCAGAAATAGTGAAAAAATGCCTCTTATACTGCTCTCAGTACAGTGCGAAAAACAAACTGCAGCTTTATATATCCATAATATTTTATTTAGAATTTTTTAAGAGTTAAAAAATATAAAATGTATCATCTGTTAGACATGGGAATCACCTGTTAGACATGGGTATCATCTGTTAGACATAGGTTTCACCTGTTAGACATGGGTATCACCTGTTAGACATGCGTATCACCTGTTAGACATGGGTGTCACCTGTTAGACATGGGTATCACCTGCTAGACATGGGTGTCACCTGTTAGACATGCGTATCACCTGTTAGACATGGGTGTCACCTGTTAGACATGGGTATCACCTGTTAGACATGGGTGTCACCTGTTAGACATGGGTATCACCTGTTAGACATGGGTATCACCTGTTAGACATGCGTATCACCTGTTAGACATGGGTGTCACATGTTAGACATGGGTATCACCTGCTAGACATGGGTGTCACCTGTTAGACATGCGTATCACCTGTTAGACATGGGTGTCACCTGTTAGACATGGGTATCACCTGTTAGACATGCGTATCACCTGTTAGACATGGGTGTCACCTGTTAGACATGGGTATCACCTGTTAGACATGCGTATCACCTGTTAGACATGCGTATCACCTGTTAGACATGGGTGTCACCTGTTAGACATGGGTATCACCTGTTAGACATGCGTATCACCTGTTAGACATGGGTGTCACCTGTTAGACATGCGTATCACCTGTTAGACATGGGTGTCACCTGTTAGACATGGGTATCACCTGTTAGACATGGGTGTCACCTGTTAGACATGCGTATCACCTGTTAGACATGGGTGTCACCTGTTAGACATGGGTATCACCTGCTAGACATGGGTGTCACCTGTTAGACATGGCTATCACCTGCTAGACATGGGTGTCACCTGTTAGACATGGGTTTCACCTGTTAGACATGGGTGTCACATGTTTGACATGGGTGTCACCTCTTAGACATGGGTGTCACCTGTTAGACATGGGAATCACCTCTTAGACATGGGTGTCACCTGTTAGACATGGCTTTCACCAGTTAGACAAGGGTATCACCTGTTAGACATGTGAATCACCTGTTAGGCACTATACTCACGTTGTTGACGATTCCAATAATGCTCTGTACCGCATCAATCACAACCGATGAGCTACCGGAGTGCATCTTGTACTGCAATGAGAAGTGAGCAGCTGGACTATTACTCTAGTAAACTTTTGGACCTAAATAAGGCCACGTTTTTTCACATCGGAAACGCTAATTGTTTCTTAGGCCCTCTAGTATCCATGGTTACCCCAATGGCAAACAAAATATCTCTAAACTTTACGCATTCAACAACTATTAATTTAAATTATTTTAATGATTATTATATATATCGATAGTTATAAATAAAAATAATTATTTACTTATAAATTCGAATTTGCATGTACTGAATAATTCATCACCTAGTCACAGAAAAAAACCGGAGTGGGTCATATGAGTCCACGTTGTGCTTAATTTGCATAACATCTCGCACAGCATTAGAATCTCGAGCTACGAGCAAGCAAATCAGTTTGCAATATTAAAAACTGTACTTTACTTCGATGACCTGGCCTAATGTCTATGGTACACCCACATGACCTGGCCTAATGTCTATGGTACACCCACATGACCTGGCCTAATGTCTATGGTACACCCACATGACCTGGCCTAATGTCTATGGTACACCCACATGACCTGGCCTAATGTCTATGGTACACCCACATGACCTGGCCTAATGTCTATGGTACACCCACATGACCTGGCCTAATGTCTATGGTACACCCACATGACCTGGCCTAATGTCTATGGTACACCCACATGACCTGGCCTAATGTCTATGCTTCTCCCTCAAGTCTTTCCAAAGCTAGTCGCTACTGTTATTATATGCTATATTAACATCAAATTATAAATGTTACACTCACAAACCAATAATCAGCGATTATGTAGAGCTGCATAATGAATGGGCCGCCACTACTGATCACCTTCCTGCTCAGCTTTATGGACCGGGTCTCGGACTTTGCTAAGCGCCGGTGCCTCTGTATTTGAGTTTTGAACAAGCAAAGGCGAGTAGAATTAACGGAATTGATTCAGTCAGTCTGTCTGTGTTAGCTTGATCAGTCCATGGACTGGGTGCCGTCACACTCACTCAAATTTCTATCCGAGCTAATGCTGCTAATGCTGCTAATGCGGTTAGGAGTCCGAAGCTCTGCGCCAAAACCTCATGAGCATACGCTTTCAATGTTGGGTCACCAAGAAGCATAGAATTTGCAAAGCTAAGCCTCATCTATATAAATCTTGATTTTTAACTGGCTAACATGATCAAGCTGAACAGCAACTTGACACTTGAATGGCACCAGTCATAAATACTTTTGCTATTCTGCCCCATTCTATCTGTTGGTCAGCTTTATCAACAATGGGAACAGCCATCCATCTGACATTATCCTTAATCCTTGGGATATAGAATAGTGACTCATAGAATAATTAGTCACTTTCAAAATTGGGCTCTTGAACTCTATTAATCCAAATAATGGCTTACCTGTAATAAAACGCTGCCACCAAGCATTTTGGTCAGTTGCTGTGGACTTACTGGAAGTTATGGTGAAACCCAAATGCTTATTCATTGAGCATCTCAATATATTTCTAAAGTGATGTAAATGAAAGCAAAAATCATACTCACGTGCAGCAATCCGCTTATTCAGCACGTCATAGGCCAATTCCAATGCTTGACGCTGCTTCCAACCGACACTTGAAGGATACAAGTTGAGCTGGTACACCTGCCAGCTTGAGTCACGCAGCCGCATGCGATGCCCGGTGGCTTGAATATAGCCCAGGTGAGTGATGTTGATTGACAGCGTGCCACTGTCAATGAGGGTTGGATTCAGCTGCTCGGGTAAATGATCTGCATGGCTGTCTGTTCTGGGCTGTCTGTACTGGGCTGTCTGTTCTGGGGTGTCTGTTCTGGACTGTCTGTACTGGGCTGTCTGTTCTGGGGTGTCTGTTCTAGGGTGTCTGATCTGGGTTGTCTGTTCTAGGGTGTCTGTTCTGGGCTGTCTTTTCTGGGGTGTCTGTTTTGGGGTGTCTGTTCTAGGGTGTCTGTTCTGTGGTGTCTGCTCTGAAGTGTCTGTTCTGGACTGACAGTTTTAGGCTGTCTGTTCTGGTATGTCTTTTCTGACATGTCAGTTTTGGGGTGTCTGATTTGGGTTGTGTATTTCTGGGGTGTCTGATCTGGGTGTCTTCTGAGGTGTCTGTTCTCGAGAGTCAGCTCTGCATGGCTTTCTGTTCTGGGCTGTCTGTTCTGGGCTGTCTGTTCTGGGGTGTCTGTTTTGGGGTGTCTGTTCTAGGGTGTCTGTTCTGTGGTGTCTGTTCTGAGGTGTGTGTATCTGAGGTGTCTTTTCTGGGATGTCTGTTCTGGGCGTCTGTTCTGGGCTGTCCGTTCTAGGCTGTCTTCTGGGGCGTCTGCTCTGGGGTGCCTGCTCTAAGGTGTCTGCTCTGGGATGTCTGAACTGCATGGCTGTCTATTCTGGGCTGTCTTCTGGCTGTCTATTCTGGGCTGTCTTCTGGGTGCCTGATCTGGGGTATCTGTTCTTGGGTGTGTGTATCTAGGGTGTGTGTATCTGGGGTGTCTGATCTGTGGTGTCTGATCTGCGGTGTCTGCTCTCGGGTATCTGATCTGGGGCTTCTGCTCTGGGGTACTTGATCTAGGGTGTCTGATCTGAGGTGTCTGTTAATTCTGGTGTGTCTGATCTACATATCTGTGTGTTCTCGAGTGTCTGTTCTGGGAGTCCGTTCTCACCGCAGCAGGTCAGAGCAGAGTGACACAAGGCCTGGCTGAGTCACATTGCCCAACTGGGCAGTCCCAGACTCAATCGGCCACGCTGAGTAGTGGCACTGAGAGCGATGTCGCGATTTGGTGGCCCGGGATCGACTCCCCACGATTCGAACTGGGAACTCTTCAGGTCTGGAAAAGTATTTAACAAAGAGCTGCTACAAAGAGGCATGCAGCAATAGGTCGTATTCGAGCTTCATCAAAAAGTATAAAAGTGCATTTGTGCTTACCTTCCCACCGCCAGGTAGAATGAGAACCGGCGCAGCGATGGCATAGCAACAATCTCTAAGACCAAATTTCTGCCGATTTTCTGAAGCGGTAAAATCGAACTCACAATTTTGAAAACATTGAAACAATTTCAAGGCTCCGGTGTGTAACAGCTGGCACAGCCTTCTGTCGACAGGGGCAGCCTTCCACTGACAGGGCAACCTTCCACTGACAGGGCAACCTCCCACTGACAGGGCTTACCTTCCACTGACAGGGCTACCTTCCACTGACAGGGCAATCTGCCACTGACAGGGTAACCTTCCACTGACAGGGCAACCTCCCACTGACAGGGCAACCTTCCACTGACAGGGCTACCTTCCACTGACAGGGCTACCTCTCACTGACAGGGCAACCTCCCACTGACAGGGCTACCTTCGACTGACAGGGCTAACTTCCACTGACAGGGCTAACTTCCACTGACAGGGCAACCTTCCACTGACAGGGCTACCTTCCACTGACAGGGCAACCTTCCACTGACAGTGCAACCTTCCACTGACAGGGCAACCTTCCACTGACAGGGCAACCTCCCACTGACAGGGCTACCTCTCACTGACAGGGCAACCTCCCACTGACAGGGCTACCTCCCACTGACAGGGCTACCTCTCACTGACAGGGCAACCTCCCACTGACAGGGCTACCTTCCACTGACAGGGCAACCTCCCACTGACAGGGCTACCTTCGACTGACAGGGCTAACTTCCACTGACAGGGCAACCTCCCACTGACAGGGCTACCTTCCACTCACAGGGCAACCTCCCACTGACAGGGCTACCTCTAACTGACAGGGCAACCTCCCACTGACAGGGCAACCTTCCACTGACAGGGCTACCTTCGACTGATAGGGCTAACTTCCACTGACAGGGCTAACTTCCACTGACAGGGCAACCTTCCACTGACAGGGTACCTCCCACTCACAGGGCAACCTCCCACTGACAGGGCAACCTTCCACTGACAGGGCAACCTTCCAATGAGGCTCAACCACTCAACTCAACAAAGTTTCATATGTAGGCTTCACCTTCTAGCCTTTTGTTGGTGCAAGATTTTAACGCAATGAGGTTAGTAACAGTACGAGTGGTGGCATTTGATGACAGAACATATGCATCTGTTCCAATTCGCTCATCGTTAACGATTGTGCACACTCGCTTATATTTTAAGAATACCAACAATACCAAATCTCTAAAATGTTTTCTTACTAAAAAGGTTTAGTTCAATCATTTCAGATTTTGCTTACCCGGCTTGGCTGAACTTCCTGACCATCGTTGGCCTGAAATGTTCTCACTTTGGCCAGCAAGGTTAATGGCCTGGTTGAGTCCGCTGAAATTGCAGTTTAGAAAGCTAGAAATTCAGTGGCAATCATTGCTTTTGTAGCTTTCCAGCTTGTATTTTGTAAAATATGCTCGCTAATTACTTTTGAATTGTGTTGTCATTTCAAATAATGCATTTAAAACTGAGCACACTCAAAATAGTTAAAAGGATTGTGAGTACTCACCGATTGCGCAGTTGGAACACAGCAGGATGATAAATTTAGCAATTAATGTGGTACAAAGAAGGCTATGGAGTTCACTGGCATGACTTATTGGCATGTTTACACAAAAAGTTGTAGCGATTCAACCAGTGGAATAGTCAATCGTCAATATATATAAAATTCATGCAATTTGAAACCCGATGTATATAGTTTCAGGATTGGAAAGGCTCATAGACTAAAACAGCGGGCACGGAAAGTCGATTTGTGCCCGCTGCCGGGGGATTTCGTCTATGTCCAAAGCTCCGGAAAGCTGTTCATATTGCTGCATTGAAGAGAGACGTGGATGCACCGGACTAGAGCTGAGAGACCTGCAGTGTGATCTTATTCTGACTGAAACATGCTCGATTTCGATAAGATAGCAACAGGCGATATTAGTGGCTAGTACACCTTTTCGCATTCAATCTCAACAAAACGCGTATTCTATTTAGACAAGCTGCGTTCAA
This sequence comes from Macrostomum hystrix, assembly GCA_950097015.1. NCBI lineage: Eukaryota > Metazoa > Platyhelminthes > Macrostomidae > Macrostomum > Macrostomum hystrix. The sequence continues at coordinate 17,546,051 of CATNEN010000039.1, forward strand.
ATTCGTCAGTCTATATTTGGCTTACCGTTCCCGCATTCGCTTTAGTCAAACTCACATTCAATCTAGCCAGTGAAGCTTATTTTTGGACAACTCTTTACAACTCTTTTCACTAGATTTGGTTTCTCTACCAGCAGAGAAGAAGAAGGTCGCCACAGTTTTCCCTCCGGACATAATGCAGTAGCCGAAACCAGAGACCGAGTTGATTTGCGATCCGTCGGTGAAGCAGTGAATTTCACGGGGTTGGCCGTGGTCACGTACTTCCTGGCGAGGCGGAATGCTGGTTTTGAATTTTTGCGGTGGGCACAGCGTCGATGGGATTCCGTCGGAGAGAATTTTGAGACCTCCTGCTGCGTCCAGGTCCCGTAGGCTGAGGTCGCCATGGGGCTGGAGGTTCCGCTTGCTGAAGGCAAGTTGCTTCCGGATGGAGATGCCCGCGTCCAGAAGACGACGAGCCGTCTTCATCGCCTCCCCCTTGATAAAAAGATCTAAAGGGGGAAGGTCCAGGAAGGCATTCATGCCAGCGAAGGGAGTGGAGGGTGCCGCACTCATGATGGCTCGACAAGCACGGCCCTGTGCTCAGCAGCCAGGAGTGCTCTTCTTGCAGCCAGGAGTGCTCTTCTTGCAGCCAGGAGTGCTCTTCTTGCAGCCAGGAGTGCTCTTCTTGCAGCCAGGAGTGCTCTTCTTGCAGCCAGGAGTGCTCTTCTTGCAGCCAGGAGTGCTCTTCTTGCAGCCAGGAGTGCTCTTCTTGCAGCCAGGAGTGCTCTTCTTGCAGCCAGGAGTGCTCTTCTTGCAGCCAGGAGTGCTCTTCTTGCAGCCAAGAGTGCTTATCATCATCATCATCAGATGAGTGCTCTGTCTCGAGGTGAGAGCTATGATTATTTCTAGACTGGAAAAGTAGCAGCATAAACTGAGACGTAAGAATTCAAATCTGCGTAGCATGAGATATCGTGGTGATAATGAAAGGCACTCCAAAATATATCTCAAGTGATGAGTTCGAGCTCTATTTAAAAGTTTGAGTACAGCATCAGTTTCTCATAAGAAATCTATATCTGTCTAAATGTTTGCCGATTTTTTCGAGCCCAGGAAGTTTGAGGCAAAGTTTGAGTCCACCAGATTTACCTGCCTGCTAAGTAGTAATTTTCTGTTTATAGACTTAGAACGAACTTAAATAAACGCCCAAATCCAGACATCAGATCCATCTATACAATTTCCAATGGACTGCTTAGAGTTTTGCACATGAAAGGAAAAATAATAATCATTCCATCTTATATTCTGACACTGAACCATCACCGCTTCGTAAATATATTTATTTCAGTAGTATAGCAAATTAGCTAAGTAAAAAATAAGAAACAACCTCGGAAAAACTTTAACAATCGCGCAAATGATCGAGTACGGAATAAAAATACACAACACGCTTGATTAAGGTTGAAGAAATTGCATAAATGAGAATAGAAAATCAACATTGGCAGGCATGGGTAAATTGCTAATGTTCTGTCCTTAAAGGCTTCCAAACGACTGATACTAGAGTATAGGAAAAATGGAAGCTACTATTTCCATTGAATATTCAGTTGTGCTGATAAAAGATTGCTAGGATTAAGCAAAAAATAAAGACCAAAAAGAAAGCCTTAAATTCCAGCAAGCATAGGCCCAAAGTTCAAATGAAGCATGCTCTCAGCATCCGAATACATCATAGTGGAATAATTATGATGCGATTGCCCTCAAAAGTAACTGTGTATCCGTTGCCACTAGCGCTTGGCAGTTGAAAAACAACTCCAGTGGTAGGGAGCGTCAGAAGTGCGGCCTGCTCTGCATCATTTGCACCTTGAATAGCCGTTGCAGGCTCACCTGAATAAGCACAAACAGCAGCGTCAGCAGATGTAGCTCCTGCAGAAGCAGCTCCAGCAGAGGCAGCGCCAGCAGAGGCAGCTTCAGAAGAACCGGCGGCACCAGAAGCAGCTCTAGCAGAGGCAGCGCCACCAGAGGCAGCGCCACCAGAAGCAGCCAAAGTGGCTTCCCCAGGCTCCATCTCATCGCCGCCTTCCTCCAGCATCTCCTCGCTGTCCTCTTCCACAATCGCCTGCCACAGATGTAGCTGCTTACAGGCAATCTCCTTGCTGGCTTCCCGGGGCTGGGCCTGTTGATCTGGCTCCATTATCCCAGCTTCTGCGAGAACACGCTCGAGAACTCCAAAGCTGACATCCAGACATATATTATCTACACAGGGTTCCACTGAAGCAGCCGAGATGCATGCTGGAGCAACCGAGTTCGAGGTGCTGATGGCAGTTGCAGTTGCCACCTCCAATGGTGAAGAAAAGGCAGCCGCTGCAGCTGCTGGAGGCTCGCTGTCCGCCCTCCTCCTCTCAAGTGTGCAGTCAATAACTTGGCTGAGGTGTGCCGAGGGGAGACTACTCGACTTCGGCTGCTGCTGCTTCTGTTGCTGACTTTTCTTCTTCACCTCAAGCTGCTCTCTTTGCAACTGCCTTTTAGCAGCCCGAATAATCCTCCACCTGTTGGCCTCCTGCTTCTTTTTATCGGAGCTCACGATGGTGTGGCCGCGGTGGTAGCTTGGAACTCTGCCGCTTGCAATTCTCTCCACGTTGCTGCACTCGTCGCATGCTAGCCAGCAGGAAACGCGGCACAGAGGATTCTCATGGTGTCGAGGTGGAATGCCTCCGAGCTGGCAGACTTCGCAAGTCAAACAAATTTCAAAAAGCTCATTGTCTCAGCTTGAAAATATCTTTTTTGTTGTCATGATAGCGAGTTAAAATGAAAATGCGGAACTATTCTTAGTTGTCTTAAGCAAGAAACGGATTGTGTGGATAGAATGTATGCAAAAATTTTTATTTCGCCTCCTTAATATACTTGTTTAAAACTCCCCGCGGCCGCCATTTATGGCTACTTATATGAATTTTTGTTGTGCAGCATACCTATTGCGAGCCAACTTAACAACAACAACAGTGCCTGCGCACCAGTGCGCCAGCACAGCTATCAACCCCACAACAATCCAGAGCCCTACTCGATCTCGAACCCCAAATTATCAGACTGGCCTCAATAAAGCGATTGGGAGGGTCACCTTCCAATTAACCAGGGCAGGCGGACCAATTGCAAACAGGTAAACAGGTAGGCACTAGGGAGGCCTACCTGTGATGGAGCTTAGACTAGATCTGTAGGTAAGTAGGATTAGACACCAAACCCCACGATATAATAATGTCTTGCATCAAATTTTTGAGAGACGATTGCTCAGATTATACGTAAGGTGACCGTGTGAGCACGAAAGTCGAACAATCACTGACCTCAATTATCCGTCCCGAATATACCCACATTTTCAGTGGTTGTAATATAATATATCATTTACTACCATATTTTGTTTTCTCCATCCCTCAACACCATAATAGAAAAAAATGTATCGTGCCGATGGTAGTAAACAAGTAAACCTAGCACCCAACTGGCCCGTTAGTTTCCAAAACAAGCCATAGATCAAAGCTTATCCGCCGCTCCAGCATAAGCATAAAGTTACTTGAGCTGTGTTTATAAACAACTTTTATCATTACACTTTAATGCGCTTATTTTAATTTTTTTGTACAATATTTTAGTTGCTATCTACAGATTTTATTAGCTTTCTTGTTTTTATAGATAACCTCCTTTTCAGAAGCTGTGCGGCGAACTCGACGCGGAGTGGGGTGCTCTCAAGTGGACAAAGAGATTGGCCAGCCTCTCCTCCAATCTCTGCTGTGCTAGCTGTACCCAGTGCAAAGAGATACGAGCGTAGGCTGCAAAGGCAGAGTTATTAATTGTGGGCTTTGCCCCCCACACCCCCATACAAAGGCTGAATGCTCATTGCCCTAGCCTTTAACACTCTTGTACTGAAGAATTACTCACTGCATTTTTTACGCAATTTCTTTCCCGAGCCTCCCAACTCTGCAGTGTTAGCCTTCCCTAGCGCAAACAGATAGGCGCAGCAATCTCAAACATTCCTTTACGCCTCCTATCTAGTTTTTATCACTCAATCACTTCCTTTCTATCCCTCCCCATAGATAATTTTTTCAATCTATGTTTTCTGCGTCCCTTATCTCCAACTCTAACCCAACACCTCCCGGCCTCTCCTATCCCAGCTGTGTTAACCCCTCCCCAATGCAAAGAGATAGCCGGCCTCTCCTCCTATCCCAGCTGTGTTAACCCCTCCCCAATGCAAAGAGATAGGCCGGCCTCTCCTCCTATCCCAGCTGTGTTAACCCCTCCCCAATGCAAAGAGATAGGCCGGCCTCTCCTCCTATCCCAGCTGTGTTAACCCCTCCCCAATGCAAAGAGATAGGCCGGCCTCTCCTCCTATCCCAGCTGTGTTAACCCCTCCCCAATGCAAAGATATAGCCGGCCTCTCCTCCTATCCCAGCTGTGTTAACCCCTCCCCAATGCAAAGAGATAGCCGGCCTCTCCTCCTATTCCAGCTGTGTTAACCCCTCCCCAATGCAAAGAGATAGGAGAGGCCGGGAGGTGTTGGGTTAGAGTTAGAGTTGGGTTAGAGTTAGAGTAGGCAACCCCTCCCCCATTCAAATGCATTAGGCCGCCCTCCTATCTCCCCAGTGTCGGCAGGGTTCTGCTAACCCATACTACTCTGTTAGACACCCAATACTGTTAGACACCCAATACTGTTAGACACCCAATACTGTTAGACACTCAATACTGTTAGACACCCAATACTGTTAGACACCCAATACTGTTAGACACCCAATACTGTTAGACACCCAATACTGTTAGACACCCAATACTGTTAGACACCCAATACTGTTAGACACCCAATACTGTTAGACACCCAATACTGTTAGACACCCAATACTGTTAGACACCCAATACTGTTAGACACCCAATACTGTTAGACACCAAATACTGTTAGACACCCAATACTGTTAGGCACCCAAGACTGTTAGACACCCAAGACAAGAAATCTTATCTAAGACGGTGTCACATGTCTCTCAAGTCTCATCAATATATTTTTCCACTCTCATGCCTCTCTCATTTCTCCCCTTTACTTTTATGTCCGTCTCACCTCTCCCCTGTGTCTTCTAAGCGTGTCTCAATGTCTTGTTGCCAAGGCCTCAATGTCTAATCTTTTTCTTTGTGCCTCTTCAGTCTTGTCAGGCGTTGCTTCCGCAGCATCGTCTTTGCAAAGTGGTGGTAAGAACAGTGTATAGACAATCCCATGAGCATAACTCATTGTGAGGCCCCACCCAGACACTTCAAAATCCTGTCCCTCCGCTCTCTATTACTATTCGGGTTGATTGGAACTTAAAAGTGCTTTTTCAATCACGATTCGGAATGTGCGATTCAGGATCTGTGATTTGGGATCTGAGGTCTGTCGAATGAGATATAGGATCTCGGATGTAGGATCAGCGTATCCCATATTGGATGTATTTTCTGGGATATGGGATCTGTGGCATAGGATGCGGGATCTGAGGTGCGGAGGAATCTGAGAAAGAACGATTTGGTGTGATTGAAGAAAAGTCACTAGCTTTCGTTAACCTGGCTCTGTCTAAAAAGCCTGTCAAATATGGGCCCATGGGAAACATACATTCGATGCTTGTAAAGTGCAATGCTTCTTTGTTAGAGAGAAACTCCAATAATATAGAAATATTTCTAATAGTACAACACAAAAGTTAATCTCAGAATAGTCATGCATGAAAAAAGCAAAGTAGAGCTGAAATTTGCCATAGACAAAAGGCGGGCACCCTGTGTCAGCCAGCGCTGCCATAGACCGAGCCGGCTCGGACCTGTACTTTCTGCAGCATATTGAAGGGGCAGCGGCCCGAAACGAAGAATCAAATCCAACAACTGACAACACTCGACTAAGCATTCTGGCCGATTCTACTCAGCCGTTGCAAACCTGATCAGCAACTCAACTGCCACCTGCCAGCTAATCGACCAAATCTAACTGGGCTATTCGGAATCGAAGCTGGCAATCATGACGACTATGAAGCTGGTTATTGTTGGCGTGTTTCTTGCACTTGGAGGCATTCAGCTGGCTGATTGTATTAAATGTATCTCGTCGTGGAATCGTGACGTAACATTTGATGAATATAAGAATGCCGGCCATTCTACTATAGATTGTACTAGAGCTCCTGCCAACGTCACCAAGTGTTACGTGGAATATCAACCTAATGAAAAAAGGAACCAAGTGGTGAGCGACCGAATGAATTAAACTAATTTAATTAGCATATTAATTCGAAATCATAAAGCAACAGTTTTCCCAATAAATTTTGCCCTATGCGGAAACTTTTTTAGTTTCTGAAATATGGTTGCGGCGCCTGTACCTCTACAAAATATTGCAAAGACTGCACGGGTGATAACTGCAATAAAGCGAGTGTGTTTAACTTGACCAATGATCTAGAACGTGATCTGGTACCATGCATTTTCTACATGGAAGTGTTTAGGGATGTGCCTGGTCAACGCGTAAGAGTGGATGGTCCATATGAAATGTTTTGCCCTCCATCAGAAAGGTGCTTTAAAACGGTTGCTACAAATTCTCTACCCGAATGGCATATTAAAACCCTCATCGCCTGTGAAAAGGCGGTTAAAGGCACTCACAGAAATTGGCCTAATAGCCATCTTTTAGAGGGCGACAGCTACGAATGTACACCAAACCCAGAAAAATCTGCTTGTATCCCAGTTATAGAGCCTTTCTCCTTCTGGGATATATTCAGAATTATTGGATAACCGCTACGAATGTAGACCAAACGCGGAAAAATCAGATTGTATCCCAGTTATTAGTGATTAGTCTCATCTAAGCTGATTCTGCGACCATTCTGCAAAGTCTCTCTTATTGCGCTTACCGTTTTTTTTTCTATGTCAGCTTATTTCACTTGTCTCGCTAGAAAATTAATGAGGTCTTAAAAAGCTCGCTGCTTATTTAATGTTTAACTTAACAGACTCCTTCAGCTTTGCTACACTCTAATATTTCTAACACTAACAGATTATTCAAAAGTAGTGGCACAAAGCCAGACACAACAGCTAATCGATGATTTTTTTACGCAAACCATCCCGTATTAATTTTGCAGCGCAACTAATGTTTTATGCATGCGTTTTAACTTCAATAGAGCTATTTTTTAGTTGCACAGAGTATAACAATAAAATAGAATGAAAAATCATTTTTGGTTTTAGTAAATTTCACTAGCAAGTTTTGCCCCTATTCAGGGAGCAGAAAAGTTTTTAATTCGTCTAGTACATACTTTTTAGCAGCTGTATTTTCAGTTTTTTAAGCTATAATGATGCCCCAGTTGACAATGATCCCCCAGTTGACGACGATCACCCAGTTGATGATGATCACCCAGTTTACAATGATCCCCGGTTGACAATGATCCCCCAGTTGATGATGATTTAACCCAGTTGATGATGATCACCCAGTTGAGAATGATCCCCCAGTTGATAATGATCCCCCATTTGATGATGATCCCCAGTTGACCATGAACACCCATTTGATGATCACTCCAGATTGATGATGATCACCCAGCTGACAATGATCCTCCAGTTGCCAATGATCCCCCATTTGATGATGATCCCCAGTTGACCATGATCACCCATTTGATGATGACTCCCAATTGATGATGATCACCCAGCTGACAATGATCCCCCAGTTGACAATGATCCCCCAGTTGATAATGATCCCCCAGTTGACAACGATCCCCAGTTGACAATGATCACCCAGCTGACAATGATCCCCCAGTTGACAATGATCACCCAGCTGACAATTATCACCCAGTGGACAATGATTCCCCAGTTGACATTGATCCCCCAGTTGACAATGATCCCCCAGTTGACAATGATCCCCCAGTTGACAATGATCACCCAGCTGACAATTATCATCCAGTGGACAATGATTCCCCAGTTGACATTGATCCCCCAGTTGACAATGATCCCCCAGCTGACAATGATCATCCAGTTGACAATGTTCCCTCAGTTTACAATGATCCCCCAGCTGACAATGATCATCCAGTTGACAATGTTCCCTCAGTTTACAATGATCCCCCAGCTGACATGATCCCCCATTTGATGATGATCCCCCAGTTGACCATGATCACCCAGTCGACAATGATCGCCCAGCTGACAATGATCACCAGATTAAATAGGAATTGCTATAGAGGTTTTATGCTATGTTTGACCCACTGCCAAAAGAAAACGAGAGCATATATTAGTGTGCCACAATCGTCAGATGGTACATGCATTATCGCTCTGTCGCCTGGCGCAAGTGGCACCGATCCAGCTTATCTATAGACATAGCGGCAGCCTTTGAAAGTCACCCCATACAGGCCTATCTCGACAATGAGGAGATTTTGACGCTTTCCAGCGATGCGAGTTCGACCACTTCTCTAGCTCCTACTGCGACTAGAATATATCTCCAGACTAAATTTAAATTGTAAATTTAAATCAGTAAATCACTGAATGTGCACACAAATTTTATTTCCTAGCTCTCACTGATCAGTAAAACAGTAAGTATATGTATTGTAAATATGTTATATCTCAAAACTAAACATTCGATTATACAAACCGAACATTTAACTTGCTGCACTACTAACGTTTAAATACGAGTAGTATTTCAAGCATGTTAGGTTCTGTACAGTAGATCAAAAAAGGACCTTTGCGGACTGGAATCGGACTGTTGGAATTACACAATTTTTCAATTTTTAAATGCATAAGTAGCTGAAAAAAGCCTCTTAAGGCGTTTTTAGCAGCTAACTCAGCTAGTTTTTTATGCAACATCGTCCTCCTCGTCGCCCTATTGAGGACTCAAAACGTGTGACGTATTTGAGTAAGTCAGTAAGTCCAGCGCGGCGGCAGTTCAGAGTTCAATTCCAATTTCCGTGGCGTAGCGGTAGCACTTTTATTCTGGGTTATTCACTGGGACACACGACAAGCAATGTGGTTAAAGTAAAGGTGCAGGAGCTCAACGATTGCGGCGAAAACGAAGACAGCGGAGGATAGCAGAGTGGCAGTACAGAAGTGGTGGTGGATAACAGTAATAGCACGCGAACAGTGATAGTGACGACAGAAAAGTCAGAAAAGTGTCAGAGCTGGGCCAGGGGACAATGAACAAGGCGAGGTGCGGGACGGCGCGGCACGGGGGCGCGGAAAGGAACGGCGTGGTGGAGCGCGAGCAGGCCTAAAGCCCTTAGTTAAATAACCTAACAACCTGCAGAACAGGGCGATCGATAAATCTAGAATCTGGCCCCAGCCAATGAGCGTGCAAGCTCACTGGTCTGGGTCGATGACATTGAGACACTAGCAAAAAACAAGTTGGGGCAGCGCGTTGTACTTTGGCGTTTACATACAGTAGCAATGTAGGAATCATACGAAATTGCAACAATAATTGAAAACGTAATTATATTAGTCAAACGGCCCAAATTAGTACCTTATAACATTAAACTTCATTGGAGCGCTTGCAACAAGTGACAACGTCACAAACGGACCGCGGACGCGTCGGCCTTTTGCGGACTAAAATCGGACTGTACGAAGTACACATTTTTTCATCTTTTAAATGCATTTATAACTGAAATCAAGACCTCTTAAGACGTTTTCAGCAGCTAACTCGATTTTTTTAGCTGAGCTGACGAAGGGTAAGATCAGACCTTAGGGCTCGAAAAGACGTCCGGCGGACGATGTTTTTAACACCGGGTTAGATAGGCTCCTGAATCTTCCACCTTGGACCACTGTAGTATAACTGTAGCTGTGTAGCTGTCTCCTTGTCTTTCATATTAATGTGGAATTAATAAGGCCCGCAAATTAAAATTGCATAATTAAATACTCCATGATTATATTTTAATGAGACTTTGATTTCATTTTCGTTGAACTTTTACCTGTAAGACTTATATTTCCAGATTCTTGAAGCCACTAGTATCGATTGTGCATTGATAATTAATAATTAAGTTAAATTGGACGAAAAAACAATTTACCATGGCGTGTCAAGGGTTAAATAGATTAACGTGCTTTAATTAAATTCAGCGCTTAGATTGATGCAGCCATACACTTAATTCTCACGTTGCCTTGGTAGTTGGCACTAAATGGCGCGAATTGCAAGACAGTTACCCCCCAAAGCCTCCTCCTTGCGGCTGCGACACAAATTAATTGTGTGCCGACCTCACCGTGGAATATCGAGCTCAGGGATCCTTGTGCGAGAGGTATGCTAAACGCTCCGTTACTCTCCGCGGCTGCTCCCCAAAAAATTTTGAGATCATTTGAGATTGAGATCCAAGCCACATTAATTGCTACTATTTTTGTTTCACTTTTTTATTGATTAAAATAGAACCTTTGGTTGCGTCGGACATAGCTGCGACTGTACGCCTAATTTCTATGCATGCTATTCACTTGCAAAAAGCGAGAGTATAATAAAACTCCAATGAATCACCAAACCGAAAATTATAGTCGATTAAAAAAAATAACAGTAAATGTTTAAAGTCTCGAAATTCGATCTAAGCATTCAAATACGAAACTAAGCGATAAAAGTGAAAAAAAACTTGTCACTAAAGCTAAGACGAAACTTATAGAAAGCAACTTGCATCAGCACTAATAACTGGTAAATGTGTAAAAAGGAGCTAAAAGCACTTTTGTGCTTTCAAAGTGCAGATCAACTAAGGATGAGATAAAAAACAATAAGATGGCAACGACTCAACGAAGAAGAGAACTAGCTGCTGGTAAGTGGTTGCTGACTGCGCTCAGCATAGAGAAACTATATTTTAACTGACAGAAAAACACTTTAACTTAGTGATCAACAGCAAAAACGACCTAAACTCAAAAAAAAATATTACACAAGCCTTATGAGAAGGTAAAGGTATTTTTAAACAAATGTAGCTTCTTTACTCTAAAATGTGGTGGTGGAGAAAAATGAAAGCTCATATACGAAAGGTTCATTTGCACATGCACTGCAAAAGCACAATAGCAAGTAGCATGCATGAGCAAACGGTCAGAAGTCGAGAGTTCTAGGCCACTAGAAGCTCCTGAAAAATTAAACATACCCAAACGAGGTATGTATTTAAAAATTCCTTGGATAACTGTTGTTACAATTTCCACTGTCGCGATATAAAAATTAGCTCGGAAGAATCGTGTGCAAATGGTTAAAATGTCCGAAAAAGAAGTCTTTATGAGCCCCTTTCTTCTTATATCGCCATTCTGTGCAGACTCTAGGCCTCAGAGTACAGAACCGTCCCCTGGCTGTTCAGGGCATCGGCGGACTCAAAGTCCTCTGCGGCCATTCGTCTGGATCGACGCAGCAGCTCGTCCAACTTCTTTGACACCGCATCGTTGGCGGATGCGGAAACTCCTCGACTGTTGGCCTGCTTGGTCCGGTCAAACTGGATGCTGGCCCCGCTCCAGTTAATATCATCGCCCAGAAGCTCCTCCTCGATGTCGTCCTGAATGGTTTCAACTATTCGTGTCTGCATTCGATACCTCATTCTGCGGAATCTGTCGGCCTGTCTAAGAATGAAACGCTCGTGATTTCTGCCCAGCATCGACAGGCGCTTGCGAGCATCCTCGGGATCGAGTTCGGCATTTGAGTTGCAGGTGCGCTTGAAGCACTTCTGCAGTGCGGACCATAAAATGCCCAGAATGTTGAGAGGCGGAGGCCACGAACTCAAGCGGCAGTAGTCGATTAGCAGTTCATGCCTCAGTGCCAGCCATAGCAACTGCCAGCGCTTCTCTGAACGACTGACCGTATTGCTAAGCTTCGCTATGAGCATATTAAACATGACCAAATTGACGGTGAGAAGAAAAGCGATGAGTACAAATCGCTTATAAAACAGCCTAGCAGATGCAAAGTAGCAGCCGTCGTTAGTGCCATAATGATCGCAGCCTTCTAGAGCGTCGATTTGAAAGTCGCCAAAAGCGGCCAGTAGCGGTCTGGTGTAGATTTCAAATAGGATGCTGTCATTGCGTCGCTGTATGCTCGAGCCGTCAAACCGATAGCGCCCAACTGTTAGCAAGGACATAAAGATCGTGCCAAACGATACGATCATCAGGAAAAGAATCGTCACAAATGGCATCAAATCCCTGTAGAATATGTAAGGCAGCATGACTATGTTGACACCGATCGAGCGGGAAAATCGTAGAATTTTTAGAAAGCGCATACTGACCATGAATAGAGCATGGGACATGAGTATTTTATAACAAAAGTGTGTGTACGCCGATTCCATGTCTCCTATGGCGGTGGCGTCAGGGTCATCAAGTTCACCCCACTGTCCAAAACGAATCACCGCCTTGTACGACAAGGCAGCCATGAGGAAACTGATGTTAAGTAGATCGTAAACATTCCAGATATCAAACAGATAGGATCTGAAGCCCTCACTAATGGTTGTCGAACGAATGTAGCACTCGTGGCCCTCCTGAATCGCCAGAGTGAATAGAAAACAGATCAGAACAATGTCAGTCCAGTTCCATCTGATAGACGGAAACGTCAGACTCGTGATAAGGATCGCAATGTAGAATACAGTCGAAGCCGCGTACAGAATGAGTCTCCTTCTTGGACACTGGAGGTGCCTCTTTAGTCTTTGGACGAGGTTCGGCTTGCCACTCTGGCTCCTATCAACTAGGCGAACCGCTGACTCATAGGCGTGGTTGGAGTTGTTGTTGTGATACTCTGGCGGCTCGTGCCACATCTTCTCAACAAGCTGCTGAATGCATTCTGCGCCGTAGAAATCGACGTATTCGGACTTTCTGATCAGCTCTAGAGTCGACAGGCTCTGGTTCAACTCTTTGCCACGCTTCAACTCCATCTTACGGACGAGTCGTTTTGAATGGGGTAGAGCAGACTCGCGACCTGTGCCATCGTGAGTTCCCATTTTGCCTAGCAGGTATTCAAAGACGAGGTCGGCCTCTCGGTCACGGCAGCCACGAAACAGGATGTCGATTGCGTTAATGGCGACTTTTGCCGAGAATGCCTTGACGCTTCTTAGCTCTGGGTTTGCGTCCCTGATTGGATAATAATTGATAAGGTGCTCTTCTTGAATGAGTCGATTGCACCGAATGATCGCGCTTACAGCTGTGGGAATCAGGTCGAACTGTCGAGTAATCAGTAAGGCCTTCGCCATTGTGCATCTGCCAGTGATAATGGCTAGGTCGACCATTGAAAGCAGCCTAAAGTAAGTTGTCGGCTTATCTAATTTGCGTAGGAATACTTTGCCGTTGTCACGATAAGAAAATAGAGGTCTTCTGGAAACAGCGTTGCTTTGCCGCCGATCTAGGCTAAGGCCCTCAAAAGTCCACCACATGAAGTCTACCTTGACTCCGAGGCGCTCTTTGATGGGAACTTCAGCCTCCATTTCCGGCAGTTCCTCCATCACATTAATAAAGAACTTTATAAAGTCTCGGTCGGGAAGCACTTCGTCTATCGCTTCGCCACTCAGGTGGAATCCGTATAACTTCGGATTTTCAATGGCTCTTTTCCAAAATGTAGAACGAATCAGAGCCCTGTACTGCGTTGCGCTATCATTTTCAAAGCACATGTACATTAGCGACTTGACATTCATCTCATCCAGTGACGTGAGACCACGGTACTTTTGTGATTTTTTAAACAGACGCCAGGCCTCGTCTAGTTCTGCATCCGCTGCAGATTCCGTTGCGGCTCCCTCGGTGCGCTCGCAGTCGCCCTCGCAATTGTCCAGAGCGCCCCTCACAGAGTCAACGCAGGCAGCATATTCCAGAACCCAAGACCTGCCGAGTGGACCAGCTCTACCCTCAGCGCCGTCACTGACGATTTGGAAAGCGCAGAGAATGGCTTCCTGTCTGTCAGGCTTGGCAAATACAAGGTCGATGCACGTTGCGCCATTCCGTGTGCAGTCCTGCAGGCTGAAGCCACGCTGCATCAGGTACGCCATACTTTCTGAATGGCCACCGTTGCAGGCAAAGTGCAACGCAGTCCACAGCCCGTATTTAAATGTTTGAGGCTGCAATTGAATGTGACGCAGAGTTTTCTCTTTTCTATCCATCTCCTGGTCGTCGATGGGTCCTCCAAGTACCATCTGTGAGTCAAACTCAGCTGGCTCGTTGTGGTAGAGGATTAAGTGCAGCCCACTGCCTGGAGCCATCTCTTCAATCTGGTGCTTCATCAGGAACTGAATGCTGTTGCTGCTGGCGCAGATGTGAGCAACATCCATACCGTAAGAATTGACTAGCATCTCTTCCCATGGCACCGAAAACGACTCGCTGTACAGCTTCAGCTCTCGAATCAGAAGCTTTTGTCGGCGCAGTTGATCACTGTCTTCGTCATTTTCGTTCTCGCTTTGAAAGTCTCTATCGGTTGGTAAATCCGCATCTTTGTTACCCCGCTTTAACATGTAGAAAAGCGGTGTGAAGTGCTTGTGGTCCTCCTGTCTGGGGTCCACGAAGACGGAGCCGGACATCAGGGCTTGCAGGACGTACCTAGCTACACAGAAATCTTCGCAGCTAGGGCAGACCTTTCCAAAAGCAATGTGCAACAGGTTCTGTCGACGCTCTGTAGTGTTATAAAAGACTGCCGATGAACGGGACTCCCTGAGTGCCAGCTGCAGCAGGTAAATTAGCACCCTGTCTGGTTGATAGCTCTGCTCGTCTTGCGTGTCGATGCTTGTAGTTGGCGACGCACGCGGATGAACCCCAACTTCCAGGCTCATCGACAGAGCGATGAGTAGCGCGTTTTCTCGATTCTCGTTTCGATGACTCAGCAGCTCTGTCACTGTTAAATCTGTGTACTCACAATTCTCGCAAACCCCAACTGCATGCAGTGAGTGCTCTGCAAAGTACTTAACGAGGCTCAGGTCGCCAGTCTTGACGGCCAGAATCAGCGGTGTCTCTTTGCTGCGGTTGGTTTTCACTTCACCGTTTTGCATGACAAGCCGCAGCAGCTCAGCCGATCGTATCTGCCTGTCGATTGAAGCCATGGCGTTCGGGTTGCGCTGAAGTCTCCGGGCGTCCTTGATGCGTACCTCCAAAGCGGCGATGAGAGTTGTTGCAAAAGCTGACCGGTGTCATACAATGAAAGACAGGCTTTTTGTACCACTAATCATTAAGCGCTACACGTATAACTCTAAATTTGCGCGAGTAGTCAAGGACGTTTTATTACTCCAAGCTATATTTTAAGCTCACCTGAATTGTCAGCTAGAGTTCCGGAAGATTCAAAAAAGCTCATTTTTTGTTTGTCGATTTATTTGACTTTTGCATGCTTCCGTGCTATTCCAGCAAAAACTCTGCAGTTCTGTCTCTCTCCGATGCCTAATGAATGCCAAATGTGTCAATTTATATATTTCATTGCTCTCCCAAGCATGCTTTTTCTCAGTTGCTGGTCTCACTCGACAACAGATGAGGCACAATAGCTGCCCCCAGTCTACTCTATTCTTTGTGTTAAAAAGCAACTTTGACCTCGTAAACAGCTCACAAAAGGTAGGAAATCTAAGTTGAGAAACTTTTTGGCACCCAGACAAATAGCTGTTCTGCCTGTACAGGTATCGACTCATATTGTTTTATTTTTGGAAAAAAATAAGCATGAGCCCTCGGTGTATTTACCTGATGTCGATACAAAGAAAGATAGCAAATGGCGCAAGACAAAAAACAGATGAGCATTGCTACACCATAAACTGAACAGCTCTTCAATCTGAGTTAAGCTAAAATATAGTTTTTGAGAAGCCACCCTGTTGTAAAAGCACCTAAGGCGCGAGGAACTCAATCATCACGCTACTGGCCATAAAAATGAAGAGAATTTTAGTGTCAGACTAGCAAAATTTGTACCCGCTTTCGAGAGTACAGCTGATCACTTTTGCTTCTTGCGTTCGCTCGTATTTGACAGTCCAAACTTTAGCACCAGTCTCTGTTTCCGTTGCTTCCGTTGCAGGGTGTTATAAACCCTCATTTACGGTTTGTTGGCAAATTACCCAATAATATCCCCTAAAGCTAGCGATTCCCCAAAACTGGAAAATGCATCTCATCTAAATGCTCAATCTATTCTCAAAGCAGCTAGCAATGAGCTTGCAAAAATCTCATACAAGGTTTGTGATGTTTATTTATCAGATTTTTCATCTCACAGCAGTTCATATTAATCTCATAGCATCTTACTCATAGTAAATTATCCCTCTCTAGTAACTTACTCCACTGAGTAGGCAAATTCCAACGGTGGAGAATCTTGCACACAAAATCTGAAAAAGATTGGCATCAGTTGAAAACGAGACACTGAATTGTCCCAGAAAAATACCCAATAACATATGACTTGGAATTCGGCAACCAATCGAGAAGGACAAGGCAAAAATCTTCACTACCATAAATTTGTCACTGCTGAGTGAGTTAGACCTGAAAATTCACTTCTAGCAGACCAGAACTTAACTAGTTCTCATTTCAGACTTTCTGCAGCAAAAACACAATGCGCTTCTGCTTTAGCTTAGCCTTGCTCTTGTCGGTTTCACGGCTGACGTCAGCTGAGAGCCGTCAGTCCATGTGGCAACGTGTCGTCCTTCTGGACAACATTTGCCTGGCGAGCTCCGACACGCAGCCAGCCTCCGTGATCCCGGCGTTCGCTTCGAGAAGCCTGATCGAATGCGCGGCCAGGTGCGACAAAGTTCAGGGCTGCCTGGCCTGCGGCCAGGAAGCTTACGACAGGCGAATAAGGCTCGTGATGAACTCTACTGTCTCTGCCGCGCTTGACAACTGCAAAGTCATATCAACCATGGATAGAATAGAAATTTTGGTGACAAGTGCGTGATTACTGTGTGGCTGCTAAAGTTAAAAAATGAGAATTTTTAGTTTAAGAACATGTTGCGTAAATATGATTTTCAAATCCTGATAAAACTTTGGCAGCACTCTGTCTTCCTAAACTGAAAGAAGCGGTCTTTCTGGTGGCCGTGAACTCTTCTGGCGTCTCGAGTAGCCTGGCCGAGTTGCTCTGCTCCCGCTGGTGCGGCCAGCTCGCGTCGGACGGCTCCCAGTTCGCGACCCTCGGTGCCGTCGCCAGAGCTGCTGGAAGCGGGTCCTCGGTCCTCTGCACACCTCTCTCGGCCTCCGCCTACTTCGCCAGCGCCATCGCCTCCGGAGGCTCCTCAGCGATTGACTTCTCGCCGATCGCCGTGTCGCTCAACTGGCGTCTCCTGTTCACCAATGAGAGCTGGTGTACTCACACTGCAGTGGGCAATGTCCCGCCTCTGCTCCACCTCGCATGGTCGCAGCCTCTCCAGCTAGACGTTTGCGCCCAGGCATGCGTGTGGCGTCCGACCTGTGAGTTCTTCGTGTTCAACGCCTCCGGCTGCTTCGAGGGATCGCTCAGCCTCTACCTGAACAGCCGCCTCCAAGGCTTCACTGGCTGCAGCATCTGGCACAAGGCGCGCACCTGGGCCTCATCAATGCTCGCCTTCTACACGTTCAACTCCAGCATGCTGAACCTGGCCAACCCCGCCATCATGCCAGCCGTCAACAACTCGCCCATCGACATCGGTCCAGACGGCTTCCAGGTTCCGCTCAGCACCTCGCAGTTCGTGAGGCTCAACCTGTCGCACATTGGTTTCGATTTGCTTGTCAGGTGAGCACTACTTTAAACAAGAAGTTATGACGTCGTTCTTAGCCATATGCCTATTGTTTATTCCAGGAGCGACAAACCGGTCTCCTTTGTGCTTCTTTTTACCCGTACCAGCCTGAAGGCCCGATCTGAGCTGCTGTTGTTTGCCAGTTGCTCCGGCCCGACCGTTTACAACGGGGCCATCAATGAGCAGTCTTCCAGCGGCAATGTAGCCTGGTTCGTGAACACTCTGACAGGGAACTGGCAGGAGGCCGATTCTGTCCTTGCTGGGTCCACCTACTCCTATCCGAGCAGCGCCCCTATTAGCTACGTTGTGTCCATGAACTCAACCACTGGCTACTACATTGTGAATGGCAAATTAGTCACCACAAGCTTCAAAAAGTACCACAGCACCTATGGCTCGGACCCAGCGGCCATCGGCTGTTTGTACCTGGGGTTCAACCCATTTTACATCGATTCCATCCTGAACGGTCGCATCAAACAGCTTGGAGTATTTTCCAGAATGCTCAGCGTCTCTGAAGCGCAAGAGCTGTTTTAAGCGTAGCTGCTCAGCTCATTGAGCTGTCATAGAAAACTGAAAAGACTGAGCAAGAAAAGTGGATTTATTTTTCTTCTAACGTTTCTATGTTAAGTAAAAAAGGATTTATGAAAATAAAAAAAACTTAACTGCTACGATCGCTAGCACAGCTGCATAGCATTCCATGTGTCATCCTTTTGTCTTTCTTATTTTAAAATCTTCCTTGTAGTAATGAGAGTACTGCTTTTGAAAGTGTTTACAGCAGGGGGTAAATAGTTGAGCAATCTAACGCGTTCGCCTCTCGCACAAGGATTATCCCCAAAAAATCAATCACGCGAAGTTTCAAAGAGCTTTCCCGGTTCCAATGAAGGACCTTCGTACGGATGGAAGTTTTACGTCAAAGTAACAACACACCATAGAAATTTTAATGAAGGCGATATCCTGTGCATTTAGCGAAGCACTTCAGACTAATTGGTTTGTAACTTGCCAAGTCTGTCCATAACTGCTTGTGACAGTCACTTCAACTTTAAAAATGCATCAACGTACGTCTCCTCTATCAAGAACTGACGCGATGACGTCAGAAATCAAGGCGTACTTTTGTGGATCATTGGCTTCTTTTAGACCATTACAATGGATCAGGACAGCATATTGCACATACGAATCTATGCAGCAATCTATATGCCCTCGTATTGATGAACTGGCTTTGACACGTCGAGAACTATAATAGCGGCATTTCGAAACTGACTGATTTGTACCGGCGTGAAGTGCCAATGAACTCAAGCTTGGAGTGCGAAGAAGCGTAGGCCGTGGCGATTTTTAATTTCAATAATTTCGAAGAAATCCATCGCACTCAAATTTCGTATTTAGGAATCTTTATTAAGATTGCAAATATCTCGCAATTGCTAGACTCAGAAACAGCTTTATTTAGTTTGATTGACAAAGGTCTTCCACGATAGACAAGATCAGCAACGTGTTTACGACATAGAAGCCCGTCTGGCGGGGACGTCAAAAGAGGCAAAATAATTCACGTCAGTCACCAAACTGCTAGCGGAGGCGAGGAAGATAAAATTTTATGTTGGGCCGCTAATTTCAGTGATTAAATAAATCAAAGTGTGTTTGCTCCAAAAAGCTTGGAGGCTTTAGCAACAATAAAAGTGGCTTTTTCTGTTGGACTCAACTGCATACTGAAGGACAAGAGTCATGTGGGCTGCGCGATAGATATTGAAATCCGCTTCAAACCGGTGGGTCTGTTTTGAAATACAAAAAATATTTATTTCTTTAATATTGCTTGCTTATGAAAAGCTCTTCATTTGTTAAAGTTGCTGCAACTGCAAAAGCTGCACGTACGATGCACATGGGTGAATGACAATATTGAAAAAGCCAAATGAGTTAGTATGCGAGAGGGGCTATCTGGGACAAACGTTTTCGCGGCCTCTATAATCCACAATCTGTTAACTTTATTACTCCTTTTCCCTGATCTCTTTGGGAATAATGAAGTTAATGTGAGGCTGCGAAAACGTTTGTCCCAGATAGCCCCTCTCGCATAGTACTCAAATGTAACTTTTGCTGTAAACGAGAAATACGTTACAAGCTAATTACCATAGACAATTTCACGGGACTTCAGAAGCAAAGCGGCAGCTCTTGCCGTGAATTTGGCGCCCAATATAGGGCCGACTCCCAAGGCACTGTGATCGGTGTGCCCGGCTATGAAAAACTGATACAAACACCTGTGTGAGTGACAGCTGATTAACTTAGATCCGCGATCCTATCAGCTGCTTAACAGTAAAAAGGCAACGCTATTTTCTCCCCTGTGGAATGACAACGGGGGTATTTCAATTACCCAACTGCCTACTCCACGATAGCTACCAAGCATTTCGACCCACCCAGCGCTCAAAATAGACCTGAGCGGTCCAGACCGGCTGACCTGACGGCCTGGGAAGCAATGACGCAGAGACCGGGAGCCTGCAGTGCACCCTATCAGCCTGCGAACTCGTGCCAAGAATGCTCGCGGCTGGTGTGTTGGGTGGGGGACCATGGCAACGCGGGGCAGAGAGATAACTGCTTGTGTGTAAAGCCCTCCGACCCCCCTAATGCTAAACACTGCGCCTAATTACTTGAATATAAAATACACTGCTTCGTAGATGTGCCCCTGCACTGAGGCTTTGAGATGTGAGTCTCACACTCATAACTGTTGGCCTCTGTGGTCAGTACAAGTTCAAGTCTTTCGGTTAGTGTCGGCAGAAGGTAGCAGGCGGCAAATAAACCTGCTATAGTGATTATGGAAATTGATTCATCGGATAGAGAGGAAAATTTTAGTCCGCGGTCTGGATTTTCATGGAGATTGGTTGAATATAATCGGCTAAATTGATTGCAGTTTTGTTGATCTAGACTGTAAAATGGTAAAATTTAAATTTCGGAAATTGCTTTTCAAATGCATTCAGTGACGAGCTATCTTGTGTACTACATGTACTTCGTAGTTCGCTGTCCTCTCTAGTCAATTTCGTCCGTTGAACTTTCCCTTCTTCACTGTCAGTTTGTCACCACGCTAAGCTTCTGTACCTATTCCATCGATCTCTCGCCTTACAACACCTTCTGACAGGTCTGCCTCTCACCTTCTAGCTTATTTCTCTCACCCCAGTCGCGCACTCTCCGTAAGGCCAGTCAGTCCTATATTAAGAGTATAAATATAGGATCCTAGTCATTTTGTCAACTGGGGATTTACACGTACTTTTACAATGATATTAGATTTACAGGTAGCGCATACATTTGTGCATACTGTATAGATTATGCGATGCAATGTCATTATAATTTAACCACTGGAACTCATATGGACGTAAGCTTAGGCAGCATCCTCCTCGTTTCTCATTCTAGACTTAGGACCAGACACCGGTGGAGTGACACTGCCATAAACATACAGTATAATTTATAAAAAACAAAAATGAAACGTTTATTAAGCAAGCTATTCCCTAAGCTCGATTCCGCGACAAACCACATTCATTTAGGGCGAAGCCGCGGAGAGAGGGGCTTGTCGTGAAATTTAAGCCCTTAAAAGACAACCTCCAAGTCATCTGCCGTGGAGCCAGTTGGCCAGCTCAGTATGACGGGCCCGGAAGCCATCGCAATTGAATTGCAGGATGAGCTCTAGGCCTGGCTCCCCGTCAGTCTTGGGGCGACCGTGCTTCGGCGGTTGGCGGCGGCTGTTAGCGTGGTCGCAGCCGCCCCGCAGGCGAAGGACCTCGTGGATGGGCTAAGATTCGACGCCCTGATGTTTGGCCGATGTCCGCTTCCGTTCATCGTCGCTGATTGTGCTGAAACTTTTGCTCCAGGTGTAGCATCGCTGATTGGGAAGGCCATTAGCCACCTCTACCCGGTAGCTCAGGTCGGAGGCGTCCGGGGACCCCATAGTGTTAACGTTGAGTGTGCCTTTTTGTCACCAAAATTGTCATCTGCTGGTTGCAGGGGACTGCTCGCATGAGGGTGCAGTCGAGTACGAGTATAACATTTTTATACCAGTGGCTTTGACGAATGGAATTCAGCTTGTTGGTCACTTCGTCCACTGCCATATTGTGAGACCAAACATTTTAGTCACGTCGAAAACTATTTGACAAAATCTAGTATAATTTGTTTCATTCTCTTTTTCTCTTCAATCATAATTAAAAAGAAGAGTTTGACTATTTTAAATCTGAGATTCTACAATCCATTCGGGGCCAATGACCGACGCATATTACTCTTAACAGCTTATTAGGGAAATATGGCTCGTTAAACTCGTATAAATCACGACTTGAAGGTCGGGGGTTCGATTCTTGACTTCACGGCTGGAATAACTTGTGTACTTTAGCAAGAAACTTAAAATTAATAATAATGATTACAGGAGGGCTGCGGGCAATCGCATATAATTTGGTGACACTAGACCCGCAGCCAGCAAGTTCGCTGACTCCTGAGCACACACGCACACAAATACCGTACGCAGGGACAGGCTCACACAGGTGTGTACATCTGCCCTGAATTTCTCATCGTCTGGCAGTGTGTACTTTCATGCTGTGCCTCGAAGGCTAGCTCTGAAGGGCGTAAATTGCACGACAAGCCTTTAAGCCTCCGCGGCAATGCCCCTAAATAAATGTGGCCTCGTCGTGGAATCGAGCTCGAACATTGGTGCGAGAGGCAAACGCGGTAAACCGCTCTGCCACCGACCTCCCTATCAAGACACTTAACTCTGCATTGCTTCATTTCACCCAGCTGGTTATCGGGTACCAGCATCAGCTGGGTAATTGAGGGTGGGTATGGCGTCCCCCCAGTCCATGGACTGAACAGTTGTACGCAGCCTTCAGATGCGCCGCGCAGTTGTGCTGTCGGCTGTGCATATGGCCTGATTGGGGCAGGTGTTATTAATTATTATTATTGTTCATAAGGACATAACATTTATTTTTCGTAAACCAAGTAAATTTTGGTTATTGGTTGAGGAAATTTGATTGAAATTCGATAACAAAATATCACAAAAAAGCTTTCTTTTGCTGTTATTAAATGTGTTTCTACTTCTAGCTTTCGAGTATATTTTAGGTCTCAGCTAAACAAAGGATGTCAAGAGTGCTAGATTGCTCTTCGACTGTTAGAAGCTTAAAGGAACAGCTTAAAGCGACTGCTAATTCAGAAGAGAAAAGGAAAATTTGAACAGTTAGGAACAGCATTTTTATTTATTAATTCCATTTTCTTAAAGTGACAATTAAAGTTTTAGTTTGATTAAAATTGCTTCAATAATTTGGAATTGCCTAATTAATTACGAAATTTTTATGTTTCTGGTGCTAAAAATTCATTTTGTCCGACGAACTAAGCGAAACTAATCAACTGAAGTGGGTATCCATTTTTTTATTATCAGGGCAAACACTTATTGTTTCACGCTTCAGTTTAACAAAAAAGTAGTTTGTGCATTCTTCAAACCAGTTCCATGACTTCAGCTTCGTTTAGCATTTTCGCGAAAATTCCCAGTACCGCAATTCGACCATGTAGCATTTTGGTTGGCGGACTGTCATAGTTAAAGCCCAGGTAGAGACAGCCCAGCTGTACTGGGTCCGCCCCGTAGCTGCTGCTGGCCGTGTAGAAGGTGCCGTTCAGCTTCACTCCGTTCACTATTATGTAGCCGGCGGTTGGGCTCAGGGCAATGGCCACTTGGATTTTAGCGCCACTTGAGTAGTTGTAGCTTGAGCCCTGGTTGGCGGACTTCACCACTTGCCACTGACCAGTGAGGCTGTTCACATACCAGCCCTCATTGCGCAGAGACTGTTCGTTGATGGCTCCGTTGTAGTTGACGTAGTCGGAGCAGTCAGCAAACAGGGCTAGTTCAGAACGAGGCTTCGGGCTGCCACGGCTGTACCCCAACAGAAAAGTGAACGCTGTGCTGGCCCTACAAAGTAAAAAATAGTTAGTGAAAATCTACAGCGCAAACGGGCTAATGAGTACTTGATCACGAAAACTAAGCATATGTTAAATGAATAGCATCTGCTAGTTAAAACTTGCATGGTCCCTTTACAATTCGTTCAGCTAACAATATTTTAGAGCTTAAAATACTCTGCACATCAAAGCTATCACGACATATTATAAAACGAGTATGATCTCGCCTGACGAGCGAGTCGAAGCCGATGTCTGACAGCCTGAGCTTCACGAACTGCGAGGTGCTGAGCGGAACCTGGAAGCCATCTGGACCGATGTCGATGGGCGAGTTGTTGACGGCTGGCATGATGGCGGGGTTGGCCAGGTTCAGCATGCTGGAGTTGAACGTGTAGAAGGCGAGCATTGATGAGGCCCAGGTGCGCGCCTTGTGCCAGATGCTGCAGCCAGTGAAGCCTTGGAGGCGGCTGTTCAGGTAGAGGCTGAGCGATCCCTCGAAGCAGCCGGAGGCGTTGAACACGAAGAACTCGCAGGTCGGACGCCACACGCATGCCTGGGCGCAAACGTCCAGCTGGAGAGGCTGCGACCATGCGAGGTGGAGCAGAGGCGGGACATTGCCCACTGCAGTGTGAGTACACCAGCTCTCATTGGTGAACAGGAGACGCCAGTTGAGCGACACGGCGATCGGCGAGAAGTCAATCGCTGAGGAGCCTCCGGAGGCGATGGCGCTGGCGAAGTAGGCGGAGGCCGAGAGAGGTGTGCAGAGGACCGAGGACCCGCTTCCAGCGGCTCTGGCGACGGCACCGAGGGTCGCGAACTGGGAGCCGTCCGACGCGAGCTGGCCGCACCAGCGGGAGCAGAGCAGCTCGATGAGCGTTTTCGGATCAACCGTGGTGTTCACCGTCAGAAACGGAGCCCGCAGAGTTTCGTTTGTTGCACAAAGTTCTGCAATTGTAATTGTAAATTTGGTCACGGAGAATATTGATAGGTTTTCAATGAAGGCGGGGGCAATTATTCAATATTCGTGTGATTAATATGCAAATTATTAGTCGCCTTATTTAGCTGCTCTTACCTATCGAAATAGCAGTCTTTACGATAAGTCGGCAGTCTCCGCGAACAAGGCGCAACGAGTAGTTCCGCATCAACAGCCACTTGCTTCTCGAGACCGACTCGTCCGAGTTGCAGGCCAGACAGTCGCTGCTCAATGAGCACTCCGCTGCGCACTCGATGGCGCTATTGGCGGCTGCGACTCGAGTGAGAGGGTCCTGCGTGCCGCAGAGTCCGCGCGTCGATCTAAACTGTTGCGAGACAACAGCACTCGCCGCGGTTTGGTAAACTGGCCAGCACAGTATGAAGCAGGCGATCCAGATTTGCATTCTGGCGCTGATTGTTCGCTGAAATTTAGAAATCCACTTTTGCAATGGATTCAGAATTCAATTTTTAGAGAATTTAAGCACCAGCCGTTAATAGTTTGGGAAGGCATTCGCAGCTTACAATGGTTTTTATCGCTGTGTTTCATTCGCTGCTCCGAGCTCATTCAGGGTGGCGCGGTGTCTGCACAGCCTGGAGAATGGAACTCAGAATGGAGGCAAAAGACTTACATGTTATTTTTTATGATTATTCAGGAAAAAAATGTACAAAAAATTCGATTGGTTAAAAATTTATTTTTAATTCATCAAAAACCGTCTTCTTTGGCGCCTGAATGTAGAAATTCGCCAACCAATTAATCAAAGCAGTGGAACCATATTGTTCCAACAATAAACTTGGCTCGAGCATCTTCTGTGTCGCAATTGTTTACTAATCGTAACAATAATGATGATTGCCTGAGGGCTGCGGGCAATGGCAGATATTTTGGTGACACTAGACCCGCAGCCAGCGAGTTCGCTGACTCCTGAGCACACACGCACACAAATACCGTGCACAGGCACTCGATCACACAGGTGTGACCATATGCCCTGACTTTTTTTGTTGTGCACTCTCACTTGTGTCTTATTGAGGTTCAGGCACCGTGTAATTTGAATTT
This sequence comes from Macrostomum hystrix, assembly GCA_950097015.1. NCBI lineage: Eukaryota > Metazoa > Platyhelminthes > Macrostomidae > Macrostomum > Macrostomum hystrix. The sequence goes on from CATNEN010000039.1 coordinate 17,571,482, forward strand.
ATTAAACTTCGGCGTTGTAAAATTTCGAAGCTGTTGTGAAATTTCGGTTGCATGAAGTTTATATGTTTCGACGATATGAAATTTCGGGTTTGTGAAGCGCCACGCTCAGTTTGACTGTCATCGCCTCAGTTTGAATATTATCCCCTCAGTTTGACTGTTATCCCCTGAGTTTGACTTCTATCCCCTCGGTCTGACTGTCATCCCCTCAGTTTGACTGTTATCCCCTCAGTTTGACTACTATCCCCTCAGTTTGACTGTTATCCCCTCAGTTTGACTGTTATCCCCTCAGTTTGACTGTTATCCCCTCAGTTTGACTGTTATCCCCTCAGTTTGACTGGTATCCCCTCAGTTTGACTGTTATCCCCTCAGTTTGACTGTTGTCCCCTCAGTTTGACTGCTGTGCCCTCAGTTTGACTGTTATCCCCTCAGTTTGACTGTTATCCCCTCAGTTTGACTGGTATCCCCTCAGTTTGACTGTTATCCCCTCAGTTTGACTGTTGTCCCCTCAGTTTGACTGCTGTGCCCTCAGTTTGACTGTTATCCCCTCAGTTTGACTGTCATCCCCTCAGTTTGACTGTTATCCCCTCAGTTTGACTGTTATCCCCTCAGTTTGACTACTATCCCCTCAGTTTGACTACTATCCCCTCAGTTTGACTTCTATCCCCTCAGTTTGACTGTTATCCCCTCAGTTTGATGGTCACCCCCTCAGTTTAACTGTTATTGCCTCAGTTTGACTGTTATCCCCTCAGTTTGACTGGTATCCTTTCAGTTTGACTGTTATCCCCTCAGTTTGACTGTTATCCCCTCAGTTTGACTGTTATCCCCTCAGTTTGACTGTCATACCCTCAGTTTGACTGGTATCCCTCAGTTCGACTGTTATCCCCTCAGTTTGACTGTTATCCCCTCAGTTTGACTGTCATCCCCTCAGTTTAACTGTTATCCCCTCAGTTTGACTGTTTTCCCTTCAGTTTGACTGTTATCCCCTCAGTTTGACTGTCATCCCCTCAGTTTGACTGTTATCCCCTCAGTTTGACTGTTATCCCCTCAGTTTGACTGTCATACCCTCAGTTTGACTGGTATCCCTCAGTTCGACTGTTATCCCCTCAGTTTGACTGTTATCCCCTCAGTTTGACTGTCATCCCCTCAGTTTAACTGTTATCCCCTCAGTTTGACTGTTTTCCCTTCAGTTTGACTGTTATCCCCTCAGTTTGACTGTCATCCCCTCAGTTTGACTGTTATCCCCTCAGTTTGACTGTTATCCCCTCAGTTTGACTGTCATCCCCTCAGTTTGACTGTTATCCCCTCAGTTTGACTGTTATCCCCTCAGTTTAACTGTTGTCCCCTCAGTTTGACTGCTGTGCCCTCAGTTTGACTGTTATCCCCTCAGTTTGACTGTTATCCCCTCAGTTTGACTGGTATCCCCTCAGTTTGACTGTTATCCCCTCAGTTTGACTGTTGTCCCCTCAGTTTGACTGCTGTGCCCTCAGTTTGACTGTTATCCCCTCAGTTTGACTGTCATCCCCTCAGTTTGACTGTTATCCCCTCAGTTTGACTGTTATCCCCTCAGTTTGACTGTCATCCCCTCAGTTTGACTTCTATCCCCTCAGTTTGACTGTTATCCCCTCAGTTTGATGGTCACCCCCTCAGTTTAACTGTTATTGCCTCAGTTTGACTGTTATCCCCTCAGTTTGACTGGTATCCTTTCAGTTTGACTGTTATCCCCTCAGTTTGACTGTTATCCCCTCAGTTTGACTGTTATCCCCTCAGTTTGACTGTCATACCCTCAGTTTGACTGGTATCCCTCAGTTCGACTGTTATCCCCTCAGTTTGACTGTTATCCCCTCAGTTTGACTGTCATCCCCTCAGTTTAACTGTTATCCCCTCAGTTTGACTGTTTTCCCTTCAGTTTGACTGTTATCCCCTCAGTTTGACTGTCATCCCCTCAGTTTGACTGTTATCCCCTCAGTTTGACTGTTATCCCCTCAGTTTGACTGTCATCCCCTCAGTTTGACTGTTATCCCCTCAGTTTGACTGTTATCCCCTCAGTTTAACTGTTATTCCCTCAGTTTGACTGTTATCCCCTCAGTTTGACTGTTTTCCCTTCAGTTTGACTGTTATCCCCTCAGTTTGACTGTCATCCCCTCAGTTTGACTGTTATCCCCTCAGTTTGACTGTTATCCCCTCAGTTTGACTGTCATCCCCTCAGTTTGACTGGTATCCCCTCAGTTTGACTGTTATCCCCTCAGTTTGACTGTCATCCCCTCAGTTTAACTGTTATCCCCTCAGTTTGACTGTTATCCCCTCAGTTTGACTGTTATCCCCTCAGTTTATCTGTTATCCCCTCAGTTTGACTGTTATCCCCTCAGTTTGACTGGTATCCCTCAGTTCGACTGTCATCCCCTCAGTTTAACTGTTATCCCCTCAGTTTGAATGATATCCCCTAATAACTTTTAGAGGACATCTTTGGTTACAGACTGATACACTTGCCATCCGATTTCAACTCTGTGAGCACTTTGCTTCCATCAGTTCAGGCACAGAAAAGGTTAGGTAGCTTCAGCCGATAGCCTATAATCTAGATTCAACACAATTTGTGAAAGCAGCCGAAAAGAAAAAAACTAGTGATTCACAAATTTTTGTATTGTCGTTGCCAAAGGCTTCCTTCGCATTGTGTGAGCTGTTTGTCCAGAGGTCAGGACCTACATGCATTTTGTGTGCGCCGTATTGACTTGCTCTGCTTATGTCAATAGTTTAGGCCATCACTTCCTAGCGCTTAATGCGGAAACCATTGAACGTAGAAAGACCACAAACGTTCTACGTTATTGTTGATTAATTATTATATCGTTGAATCAATCCAGATTTGCTATAGAGGTTTTTACAGTGCAATGTTATCTCCAGGGTATTCGACAAGAACCGCTGAATATCTCGACGGTGCTGACGTCGGACGGCTTTGAAAGTTAGTCCATCATAAAAAGGACGAAAATTGTTTAATCCAAATGATGGACTTTTACGAAAATCGGTCATTCGGTTTGGGAGCTACAGTAAAGAAGGCAGGGTGTTTGAAATACCCCATGGTCTTTCCCTGTGGGCAAAATAGCTGATCTTTCTACTGTTTAGGGAGGCCCGGTTACATTTAAGTGTCGACCAAACTACTAAAAGCTTTTCGTTTATCAATTCTGTCTGTTAATTTAACTCATCAATTTAATGAGTGCTTAGACCTTGCAGCCAGACAGAAGCAATTCTGCCCATTTCACTGACTCCTGTTACACTCGCACACAGATACTGTACACAGGCGCACATACAGGTGTGTACCTGACCTAATTGTCCGGCAGTGAATGCACTCTCACTTCATGTGCATCGGATGGTTGGCCCTGACGGACTTAAACTGCATGATAAGTCCCCAAAGCTTCGTCACTGCGGATGTAACCGAAATTAAACGTGGCCTCGCCGATGATTCGAGCTCAGGTCCATAGTGTGGAGTCAAAGGTGTTAATCTATGTGTTCTATTCACCACCCTTTCATTATTTAATTACGGCCTTCAGGGCAGGCCTGCCTCGTGGACTGTCATTGTAGTAACTAAGTTATAGAAACTGTCATTCATTTGTCCCGAGACAGAGCAGAACAAATTAACGAGCTAGCGACCATAAAATTACAGTTTTCTTCTCCAAAACTTCTTTCAAGCGCAGCTCACAACATAAAACAGGCACACACACAAGCTTTAGTTTTAATATAGAGAATTTATTCAATTTCCTTTTGAAACAAAACTTAAATAAAGTCGGTTGGACAAAGTGGAAACTGTCTTTGTACTCTCCAAGGGTCTGTCAGGAAGTTGTCTCGATGCATTTATGATTCCATGGTTTCAACTGAAGCTAATTAAAACCTTAGTAAATGTGACTGAAAATGACAAAATAAATGAAATGAGAAAATCAAATTCTCTTGATAATTTGATAGAGTACTTTTATTTATGGTTTTATGTATATGATAGTGGCTGCTTAATTGGCATTCTGTGGTTAGAAAGTCTGAGGCTGCGTTTAATGGTCCGAGGCGAGCGAAGCGAGCCGAGTACTATTGAGCGTGGCCGAGGACTTTTTAATCATAGACTGCAAATTGAGCAGCCACTATTTTATATGAAATTCGATTTGGTTTGGCGCCCATTATATGGTTTAATGGGCCCCGTTTTCGGGACCATTATATGGCACACTGGTTCAAGACTTCGCATTTCCAACCATAGACGATAGATTCGTGGCTCAGAATGCGCCCATTAAACGTCCATTAACGACGAAATCGGATTTTATATGCTCTTTCGGACTATCTCATAGCTGTTTTGTAAAGTTATATAAATTGTCTATGGTGGTGGTCGCTCTCCAGTGGCTTCATGGCGTGTCGTTTTACGAGATATGATATTTGTTCACTTTGAAGTCTAATTTCAGATGAGTGCGTTCGTTTAAAATTCAAACAATGTTATATATTTAAACAAAAAAATCAGAACTAATTAACTGGAACTGCAAAGACCACGGAAGTATCATTTTAAGTTTTTAGTCCATCGTTGCTAAGCTGTTATATTGTTAGGCTTCCTTGCACTGAGGAAGGAATTAGTTCCCATCCAACTAGAATAGGTTCGTTTATTAAGCAGTAAATAATTCCTAATTATCGCAAGATTTTGTGTTAGCATATAATCTTATGCTACTATAAGTAGGCTACCGTAGATTTAGAAAAAATGCTGCCGTGCACCCTGATCCATTGCGCTGTCACCTCAGATTGGGGGGGCCATGGTCGTGCTGCTTGGCACAATGAAATTTCCTACAGGTTATTAAAAACTGCAAATAAAAACTGAAATTTTCAGTTTAATTCGTTGCATGCTTTTTGTAGAACTGTTATAACTGCCACTTTTTTATATTAAATGTTGTTTAAAACACACACCTGATAATTAGTATTTCGGCAATCAATCAGTTAATGCGAGCGCATCATCATGCTGCGACAGCTTGAAAAAAGTAATATGTGATGCAGCACTCCTATTTTTTAGTGCCTATTTTACATTTTACACGAGCAGACGTGGCTTCACTCGCTCGAATAAATCGAAGGCTAATGTAAAATTTCAATTCCATTGTGACAGTTTTCCAGGGATGCAGTACTGCAGTTTCTCTTTAGAATTGTTTGCTCGCGAACTTAGGTACACTATAGTTCACACGAGCTCGGTTAGTTCTTCAACACTGAGCAGCTTCGTGAATATGCCGAGGGTTCTCAGCCTGCCATAGAGAATCCTGCTTGGCGGGTTGAAGTTCTGCTGCCCAAGGTAGAGGCAGCTGAGCTGTACTGGGTCCGACCCGTAGGTGCTGGAGGCCGTGTAGAAGGTGCCGTTCAGCTTCACTCCGTTCACTACAAAGTACCCGGCTGTTGGGCCCAGGGCCATGGCCACGTGGATTGCAGTGCCATTTGGATAGTTAAAAGTTGATCCCTCGTTGGCGGATTTCACCACCCACCAGCGGCCAGTGAGGGTGTTCACAAACCAGCCCTCATTGCGCAGAGACTGTTCGTTGATGGCTCCGTTGTAGTTGTCCACATTGGAGCATTCCGAAAATAGCGCAAACTCGCTGCGAGCTTTCACATTGCCTCGACTGAGGGACAGCACGAATGTAAATGGCGTGTCAGCCCTGAAATATATCAAGTTTCTGTAGTCAGTAGTAGTATTATTATTCAGTAGTAATACTTGTCAAAGTATGGCAGCCTTAAAATATTTAAACAATTAATAAGAAAATTTATTTCTGTTGAACTTACCTGACGAGCGAGTCGAAACCAATGTGCGACAGGTTGAGCCTCACGAACTGCGAGGTGCTGAGCGGAACCTGGAAGCCGTCTGGACCGATGTCGATGGGCGAGTTGTTGACGGCTGGCATGATGGCGGGGTTGGCCAGGTTCAGCATGCTGGAGTTGAACGTGTAGAAGGCGAGCATTGATGAGGCCCAGGTGCGCGCCTTGTGCCAGATGCTGCAGCCAGTGACGCCTTGGAGGCGGCTGTTCAGGTAGAGGCTGAGCGATCCCTCGAAGCAGCCGGAGGCGTTGAACACGAAGAACTCACAGGTCGGACGCCACACGCAGGCCTGGGCGCAAACGTCCAGCTGGAGAGGCTGCGACCATGCGAGGTGGAGCAGAGGCGGGACATTGCCCACTGCAGTGTGAGTACACCAGCTCTCATTGGTGAACAGGAGACGCCAGTTGAGCGACACGGCGATCGGCGAGAAGTCAATCGCTGAGGAGCCTCCGGAGGCGATGGCGCTGGCGAAGTAGGCGGAGGCCGAGAGAGGTGTGCAGAGGACCGAGGACCCGCTTCCAGCGGCTTTGGCGACGGCACCGAGGGTCGCGAACTGGGAGCCGTCCGACGCGAGCTGGCCGCACCAGCGGGAGCAGAGCAGCTCGATGAGCGTTTTCGGATCAACCGTGGTGTTCACCGTCAGAAACGGAGCCCACAGAGTTTCGCAAAGTTCTGCAAATCAAGCCGTTGTGGTCGCACAAAATTTGTTGTCTAATAGACATTTGACTATTAGATTTTCGTTCATTAGAAAGCTTTTAAAACTGTGCGCAAGAGAATCTTTTGAAAAAATTGAAGCTCGTGAACTCCCTGATAGGTTTTGCAGTTACCGTATTGCATTTGCGTACCATTTGCAACTTCTATCTTCGTGATGATCCTGCAGCCTCCGAAAGCAAGGCGCAATGAGTGGTTGCTCAGCAGCATCCACTTGTCGCTCGCAGGAGAGTCCGTTGAGCTGCAGGCCAGACAGTCGCGGCTCAATGAGCACTCGGCTGCGCACTCGACGGCAGTATTGGCGACTGCGACTCTGTTGAGAGAGTCGTCCGTGCTGCATAGTCCGCTTGTGATCCAGAACTTCCATAGGGCCTCACTAAATGAAGCAGTGGCTTCGCGCTGTGCCCATGGGCTCAACGTAAGAAGCAAAACTAGCAGCTGCCCCTGTTTCATGTCAATCGTGATTCGCAACAGTTCTGTGTATTTTCGATCACTGACTGTCCGTATTTAAAAATGGCGGCTTTCACGGAGTCATAATGCCAAGGGTGAAGAATTTATGTCTAATTTATAAAATAATCAAGCAAAACAACTGTCGGAGATTCAGCAGAAAATAGGTTAGCATAGCTATTGCTGCAGCTTTTTACATAATTTAAGCTGAATTCGTGTCTGCAGTCACTTTGGAAATTAAATTTGTCGTAAAAAATCTCAGTTTTCAACAAAAAAACCATCTGGAAAATTACAGCCCTATACAGTTTCGATTGCAAGGCTTGGCTGAATGGCATTTTGTCATATTCTTCCTTGGTCCTGCGTCTTGTGTGTTTTTAAAATCAAGATTCGTTTTACACACGCTAAAGTACAATTCAAAGTCTCTAATCTCGCGTGATTTTTTTACTCTAGATCGTAAGTTCTGTGTACGTTATGGTCAACGCAAGTGTTTTGCATACATATATTTACAATGTTTTCCATTATAACTTGGATTATAATTTTGGGTTGTGCTGTCCGGTAGGTGGCTGGTGTATGACAGCCCTGCCCAGCAGGTTCTGCCTTTCACAATCCTAATTTCACCTTGGTCCCTAGCTAGAATCTTGCATGGAATCTCAGTCACAATCCAAAGCTACCATATGTACATCAGAGTTGCTAAAAAAACTCTAAAAAACCCGGCCCCTGCCACTACGGTTCCGCCGGGTGGCGACGGGGACCGTGAGACTCACCAACACCGGGTGCCAGCTGCGACAAATCGTGCACTAAAGCTAGCTACGTTTAACTTCCGAACTCATCAACCTGGCGCGCGCAGGGGCATGCTCGCGCAGCTGGCCACTGACTTGCAGCTGGATCTAGTGATGCTGCAAGAGGTATCAACTTCTGAGCCAGGCCTTCATCGTGAGGATCTGGGGGCTGGCTGGACGCTGTACTTTACGTCAGCGGACAGCAGAGGTCGCGGCGGAGCTAGAGCGCTTGTCGGACCACGGCTGCGCGAGAGCGTCTGCTGCGTTAGCCTAGCTCTCTGCCCGGCTATTGCGTGCGTCGTGGACTTGAGACTGCAGTGTCGTCGCAGTGCGCGGCTTTCCTGCGTGTACGCTCCCACCGCAGCAATCAGCAAGAGGCACAGGATTTTTTCGACTTCCTAGCTGTCGTAGCAGCTTGAGACTTGCGCAGCGTGATACCTGGTAGTGCTGGGCCACCTCAACGCCGTTGTACCTCAGTCGCAGCGCTCCCGTTTTGTGTCGCCACGCCAGAACGCCAACACCGCTGCGCTAGTCGACCTGATGGCGTGGTTCGACCTGGTGTAGGCCAACACGCGCGCTTCTGCAAGCCATCGGCTGCAATCGGTCTGCAATCGGCTGGCGACCTACACGTACGCTGGGTGCAAGTTAAGCGTAGGAGACGGAAAGCGCATGGTCGTTTTGCGACGAACCGCTTTTCGCAACTCGATTAGCTTGTCTACTGAGATATAAATAAACTGAAACTCAAAGATTGAAGAAGCTGTCTCTGAAGAATTCGTTTTCGGTTTTGATTATATGAGATTGATAATCTTTTATTTAGTTTCTTGAAGTATTTTTATATTATAACTCTTTGCCTACTCTCAACTTGTATGAATCTCGGCCCAAGCCGAACGTATATATACTTGGCTGGAGTTGCATAGCATGAGTGTGCTGGTTTGGAAAAACGCTTATAACGCTTATTTAATTTCAACTGTAGTTATTTCTTCGAAACGATATATCAACGTGGCAATTTCCCGAACTTAATGAAGTTGATTACGAATTAAGCAGTGTTTTTTGTTGATTGTTTAACCACTCTTAAATATATTTGTCATGATTAGCTTTTTTGTAGTAGGCTTTGCTGCTCTCTTTATCGTTCTACTTATCGGTTTTCTTCTGTATGCCTCTCCAGTAAGTAGTTTTTGAACACTTTTGAGCAACCCAATTCCCAAACAATTTTTTGTCCTCTTTTCAAACGCTATAAAGAAAAGAAAGTATATTAAAAAGTCTCTTTGGTGTTATGTTAGAAGTCAAGGCGAGTGTGTGCGAGCTACGAAACGCTTAAAGCCAGCGATGGGCAGAGAGCCGATATATATATTATTGTTTAGTCAAGTGCAGTGAGCAATGTACATTGTACGCGTCAATGGGGGACTGGGGGGCAGGTGCACTGAGAAAGAGAAAGACTACACATCGGCTAGCCAGCAACGATCATTAGGCCTACACAACATTTGGCAGCTACTACAACTAATTATGCTTTTGTAACACAGACAATTAAGAATAAAAACTCTTAAACTAGACTTCCTTCATTTTCTATCTTATTTAGTTAGATAGATAATTCTTCGTCATATGCACATACCTGATATGATATGCCTTGGTTAGCAGTTTCTGATTATTTTAAATAATATTAGGCCTAGAGTAAATAAAATCGTTAATATGGTATTACAATAAACATGTACACATATCTTTTGTTTTATAATATGTAATAGCCACTAATAGGCCTAGCATAAGGGGGTCTATAGTTTATAGGAACCTAGAGGTTCTTGCCTCTTTGTCTTCCGCCATCTCATCTGCCAACAGGCGAGTTAGCTTATTTTTAGGCAAGTGAAATTTATGAGCAGACAAGTTGGTGAACTTGGCCTTGACTGAATTGAGAAGAAATTAATCACTTGCTATTGCTATCATGCCAGTCTGTGACTGGAAGATCAGCTTACTATTTAGTTTGGCTATTTCACTAATTTAAACAGATTTGTACATACTTTTTTCTATTTAAAAATGAAAGGAAAGGTCAACTTGCTGCTTCTGTCATATATATGGATATATATAGATATATATGGATATATATGACAGACTGTCTATGATATATTATAATTCCTTTCATTTCATGCCCCTATGATTTATGATAGTTTTTACTTTTATTTTCTGGAAATAAAATTCATAGCAGAAAACTTTGTTTTAGTTGTCCTTACAACAGACAAGTCTATACAATGGTTTTTTTAAAAAGTGGTAGCAGACTAAAATACCACAAACTGAACCTAGGACTAGGCCTATTATAGGTTGTGACAGTAGTGTAGTAGGGATGCTTTTATTATTTCTTTAAAGTCAAATTCGTGCCTATGCTTTTTGTTTGAATGCGCAAAATATTTTTTATATGTAAAATATTTAAAATATTTTGTCAAATTCGTTTACTTTAACAAACATTTTCTTTTGTGTATATAAACGAGTGTAATTCAGTTGAGACAAATCAACGTGCCAGTGTGGCGAAAAGCAAATAAGCTATTACTGAAGAAGAAAAGTGTTGAGTTGGTTATTTGAGGCTGTGACCCTCTGATCCACAGAAAACGCCCAGCAAAGACTGGAGAATAGTAAGCCAGTGCCTTAGAAGGTTAAACCGGTCGTGCCGAGTGATACGCTACCATTAGAGAGAAAAGTAGAGAGACAAGCCCTGTTACAACTTTGGTGGCAGCGGAAAGGATCAGAGAAACAGCGAAATAACCCCATTGAGGAGTAACAATGGATCAAGCTCAAGTACAAGATTTGATGACTGTACTCGCGGAAGAGCTGAGAAATCGGTTGGAGATTGCTCCAACACGCCATGTGAAGATCCAAAAGTTCACACCTAATCAGGATATTCAGGTGTGGCTCACCGCATTTGATCAAAGATGCGAGACAGAAGGAATTGATGTGGACCATCGAAAGCAGGAATTGCTTGCCAACTTGGACTTGTCCACAGCATTTGCCTCTGTACAGAGAATGAACCTCCCAGAAAACCTTGACTACGAAGAATTCAAGGAGCGGATAGCAGAAAGATTCGGACGAACTGGAAGCCCAGCAGAATTCAGAGAAGAGTTTCGAGGAAGAATGCAAGGCAAGAATGAATCGGTAGAAGCCTATTCAGATAGTCTGATTGAACTGGCTGCCAGAGCCTTCCCAAACATGACAATGGAGCAACGAGAAGATGAACTGGTTGAGCAATACATCAAGGGAGCCAAGATATCCGCTGACATGAGGGAGAAACTAATCTTTGCTCAGCCTGCCAATCTACAGGAACTAAAGAGAATGCTTAGAAGGTTGGAAGCCGCCTGGAGCATGACACACAAAGGTGCCGGAGTAAGGATTACCAGAAATGGTGAAGAGGAAGAGGAGTCTCTAAGGGCAACAATTGTGAAGCAGAAGGAAGAAATTGAAAGACAGCAGAAACTCTTGCAGGAGCTCACCAGCAAAATGGCTGAGAAACAGTACGTACCAAGGAAGCCATATGTACCTAAGTTCCTGCAACAGCAGAATACGCAGTACAATGGGCAGCAATTCTTGAACCAGAACCGAACCTGCTTCAACTGCGGAAAACTCGGCCATATTGCCAGATTCTGTCCTATGAGGATGGGCAACGGTCAGCAGAACTTCCAGAACCAGGGAAACTAAAATACGAGGGACGTAAGTCGAGGCCCCGTTCCTCCGGAAAATCCTTTAACAAATTCCAGGCCTCAGAGTTTGTAAATAGTGCGTATAAAATTGATAACCAACGTTTTGCTTACAAGAAAAATAATTATTATTTCAACAAGTTTAATCAGCCGCGAGAAATGAGACAGCACCATGCGTATGCACCCAGCACTGCAAAAATGCAAGCACATTCGAAAGCACCAGTTACACCATGTGAAACAAGTCAGAAAGCCGCTAGCAAAGAAATTAAAAGTGAGTCACCCATTGAGACGATCAGAATCCCAGAGCCGGTCAAGAAAGGTCAGGAAGCAATTGTGAATGGAAAGATACGAAAGCGAGATATTATGTTTTTGATAGACACAGGAGCCGGAAATAACTTCTTAAGTAGGAGTTCATGGAAGAGAGTGGTTTGTGACGACGAGATAGAACCATGCAATTTGAGAGTCACCACGTTTGACGGATCAGTTGTGTCACTTAGAGGTGAATCAATGCTTAAAGTGAAGTTCGGAGAAATTGAGATTGAGACAAGATTTCTTCTGTGTGACCACGACTGTGACGATATCCTTGGAATGGACTTTCTCACAGACTACTGTGATGGTATCAATTTCAGTAAAGGAGTCTTGGTACTGAAAGATGGGATCTGCATCCCAATTCAGTTCACAAGACTACCTGTTCGAATTCGACGAGTTTATTGCCAGAATCAGATCACGATACCAGCGAATAGTGCTTTGAAAGTGCCAATCCGATTGGGAGAAAATGCCGAAGCTAATCACGGTACTCCCATGGTGATTGAGACTAATGACGGCTATATTGCAGCCCAAGGTTATGATCTGGAGCTAGTACCAGCATTAGTAACCTTGAACGAAGGAGTTGGAGTCATAGAACTAGTCAATAAACAGAACAGAGAAGTCAAAGTGAAAGGAGCAGCTCTTATTGGCTATGCTAAGCCATTAACAGCGAAAAACTTGAATTATTTTGTTAATTCAATCAATTCGAGTCAAAATACCGGACAAGTCAATGCTGTAAAGAGAGAGGAAGCCTCAAAGGACATTGATGAATGGATCAAGGAGGTTAACATCGGAGAGATGAATTCGGAACAAAAGGAACAAGTTATACAATTGCTGAAAGAGAACAGAGCAGCGTTCTCTCAGACCGAGCAAGATATGGGTCTGACACATTTGGTGACGCATGAAATTGCTCTTAAAGATACTACGCCAGTCAGAATACCGACTCGCAGAATTCCACCTCATTTGCAAAAACAGGTGGATGATTTGCTTGATGACATGCTGGCCAAAAACCTGATTAGGCCATGTTATAGCACCTATTCGACACCCTTGGTCATAGTACCAAAGAAGGATGGTACAATAAGGATCGTGAGTGACTTTCGAGTACTGAATTCTCGTGTGGAGTACTATCCGTATCCGTTACCTAATATTCAGGAGACATTCTCTCACCTTACTGGAAGTCAGTATTTCAGCAGTTTAGACCTTAACTCTGGATACTGGCAAGTCCCAATAAAAGAAGAACACAAACATATGACGGCATTCTCGACATTAACTAGGGGCCAGTTTGAGTACCAAGTAATGGCTCAAGGCTTGTCAAATGCACCTGGAACCTTCCAGAGGTTGATGAACCTTGTGTTGATCGGCATTCAACACAAGTTCGCGATGTCGTATATCGAAGATATCGTTACTTACTCGAAGGAATTCGATGAACATCTGTGTCACCTACGAGAAGTGTTCCGGAGATTATCCGAAGCTGGACTGAAATTGAGACCAAGAAAATGTAATCTGTTTCAAGAAGAACTGAAATATCTAGGCCACATAGTAGGCCGAAATGGAATTCGAACAGATCCGGCCAAAATCGAAGCCATCCGATCATGGCCTCCTCCGCAAGACGTCAAGGAATTAAGAAGTTTCTTGGGCCTATGCAACTACTATTGTAGATTCGTTAAGGACTATGCCGAAGCAGCGCATCCGCTGTTTCAGTTAACCAAAAAGGGTATAACGAACTTTAAGGAGAAATGGAACTCGAAACATGACGAGGCGTTTGCACTTCTAAAGCAGAAAATGATGTCCACCGATGTGTTGGCTTATCCCGAATTCTCAGAATATGAAAATGTCAAAATGGTGTTAGACACTGATGCATCCGAAGGAAGGATAGGAGCCTGTCTTGGACAAATCCAGGCAGATGGAGTAGAAAGACCAATCGCCTATTTCAGCAGGGCAATGACGGAATCTGAAAAACGATATCCGATAACACGAAAGGAATTGCTCGCCTTGGTGGATGGTATGAAACACTTCCGATTCTATTTGATCGGGAAGAAGTTCTTGGCACGTACCGACCACAAAGCGATCCTGTGGCTACTACGTCAAACAGAAGCCCAGGGTATTTTAGGAAGGTGGATCGAACGGTTGAGTGAGTTTCAGTACGAGATCCAGCATAGAAGCGGAGCTAAGCATAGCAATGCAGACAGCTTGTCTAGAAGACCATCGGAAATTAAAGAGGCTTCTGAAGCAAAGATTAACCAAAGTCAAATCACTGGACGAGCCATGATGAGTCAGAGCTGTCAGACAGACAGTGGCATCGATACAGATGATGATGATGCGAATGAAATTTTCGTGGACGCAAGAGACTATTTCGAAGATGAGGAATTGGAAGAGACAACGGCATGCCGAAAATTATTAACAGATTTCCTGTCAGTACCACTGACGAAGGAACAGCTGGTTATTGCACAGAGAGAGGATCAGGACGTTAAAATCCTGATTGAGTGGAAGGAACAAGGAATACTGAGGCCAGAATTACCCACAGGGGCTAGCCACGAGCTGAAAAAGATGATCAAATCATACGAGCAGATGAAGATTGAGGATGGAATGTTAACCATCGTGACTGACGGTACCCGGAAAGTAGTACTTCCGAGTGGAATAGAAAAAGAGGTCCTCCGAGAATTGCATGACAGTCCTTTAGCAGGACATCTTGGACGAGATAAAACCGTACAAAAGGTACGAGAGCGATTCTGGAAACCTGGCCTAGTTACTACTGTAGAGAATTATGTGGCCGAGTGCATCCCATGCCTCGAGAGTAAAGCAGGCAATAAGGTGAAGGCACCGGTGCAAACATTTCCTGTGTGCGAGGCATTCCATCGCCTACACATTGATCTGATTGGGCCGATTTCTAAAGAAAGCCGACGAGGACACAAGTACGTGCTGACAGTCATCGACAGCACTACTAAGTTCCCGTTTGCATTTCCAATCAGAAATCAAAAGTCGGACACAGTCATAAAACTCCTACAAGAAAGAATTTTTAGCGAGTATGGTCAGTGCCGTTGGATCCACACTGACAACGGGAAAACTTTTGTGAGCCGTCAGTTCCAGGCGTTTTGTACATTGTATGGTATCAAGCATACCTGCACGACGCCATATCATGCGCAAAGCAACGGCCTTGTAGAAAGATTTAACCGTCAGATAAAGTCCATCATCACCTGTCTAGTTGAGAAAGACCACTCCGACTGGGACCTGTTGATCCCAGCAGCTTTAGTGGCTGTTCGAACGAGTGTAAATCAGACAACAGGATTCACTCCACATTATCTATTGTTCGGACGTGAGGCGGAGTTGCCAATAGACAGTGTTGTCAAAAGGCCCAGATTGTACTACGACTATCCTAGCTATGTAGCTGATCATGCTAAAAGAATTGAGGAGATGCAGAAGGTGGTTCAGAAGAAATTAGAAAAGGTGCGAGACCGTCGGGAGCAGGCTGCTGAGACAGTGATCACCAAGGCCGTGCCAATCGGCGGTCTCGTATTGATAAACAATCCACAGTTGCATGGTGACGAGAGCAATAAATTTCACCGAAAGAAGAGAGCCTCTTACAGAGTGTTGGCTAAGCTTTCGGACACAGTTTTCAGAGTCCAGAAAGAGGAGAATGGAAAACTAATCGGTGCCATGATGCTGGTACACCGGAATAATCTGACTCCTGTACCGAACTCGGTCAAAGCCACGGGCATGCCCGAAAGTTCTGACATGGAGAAGAGAGAACCAACAGATAAGGGAAGGCAGGAGACTGCCCAGAAGATCCAGAAAAGAAAGGAAGTGCAACCTAAGATTCTGAAAAAGGCAGTTCAAGAAATCGAGCAAGAAGAAAGCTCTGACTCAGAAGAGGAAAGAATTCAATGGAGAGCTTGCAAAGAGACAGACATAAGTGGAAGTGAGATTGAAGAAACTGATGAAGACTCTGACACAGATTCCGGAAGTTCGGCAGAACTTATCGAAGATTCTGAAACGGAAACGGAGGAAGAGTTAGAAGAGTCGGAAGAAGATAACGAAGAAGAACCTGAAGCTGAACCACCAGACCATGATGTTGTGGAGGAACCAGCCTGTGAGGAGGAGGCTGAGGACCGAGCGGATGTAGCCAGTGGAACGGCAGCACCACTTCAGTGGCGAGAGGTGCGGTACAACCTGCGGCCAAGAAAGCCTACAGTCATCAATGAGCCAGCAGGTCCGACACCTGTCGCGAATCGCAGGGAGGCACCGCGTAAGCCTAACAAGTATGGCTTTGTGCCAAGGAAGCGGTACTCCCACTACCAGTGACGGCAGCAGCAGCAGCGGCGGCAGTGACAGCGGCGGCAGCAGCAGCGGCGGCAGCAGCATCGGCGAAGAAGCAGAGGCGACGGGACTGAGGACGGTGACCTGATGCTACATAAAGTAAAATTGACTCATGCGGCTTAAATAATATTATTACTAAAAATATCACTCATGCTTTATTCAATTTTTATTTTAGGGAAGGCAAGTTGTAGTAGGGATGCTTTTATTATTTCTTTAAAGTCAAATTCGTGCCTATGCTTTTTGTTTGAATGCGCAAAATATTTTTTATATGTAAAATATTTAAAATATTTTGTCAAATTCGTTTACTTTAACAAACATTTTCTTTTGTGTATATAAACGAGTGTAATTCAGTTGAGACAAATCAACGTGCCAGTGTGGCGAAAAGCAAATAAGCTATTACTGAAGAAGAAAAGTGTTGAGTTGGTTATTTGAGGCTGTGACCCTCTGATCCACAGAAAACGCCCAGCAAAGACTGGAGAATAGTAAGCCAGTGCCTTAGAAGGTTAAACCGGTCGTGCCGAGTGATACGCTACCATTAGAGAGAAAAGTAGAGAGACAAGCCCTGTTACAGTAGTAATAGTTGTAAAGAAGTAATCCTTTATCCCTCAAAAAATTTTGTGCTTAGGTATAGGCAAGCTCTTGTCATTGGAAAGTTAAATTGATTTTACCTAACTTTTTATTGATACAATTTGTTTTTTTACTTAGGTTTAAATAATTATACAAAAATATAATTGTAGGGTGCAAAGAAGAAGACTGACATTCCTGGGCCACCTCCAAGTGACAAAATGTAAGTCTCTTGTTCTGTTTTATTTTACTAGCTTGTTTCAGAAAATTACTTGCATAGGCCTATTACATGCACCAAAAATTTTAATTTGCAATAATAGGGCCTAATCATACTGTCTATACTAAATTAACTTTCATGCTCTCATTAGAATGGAAATTATGTAATTATTTGTAATTTTTAAAGCTGCTGATTTTTTTAATTTAGCAAATACTTATTTGGTAAATTGAATATTATACAAATATAGGGTAATGTATCATCAACCGAACAGTGTATCTTCAAAACCAAACAAGAATTTTGACTCCTTCCTTGGTCTCGTGCAAGACAGAAACAAGCTATTGTGTTTCACAGAACAACTAATTTGAAAGTTGAAGAAATTATCTACAAGCTGAGGCATGATGTGCAATGAAGCATTAAGAGGAAAGAAAGATATAGATGCTTCAGTAGAATTTTTTATTGCAAAAGCATACTTTTTAACAACATTTTTTCAGTATGTACTTTAGACAAAGATTGTATGTGGTTGCTTGCCAATTAAATGACCATAAATGTAGTTATTTATAGAGCATGAAAAATGCTTCCAAATGACATAATTCATGATAGTTCACTCCTTAAAATAAGATTAAACCATTCACTCAAATTATAAAACCAAACATCAAATTCTCTGTTTGGTTTGATGATACATGAAAATCATTGTTCGGTTTTAGATAAAAAGCAGTAATAACTTTTTGTTCTATTTGACAAAATAGCAAACGCAGATACTTTTTAGAAAGATGTAACTGTTTTCTATAACTTGGCTTTTGATTTATCATCATATCTTAAATAGAAAATCTGTAGCTTAAGTTTGAAGTTTAAAAAATACACATTCTTGTTTGGTTGATGATACATTACCCTAACAATAGTAAGGTTAAAATTAAATTCAAATTTGATCGATATTGGTAAGGCATATTAAAAAGCAAGTTTCATTATCTGTATGTGTACATTGAAAACAGGTTTTTTAGTTGCTTGATTATTTACTAAAATTCATAATCCTTTCTTCAAACACACAAAACAGCCTGGGCAATCTGCCAGACATCAGCAAGGCAGGCAGCTTGCACGAATTTCTCTGCCAGTTGCACGCCGATCATGGCCCGATGGCTGGATTCTATTTTGGCCAACAGTTTGTAGTCAGCTTGGCCAGTGCAGAGCTCATGCGGCAAACTGTGAGATTGTTTGACAGACCCGCTGAGCTCTACAAACTGTTCGAACCGCTCATTGGTGAGTTTGAACAATGAGACTGACCTGTTTTGTAGAGCTTCTTCTCATGTGCCCTAATGACTGTACAAACTTATCGAAGCAAATCGACCCTAATTATATTGGCCCGTAGGCAATAGACTCGAAGGATATTGGCCTGAAGGCTATAGACTCGAAGGATATTTGCCTGAAGGCTATAGACTCGAAGGATATTGGCCTGAAGGCTATAGACTCGAAGGATATTGGACTGAAGGCTATAGACTCGAAGGATATTTGCCTGAAGGCTATAGACTCGAAGGATATTGGCCTGAAGGCTTTATAGACTCGAAGGATATTGGCCTGAAGGCTATAGACTCGAAGGATATTGGACTGAAGGCTATAGACTCGAAGGATATTGGCCTGAAGGCTTTATAGACTCGAAGGATATTGGCCTGAAGGCTATAGACTCGAAGGATATTGGACTGAAGGCTATAGACTCGAAGGATATTGGCCTGAAGGCTATAGACTCGAAGGATATTGGACTGAAGGCTATAGACTCGAAGGATATTGGCCTGAAGGCTTTATAGACTCGAAGGATATTTGGCCCGTAGGCTATAGACTCGAAGGATATTGGACTGAAGGCTATAGACTCGAAGGATATTGGCCTGAAGGCTATAGACTCGAAGGATATTGGCCTGAAGGCTTTATAGACTCGAAGGATATTTGGCCCAAAGGCTATAGACTAGAAGGATTGGCTTGAAGGCTATAGACTCGAAGGATATCGGCCTGAAGGCTTTATAGACTCGAAGGATATTGGCCTGAAGGCTATAGACTCGAAGGATATTGGACTGAAGGCTATAGACTCGAAGGATATTGGCCTGAAGGCTTTATAGACTCGAAGGATATTGGCCTGAAGGCTATAAACTCGAAGGATATTGGCCTGAAGGCTATAGACTCGAAGGATATTGGCCTGAAGGCTATAGACTCGAAGGATATTGGCCTGAATGCTTGGATATGGACCTGAAGAATATCAACCTAATAGAATTTTACCACATCTGATATAACATTTACTTAAAGGTTGTTTCCCCGAAAGATAATTCCACCAACCGACTTTCAGGCCCCAAGTCGATTCAGTACGCCAACGGAGTGGACGGCAGAACTCGTAGAGCAACCTACGATAAGGCCTTCTCACACGAAGCCGTTGGCCGGGTGATACCTGTGCTGGACGAGTGCGCAGACGAATTGCTAGCCAAATTGCGCAACATGTCGGGCAAAGGCGAGCGAATTCCATTAGTTAGATTCTGTGTCGGCCTCGCTATTAAAGCGATTTTGCGCGTCACAGTGGAACCGAATCAAGCCAGCCTGCCAGATGAGCAGGTGAGGCTTTTAATCTTGCGTTTTGAAATACCACTTGAAAATTATGCATAAACTCGCTACTTAACAGTAGAAAGACCGTGATGGGGATTTCAAATACCCACTGCCTACTTTATGATAGCTCCCAAACTTTCAAAGCCGTCCGACGCCAGCATCATAGCCGTCGAGATATTCAGCGATAATACTTGTCGAAAACCCTGGTGACAAGGAAAAAATAAACAAAAAACTTCCGAAATAAAACTCCAGAGGTCTACACTAACTACTACTGTTAGTAGTAGGCAAGTGGCTTGTTTTGATTCCTTAATTGTTTTAAACGTAATCTTATCTGCGTAGCTACAGACACAGAGTGCCAACGTCTGCCGTAGGCTCCATCGACGAATTTTAAGGATGCGCTTAATAATTAAAATAAATTATCAACATTTTTTGGTGTTTTCAGGTGGCTAAAATTAAAACTTGGTACGACCTGGCCTGGACCGAAATGGAGGCTCGCCTGACTCGAGGCGAACCAGAGCCAGGCGATCACAGGACGCAGGTAAATTAAAAAACAGATTCGATTGCTATGAAACTTGTAAATTTGCTGGATTGCTAGTTCAGTGCTCAAACTATTCAGGCCTTCAACGACGCAGTCTCTCAGTTGCACAAGTTTGTCGACTCCACTGTGCGTCGTCGTACCGGTCGGAAATTCGACTCGGATCTAGACAAGACCCTCACAGATCTAGTGATTGAGCTGCACGGCTCCAAAGATCCTGACGCTCTGCGCTCTGACGTCATCTCCTACCTGATCGGCGGCTTTCACACCTCCGGCTACCTGCTTGTCTGGGCTCTGTACTTTGCCATTCGGCATCCGAAACTCGCTGACCGGCTGCGTGCCGAGACTGCCGAGGTTGTCGGACCTTCTGGCGAGGTCAACCTCGCGACAATAGGCCAGCTGGCCTACCATCGGGCATTCATCGACGAGACCATGCGGCTGTCCTGCCTGGCTCCATTTTCGTCGCGTATTTTGGACGCCGATAGCGACATTGGCGGCCACGCGGTAAGTTTTTTTCAAGTTTTGGTCCAACCTTTGTACAGGGACCTAGCTAGCCGGTTAGATGGTACAGGGACCTAGCCAGCTGGATGGATGGTACAGGGACCTAGCCAGCTGGATGGATGGTACAGGGACCTAGCCAGCTGGTTGGATGGTACAGGGACCTAGCCAGCTGGTTGGATGGTACAGGGACCTAGCCAGCTGGTTGGATGGTACAGGGACCTAGCCAGCTGGTTGGATGGTACAGGGACCTAGCTAGCTGGTTGGATGGTACAGGGACCTAGCCAGCTGGATGGATGGTACAGGGACCTAGCCAGCTGGTTGGATGGTACAGGGACCTAGCCAGCTGGATGGATGGTACAGGGACCTAGCCAGCTAGATGGATGGTACAGGGACCTAGCCAGCTGGTTGGATGGTACAGGGACCTAGCTAGGTTGATGGTACAGGAACTAACCCATGGCTGTCGTGTGCCCACAGCTACCAGCTGGTACGGTGTTGCTAAACGCCCTCGGAGCAGCAGGCCTCTGCAGCGACGCCTTCCCTGAGCCGGACGAGTTCGATCCAGACCGATGGACTGCTCAGCAGCAGCAGCAGCAGCAGCAGTTCGAGCCATTTGGTTGGGGTCGCCGTAAATGTCCAGGTTATAGGCTAGCGTACGCTGAGACAACCCTGTGGCTGTGCCGCCTGTTGAAGGAATTCCGCTTTCGCCTAGTTGATGACACTTACACGGCTGTGGCGGACTTTGGCCTGGTGTCCCGGCCGAAAGAGGAAGTGTGGGTGCTGGCCGAGGCATTGTGAACCCGGATAGTTAAGCTTGTCAGACACTGCTTACTAATTGAGGCACATTATCTTAAGTCTGAATGGAAATGTGTAATCATTATCGTACTGTTACCAAATGTATTGATACAAGTCGTAGAGTTATTAATATGTCAATATGGAATCCCGCGTTCAATATTCGAAAATAAACGATCATGTAATCAAAACGCTTAAAAAACCAGCTGACAGAATTAACTGAGGTCTGATCTCACAGAATTCCCTGAGGTCTCAGCTGACAGAATTAATTGAGGTCTGATCTGACAGAATTCCCTGAGGTCTCAGCTGACAGAATTCCATGAGGTCTCAGCTGACAGAATTCCATGAGGTCTCAGCTGACAGAATTCAATGAGGTCTCAGCTGACAGAATTCCCTGAGGTCTCAGCTGACAGAATTTTCTGAGGTCTGATCTGACAGAATTCCATGAGGTCTCAGCTGACAGAATTCCCTGAGGTCTCAGCTGACAGAATTCCCTAAGGTTTCAGCTGACAGAATTCCATGAAGTCTCAGCTGACAGAATTCCCTGAGGTCTCAGCTGACAGAATTCCCTGAGGTCTTAGCTGACAGAATTCCCTGAGGTCTTAGCTGACAGAATTCCATTTTCTGATAAATTTTCATTTTCTTAAATAGCATCTGTTGTTCTAGTTTGAAGGTGACCTATGTTGCACTACTATATATCTCGAGTCTGTGTTTTTAGTATTTATGTTCCTACCTTTCGGACTATTGCGATCTAAAGAAAAAATAAATGGTTCTGGTGAAAGGATTTTTCTGTAATTTTTCAATTTTCTGGTGTGGTATTTTCCGTCTAGTTTCCGTTTCTCGTACAGGTGTATAGCTCGCTAACAAATAGAACTCTCATAGTGAAAGTTATTTATGCTAACTTGATTTCTCTCATTATCTACTAGAATAGATAACCTTAACCTCTTCCTTAACCGTTTACGGTTACGTTACGGTAAACGGTTTTTTTGTTCTTTATTTTTTAACTATATGGCGACTTATTGGACGGTTAAGATGCGAGCGTCCTAAAGCGCATTTTGCCTCTCGCACCAAGGTCATGAGCTCGATTCCGCGGCGAGGCCACAATTCATTTGGTTTCATAGAGTGTGTGCTCAGGAGTCAGCGGAATGGGAACAGTTGCCTCCTCGATGGCTGCGGACGTGATGTCATTAAATAATGTGCCATTGCCCCGCAGGCCTACCGCAATCAAATGAAATCAAATTTTGCTATTAAAAGTTAGTTAAATGAATTAGGCAAGATGAAGGCTACAAAAAGCGTCTGGATTTACAGAAAATTAACTTGTCTTCAGTTTATTGTTATGCAATCGAACAGTGAAGTACAACAGTAAAAAAAATGCTTAAGGTAGAACCTGTTTAAGTACACGTATTTACTTACTAATAATCTTGACACAACTAAACAAGAGGACACATTTATGTACAGAAAGCTGTTGTTGTCAATAACAGAATTTTCTTTAATCAGCAGACATATAGACAGTTTGTAGATATACCTAGATCATAGACAAAATTGCTAGTAGTTTTAAGTAGACCATAATCTTACCTTCAGTGTATCAGCAGCTATCACCCATTGTCGTGTCATTCAGTGTATCAGCACTGCCCTGTCCTTCAGTGCATCAGCAGCTATCACCCATTGTCGTGTCAATCAGTGTATCAGCAGCTATCACCCATTGTCGTGTCAATCAGTGTATCAGCAGCTATCACCCATTGTCGTGTCAATCAGTGTATCAGCAGCTATCACCCATTGTCGTGTCCTTCAGTGTTCCAGCAGCTATCCACCCATTGTCGTGTCCTTCAGTGTTCCAGCAGCTATCCACCCATTGTCGTGTCCTTCCGTGTATCAGCAGCTATCACCCATTGTCGTGTCAATCAGTGTATCAGCAGCTATCACCCATTGTCGTGTCCTTCAGTGTATCAGCAGCTATCACCCATTGTCGTGTCAATCAGTGTATCAGCAGCTATCACCCATTGTCGTGTCATTCAGTGTTCCAGCAGCTATCACCCATTGTCGTGTCATTCAGTGTTCCAGCAGCTATCACCCATTGTCGTGTCCTTCAGTGTATCAGCAGCTATCACCCATTGTCGTGTCCTTCAGTGTATCAGCAGCTATCACCCATTGTCGTGTCATTCAGTGTATCAGCACTGCCCTGTCCTTCAGTGCATCAGCAGCCACAAACACCCAGTCATTCTTCAGCACTCTCGTAAATTGTGTCGCAGAAGCAAGCCAAATCAGAACAGGCCCTTCTTTTTCTTCTTTTTAATATTCTTAATCCCAGCCTCGCGATCGGCTTCAATCTTTCTTTTAATCTCTTCGCGACGCTGTCGCTCGCTTGGATCTTCTTCATCTAGCAGCAGCCGCCGCTCCTCTCTGGCCGGCTTCGCTGGGCCGGACGCCGCAGGGGGAGCTGTGGATGGCGAGCTGGTAGCAGCTCCGGGTTTATCTCCTGCTGCCGCAGCGACGGCTGAGTCTACGACTGCAACGCCACGCGCCAAACGCTGACGCCATCGTTCACCAGCCGTGGTGGCAACATCAGCAACACCACGAGATCCAGCCGAAACCGACGGGGCTGGCGCTAGCTTTTCAGCGTCGGCGATAAGGTCGGTGAGCAGTCGCGGACAGCGCAGGCCATTGTCGCTGGCCAGCTGAACGGCGGCTCGACTCAGACGGGCCAGACGATCGCGAGCGTCGGTCGCTTCAGCTTCGGCGGCTGCGGCGGCAATAGCCAGTGGTTGAACCAGAAGGGCGTCCAATGCGTCCTGCCGGGCGGGGCGCAGTTGAAACTGCCAGACGAATTCGGTGTCGGCAATCTGCTCCGACAGTCGGCCGCGAAGTTGCAACAGCTCGGGCGACAGGAGTCGTAGCTCGGCCAGCGGGTTGGCCAGCGAGGCCAGAATAGCTGCGCGCACCCGAGCAACCGGCGCTTCGATGCGCGGATTGAGGCGAGCAAAGTCAGCAGCCAGCTGGGCATTAGTTGATCGGCTCAGCCAATAGCTGCCGCTCACCTGACAAAGGTAGACAAGAGCCGGCTGGTTAGACTCATCGTAGTCCGCTAATTTCAGGCGACACTCCGGATGAACAATCTGAAAGATGGTCTCAGACGGATTATCGCCAAGCTGACGAGTTGAGACCAGGACAGCTGGCGCTGCTTTTGAGTCGGCCTGAAGGCGAGGATAAAAATAACATCTTCGAAGCGAAGTCCATAGGAAATTATAATTTACTTTTTTAAAAAATATTCTTCTATCCGAAAAACGCAGTAAAACTATTTAATTAGGATGTCAAAAATTATTTAAAGCAATGCCAACAAGAATTTTAACAAAACATTTTTATTTTATAAAAAATATGCAATACATTAATTGTAGTATTAAAAATCACAGCAAACAGAAAGTTTGCTCGTAGACATTTGGACTGAAAGAAGCAGCGGTAAGCTGGAATACTGGAATAGTCGAGATTTAAAAAAGGGGGCAAAAATTACTTGCACCGAACCGGGTCGATTATTCCAATACTGCTAAGTCCAAACACACTTTCACCTCACTCTCAAACAGCATTAAGTCTCAATAGGCCGCATGAATAAAGTGAGCAATTGCTCAAAGTCTACGAGATTCTCAATTCAGAATGAATAAAGTGAGTGCTTGCTGATTGCTGATGATTGTCCTAGTGTTAGTGTTAGTGTTCACCCCTCGAGCAATTGCTCTGTGACTGAGTAGAGACTCGCGTCAGCAAGAATAAACTCTGGCCATAGACAAATGTCTGAAGCATTTGCTGGCGTTTTCTTGAGTCAAGTCGGCAGCGTGCTCAGCGCCTATTCAGCACCACGCAGCGAACGAAAATCTCATCGTCTTCGTCTTGAGTCAACATTTTTGTCATACAACGTAGCAAATCTTGCTTGCGAGGCGAGCCTCGTTCGTTCCATTAAACAGCAAAGAAGAGGGAAGTGATTTTGATCACCATTTTGTCTATGGTACAAATTCGCTGAGCAACTGCTCGGGTGGCTGGGAACTTGCTCGAAGTTTGAGATAAATCATTATTCATACGAAAAGTGAGCGGTTGCTCAAACTCAGCAATTGCTCAGCTCTGAGCACTTGCTAAACTCAGAGTAGGACCATTTACTCATGAGCAATTGCTCACTTTATTCATACGGCCTAATGTCTCGTCTCATGATCATTAAAGTTGTCGCAATATACTAATATTAGCCAGATTGGTTATTAGCAAGGAAAACGCGACTTTATTTAACAGTAAAAAGCTGTTTCTTTCAGTACTAGAATAAAGAAGTTCAACAGAAATAAACTTGTAAGAAATCTCTTGATCGTACAATCATTCTATAGTTTGTTCTAAAACTGAACAAAACTAACAGCAGAAAATATATAAACATGTACGTAGCGCTCACTTTCCTATCTCAGGCAAAATTGTTTAATCATCTTGACACAAAAAGCCTTTTGATCTAACCAAGTCCTCTGAAATCAGTCTGACAGCTTGAGCTGCTGAACTCGAATTCGAACCCCTGACGTCGTTAGGTTGACTAAGCGCAAAGTATTTGCCAGAGTTTCACTAAGGCACTGTAAAAATCACACGAACTCAATCATATCTAAGTAGGAAAAGTAGCTAAACTGTCAGGGTGCATTTCAAGGCAAGTCACTTAACATTATCATATAAGCCGGCGTAGCAGTGACAAACGGGCCGTCGTCGTCGACATCTTCCAGATGACGCTCGCCATTTTGATCGTCAGGCTCAGCAGTGTCTAATTCGAGAATAAGGTCGTGATTGGCGGCATCTACCAACTCACAAAAGGCACGAGCTAAATCGCTGCTTCGTAGGTCGTTCAACAATGCGCTGTATAGGCTCTCACGAGCGGCTACAACGAGTTGATCAACGGAGATTCGAGTCAGGTCTTCGCCGAGGTTGAACTTTAGATCGGTCATCAGAAGAAGAATAGCGTCCTCGCAGTATTGAGCACTGACTGCTCTGCCAGTGTCGGAGGTTAAAGCCTGCCAACAAAAGAGTTTTCTTTAAAGCCAACTAAGAATGCGTTAAGAATTAAATATGGAATCGATGTCTATGGCATTTTTACAGAAACTCCCGTACAAACCGAGTAACTAAAGATTACTGTGATGCTGCAAGTCACAATCGGAGTCCGATCTAATACTAGCCCAACAAGATCAATCATAGCCTGCAATTCGGCCTACCGAGTCAACTCCTCAGTTGCCGATTCACTCACACAATGGTTTGGAAAGTAGCTTAAGATGAGTATCGGGTGGCTTCCGGCCATTCTGGTTGCTAGAAGTCGCTTAATCCATATGAGCTTGCCCATATCCTACACACCTTCAATTCCTAGTCATAAGACTGTTGGAAACACAACTGTCTATGGCAGAACCTTTCATTCATTCCTCCACACAGCCACTAAGAGGGATGGAAGAATCAACATCCATTTGGTTTACACTCGAGCGCGCGAGTCTATGGCAAAAACCTCACCCTATGGATTTGTCAATAGAAGCTACCAATAACACTGCTTTATTATTTTCTGTCAGCCTTCGTCACCTCACCTGACGAATGATTCTTAAGTCAGCCAATCGTGGAAGGTCCACTGTTTTCAGACATTCAGCCAGTTCCATTGCTGGCAGGCCGGAGGCAAAGCCATCCCTCCTATGGCTGCACTGCAGGCGTGCAAGTTGATTGGGACAATGTGGATTATTCCAACAATTAGGCCTAGAACCCGGAAGTCTAGTCCAACTGCATCGGAGGCTGCAGGCGAAGCAGACGATCTCGTGGCTAGATTCGGCAAAAAATCCGAGGCTAGCAAGTTCAGATGAAATCTCTGTGGCATCATCAAACTGGCTGAAGCTTTCAAGACGCTTTCGCTCAAGAAAATAGTATTTATTAGCAGTCTTTATCCATAGATACATAAATGATATTAAGTAGGGCAGCCGGACATTTCTTGTTTGGAAATATTTCGATATAGTTTTTAAGAATGGCACACGCATTCTGCCGGTGCTATTGATGCCTGATGGATTTTTTGTACTTCAGTCAAAAAAAGCCTTAGCCCTTCCTTTATAGACAAGAGATAGTAGATTCAGTAGACGGCAGATTGTGTCAATGTGACGACTGCTGCAGTAGCGGTGTAGCTCGAAAACTAGTATACTGATTAGTGCCAATTGAAAGACAAGGTATTTCTCTGTATCATTGTCTTCCTCCATCAAACTTTCGATCTAAATATCTCTTTTTTGCTGCCTATAAAACAATCCTGAAACGAGTGTAAAGTAAAATAATTATACTAGATGCATAAACACTCTTCATATAAACTAATGCTTATTACACTAACCTGAGTGATGCTCATTAAATTAATCATGCTCATGCTCATAGTGATGCATAGAGACTGATACTCAATGCACTAACCTGAGAGAGTGATACTCAATACACTAACCTGAGAGAGTGATACACAATACACTAACCTGTGAGAGTAATACTCAATACACTAACCTGAGAGAGTGATACTCAATACACTAACCTGAGAGAGTGATACTCAATACACTAACCTGAGAGAGTGATACTCAATACACTAACCTGAGAGAGTGATACTCAATACACTAACCTGAGAGAGTGATACTCAATACACTAACCTGAGAGAGTGATACTCAATACACTAACCTGAGAGAGTGATACTCAATACACTAACCTGAGAGTGATACTCAATACACTAACCTGAGAGAGTGGTACTCAATACACTAACCTGAGAGAGTGATACTCAATACACTAACCTGAGAGAGTGATACTCAATACACTAACCTGAGAGAGTGATACTCAATACACTAACCTGAGAGAGTGATACTCAATACACTAACCTGTGAGAGTAATACTCAATACAAAATCCTGAGAGTGATACTCAATACACTAACCTGAGAGAGTGATACTCAATACACTAACCTGTGAGAGTGATACTCAATACACTAACCTGAGAGAGTGATACTCAATACACTAACCTGAGAGAGTGATACTCAATACACTAACCTGAGAGAGTGGTACTCAATACACTAACCTGAGAGAGTGATACTCAATACACTAACCTGAGAGAGTGATACTCAATACACTAACCTGAGAGAGTGATACTCAATACACTAACCTGAGAGAGTGATACTCAATACACTAACCTGTGAGAGTAATACTCAATACAAAATCCTGAGAGTGATACTCAATACACTAACCTGAGAGAGTGATACTCAATACACTAACCTGTGAGAGTGATACTCAATACACTAACCTGAGAGAGTGATACTCAATACACTAACCTGAGAGAGTGATACTCAATACACTAACCTGAGAGAGTGATACTCAATACACTAACCTGAGAGAGTGATACTCAATACACTAACCTGTGAGAGTGATACTCAATACACTAACCTGAGAGAGTGATACTCAATACACTAACCTGTGAGAGTGATACTCAATACACTAACCTGAGAGAGTGATACTCAATACACTAACCTGAGTGTGATACTCAATACACTAACCTGAGAGAGTGATACTCAATACACTAACCTGAGATAGTGATACTCAATACACTAACCTGAGAGAGTGATACTCAATACACTAACCTGAGAGAGTGATACTCAATACACTAACCTGAGAGAGTGATACTCAATACACTAACCTGAGAGAGTGATACTCAATACACTAACCTGAGAGAGTGATACTCAATACACTAACCTGAGAGAGTGATACTCAATACACTAACCTGAGAGTGATACTCAATACACTAACCTGAGAGAGTGATACTCAATACACTAACCTGAGAGAGTGATACTCAATACACTAACCTGAGAGAGTGATACTCAATACACTAACCTGAGAGAGTGATACTCAATACACTAACCTGAGAGAGTGATACTCAATACACTAACCTGAGAGAGTAAAAAATATAGAAAAAGTTGATTTGTAATGAACAAAACCTACAGCTGATTGGCTCACAAAATGTGTGTTCAGGTATTTCGCTATTTAATCGGTCTTGACACTTACAGAACAGTTATCTACGAATTTAAATATTCGCAGGTATTCCAAACTTAAAGCAAAACAACTGAAAAAAGACAGAAAAATGTTACACTTGAGTGAATTCTGAATAAACACATTCTAATGTCTAAAATATTTCAAAAAAAGGAAACAAACCAGCAGGAGGAATAAAAATAGCTACATAAACAGAGCAGCAAGCGTTGCAAATATTATCGATGTGTAATATCGATGCATTCAAAGCGAAAAATATTCTCTGATTATTTTTGGCGTCGGTTGATTAAGATACTTGTACAGAACCAAAAAACTTTTAATTTAATAACTATTTAAAAAACATTCCATAGCGAAACATCTAGCTCTCGCACGGCTTCCAAAGCACTAAGGAGATCATGGAAATTGGTTTAGGTTTAGGAAAACGTAATGCTAGTGAAACGCATTGTGTACATACGAGTACATTCTGCTAATTTCCGATCTTGTCTCGTCTTTTATTTTTTTTAAATCCTTGAGTAGCAAGGGAATAATATACGCAGAAGAAGCTAATAAAATACAAATGAAAAGTGGGGTGCAAAAAGCAGATGCATTTGCAGTGCTTGTACTTTTAAACTGAGCTATTCGGATGGGCATTTTAAAGGTGAGTTAGACAAAATTCTTGAATAAAATAGTTTTTTTAGGAAAATAGCTCTGTCACCTTAGCATTATGGATATATAAAGGCGATTTCAAGTTAGCTAGCTTGCACAGCTAAATTAGCCAGCTGTGAAATGTTCAGCGGAGGCCCGGCCGGTGGCAAAGAAGAGGTCGGACCGGCACGCACTAGCTGGCGAAACTCGCTGGCAAATGTTGATGCCTCATCTAGCGCCGGAAATAAAAACAGCGACCCAGCACTGAGGTCATCGGCTAGCAAGCGCCTGGAAACAGTATCGACACTGAGACTGCGAAGAGACTGGCCCTCTTTTACTAGGATCCAGTCAAGGCAGAAGATCACAGAATCCCCAGGAAATAGCGCCATCAGCACTTGTCCGGGAATGCTGTTCAAATAGGATAAAATGTCATCTAACTGCTGCGGCGTTGGCAACTCGCTGTCTCGCTGTTCCAAATGTTCATGCCACATTGGAGTTTCAATTGAACGGCGAGCCGCCTGCAGAGGACAATTTGGCCTATTAAAAGCGCCGTCGATGCTGCATCCGATGCGTTCAGGCCTGCATTTGAAGCCGCAGCTAAAGCAGGCTACATCGCCGCCTGGTAGGGGAAAGAAACCCAGGCGAGCTATCTGCAATGCTTCGGGACCAACCAGACCCACTTGCTCAAAGGCGGCAGTGCGATCAGCTTGGAGGAGCTTGTCACGATATTTGGCATTACGACAGATGTCCAGAATGTTCATGCACGATTTGTATGTAGCTCCATGGGGTGCTAGTTCGTCCGAAATTAGTGAGGCTGACATATTTTAGTTTGTATTGAACTTCGTGCAAGTCAGTTTTTCTTCTTTTTTTGTCAGTTTTTATTGATGTAAGTATACAGTGGGCCAATCACACTGATTGGTTTAAATTTTAGGAAATTCGAATCAAACACTTGTGTAAAGTAGCAGTCAATGTGGCGCCAAGAGCAGTATCTGTGCAAGTCAAACTTTAACAGAGACATATTTATTATTGAAATATGTAGCGCTTGTTTCATTAACAACACTCTAATATTTTTATATAATTCATAATAGGACTTTGATTGAATTTTTTTATAGAATCTGATAATCAAATGACGACTTGGACACTAACTTTAAAGCTGTTCTTCTATGTGGAGAGCTGCAAACAGTTTGTAAACTTTTTAAACCTCACAATCAAGCTTTAGTCCTGAATTGTACCTTGATTTCTTAAATATGCCTTGATTTTTGTTGTTGGCAGTGTAGAACCTGAAATCAATATAGGGCAAAAGGTAATTGTTGATAGACTCAATTTTTAATTGAATAATTCACTCATAAAACTATTTAGTCCAAATATGAATATGGACATGGATATGGATATAAGAGACACTTGGCAGTTACAATGTACCAATGTGAATATACCAGTCATGGCCTATGGCAAACTTGCAATTGTTAAGCACTGTTTTGGCACTTTTGACAAAATTTATATAAGTCATAGCTAAATTATCATATAAAATGTGGCATAACTGGCAAACCTAAAGTAACTATGCCAAGTGGCTCTTATGATCGTGTATTAGGCCAATTAGGGATGCTTCTATGTAAATCAAATCGGTACCATTATTTTGTTTGAATTTTTAACTTGTCAAATAGTATTTACATGTAAAATATTATGCATATTCTATATAATATATTTGTTTTAACAAAATAGATTTTTGCATATAAGTGGTTGCAATTTCTGTACAACGAAACAACATGTGCTAGTGTGGTAAAAAGCAAAAAGAAGCTTTAACTGTGTAGGCCTAACATGTTGAAAATAAGTGTTAAAGTGTTAAGTTGGTTATTTGTGGCTAAGACCCTCTAATCTGCAAAAAACACCCAGCCAAGAGTGGTGTTCAAAGGGCCTTAGTGAGACCACTCTTGCCAAGTGATACACTACCAACATAGTTGCCACAGGTTGTGAAGAAATTAGTAGCGCAGAAAGGTAAAAATAGCGCAGGTTCACCCAAATGACAAAACGTGCGATATATATGACCCCCTTTGCTGCCCAGCCCCCCGCCCACGCCCAACTGCTTCTTTCTCTCCCTCTTACTGACTGTCATCCAGACAATGACAGCAAAAGGCAGCATAAATTAATGTGCACTGAATAAGAAACCTGTTTATTTTTTAGCAAAAAATTGATTTGTCTCAGAAGGGTTTTAAGTATAAAGGGAGGGGGAAGAAATCCAGACAGAAGACATCCATGGGGTGGGCCTTAATCCTTTTTAGTCTTTGGGTAGAAAAGTGGACGAGGGAGAGATTCACAGCCCAGCCAATAGCAAGTGAGCTGTGGCGTTTGACTTTAAAGTTGGGGTAAGAGAAGCGTCGAAATAAACATGGGGTTACACCAGGGGTCGGCAATCTAACTGCAACCCCTCCTCCAGAGACTTCTAGAAATAACGACTAGACCCGCAAGCCGCAAGGCACAGTGATGACTAATGTTTTCCTTGCAAGTTGAGGCTGGCATTTTTAGGGGCAGATGGAAGTGCACAAACTTGTTTACTGAAGCCAGAGACTTCTAGAAGTAACAGCTTTGTTATTTCTAGAAGTCTCTGCCCCTCCTCCAATGTACAGTATCAGTCTGGCGAGAGAAAAACAATTGCATAAAGCTTAACTTGTGACAGAAATCACACTTCAGCGCAGAATTGGTCATGTTTTGCAAATAGTAGCGCAATAGTGCAGGCAATTGAGAATAGCACAGCTGCGCTAAAATAGCGCAGCAGTGGCAACTATGACTACCAATAGCAAGAAAGATAAAGTGAAAAGCCATGCTACAATTGTGTTTGACTGTTGGTAATTTGGTAATATTGTTGCATAGTTGCACTACTGAGCCTGGTTGGCCACACCTGCTAGTAGAGATATAGCATTCAAAGGCAACGGTTAACTACCTGGCTAGAATTGACATTAGGCCCCCCTACAACCAGTCTAAAAGCTGTTGAATCATAATCACTATAAGTTAAAGGGATAGTCCAGATTGGTCCAGACATTTTTCTGTTACAAAACATCAACAAGGTACACCTCCTTGTGTCATTGACACTGACAACCAATGCATCCTGCAAGGACTAACCAATACATATTGCTTACAGCATAACTAATTTTTTTGGCCTCTAGAAGACTAATCTTGGTCTGTTTCCTTTATGTCTATAGGGTTTTCCCTCTGCTCCTTCCTATATAGAGCAACCAAATATACTATTATGGTCCGTTCCAAGGTCATAAAATAGACTAGCACAATAAAGTCTAAACATAACAGATACATTCACAACAACTTTTATAATAGAGTTCATTTTCATTGCCATATTTCTTTTCTACTTATTATTGTGTCCCATTTGCTGTTTTTCTATTAAACTTTTTTCTATCTCAAGCAAATGTATATATGCAACATTTCCATTGTTTTCATTTCTTTATGTTCCAATTTGAGATTACTTAAAAGTTTGATTCGATTATGATTGTGATTAATTGGCAACTTTTTACAATTTGTTTTGCTCCTTTTAAATTGTGTTTTGTACAAAATGTATGTACAAACACAAAGTGTACCAGAGAGGCTCAAATTCAGACCCAAATAGGATAGAAGTGAAATAATTCAGTTTGAGATTGATTTTCTGTTAATGTTTCCAAAATTGAAGGTCAATGTGACAAAGTCGTAGGCTTACCTTAGCTTACCTGTTAGATTGAATAAGAAGGAAAGATAAATAATAGGGCCTAATAATGAAATAAGGGGTCATTTACCAAATGAGAAGAAAGGAAACTCTAAACAAAAGTTTTTAATGTGTGTGGAGACTAGGCACTTTTAATCCATTGGAAGCCTATAGAGACTGGGTAAATTACCTATAGTTAGAGATTTATAGTTGGGTGTCTTGCCACTCTGACAGCCATTATACACCACCTGAAGGAAGCTGAAAGCTAATTTATTCAGGCAAATGGCATAAATCATTTGAATAGATTACATGTATGATAAATACATAAAATTTGTATCATTTGAACTAAGCATTTTGTGCAAAGGTTGGCCCTAAGGAAATACATTCATATATATATGTATACAAATTAAATGATTATCCAAAAAATTGTTAGAAAGTTTCTAATAGGCCTAGCTGACAGAGGTCTACCAAATCTTAAAATATCATAGCCGCCCTGCCGCCTAAACCAAAAGTCAAGTATGTTTATATAAATCCGAAATTTAACAAAACGAGAATCTTGGAAAACTCGAAATTCAACAATATGCATTATAACAATACGGCATGCGAAATATTAGCCACTATACTTTATTCTTAGTTCTATTCAGTATTTACTTTGCATATTTATTTATTTTTGCACTAATATATTGTATTCTGAAATAACAAAGTAGAACCTTGCTTTTAACTCTAGTCTTGACACTTGAAGAGGTTAAGTAGCCTAGTAGTTAGGGCGTCGGACTCACGACTTGAAGGTTGGGGGTTCGATTCCCAACTCCACTGGAACAATTTGTGTCCTTTAGCAAGACTTAACTCTGCATTGCTTCAGTTCACCCAAGCTGTTAAATGGGTACCAGCATTAGCTGAGATAATTGAAGGTGGGTGTGGCGTCCCCCCAGTCAATGGACTGAACACAGCTGTACGCAGCCTTCAGATGCGCCACGCATTAGCTGCGGCTGTGCTGTCGGCTGCACATCGGACCCAATTGGGGCAGGCGTAATCAATTATTAATTATTATTGACACTTTAATTTGATTGGTTAGTTCTGTATGCGTACACCTGTGTATTATTTACTATATTTATCTAACACACTGTCGAACCGATTTGTTATTATACTAAAAATGTTTTCAGCAGAGCCTTGCCGCTGCCCATCCCTTACCAGGAGTTTAAAAGTGCAGCCGATAGAACCCATAAATAACATTGAATAACTAAACCCGATTAAAACCTGATCAGATCCTAAGTCGCCAAACAATTTAATAAATTGTCGTCTAATTACTAAATAAGGAAAATAAATAAGAAAATCGGAATAAAGCAAGTCATTTCTCGGTAAGTCGAAACTTCTTGGAATAACATTTAATTTATTTTCAGTAACAACTAAAAAAGTGCTCTTAACAGTTTTATGAATAAAATAAAAAAAATAATTTTTATCAAACACATTGACATATACAGGGCTCTAAACTAAAAAACTGTAAAAAAGTTGATAGTTTTGTTTTACCTAAAAAGCGTTATTAACGATATCCAAAAATTACTATTTTAAGCTTAAGCTTAAGAAAGACACTTAAAGTACTCCTGCTAAATGGTATATATTAGACGAATATTAATTATTTCTGCTCCCCGAAGGGGGGCAAAACTTGCTAGTCATTATTCTAATTTCCACACAACTTCGTCACAATTAGGCAACTAATTCAGAAAATAATTTCTTTTCGTCGTGCAATCATACGAGTTTCCCTAAATCGTAGTTCCCATTTAGTGTGATCGTTAACGGTCGACTTAGAGTATGCTTACTAACTCACAAGAGTAAGGTTCAGAATAGCTAGGGCCTAATTCACAAGCTTCTATATGCGAATGCGTGTAAATAAATAATTTGCTGACAGTATAATGTCAGGAATTCGATCGAATGTACCTAAAATTGAATAAAATGGCAGGAAGACGTATTTACCTAAAAATAGAATAAAATAGCAGTAATTAAGACGTATGCGTACCTAAAAAAGAACGGGGCGTCCGATGAGGCAAATTAAAAAAAGACGTCATATTTGTCAAAATTGGAATTTAGTTTAGTGAAAAGGTTATTAGCCTAAAAATAAAAATAAAGAAAAATGAAAGAGCGAAGTTTTTGAAGCCATCAGCAAGCAATATAAAAACGGCGTGAGAGCAATGCAGACAAAAGAGTAATTAAAGTGCGCTAATTAATTAAGGTAATAAAATAAAAGAAGCGTACATTTTATCAGTGGATGGAGCCAAAACTAAACGACTGCGATACGAGCGCAAAAACTGAAAAAAGGGGGCAGTTAAAAAACTACGAAAAGAAAAATAAAGAATTTGTCACGCGGACAGACCAGGAGAGACAAAGAAAGCAGCTAGATAGAGAGCAAAAAGCTGGACTGCACGGCATCGGGCGGCCAGCAGATATAGACACAGAATTGTGCGGAAGTTGCCTAGAAAGGCTTCGACTCAGGCCCCAACAGCGATTCCCGATTCCGTGATTGATCAATTAGCTAACAACAGCGGTCTGGCTTGATACAATAATAGCAGACACAACCCTTTATATTCAGCATTACACGGCAGCAATTACATTTAATTACTAATGTGGATTGTGAATTGGTAAAAACAATTTTTACTGTTTATAGTCATTTTTACCACTGGTGTGCATGGCCCTTTTGCGCGATTCTTCCCGTCGTATCCCTCCTGATTGAAGCCGGAGCTTGAGCTCGATACAGCTGGGACTGCTGGAGGCGCCGACTTCGGTGATTTGCTGCCCTTCAACCAGCGACAGCACCCACCTCTCTTTCAGAGACGCCTGAAGTCGGCGGCCGCCAACTGGGACTTGTTCTGTGCCACCCTGGAGCAGTCCCTGCAAAACAAAGCTTCATTGTCGACGATGATTCTCAGGTAGCCAAAGAGCAGTTTCGGCGGAGTCATCCTGGAAGCCGTCAAGATCGTCATCCCGACAGGAATCTGCAAGGCCAAACAACACTTCTGTCCGCCCGAAACCAGGGCGTCGTGACAGCGCCCCGGACGACGCGGAGATTGTCATTTTCGACGCCATCGACCGGACGTGTTTTTGGACTGCAAATGGAGACGCTGACTTGACTTCATTGAAAAAAACTCGGTCCGAAATGCCATCAGCTGCTCTCGACTTTGGAAAATGGTCAAATGCTTACGGGTGTTGAAAGCCCAGCTCAACGCCCGGCTCCGTTTCAGCAGCCGCTTCACTAAGTCCGACAAAAAAAGCTGCTCTATGCTCAATAAAATGTTTGCCTGCCCACGCGCTTGCCGATCGCATGGAGCTTCTTTCACAGCGTCAATAGAAACGCCAGAAAAATCTCATTGTACGGGGCTCAGTTCTGCAGTTCTCCTCAGTCGACGTCGCCACGGTGGATGGTGATGGAGAAAATTAGGAACAAAGGAAGTTAAGATAAGGGGTGCGATGTAAAAATTGAGGATTTGGGTAGAAGAGATAGATGTGGGAAAGTGGCTGATATCTCGGCCGGTATAACCCTCTGCACATTAGAAGCGACAATTGAAAATTGGACGATGCATGAACTGTCGTCAGTAATCGTGGGGACAATTGTCTCCCATGCATTCACATATAAATCCATGGTTGCCGTAATCTTTATTAAAAATTATAAAATTGCAGGAGGGCTGCGGGCTCATCATTTGGTGACACTATCGATCCGCAGCCAGCGAGGAGGCCCTGACTTTCTAATCTACAGGCAGTGTACACTTTCACTGTGCCTTGGAGGTTGGCCCTCAAGGGCGTATATTGCACGACAAGCCCCCAAGCCATCTCTTTAAGGCTGCGGTTCGGATATGGCCTCGCCACGGAATCGAAGCTCAGGGACATTTACGCGACAGGCGACGACAGGCAAACGCGTTAGCCGCTCTGCCAGTGACCCCCCTGCCATGATCTTTGGGACTGCTTTAAAATCTAATTGGCTTTTGAAGTTCATATTGCTCAAATAATTTTTATAGCAAATATGAAATAATCAATGAAGCCTATTATTTTATTTCATGTCGCTACTGCTTTTAAAAGGGGCAGTTGAAGTTGCTGTTTTTACTGTTCATTTCCTCGAATGTTTTTTCTTTTCTCAATTGGCTTTTAATTAAAAGATTCCTAGCATTTCCATTTTCCACTGAGATACGGGTTCACATGATCGATGACCTTTCGCACGGTGTAGATTTAATGAACTTTTTATCACTGCAGATACCTGACAGGCTAGAGCTCGCATGCACGCGGCCAAGTGCATTACGGCAGCATAAGCTGAATTATTACTCGTATAATGCTATACTAGCTAGTCAAAAACGCAACCTCGCACGTTCCAATACCTCGTTTGCACATTTTTTGTCTAGATAAAAAACTTTAGCTTAAAGAAGACTGACTGTATGGAGACAGCCGAGATCGTAAACAAACCCTGGTATATTTGCATGTCGGGGTCGATATCAATTATCGATTGTTTCGATATGATTTCGTTTAATTTTTGCCTTTTTTATTAAATCGTTATCAATGTTCCCTCTGCTTTTTTTAGGACTATGAAATTTTATTTTAGGCTGAATATGCTTGACTAGACATGGCAGAAGTAAGACGTTTGATTAGGCTGGCCCGTCTAATTTTGGTCCAGGTGCGGTTACGTCATATGAAGCTAGCGCACATTTTATTTAGAAGACGAGTCTTTCCTGTACGCCTGTCCTAGGCCACAAGTGACACGCGCAAGTGACGATTTCGTGCAGGCCAACAAACACGAGGGCCGGCCGGTCAAAACAACCGAAGCCGATCACGCTTTCTGCGCGTGCTCGTCTGAGGGCTTGGCCTCAGATTGTGGCCTCATGTACAGCGAGTTTATCGATCGCCAGGGGTCCGCCCCGCACACGCTCGACCCGAATTCCAGTCTAAACAGGTTTTGTGCTTTACATGCCGCTCCACTGTTTTCTCACTCACCAACTCGGCTTGCGAATTCTTATATAAAACGCGCCAAAGGCGCATTTGAAAACAAGCCAGAAGTGACAGGTGCAGACACACACATACCCATACAGAGAGGAGAGCGCGAAAGCGTGAGGCACCAGCCCTTCGAGTGCTGCTGTTCCGACATCGCGGGTGACAGTTCCAGAGCTAACTGGGTTTTTATCAAACCGCCCGAGGGCCAAACAGCAAAGCCGTCAATTTTTCATCAAGAGGCAGCCCGGCGGCGCCCACCCCGATGAAAAGTGTCCGTTTCAACGATGAAGTGACCGTCTGGAAATTTGTCAATGAACTTGACCCGGAACTAGAAACGTCCACGCCGGAGGAGGACGACTACGTCATCATACACTACGACAAGCGCAAGAAGAGGATCTTTTTCAGCATGTACAACTTCTGCGCGGAGGTGTTGCACAATCGCGCAAGCATTGTGTCACACCTGTTTGGAGCCGCTTAGTTTATGAAATATTTCACGAAAACTGCAACAATGCAGACAGTCCCGTCTATGTCACGTGTTTATACAAAGGTGTGTTGTAAATTTTAAACGTCAGTGCTTTTTGTGTGTCTTCAGGCAGTTTTTACCTTATCCGATGGCTAGACGAGATCGAACACCAAAAGCTAGTAGAAAGCGGGCATTTGGAACTTTTCCAACTAAAGCTGTGAATTTAATTGGTCCTAGAAAACAGCCTTGATAGGTAAATACTGCCTGCATAATTTTGCACCGCCTGATATCGAGTTCCACCTGTAGACCCGAACAATATAACTAAATCATCTTGTCATCAACGCGCTCCTGTCGTCATGGTTACCCGTGTGTCTATAGTCTCGACATCCTAATCTGCTTTGACTTTGCTGCGTGTGCTATTAATGACCCCGCCATAATGTTAATTAGGTCAAGGAAGTAAAACCTGTGTTTAGGAATTTCATGTCGAGCAACTCGTCGAGTTAAACACCAACGTTACATCGCGTCGTCAGCATTCAGTGCACTAGTGTTCCGCGGACTACCAGCAAATTGCGGGACCTTTGCACTGCAGCTGTATCGTTCCATTCGCTTCACATAGAGACTCGGAGACTGCTGAATTTTAGGGAACTTTTTCGTAGGAATGGGAGAATGACTGTACTGTTTGCTGATGCGTTCTGTCGAGGAAGTTAAGCTTAAGCTTAAGTCAAACTAGCCAACATCGCCGTTAATATCCCGTGTTGCTGCCTAATTCTCGTTTGCACTTTTTCCAATTCGCTTGTTATAAACTTACTTTATGGATCTGAATCGAAACAGTTTTAAGAAGTGAATTCTCATTTTGCTATCTGGCTACATGACACCAAGCAAGCGTAGCATGCATGACAACAATAGTCCTTTATGTTGAAGACTTTATACTTGCTGTAGATCCTTTGCCCAGATATGCTAAAACATCGCCTGTTAAATCCATCTATTCAATTGTCAACTGAGTTTTAAGGAAGGAAAGACAAAAGAGCAAATAAAAAGGTAAACCAACAGAGGAAAAATAGGATATTTAGAGGCAGCCGTAAACGATTCCACGAATTGTAGTACATCACTTATCAAATCTTTGAGCAGTTTTTCATTATTTAAGAGACTAGGGCCGTTCAGCTGTCGCTGGTCGTACCTGTCCTGTCACTGGCAGCTCCGCGCCAGGCCCAAACCAGTGTTTTTTTATTGCAAAGCAATTTTGAAAAAATAAGTAAAAAAATGTTAACGCTGAAAGCACCGTCATTTGGCGCTGCTTCGTGGAGGTCGCTGCGCGGACGCCCGTGACCATCCACTGGGTGCCAGGACACTGCGGGCTGTGGCGTAACGAGGAGGCTGACGCAGCAGCCGCTCGCTCGGGTATCGAAGGGGCGACTAGGACATCAGAATTCGAAGCTTACGCAGCTGACTTTTGGCGCTGTGACTTTGGGCGGAGGGACTTTGGGCGGATTGGCTTGGCCGGAGTGACTTTGGACGGAGTGACTTTTGGCGGAGTGGCTTTGGGCGGAGTGACTTTGGGCGGAGTGACTTTGGGCGGAGTGGCTCTGGGCGGAGTGACTTTGGGCGGAGTGAATTCTGGCGGAGTGACTTTGGGCAGAGTGGCTTTGGGTGGAGTGGCTTTGGGCGGAGTGACTTTGGGCGGAGTGACTTTGGGCGGAGAGACTTTGGGCAGAGTGGCTTTGGGTGGAGTGGCTTTGGGCGGAGTGACTTTGGGCGCAGTGACTTTGGGCGGAGTAACTTTGGGCGGAGTGACTTTGGGCGGAGTGGCTTTGGGCGGAATGGCTTTGGGCGGAGTGACTTTGGGCGGAGTGACTTTGGGCGGAGAGACTTTGGGCGGAGTGACTTTGGGCGGAGAGACTTTGGGCAGAGTGACTTTGGGCGGAGTAACTTTGGGCGGAGTGACTTTGGGTGGAATGGCTTTGGGCGGAGTGGCTCTGGGCGGAGTGACTTTGGGCGGAGTAACTTTGGGCGGAGTGACTTTGGGCAGAGTGACTTTGGGCGGAGTGACTTTGGGTGGAATGGCTTTGGGCGGAGTGACTTTGGGCGGAGTGACTTTGGGCGGAGAGACTGGGCGGAGTGGCTTTGGGCGAATTCACATTGGGCGGAGTCATACTGGGCGGAGTGTCTCTGTTTGGATTCGCACTGGGCGGAGTGACTTTGGGCGGAGTGACTTTGGGCGGAGTGACTTGGCGGAGTGGCTTTGGGCGGATTCACATTGGGCGGAGGGACTTTGGGCGGAGAGACTTTGGGCGGAGTGACTTTGGGCGGAGTGACTTTGGGCGGAGTGACTTTGGGCGGAGTGACTTGGCGGAGTGGCTTTGGGCGGAGTGGCTTTGGGCGGAGTGACTTTGGGCGGAGTGGCTTTGGTCGGATTCACATTTGGCGGAGTGGCTTTGGGCGGAGTGGCTTTGGGCGGAGTGACTTTGGGCGAAGGTGCTCTGGGCGGAGTGACTTTGGGCGGAGTGAATTTGGGCGGAGTGACTTTGGGCAGGGTGACTTTGGGCAGAGTGGCTTTGGGCGGATTCACATTGGGCGGATTCATACTGGGCGGAGTGTCTCTGTTTGGATTCGCACTGGGCGGAGTGACTTTGGGCGGAGTGACTTTGGGTGGAGTGACTTTGGGCGGAGTGGCTTTGGGCGGATTCACATTGGGCGGAGGGACTTTGGGCGGAGAGACTTTGTGCGGAGAGACTTTGGGCGGAGTGGCTTTGGGCGGATTCACATTGGGCGGAGTGACTTTTGGCGCTGTGACTTTGGGCGGAGTGACTTTTGGCGGATTGTCTTTTTGCGGAGTAGTGTCCTTCGGTGGAGTGTCTTTGGGCGGAGTGTCTTTGGGCAGAGTCACTTTGGGCGGAGTGTCTTTGGGCGGAGTGTCTTTGGGCGGAGTGTCTTTGGGCGGAGTGTCTTTGGGCGGAGTGTCTTTGGGCATAGTGACTTTGGGCGGAGTGTCTTTGGGCGGATTGTCTTTGGGCGCAGTGTCTTTGGTCGGAGAGACTTTGGGCGGAGTGGCTTTGGGCGGATTCATATTGGGCGGAGTGACTTTGGGTGGAGTTACTTTTGGCGGAGTGGCTTTGGTCGGATTCACATTTGGCGG
The DNA here is from genome assembly GCA_950097015.1 of Macrostomum hystrix. Taxonomy (NCBI): domain Eukaryota; kingdom Metazoa; phylum Platyhelminthes; family Macrostomidae; genus Macrostomum; species Macrostomum hystrix. The sequence goes on from CATNEN010000039.1 coordinate 17,613,585, forward strand.
TGTGGCTTTGGGCGGAGTGCCTTTGGGCGGAGTGACTTTGGGCGGAGTGGCTTTGGGTGGAGTGGCTTTGGGCGGAGTGACTTTGGGCGGATTCACATTGGGCGGATTCACACTGGGCGAAGTGTCTTTGTTTGGATTCACACTGGGCGGATTGACTTTCGGCGGAGGGACTTTGGGCGGAGTGACTTTGGGCGGTCTAAATTTGGGCGGAGTGACTTTGGGCAGAGTGGCTTTGGGTGGAGTGGCTTTGGGCGGAGTGACTTTGGGCGGATTCACATTGGGCGGATTCACACTGGGCGAAGTGTCTTTGTTTGGATTCACACTGGGCGGATTGACTTTCGGCGGAGGGACTTTGGGCGGAGTGGCTTGGCCGGAGTGACTTTGGACGGAGTGAATTTGGGCGGAGTGACTTTGGGCAGAGTGGCTTTGGGTGGAGTGGCTTTGGGCGGATTCACATTGGGCGGATTCATACTGGGCGGAGTGTCTCTGTTTGGATTCGCACTGGGCGGATTGACTTTGGGCGGAGTGACTTTGGGCGGAGTGACTTGGCGGAGTGGCTTTGGGCGGATTCACATTGGGCGGAGGGACTTTGGGCGGAGAGACTTTGGGCGGAGTGACTTTGGGCGGAGTGACTTTGGGCGGAGTGACTTTGGGCGGAGTGACTTGGCGGAGTGGCTTTGGGCGGATTCACATTGGGCGGAGGGACTTTGGGCGGAGAGACTTTGGGCGGAGTGACTTTGGGCGGAGTGAATTTGGGCGGAGTGACTTTGGGCGGAGTGACTTTGGGCGGAGTGACTTTGGGCGGAGAGACTTTGGGCGGAGTGACTTTGGGCGGAGTGACTTTGGGCGGAGTGACTTTGGGCGGAGTGACTTGGCGGAGTGGCTTTGGGCGGATTCACATTGGGCGGAGGGACTTTGGGCGGAGAGACTTTGGGCGGAGTGACTTTGGGCGGAGTGAATTTGGGCGGAGTGACTTTGGGCGGAGTAACTTTGGGCGGAGTGGCTTTGGGCGGAGTGGCTTTGGGCGGAGTGACTTTGGGCGGAGTGGCTTTGGGCGGAGTGGCTTTGGGCGGATTCACATTGGGCGGAGGGACTTTGGGCGGAGAGACTTTGTGCGGAGAGACTTTGGGCGGAGTGGCTTTAGGCGGATTCACATTGGGCGGAGGGACTTTGGGCGGAGAGACTTTGGGCGGATTCACATTGGGCGGAGTGACTTTTGGCGCTGTGACTTTGGGCGGAGTGACTTTTGGCGGATTGTCTTTTTGCGGAGTAGTGTCCTTCGGTGGAGTGTCTTTGGGCGGAGTGTCTTTGGGCGGAGTGACTTGGCGGAGTGGCTTTGGGCGGATTCACATTGGGCGGAGGGACTTTGGGCGGAGAGACTTTGGGCGGAGTGACTTTGGGCGGAGTGACTTTGGGCGGAGTGACTTTGGGCGGAGTGACTTGGCGGAGTGGCTTTGGGCGGAGTGGCTTTGGGCGGAGTGACTTTGGGCGGAGTGGCTTTGGTCGGATTCACATTTGGCGGAGTGGCTTTGGGCGGAGTGGCTTTGGGCGGAGTGACTTTGGGCGAAGGTGCTCTGGGCGGAGTGACTTTGGGCGGAGTGAATTTGGGCGGAGTGACTTTGGGCAGGGTGACTTTGGGCAGAGTGGCTTTGGGCGGATTCACATTGGGCGGATTCATACTGGGCGGAGTGTCTCTGTTTGGATTCGCACTGGGCGGAGTGACTTTGGGCGGAGTGACTTTGGGTGGAGTGACTTTGGGCGGAGTGGCTTTGGGCGGATTCACATTGGGCGGAGGGACTTTGGGCGGAGAGACTTTGTGCGGAGAGACTTTGGGCGGAGTGGCTTTGGGCGGATTCACATTGGGCGGAGTGACTTTTGGCGCTGTGACTTTGGGCGGAGTGACTTTTGGCGGATTGTCTTTTTGCGGAGTAGTGTCCTTCGGTGGAGTGTCTTTGGGCGGAGTGTCTTTGGGCAGAGTCACTTTGGGCGGAGTGTCTTTGGGCGGAGTGTCTTTGGGCGGAGTGTCTTTGGGCGGAGTGTCTTTGGGCGGAGTGTCTTTGGGCATAGTGACTTTGGGCGGAGTGTCTTTGGGCGGATTGTCTTTGGGCGCAGTGTCTTTGGTCGGAGAGACTTTGGGCGGAGTGGCTTTGGGCGGATTCATATTGGGCGGAGTGACTTTGGGTGGAGTTACTTTTGGCGGAGTGGCTTTGGTCGGATTCACATTTGGCGGTGTGGCTTTGGGCGGAGTGCCTTTGGGCGGAGTGACTTTGGGCGGAGTGGCTTTGGGTGGAGTGGCTTTGGGCGGAGTGACTTTGGGCGGATTCACATTGGGCGGATTCACACTGGGCGAAGTGTCTTTGTTTGGATTCACACTGGGCGGATTGACTTTCGGCGGAGGGACTTTGGGCGGAGTGACTTTGGGCGGTCTAAATTTGGGCGGAGTGACTTTGGGCAGAGTGGCTTTGGGTGGAGTGGCTTTGGGCGGAGTGACTTTGGGCGGATTCACATTGGGCGGATTCACACTGGGCGAAGTGTCTTTGTTTGGATTCACACTGGGCGGATTGACTTTCGGCGGAGGGACTTTGGGCGGAGTGGCTTGGCCGGAGTGACTTTGGACGGAGTGAATTTGGGCGGAGTGACTTTGGGCAGAGTGGCTTTGGGTGGAGTGGCTTTGGGCGGATTCACATTGGGCGGATTCATACTGGGCGGAGTGTCTCTGTTTGGATTCGCACTGGGCGGATTGACTTTGGGCGGAGTGACTTTGGGCGGAGTGACTTGGCGGAGTGGCTTTGGGCGGATTCACATTGGGCGGAGGGACTTTGGGCGGAGAGACTTTGGGCGGAGTGACTTTGGGCGGAGTGACTTTGGGCGGAGTGACTTTGGGCGGAGTGACTTGGCGGAGTGGCTTTGGGCGGATTCACATTGGGCGGAGGGACTTTGGGCGGAGAGACTTTGGGCGGAGTGACTTTGGGCGGAGTGAATTTGGGCGGAGTGACTTTGGGCGGAGTGACTTTGGGCGGAGTGACTTTGGGCGGAGAGACTTTGGGCGGAGTGACTTTGGGCGGAGTGACTTTGGGCGGAGTGACTTTGGGCGGAGTGACTTGGCGGAGTGGCTTTGGGCGGATTCACATTGGGCGGAGGGACTTTGGGCGGAGAGACTTTGGGCGGAGTGACTTTGGGCGGAGTGAATTTGGGCGGAGTGACTTTGGGCGGAGTAACTTTGGGCGGAGTGGCTTTGGGCGGAGTGGCTTTGGGCGGAGTGACTTTGGGCGGAGTGGCTTTGGGCGGAGTGGCTTTGGGCGGATTCACATTGGGCGGAGGGACTTTGGGCGGAGAGACTTTGTGCGGAGAGACTTTGGGCGGAGTGGCTTTAGGCGGATTCACATTGGGCGGAGGGACTTTGGGCGGAGAGACTTTGGGCGGATTCACATTGGGCGGAGTGACTTTTGGCGCTGTGACTTTGGGCGGAGTGACTTTTGGCGGATTGTCTTTTTGCGGAGTAGTGTCCTTCGGTGGAGTGTCTTTGGGCGGAGTGTCTTTGGGCGGAGTGACTTGGCGGAGTGGCTTTGGGCGGATTCACATTGGGCGGAGGGACTTTGGCGGAGTGACTTTGGGCGGAGTGACTTTGGGCGGAGTGAATTTGGGCGGAGTGACTTTGGGCGGAGTAACTTTGGGCGGAGTGACTTTGGGCGGAGTGGCTTTGGGCGGAATGGCTTTGGGCGGAGTGACTTTGGGCGGAGTGACTTTGGGCGGAGAGACTTTGGGCGGAGTGACTCTGGGCGGAGAGACTTTGGGCGGAGTGACTTTGGGCGGAGTGACTTTGGGCGGCATGACTTTGGGCGGAGTGACTTGGCGGAGTGGCTTTGGGCGGAGTGGCTTTGGGCGGAGTGACTTTGGGCGGAGTGGCTTTGGTCGGATTCACATTTGGCGGAGTGGCTTTGGGCGGAGTGGCTTTGGGCGGAGTGACTTTGTGCGGAGAGACTTTGGGCGGAGTGGCTTTGGGCGGATTCACATTGGGCGGAGTGACTTTGGGCGGAGAGACTTTGTGCGGAGAGACTTTGGGCGGAGTGACTTTGGGCGGAGGTGCTCTGGGCGGAGTGACTTTGGGCGGAGTGACTTTGGGCGGAGTGAATTTGGGCGGAGTGACTTTGGGCGGAGTAACTTTGGGCGGAGTGGCTTTGGGCGGAGTGGCTTTGGGCGGAGTGACTTTGGGCGGAGTGGCTTTGGGCGGAGTGGCTTTGGGCGGATTCACATTGGGCGGAGGGACTTTGGGCGGAGAGACTTTGTGCGGAGAGACTTTGGGCGGAGTGGCTTTAGGCGGATTCACATTGGGCGGAGGGACTTTGGGCGGAGAGACTTTGGGCGGATTCACATTGGGCGGAGTGACTTTTGGCGCTGTGACTTTGGGCGGAGTGACTTTTGGCGGATTGTCTTTTTGCGGAGTAGTGTCCTTCGGTGGAGTGTCTTTGGGCGGAGTGTCTTTGGGCGGAGTGACTTGGCGGAGTGGCTTTGGGCGGATTCACATTGGGCGGAGGGACTTTGGGCGGAGTGACTTTGGGCGGAGTGACTTTGGGCGGAGTGAATTTGGGCGGAGTGACTTTGGGCGGAGTAACTTTGGGCGGAGTGACTTTGGGCGGAGTGGCTTTGGGCGGAATGGCTTTGGGCGGAGTGACTTTGGGCGGAGTGACTTTGGGCGGAGAGACTTTGGGCGGAGTGACTCTGGGCGGAGAGACTTTGGGCGGAGTGACTTTGGGCGGAGTGACTTTGGGCGGCATGACTTTGGGCGGAGTGACTTGGCGGAGTGGCTTTGGGCGGAGTGGCTTTGGGCGGAGTGACTTTGGGCGGAGTGGCTTTGGTCGGATTCACATTTGGCGGAGTGGCTTTGGGTGGAGTGGCTTTGGGCGGAGTGACTTTGTGCGGAGAGACTTTGGGCGGAGTGGCTTTGGGCGGATTCACATTGGGCGGAGTGACTTTGGGCGGAGAGACTTTGTGCGGAGAGACTTTGGGCGGAGTGGCTTTGGGCGGATTCACATTGGGCGGAGTGACTTTGGGCGGAGAGACTTTGGGCGGAGTGGCTTTGGGCGTATTCACATTGGGCAGAGTGACTTTGGGCGGAGTGACTTTGGGCGGAGAGACTTTGGGCGGAGTGGCTTTGGTCGGATTCACATTTGGCGGTGTGGCTTTGGGCGGAGTGCCTTTGGGCGGAGTGACTTTGGGCGGAGTGGCTTTGGGTGGAGTGGCTTTGGGCGGAGTGACTTTGGGCGGATTCACATTGGGCGGATTCACACTGGGCGAAGTGTCTTTGTTTGGATTCACACTGGGCGGATTGACTTTCGGCGGAGGGACTTTGGGCGGAGTGACTTTGGGCGGTCTAAATTTGGGCGGAGTGACTTTGGGCAGAGTGGCTTTGGGTGGAGTGGCTTTGGGCGGAGTGACTTTGGGCGGATTCACATTGGGCGGATTCACACTGGGCGAAGTGTCTTTGTTTGGATTCACACTGGGCGGATTGACTTTCGGCGGAGGGACTTTGGGCGGAGTGGCTTGGCCGGAGTGACTTTGGACGGAGTGAATTTGGGCGGAGTGACTTTGGGCAGAGTGGCTTTGGGTGGAGTGGCTTTGGGCGGATTCACATTGGGCGGATTCATACTGGGCGGAGTGTCTCTGTTTGGATTCGCACTGGGCGGATTGACTTTGGGCGGAGTGACTTTGGGCGGAGTGACTTGGCGGAGTGGCTTTGGGCGGATTCACATTGGGCGGAGGGACTTTGGGCGGAGAGACTTTGGGCGGAGTGACTTTGGGCGGAGTGACTTTGGGCGGAGTGACTTTGGGCGGAGTGACTTGGCGGAGTGGCTTTGGGCGGATTCACATTGGGCGGAGGGACTTTGGGCGGAGAGACTTTGGGCGGAGTGACTTTGGGCGGAGTGAATTTGGGCGGAGTGACTTTGGGCGGAGTGACTTTGGGCGGAGTGACTTTGGGCGGAGAGACTTTGGGCGGAGTGACTTTGGGCGGAGTGACTTTGGGCGGAGTGACTTTGGGCGGAGTGACTTGGCGGAGTGGCTTTGGGCGGATTCACATTGGGCGGAGGGACTTTGGGCGGAGAGACTTTGGGCGGAGTGACTTTGGGCGGAGTGAATTTGGGCGGAGTGACTTTGGGCGGAGTAACTTTGGGCGGAGTGGCTTTGGGCGGAGTGGCTTTGGGCGGAGTGACTTTGGGCGGAGTGGCTTTGGGCGGAGTGGCTTTGGGCGGATTCACATTGGGCGGAGGGACTTTGGGCGGAGAGACTTTGTGCGGAGAGACTTTGGGCGGAGTGGCTTTAGGCGGATTCACATTGGGCGGAGGGACTTTGGGCGGAGAGACTTTGGGCGGATTCACATTGGGCGGAGTGACTTTTGGCGCTGTGACTTTGGGCGGAGTGACTTTTGGCGGATTGTCTTTTTGCGGAGTAGTGTCCTTCGGTGGAGTGTCTTTGGGCGGAGTGTCTTTGGGCGGAGTGACTTGGCGGAGTGGCTTTGGGCGGATTCACATTGGGCGGAGGGACTTTGGGCGGAGTGACTTTGGGCGGAGTGACTTTGGGCGGAGTGAATTTGGGCGGAGTGACTTTGGGCGGAGTAACTTTGGGCGGAGTGACTTTGGGCGGAGTGGCTTTGGGCGGAATGGCTTTGGGCGGAGTGACTTTGGGCGGAGTGACTTTGGGCGGAGAGACTTTGGGCGGAGTGACTCTGGGCGGAGAGACTTTGGGCGGAGTGACTTTGGGCGGAGTGACTTTGGGCGGCATGACTTTGGGCGGAGTGACTTGGCGGAGTGGCTTTGGGCGGAGTGGCTTTGGGCGGAGTGACTTTGGGCGGAGTGGCTTTGGTCGGATTCACATTTGGCGGAGTGGCTTTGGGCGGAGTGGCTTTGGGCGGAGTGACTTTGTGCGGAGAGACTTTGGGCGGAGTGGCTTTGGGCGGATTCACATTGGGCGGAGTGACTTTGGGCGGAGAGACTTTGTGCGGAGAGACTTTGGGCGGAGTGACTTTGGGCGGAGGTGCTCTGGGCGGAGTGACTTTGGGCGGAGTGACTTTGGGCGGAGTGAATTTGGGCGGAGTGACTTTGGGCGGAGTAACTTTGGGCGGAGTGGCTTTGGGCGGAGTGGCTTTGGGCGGAGTGACTTTGGGCGGAGTGGCTTTGGGCGGAGTGGCTTTGGGCGGATTCACATTGGGCGGAGGGACTTTGGGCGGAGAGACTTTGTGCGGAGAGACTTTGGGCGGAGTGGCTTTAGGCGGATTCACATTGGGCGGAGGGACTTTGGGCGGAGAGACTTTGGGCGGATTCACATTGGGCGGAGTGACTTTTGGCGCTGTGACTTTGGGCGGAGTGACTTTTGGCGGATTGTCTTTTTGCGGAGTAGTGTCCTTCGGTGGAGTGTCTTTGGGCGGAGTGTCTTTGGGCGGAGTGACTTTTGGCGCTGTGACTTTGGGCGGAGTGACTTTTGGCGGATTGTCTTTTTGCGGAGTAGTGTCCTTCGGTGGAGTGTCTTTGGGCGGAGTGTCTTTGGGCGGAGTGACTTGGCGGAGTGGCTTTGGGCGGATTCACATTGGGCGGAGGGACTTTGGGCGGAGTGACTTTGGGCGGAGTGACTTTGGGCGGAGTGGCTTTGGTCGGATTCACATTTGGCGGAGTGGCTTTGGGCGGAGTGGCTTTGGGCGGAGTGACTTTGTGCGGAGAGACTTTGGGCGGAGTGGCTTTGGGCGGAGTGACTTTGGGCGGAGTGGCTTTGGGTGGAGTGGCTTTGGGCGGAGTGACTTTGGGCGGATTCACATTGGGCGGATTCACACTGGGCGAAGTGTCTTTGTTTGGATTCACACTGGGCGGATTGACTTTCGGCGGAGGGACTTTGGGCGGAGTGACTTTGGGCGGTCTAAATTTGGGCGGAGTGACTTTGGGCAGAGTGGCTTTGGGTGGAGTGGCTTTGGGCGGAGTGACTTTGGGCGGATTCACATTGGGCGGATTCACACTGGGCGAAGTGTCTTTGTTTGGATTCACACTGGGCGGATTGACTTTCGGCGGAGGGACTTTGGGCGGAGTGGCTTGGCCGGAGTGACTTTGGACGGAGTGAATTTGGGCGGAGTGACTTTGGGCAGAGTGGCTTTGGGTGGAGTGGCTTTGGGCGGATTCACATTGGGCGGATTCATACTGGGCGGAGTGTCTCTGTTTGGATTCGCACTGGGCGGATTGACTTTGGGCGGAGTGACTTTGGGCGGAGTGACTTGGCGGAGTGGCTTTGGGCGGATTCACATTGGGCGGAGGGACTTTGGGCGGAGAGACTTTGGGCGGAGTGACTTTGGGCGGAGTGACTTTGGGCGGAGTGACTTTGGGCGGAGTGACTTGGCGGAGTGGCTTTGGGCGGATTCACATTGGGCGGAGGGACTTTGGGCGGAGAGACTTTGGGCGGAGTGACTTTGGGCGGAGTGAATTTGGGCGGAGTGACTTTGGGCGGAGTGACTTTGGGCGGAGTGACTTTGGGCGGAGAGACTTTGGGCGGAGTGACTTTGGGCGGAGTGACTTTGGGCGGAGTGACTTTGGGCGGAGTGACTTGGCGGAGTGGCTTTGGGCGGATTCACATTGGGCGGAGGGACTTTGGGCGGAGAGACTTTGGGCGGAGTGACTTTGGGCGGAGTGAATTTGGGCGGAGTGACTTTGGGCGGAGTAACTTTGGGCGGAGTGGCTTTGGGCGGAGTGGCTTTGGGCGGAGTGACTTTGGGCGGAGTGGCTTTGGGCGGAGTGGCTTTGGGCGGATTCACATTGGGCGGAGGGACTTTGGGCGGAGAGACTTTGTGCGGAGAGACTTTGGGCGGAGTGGCTTTAGGCGGATTCACATTGGGCGGAGGGACTTTGGGCGGAGAGACTTTGGGCGGATTCACATTGGGCGGAGTGACTTTTGGCGCTGTGACTTTGGGCGGAGTGACTTTTGGCGGATTGTCTTTTTGCGGAGTAGTGTCCTTCGGTGGAGTGTCTTTGGGCGGAGTGTCTTTGGGCGGAGTGACTTGGCGGAGTGGCTTTGGGCGGATTCACATTGGGCGGAGGGACTTTGGGCGGAGTGACTTTGGGCGGAGTGACTTTGGGCGGAGTGGCTTTGGTCGGATTCACATTTGGCGGAGTGGCTTTGGGCGGAGTGGCTTTGGGCGGAGTGACTTTGTGCGGAGAGACTTTGGGCGGAGTGGCTTTGGGCGGATTCACATTGGGCGGAGTGACTTTGGGCGGAGAGACTTTGTGCGGAGAGACTTTGGGCGGAGTGGCTTTGGGCGGATTCACATTGGGCGGAGTGACTTTGGGCGGAGAGACTTTGGGCGGAGTGGCTTTGGGCGTATTCACATTGGGCAGAGTGACTTTGGGCGGAGTGGCTTTGGGCGGAGTGACTTTGGGCGGAGTGGCTTTGGTCGGATTCACATTTGGCGGAGTGGCTTTGGGCGGAGTGGCTTTGGGCGGAGTGACTTTGTGCGGAGAGACTTTGGGCGGAGTGGCTTTGGGCGGATTCACATTGGGCGGAGTGACTTTGGGCGGAGAGACTTTGTGCGGAGAGACTTTGGGCGGAGTGACTTTGGGCGGAGGTGCTCTGGGCGGAGTGACTTTGGGCGGAGTGACTTTGGGCGGAGTGAATTTGGGCGGAGTGACTTTGGGCGGAGTAACTTTGGGCGGAGTGGCTTTGGGCGGAGTGGCTTTGGGCGGAGTGACTTTGGGCGGAGTGGCTTTGGGCGGAGTGGCTTTGGGCGGATTCACATTGGGCGGAGGGACTTTGGGCGGAGAGACTTTGTGCGGAGAGACTTTGGGCGGAGTGGCTTTAGGCGGATTCACATTGGGCGGAGGGACTTTGGGCGGAGAGACTTTGGGCGGATTCACATTGGGCGGAGTGACTTTTGGCGCTGTGACTTTGGGCGGAGTGACTTTTGGCGGATTGTCTTTTTGCGGAGTAGTGTCCTTCGGTGGAGTGTCTTTGGGCGGAGTGTCTTTGGGCGGAGTGACTTGGCGGAGTGGCTTTGGGCGGATTCACATTGGGCGGAGGGACTTTGGGCGGAGTGACTTTGGGCGGAGTGACTTTGGGCGGAGTGAATTTGGGCGGAGTGACTTTGGGCGGAGTAACTTTGGGCGGAGTGACTTTGGGCGGAGTGGCTTTGGGCGGAATGGCTTTGGGCGGAGTGACTTTGGGCGGAGTGACTTTGGGCGGAGAGACTTTGGGCGGAGTGACTCTGGGCGGAGAGACTTTGGGCGGAGTGACTTTGGGCGGAGTGACTTTGGGCGGCATGACTTTGGGCGGAGTGACTTGGCGGAGTGGCTTTGGGCGGAGTGGCTTTGGGCGGAGTGACTTTGGGCGGAGTGGCTTTGGTCGGATTCACATTTGGCGGAGTGGCTTTGGGCGGAGTGGCTTTGGGCGGAGTGACTTTGTGCGGAGAGACTTTGGGCGGAGTGGCTTTGGGCGGATTCACATTGGGCGGAGTGACTTTGGGCGGAGAGACTTTGTGCGGAGAGACTTTGGGCGGAGTGGCTTTGGGCGGATTCACATTGGGCGGAGTGACTTTGGGCGGAGAGACTTTGGGCGGAGTGGCTTTGGGCGTATTCACATTGGGCAGAGTGACTTTGGGCGGAGTGACTTTGGGCGGAGAGACTTTGGGCGGAGTGGCTTTGGTCGGATTCACATTTGGCGGTGTGGCTTTGGGCGGAGTGCCTTTGGGCGGAGTGACTTTGGGCGGAGTGGCTTTGGGTGGAGTGGCTTTGGGCGGAGTGACTTTGGGCGGATTCACATTGGGCGGATTCACACTGGGCGAAGTGTCTTTGTTTGGATTCACACTGGGCGGATTGACTTTCGGCGGAGGGACTTTGGGCGGAGTGACTTTGGGCGGTCTAAATTTGGGCGGAGTGACTTTGGGCAGAGTGGCTTTGGGTGGAGTGGCTTTGGGCGGAGTGACTTTGGGCGGATTCACATTGGGCGGATTCACACTGGGCGAAGTGTCTTTGTTTGGATTCACACTGGGCGGATTGACTTTCGGCGGAGGGACTTTGGGCGGAGTGGCTTGGCCGGAGTGACTTTGGACGGAGTGAATTTGGGCGGAGTGACTTTGGGCAGAGTGGCTTTGGGTGGAGTGGCTTTGGGCGGATTCACATTGGGCGGATTCATACTGGGCGGAGTGTCTCTGTTTGGATTCGCACTGGGCGGATTGACTTTGGGCGGAGTGACTTTGGGCGGAGTGACTTGGCGGAGTGGCTTTGGGCGGATTCACATTGGGCGGAGGGACTTTGGGCGGAGAGACTTTGGGCGGAGTGACTTTGGGCGGAGTGACTTTGGGCGGAGTGACTTTGGGCGGAGTGACTTGGCGGAGTGGCTTTGGGCGGATTCACATTGGGCGGAGGGACTTTGGGCGGAGAGACTTTGGGCGGAGTGACTTTGGGCGGAGTGAATTTGGGCGGAGTGACTTTGGGCGGAGTGACTTTGGGCGGAGTGACTTTGGGCGGAGAGACTTTGGGCGGAGTGACTTTGGGCGGAGTGACTTTGGGCGGAGTGACTTTGGGCGGAGTGACTTGGCGGAGTGGCTTTGGGCGGATTCACATTGGGCGGAGGGACTTTGGGCGGAGAGACTTTGGGCGGAGTGACTTTGGGCGGAGTGAATTTGGGCGGAGTGACTTTGGGCGGAGTAACTTTGGGCGGAGTGGCTTTGGGCGGAGTGGCTTTGGGCGGAGTGACTTTGGGCGGAGTGGCTTTGGGCGGAGTGGCTTTGGGCGGATTCACATTGGGCGGAGGGACTTTGGGCGGAGAGACTTTGTGCGGAGAGACTTTGGGCGGAGTGGCTTTAGGCGGATTCACATTGGGCGGAGGGACTTTGGGCGGAGAGACTTTGGGCGGATTCACATTGGGCGGAGTGACTTTTGGCGCTGTGACTTTGGGCGGAGTGACTTTTGGCGGATTGTCTTTTTGCGGAGTAGTGTCCTTCGGTGGAGTGTCTTTGGGCGGAGTGTCTTTGGGCGGAGTGACTTGGCGGAGTGGCTTTGGGCGGATTCACATTGGGCGGAGGGACTTTGGGCGGAGTGACTTTGGGCGGAGTGACTTTGGGCGGAGTGAATTTGGGCGGAGTGACTTTGGGCGGAGTAACTTTGGGCGGAGTGACTTTGGGCGGAGTGGCTTTGGGCGGAATGGCTTTGGGCGGAGTGACTTTGGGCGGAGTGACTTTGGGCGGAGAGACTTTGGGCGGAGTGACTCTGGGCGGAGAGACTTTGGGCGGAGTGACTTTGGGCGGAGTGACTTTGGGCGGCATGACTTTGGGCGGAGTGACTTGGCGGAGTGGCTTTGGGCGGAGTGGCTTTGGGCGGAGTGACTTTGGGCGGAGTGGCTTTGGTCGGATTCACATTTGGCGGAGTGGCTTTGGGCGGAGTGGCTTTGGGCGGAGTGACTTTGTGCGGAGAGACTTTGGGCGGAGTGGCTTTGGGCGGATTCACATTGGGCGGAGTGACTTTGGGCGGAGAGACTTTGTGCGGAGAGACTTTGGGCGGAGTGGCTTTGGGCGGATTCACATTGGGCGGAGTGACTTTGGGCGGAGAGACTTTGGGCGGAGTGGCTTTGGGCGTATTCACATTGGGCAGAGTGACTTTGGGCGGAGTGACTTTGGGCGGAGAGACTTTGGGCGGAGTGGCTTTGGGCGGATTCACATTGGGCGGTGTGACTTTGGGCGGAGTGACTTTTGGCGCTGTGACTTTGGGCGGAGTGACTTTTGGCGGATTGTCTTTATGCGGAGTAGTGTCCTTCGGTGGAGTGTCTTTGGGCGGTGTGAATTTGGGCGGAGTGACTTTGGGCAGAGTGGCTTTCGGTGGAGTGGCTTTGGGCGGAGTGACTTTGGGCGGATTCACATTGGGCGGATTCACACTGGGCGAAGTGTCTTTGTTTGGATTCACACTGGGCGGATTGACTTTGGGCGGAGTGACTTTAGGCGGAGTGACTTGGCGGAGTGGCTTTGGGCGGATTCACATTGGGCGGAGGGACTTTGGGCGGAGAGACTTTGGGCGGAGTGACTTTGGGCGGAGTGAATTTGGGCGGAGTGGCTTTGGGCGGAGTGACTTTGGGCGGAGGTGCTCTGGGCGGAGTGACTTTGGGCGGAGTGACTTTGGGCGGAGTGAATTTGGGCGGAGTGACTTTGGGCGGAGTAACTTTGGGCGGAGTGGCTTTGGGCGGAGTGGCTTTGGGCGGAGTGACTTTGGGCGGAGTGGCTTTGGGCGGAGTGGCTTTGGGCGGATTCACATTGGGCGGAGGGACTTTGGGCGGAGAGACTTTGTGCGGAGAGACTTTGGGCGGAGTGGCTTTAGGCGGATTCACATTGGGCGGAGGGACTTTGGGCGGAGAGACTTTGGGCGGATTCACATTGGGCGGAGTGACTTTTGGCGCTGTGACTTTGGGCGGAGTGACTTTTGGCGGATTGTCTTTTTGCGGAGTAGTGTCCTTCGGTGGAGTGTCTTTGGGCGGAGTGTCTTTGGGCGGAGTGACTTGGCGGAGTGGCTTTGGGCGGATTCACATTGGGCGGAGGGACTTTGGGCGGAGTAACTTTGGGCGGAGTGACTTTGGGCGGAGTGAATTTGGGCGGAGTGACTTTGGGCGGAGTAACTTTGGGCGGAGTGACTTTGGGCGGAGTGGCTTTGGGCGGAATGGCTTTGGGCGGAGTGACTTTGGGCGGAGTGACTTTGGGCGGAGAGACTTTGGGCGGAGTGACTCTGGGCGGAGAGACTTTGGGCGGAGTGACTTTGGGCGGAGTGACTTTGGGCGGCATGACTTTGGGCGGAGTGACTTGGCGGAGTGGCTTTGGGCGGAGTGGCTTTGGGCGGAGTGACTTTGGGCGGAGTGGCTTTGGTCGGATTCACATTTGGCGGAGTGGCTTTGGGCGGAGTGGCTTTGGGCGGAGTGACTTTGTGCGGAGAGACTTTGGGCGGAGTGGCTTTGGGCGGATTCACATTGGGCGGAGTGACTTTGGGCGGAGAGACTTTGTGCGGAGAGACTTTGGGCGGAGTGGCTTTGGGCGGATTCACATTGGGCGGAGTGACTTTGGGCGGAGAGACTTTGGGCGGAGTGGCTTTGGGCGTATTCACATTGGGCAGAGTGACTTTGGGCGGAGTGACTTTGGGCGGAGAGACTTTGGGCGGAGTGGCTTTGGGCGGATTCACATTGGGCGGTGTGACTTTGGGCGGAGTGACTTTTGGCGCTGTGACTTTGGGCGGAGTGACTTTTGGCGGATTGTCTTTATGCGGAGTAGTGTCCTTCGGTGGAGTGTCTTTGGGCGGTGTGAATTTGGGCGGAGTGACTTTGGGCAGAGTGGCTTTCGGTGGAGTGGCTTTGGGCGGAGTGACTTTGGGCGGATTCACATTGGGCGGATTCACACTGGGCGAAGTGTCTTTGTTTGGATTCACACTGGGCGGATTGACTTTGGGCGGAGTGACTTTAGGCGGAGTGACTTGGCGGAGTGGCTTTGGGCGGAGTGACTTTGGGCGGAGAGACTTTGGGCGGAGTGGCTTTGGTCGGATTCACATTTGGCGGTGTGGCTTTGGGCGGAGTGCCTTTGGGCGGAGTGACTTTGGGCGGAGTGGCTTTGGGTGGAGTGGCTTTGGGCGGAGTGACTTTGGGCGGATTCACATTGGGCGGATTCACACTGGGCGAAGTGTCTTTGTTTGGATTCACACTGGGCGGATTGACTTTCGGCGGAGGGACTTTGGGCGGAGTGACTTTGGGCGGTCTAAATTTGGGCGGAGTGACTTTGGGCAGAGTGGCTTTGGGTGGAGTGGCTTTGGGCGGAGTGACTTTGGGCGGATTCACATTGGGCGGATTCACACTGGGCGAAGTGTCTTTGTTTGGATTTACACTGGGCGGATTGACTTTCGGCGGAGGGACTTTGGGCGGAGTGGCTTGGCCGGAGTGACTTTGGACGGAGTGAATTTGGGCGGAGTGACTTTGGGCAGAGTGGCTTTGGGTGGAGTGGCTTTGGGCGGATTCACATTGGGCGGATTCATACTGGGCGGAGTGTCTCTGTTTGGATTCGCACTGGGCGGATTGACTTTGGGCGGAGTGACTTTGGGCGGAGTGACTTGGCGGAGTGGCTTTGGGCGGATTCACATTGGGCGGAGGGACTTTGGGCGGAGAGACTTTGGGCGGAGTGACTTTGGGCGGAGTGACTTTGGGCGGAGTGACTTTGGGCGGAGTGACTTGGCGGAGTGGCTTTGGGCGGATTCACATTGGGCGGAGGGACTTTGGGCGGAGAGACTTTGGGCGGAGTGACTTTGGGCGGAGTGAATTTGGGCGGAGTGACTTTGGGCGGAGTGACTTTGGGCGGAGTGACTTTGGGCGGAGAGACTTTGGGCGGAGTGACTTTGGGCGGAGTGACTTTGGGCGGAGTGACTTTGGGCGGAGTGACTTGGCGGAGTGGCTTTGGGCGGATTCACATTGGGCGGAGGGACTTTGGGCGGAGAGACTTTGGGCGGAGTGACTTTGGGCGGAGTGAATTTGGGCGGAGTGACTTTGGGCGGAGTAACTTTGGGCGGAGTGGCTTTGGGCGGAGTGGCTTTGGGCGGAGTGACTTTGGGCGGAGTGGCTTTGGGCGGAGTGGCTTTGGGCGGATTCACATTGGGCGGAGGGACTTTGGGCGGAGAGACTTTGTGCGGAGAGACTTTGGGCGGAGTGGCTTTAGGCGGATTCACATTGGGCGGAGGGACTTTGGGCGGAGAGACTTTGGGCGGATTCACATTGGGCGGAGTGACTTTTGGCGCTGTGACTTTGGGCGGAGTGACTTTTGGCGGATTGTCTTTTTGCGGAGTAGTGTCCTTCGGTGGAGTGTCTTTGGGCGGAGTGTCTTTGGGCGGAGTGACTTGGCGGAGTGGCTTTGGGCGGATTCACATTGGGCGGAGGGACTTTGGGCGGAGTGACTTTGGGCGGAGTGACTTTGGGCGGAGTGAATTTGGGCGGAGTGACTTTGGGCGGAGTAACTTTGGGCGGAGTGACTTTGGGCGGAGTGGCTTTGGGCGGAATGGCTTTGGGCGGAGTGACTTTGGGCGGAGTGACTTTGGGCGGAGAGACTTTGGGCGGAGTGACTCTGGGCGGAGAGACTTTGGGCGGAGTGACTTTGGGCGGAGTGACTTTGGGCGGCATGACTTTGGGCGGAGTGACTTGGCGGAGTGGCTTTGGGCGGAGTGGCTTTGGGCGGAGTGACTTTGGGCGGAGTGGCTTTGGTCGGATTCACATTTGGCGGAGTGGCTTTGGGCGGAGTGGCTTTGGGCGGAGTGACTTTGTGCGGAGAGACTTTGGGCGGAGTGGCTTTGGGCGGATTCACATTGGGCGGAGTGACTTTGGGCGGAGAGACTTTGTGCGGAGAGACTTTGGGCGGAGTGGCTTTGGGCGGATTCACATTGGGCGGAGTGACTTTGGGCGGAGAGACTTTGGGCGGAGTGGCTTTGGGCGTATTCACATTGGGCAGAGTGACTTTGGGCGGAGTGACTTTGGGCGGAGAGACTTTGGGCGGAGTGGCTTTGGGCGGATTCACATTGGGCGGTGTGACTTTGGGCGGAGTGACTTTTGGCGCTGTGACTTTGGGCGGAGTGACTTTTGGCGGATTGTCTTTATGCGGAGTAGTGTCCTTCGGTGGAGTGTCTTTGGGCGGTGTGAATTTGGGCGGAGTGACTTTGGGCAGAGTGGCTTTCGGTGGAGTGGCTTTGGGCGGAGTGACTTTGGGCGGATTCACATTGGGCGGATTCACACTGGGCGAAGTGTCTTTGTTTGGATTCACACTGGGCGGATTGACTTTGGGCGGAGTGACTTTAGGCGGAGTGACTTGGCGGAGTGGCTTTGGGCGGATTCACATTGGGCGGAGGGACTTTGGGCGGAGAGACTTTGGGCGGAGTGACTTTGGGCGGAGTGAATTTGGGCGGAGTGGCTTTGGGCGGAGTGACTTTGGGCGGAGGTGCTCTGGGCGGAGTGACTTTGGGCGGAGTGACTTTGGGCGGAGTGAATTTGGGCGGAGTGACTTTGGGCGGAGTAACTTTGGGCGGAGTGGCTTTGGGCGGAGTGGCTTTGGGCGGAGTGACTTTGGGCGGAGTGGCTTTGGGCGGAGTGGCTTTGGGCGGATTCACATTGGGCGGAGGGACTTTGGGCGGAGAGACTTTGTGCGGAGAGACTTTGGGCGGAGTGGCTTTAGGCGGATTCACATTGGGCGGAGGGACTTTGGGCGGAGAGACTTTGGGCGGATTCACATTGGGCGGAGTGACTTTTGGCGCTGTGACTTTGGGCGGAGTGACTTTTGGCGGATTGTCTTTTTGCGGAGTAGTGTCCTTCGGTGGAGTGTCTTTGGGCGGAGTGTCTTTGGGCGGAGTGACTTGGCGGAGTGGCTTTGGGCGGATTCACATTGGGCGGAGGGACTTTGGGCGGAGTGACTTTGGGCGGAGTGACTTTGGGCGGAGTGAATTTGGGCGGAGTGACTTTGGGCGGAGTAACTTTGGGCGGAGTGACTTTGGGCGGAGTGGCTTTGGGCGGAATGGCTTTGGGCGGAGTGACTTTGGGCGGAGTGACTTTGGGCGGAGAGACTTTGGGCGGAGTGACTCTGGGCGGAGAGACTTTGGGCGGAGTGACTTTGGGCGGAGTGACTTTGGGCGGCATGACTTTGGGCGGAGTGACTTGGCGGAGTGGCTTTGGGCGGAGTGGCTTTGGGCGGAGTGACTTTGGGCGGAGTGGCTTTGGTCGGATTCACATTTGGCGGAGTGGCTTTGGGCGGAGTGGCTTTGGGCGGAGTGACTTTGTGCGGAGAGACTTTGGGCGGAGTGGCTTTGGGCGGATTCACATTGGGCGGAGTGACTTTGGGCGGAGAGACTTTGTGCGGAGAGACTTTGGGCGGAGTGGCTTTGGGCGGATTCACATTGGGCGGAGTGACTTTGGGCGGAGAGACTTTGGGCGGAGTGGCTTTGGGCGTATTCACATTGGGCAGAGTGACTTTGGGCGGAGTGACTTTGGGCGGAGAGACTTTGGGCGGAGTGGCTTTGGGCGGATTCACATTGGGCGGTGTGACTTTGGGCGGAGTGACTTTTGGCGCTGTGACTTTGGGCGGAGTGACTTTTGGCGGATTGTCTTTATGCGGAGTAGTGTCCTTCGGTGGAGTGTCTTTGGGCGGTGTGAATTTGGGCGGAGTGACTTTGGGCAGAGTGGCTTTCGGTGGAGTGGCTTTGGGCGGAGTGACTTTGGGCGGATTCACATTGGGCGGATTCACACTGGGCGAAGTGTCTTTGTTTGGATTCACACTGGGCGGATTGACTTTGGGCGGAGTGACTTTAGGCGGAGTGACTTGGCGGAGTGGCTTTGGGCGGATTCACATTGGGCGGAGGGACTTTGGGCGGAGAGACTTTGGGCGGAGTGACTTTGGGCGGAGTGAATTTGGGCGGAGTGGCTTTGGGCGGAGTGACTTTGGGCGGAGGTGCTCTGGGCGGAGTGACTTTGGGCGGAGTGAATTTGGGCGGAGTGACTTTGGGCTGAGTGACTTTGGGCAGAGTGGCTTTGGGCGGATTCACATTGGGCGGATTCATAATGGGCGGAGTGTCTCTGTTTGGATTCGCACTGGGCGGAGTGACTTTGGGCGGAGTGACTTTGGGCGGAGTGACTTTGGGCCGAGTGGCTTTGGGCGGATTCACATTGGGCGGAGGGACTTTGGGCGGAGAGACTTTGTGCGGAGAGACTTTTGGCGGAGTGGCTTTGGGCGGATTCACATTGGGCGGAGTGACTTTTGGCGCTGTGACTTTGGGCGGAGTGACTTTTGGCGGATTGTCTTTTTGCGGAGTAGTGTCCTTCGGTGGAGTGTCTTTGGGCGGAGTGTCTTTGGGCAGAGTGACTTTGGGCGGAATGTCTTTGGGCGGAGTGTCTTTGGGCGGAGTGTCTTTGGGCGGAGTGTCTCTGGGCGGAGTGTCTTTGGGCATAGTGACTTTGGGCGGAGTGTCTTTGGGCGGATTGTCTTTGGGCGCAGTGTCTTTGGGCGGAGTGTCTTTGGGCGAAGTGTCTTTGGGCGGAGTGTCTTTGGGAGGAGTATCTTTGGTCGGAGAGACTTTGGGCGGAGAGACTTTGGGCGGAGTGACTTTGGGCGGAGTGACTTTGGGCGGAGTGACTTGGCGGAGTGGCTTTGGGCGGAGTGGCTTTGGTCGGATTCACATTTGGCGGAGTGGCTTTGGGCGGAGTGGCTTTGGGCGGAGTGACTTTGGGCGGAGTTGCTCTGGGCGGAGTGACTTTGGGCGGAGTGAATTTGGGCGGAGTGACTTTAGGCAGAGTGACTTTGGGCAGAGTGGCTTTGGGCGGATTCACATTGGGCGGATTCATACTGGGCGGAGTGTCCCTGTTTGGATTCGCACTGGGCGGAGTGACTTTGGGCGGAGTGACTTTGGGCGGAGTGACTTTGGGCGGAGTGACTTTGGGCGGAGTGGCTTTGGGCGTATTTACATTGGGCGGAGTGACTTTGGGCGGAGTGACTTTGGGCGGAGAGACTTTGGGCGGAGTGGCTTTGGGCGTATTCACATTGGGCGGAGTGACTTTGGGCGGAGTGACTTTGGGCGCTGTGACTTTGGGCGGAGTGACTTTTGGCGGATTGTCTTTATGCGGAGTAGTGTCCTTCGGTGGAGTGTCTTTGGGCGGTGTGAATTTGGGCGGAGTGACTTTGGGCAGAGTGGCTTTCGGTGGAGTGGCTTTGGGCGGAGTGACTTTGGGCGGATTCACATTGGGCGGATTCACACTGGGCGAAGTGTCTTTGTTTGGATTCACACTGGGCGGATTGACTTTGGGCGGAGTGACTTTGGGCGGAGTGACTTGGCGGAGTGGCTTTGGGCGGATTCACATTGGGCGGAGGGACTTTGGGCGGAGAGACTTTGGGCGGAGTGACTTTGGGCGGAGTGAATTTGGGCGGAGTGACTTTGGGCGGAGTAACTTTGGGCGGAGTGACTTTGGGCGGAGTGGCTTTGGGCGGAATGGCTTTGGGCGGAGTGACTTTGGGCGGAGTGACTTTGGGCGGAGAGACTTTGGGCGGAGTGACTTTGGGCGGGGAGACTTTGGGCGGAGTGACTTTGGGCGGAGTGACTTTGGGCGGAGTGACTTTGGGCGGAGTGACTTGGCGGAGTGGCTTTGGGCGGAGTGGCTTTGGGCGGAGTGACTTTGGGCGGAGTGGCTTTGGTCGGATTCACATTTGGCGGAGTGGCTTTGGGCGGAGTGGCTTTGGGCGGAGTGACTTTGGGCGGAGTTGCTCTGGGCGGAGTGACTTTGGGCGGAGTGAATTTGGGCGGAGTGACTTTGGGCAGAGTGACTTTGGGCAGAGTGGCTTTGGGCGGATTCACATTGGGCGGATTCATACTGGGCGGAGTGTCTCTGTTTGGATTTGCACTGGGCGGAGTGACTTTGGGCGGAGTGACTTTGGGCGGAGTGACTTTGGGCGGAGTGGCTTTGGGCGGATTTACATTGGGCGGAGTGACTTTGGGCGGAGTGACTTTCGGCGGAGAGACTTTGGGCGGAGTGGCTTTGGGCGTATTCACATTGGGCGGAGTGACTTTGGGCGGAGTGACTTTGGGCGGAGAGACTTTGGGCGGAGTGGCTTTGGGCGGATTCACATTGGGCGGAGTGACTTTGGGCGGAGTGACTTTTGGCGCTGTGACTTTGGGCGGAGTGACTTTGGGCGGAGTGACTTTGGGCGGAGTGACTTTGGGCGGAGTGGCTTTGGGCGGATTTACATTGGGCGGAGTGACTTTGGGCGGAGTGGCTTTGGGCGGAATGGCTTTGGGCGGAGTGACTTTGGGCGGAGTGACTTTGGGCGGAGAGACTTTGGGCGGAGTGACTCTGGGCGGAGAGACTTTGGGCGGAGTGACTTTGGGCGGAGTGACTTTGGGCGGCATGACTTTGGGCGGAGTGACTTGGCGGAGTGGCTTTGGGCGGAGTGGCTTTGGGCGGAGTGACTTTGGGCGGAGTGGCTTTGGTCGGATTCACATTTGGCGGAGTGGCTTTGGGCGGAGTGGCTTTGGGCGGAGTGACTTTGTGCGGAGAGACTTTGGGCGGAGTGGCTTTGGGCGGATTCACATTGGGCGGAGTGACTTTGGGCGGAGAGACTTTGTGCGGAGAGACTTTGGGCGGAGTGGCTTTGGGCGGATTCACATTGGGCGGAGTGACTTTGGGCGGAGAGACTTTGGGCGGAGTGGCTTTGGGCGTATTCACATTGGGCAGAGTGACTTTGGGCGGAGTGACTTTGGGCGGAGAGACTTTGGGCGGAGTGGCTTTGGGCGGATTCACATTGGGCGGTGTGACTTTGGGCGGAGTGACTTTTGGCGCTGTGACTTTGGGCGGAGTGACTTTTGGCGGATTGTCTTTATGCGGAGTAGTGTCCTTCGGTGGAGTGTCTTTGGGCGGTGTGAATTTGGGCGGAGTGACTTTGGGCAGAGTGGCTTTCGGTGGAGTGGCTTTGGGCGGAGTGACTTTGGGCGGATTCACATTGGGCGGATTCACACTGGGCGAAGTGTCTTTGTTTGGATTCACACTGGGCGGATTGACTTTGGGCGGAGTGACTTTAGGCGGAGTGACTTGGCGGAGTGGCTTTGGGCGGATTCACATTGGGCGGAGGGACTTTGGGCGGAGTGACTTTGGGCGGAGTGAATTTGGGCGGAGTGGCTTTGGGCGGAGTGACTTTGGGCGGAGGTGCTCTGGGCGGAGTGACTTTGGGCGGAGTGAATTTGGGCGGAGTGACTTTGGGCTGAGTGACTTTGGGCAGAGTGGCTTTGGGCGGATTCACATTGGGCGGATTCATAATGGGCGGAGTGTCTCTGTTTGGATTCGCACTGGGCGGAGTGACTTTGGGCGGAGTGACTTTGGGCGGAGTGACTTTGGGCCGAGTGGCTTTGGGCGGATTCACATTGGGCGGAGGGACTTTGGGCGGAGAGACTTTGTGCGGAGAGACTTTGGGCGGAGTGGCTTTGGGCGGATTCACATTGGGCGGAGTGACTTTTGGCGCTGTGACTTTGGGCGGAGTGACTTTTGGCGGATTGTCTTTTTGCGGAGTAGTGTCCTTCGGTGGAGTGTCTTTGGGCGGAGTGTCTTTGGGCAGAGTGACTTTGGGCGGAATGTCTTTGGGCGGAGTGTCTTTGGGCGGAGTGTCTTTGGGCGGAGTGTCTCTGGGCGGAGTGTCTTTGGGCATAGTGACTTTGGGCGGAGTGTCTTTGGGCGGATTGTCTTTGGGCGCAGTGTCTTTGGGCGGAGTGTCTTTGGGCGAAGTGTCTTTGGGCGGAGTGTCTTTGGGAGGAGTATCTTTGGTCGGAGAGACTTTGGGCGGAGAGACTTTGGGCGGAGTGACTTTGGGCGGAGTGACTTTGGGCGGAGTGACTTGGCGGAGTGGCTTTGGGCGGAGTGGCTTTGGTCGGATTCACATTTGGCGGAGTGGCTTTGGGCGGAGTGGCTTTGGGCGGAGTGACTTTGGGCGGAGTTGCTCTGGGCGGAGTGACTTTGGGCGGAGTGAATTTGGGCGGAGTGACTTTAGGCAGAGTGACTTTGGGCAGAGTGGCTTTGGGCGGATTCACATTGGGCGGATTCATACTGGGCGGAGTGTCCCTGTTTGGATTCGCACTGGGCGGAGTGACTTTGGGCGGAGTGACTTTGGGCGGAGTGACTTTGGGCGGAGTGACTTTGGGCGGAGTGGCTTTGGGCGTATTTACATTGGGCGGAGTGACTTTGGGCGGAGTGACTTTGGGCGGAGAGACTTTGGGCGGAGTGGCTTTGGGCGTATTCACATTGGGCGGAGTGACTTTGGGCGGAGTGACTTTGGGCGCTGTGACTTTGGGCGGAGTGACTTTTGGCGGATTGTCTTTATGCGGAGTAGTGTCCTTCGGTGGAGTGTCTTTGGGCGGTGTGAATTTGGGCGGAGTGACTTTGGGCAGAGTGGCTTTCGGTGGAGTGGCTTTGGGCGGAGTGACTTTGGGCGGATTCACATTGGGCGGATTCACACTGGGCGAAGTGTCTTTGTTTGGATTCACACTGGGCGGATTGACTTTGGGCGGAGTGACTTTGGGCGGAGTGACTTGGCGGAGTGGCTTTGGGCGGATTCACATTGGGCGGAGGGACTTTGGGCGGAGAGACTTTGGGCGGAGTGACTTTGGGCGGAGTGAATTTGGGCGGAGTGACTTTGGGCGGAGTAACTTTGGGCGGAGTGACTTTGGGCGGAGTGGCTTTGGGCGGAATGGCTTTGGGCGGAGTGACTTTGGGCGGAGTGACTTTGGGCGGAGAGACTTTGGGCGGAGTGACTTTGGGCGGGGAGACTTTGGGCGGAGTGACTTTGGGCGGAGTGACTTTGGGCGGAGTGACTTTGGGCGGAGTGACTTGGCGGAGTGGCTTTGGGCGGAGTGGCTTTGGGCGGAGTGACTTTGGGCGGAGTGGCTTTGGTCGGATTCACATTTGGCGGAGTGGCTTTGGGCGGAGTGGCTTTGGGCGGAGTGACTTTGGGCGGAGTTGCTCTGGGCGGAGTGACTTTGGGCGGAGTGAATTTGGGCGGATTCACATTGGGCGGATTCATACTGGGCGGAGTGTCTCTGTTTGGATTCGCACTGGGCGGAGTGACTTTGGGCGGAGTGACTTTGGGCGGAGTGACTTTGGGCGGAGTGGCTTTGGGCGGATTTACATTGGGCGGAGTGACTTTGGGCGGAGTGACTTTCGGCGGAGAGACTTTGGGCGGAGTGGCTTTGGGCGTATTCACATTGGGCGGAGTGACTTTGGGCGGAGTGACTTTGGGCGGAGAGACTTTGGGCGGAGTGGCTTTGGGCGGATTCACATTGGGCGGAGTGACTTTGGGCGGAGTGACTTTTGGCGCTGTGACTTTGGGCGGAGTGACTTTGGGCGGAGTGACTTTGGGCGGAGTGACTTTGGGCGGAGTGGCTTTGGGCGGATTTACATTGGGCGGAGTGACTTTGGGCGGAGTGACTTTGGGCGGAGAGACTTTGGGCGGAGTGGCTTTGGGCGTATTCACATTGGGCGGAGTGACTTTGGGCGGAGTGACTTTGGGCGGAGAGACTTTGGGCGGAGTGGCTTTGGGCGGATTCACATTGGGCGGAGTGACTTTGGGCGGAGTGACTTTTGGCGCTGTGACTTTGGGCGGAGTGACTTTTTGCGGAGTAGTGTCCTTCGGTGGAGTGTCTTTGGGCGGAGTGTCTTTGGGCAGAGTGACTTTGGGCGGAGTGTCTTTGGGCGGAGTGTCTTTAGGCGGAGTGTCTTTGGGCGGAGTGTCTTTGGGCATAGTGACTTTGGGCGGAGTGTCTTTGGGCGGATTGTCTTTGGGCGCAGTGTCTTTGGGCGGAGTGTCTTTGGGCGAAGTGTCTTTGGGCGGAGTGTCTTTGGGAGGAGTATTTTTGGTCGGAGAGACTTTGGGCGGAGTGGCTTCGGGCGGATTCATATTGGGCGGAGTGACTTTGGGTGGAGTTACTTTTGGCGGAGTGGCTTTGGTCGGATTCACATTTGGCGGAGTGGCTTTGGGCGGAGTGGCTTTGGGCGGAGTGACTTGGCGGAGTGGCTTTGGGCGGATTCACATTGGGCGGAGGGACTTTGGGCGGAGAGACTTTGGGCGGAGTGACTTTGGGCGGAGTGAATTTGGGCGGAGTGACTTTGGGCGGAGTAACTTTGGGCGGAGTGACTTTGGGCGGAGTGGCTTTGGGCGGAATGGCTTTGGGCGGAGTGACTTTGGGCGGAGTGACTTTGGGCGGAGAGACTTTGGGCGGAGTGACTTTGGGCGGGGAGACTTTGGGCGGAGTGACTTTGGGCGGAGTGACTTTGGGCGGAGTGACTTTGGGCGGAGTGACTTGGCGGAGTGGCTTTGGGCGGAGTGGCTTTGGGCGGAGTGACTTTGGGCGGAGTGGCTTTGGTCGGATTCACATTTGGCGGAGTGGCTTTGGGCGGAGTGGCTTTGGGCGGAGTGACTTTGGGCGGAGTTGCTCTGGGCGGAGTGACTTTGGGCGGAGTGAATTTGGGCGGAGTGACTTTGGGCAGAGTGACTTTGGGCAGAGTGACTTTGGGCGGATTCACTTTGGGCGGATTCATACTGGGCGGAGTGTCTCTGTTTGGATTTGCACTGGGCGGAGTGACTTTGGGCGGAGTGACTTTGGGCGGAGTGACTTTGGGCGGAGTGGCTTTGGGCGGATTTACATTGGGCGGAGTGACTTTGGGCGGAGTAACTTTGGGCGGAGAGACTTTGGGCGGAGTGGCTTTGGGCGTATTCACATTGGGCGGAGTGACTTTGGGCGGAGTGACTTTGGGCGGAGAGACTTTGGGCGGAGTGGCTTTGGGCGGATTCACATTGGGCGGAGTGACTTTGGGCGGAGTGACTTTTGGCGCTGTGACTTTGGGCGGAGTGACTTTGGGCGGATTTACATTGGGCGGAGTGACTTTGGGCGGAGTGACTTTGGGCGGAGAGACTTTGGGCGGAGTGGCTTTGGGCGTATTCACATTGGGCGGAGTGACTTTGGGCGGAGTGACTTTGGGCGGAGAGACTTTGGGCGGAGTGGCTTTGGGCGGATTCACATTGGGCGGAGTGACTTTGGGCGGAGTGACTTTTGGCGCTGTGACTTTGGGCGGAGTGACTTTTTGCGGAGTAGTGTCCTTCGGTGGAGTGTCTTTGGGCGGAGTGTCTTTGGGCAGAGTGACTTTGGGCGGAGTGTCTTTGGGCGGAGTGTCTTTGGGCGGAGTGTCTTTGGGCGGAGTGTCTTTGGGCATAGTGACTTTGGGCGGAGTGTCTTTGGGCGGATTGTCTTTGGGCGCAGTGTCTTTGGGCGGAGTGTCTTTGGGCGAAGTGTCTTTGGGCGGAGTGTCTTTGGGAGGAGTATCTTTGGTCGGAGAGACTTTGGGCGGAGTGGCTTCGGGCGGATTCATATTGGGCGGAGTGACTTTGGGTGGAGTTACTTTTGGCGGAGTGGCTTTGGTCGGATTCACATTTGGCGGAGTGGCTTTGGGCGGAGTGGCTTTGGGCGGAGTGACTTTGGGCGGAGTGGATTGGCCGCAGTGACTTTGAGCGGAGTGACTTTGGGCGGAGTGGCTCTAGGCGGAGTGACTTTGAGCGGAGTGACTTTGGGCGGAGTGACTTTTGGCGGATTGTCTTTATGCGGAGTAGTGTCCTTCGGTGGAGTGTCTTTGGGCGGAGTGTCTTTGGGCGGAGTGACTTTGGGCGGAGTGGCTTTGGGCGGAGTGACTTTGGGCGGAGTGACTTTGGGCGGAGTGGCTTTGGTCGGATTCACATTTGGCGGAGTGCCTTTGGGCGGAGTGACTTTGGGCGGAGTGGCTCTGGGCGGAGTGACTTTGGGCGATGTGAATTTGGGCGGAGTGACTTTGGGCGGATTCACATTGGGCGGATTCACACTGGGCGAAGTGTCATTGTTTGGATTCACACTGGGCGGATTGACTTTCGGCGGAGGGACTTTGGGCGGAGTGGCTTGGCCGGAGTGACTTTGGACGGAGTGAATTTGGGCGGAGTGACTTTGGGCAGAGTGGCTTTGGGTGGAGTGGATTTGGGCGGATTCACGTTGGGCGGATTCATACTGGGCGGAGTGTCTCTGTTTGGATTCGCACTGGGCGGATTGACTTTGGGCGGAGTGACTTTGGGCGGAGTGACTCTGGGCGGAGTGACTTTGGGCGGAGTGAATTTGGGCGGAGTGACTTTGGGCGGAGTGGCTTTGGTCGGATTCACATTTGGCGGAGTGGCTTTGGGCGGAGTGGCTTTGGGCGGAGTGAATTTGGGCGGAGTGACTTTGGGCAGAGTGACTTTGGGCAGAGTGGGTTTGGGCGGATTCACATTGGGCGGATTCACACTGGGCCAAGTGTCATTGTTTGGATTCACACTGGGCGGATTGACTTTCGGCGGAGGGACTTTGGGCGGAGTGGCTTGGCCGGAGTGACTTTGGACGGAGTGGCTTTGGGCGGAGTGGCTTTGGGCGGATTCACATTGGGCGGAGTGACTTTGGGCGGAGTGACTTTTGGCGGATTGTCTTTATGCGGAGTAGTGTCCTTCGGTGGAGTGTCTTTGGGCGGAGTGTCTTTGGGCGGAGTGACTTTGGGCGGAGTGGCTTTGGGCGGAGTGACTTTGGGCGGAGTGACTTTGGGCGGAGTGGCTTTGGTCGGATTCACATTTGGCGGAGTGCCTTTGGGCGGAGTGACTTTGGGCGGAGTGGCTCTGGGCGGAGTGACTTTGGGCGATGTGAATTTGGGCGGAGTGACTTTGGGCGGAGTGACTTTGGGCGGAGTGACTTTGGGCGGAGTGACTTGGCGGAGTGGCTTTGGGCGGAGTGGCTTTGGGCGGAGTGACTTTGGGCGGAGTGGCTTTGGTCGGATTCACATTTGGCGGAGTGGCTTTGGGCGGAGTGGCTTTGGGCGGAGTGACTTTGGGCGGAGTGGCTCTGGGCGGAGTGACTTTGGGCGGAGTGAATTTGGGCGGAGTGACTTTGGGCGGAGTGGCTTTGGGCGTATTCACATTGGGCGGAGTGACTTTGGGCGGAGTGGCTTTGGTCGGATTCACATTTGGCGGAGTGGCTTTGGGCGGAGTGGCTTTGGGCGGAGTGACTTTGGGCGGAGTGACTTTGGGCGGAGAGACTTTGGGCGGAGTGACTTTGGGCGGAGTGACTTTGGGCGGAGTGACTTTGGGCGGAGTGACTTGGCGGAGTGGCTTTGGGCGGAGTGGCTTTGGGCGGAGGGACTTTGGGCGGAGAGACTTTGTGCGGAGAGACTTTGGGCGGAGTGGCTCTGGGCGGAGTGACTTTGGGCGGAGTGAATTTGGGCGGAGAGACTTTGGGCGGAGTGGCTTTGGGCGTATTCACATTGGGCGGAGTGACTTTGGGCGGAGTGACTTTGGGCGGAGTGACTTGGCGGAGTGGCTTTGGGCGGAGTGGCTTTGGGCGGAGTGACTTTGGGCGGAGTGACTTTGGGCGGAGTGACTTTGGGCGGAGTGACTTGGCGGAGTGGCTTTGGGCGGAGTGGCTTTGGGCGGAGTGACTTTGGGCGGAGTGGCTTTGGTCGGATTCACATTTGGCGGAGTGGCTTTGGGCGGAGTGGCTTTGGGCGGAGTGACTTTGGGCGGAGTGGCTTTGGGCGGAGTGACTTTGGGCGGAGTGACTTTGGGCGGAGTGAATTTGGGCGGAGTGACTTTGGGCAGAGTGACTTTGGGCAGAGTGGCTTTGGGCGGATTCACATTGGGCGGATTCATACTGGGCGGAGTGTCTCTGTTTGGATTCGCACTGGGCGGAGTGACTTTGGGCGGAGTGACTTTGGGCGGAGTGACTTTGGGCGGAGTGGCTTTGGGCGGATTCACATTGGGCGGAGGGACTTTGGGCGGAGAGACTTTGTGCGGAGAGACTTTGGGCGGAGTGGCTTTGGGCGGATTCACATTGGGCGGAGTGACTTTGGGCGGAGAGACTTTTCGGCGGAGTGGCTTTGGGCGTATTCACATTGGGCGGAGTGACTTTGGGCGGAGTGGCTTTGGGCGGATTCACATTGGGCGGTGTGACTTTGGGCGGAGTGACTTTTGGCGCTGTGACTTTGGGCGGAGTGACTTTTGGCGGATTGTCTTTATGCGGAGTAGTGTCCTTCGGTGGAGTGTCTTTGGGCGGAGTGTCTTTGGGCAGAGTGACTTTAGGCGGAGTGTCTTTGGGCGGAGTGTCTTTGGGCGGAGTGTCTTTGGGCATAGTGACTTTGGGCGGAGTGTCTTTGGGCGGATTGTCTTTGGGCGCAGTGTCTTTGGGCGGAGTGTCTTTGGGCGAAGTGTCTTTGGGCGGAGTGTCTTTGGGCGGAGTGTCTTTGGGAGGAGTGTCTTTGGTCGGAGAGACTTTGGGCGGAGTGGCTTTGGGCGGATTCATATTGGGCGGAGTGACTTTGGGTGGAGTTACTTTTGGCGGAGTGGCTTTGGTCGGATTCACATTTGGCGGAGTGGCTTTGGTCGGATTCACATTTGGCGGAGTGGCTTTGGGCGGAGTGGCTTTGGGCGGAGTGACTTTGGGCGGAGTGGATTGGCCGCAGTGACTTTGGACGGAGTGACTTTAGGCGGAGTGTCTTTGGGCGGATTCACTTTGGGCGGAGTGCCTTTGGGCGGAGTGACTTTGGGCGGAGAGACTTTATAAGGAGTGACTGGGCGGAGTGAATTGGCCGCAGTAACTTTGGACGGAGTGACTTTGGGCGCTGTGACTTTGGGCGCTGTGACTTTGGGCGAAGCGACTTTGGGTGGAGTGACTTTGGGCGAATCAAATTTGGGCGGAGTGACTTTGGGCGGAGTGACTTTGGGCGTTGTAAATAGGGGCGGAGCTATTTTTTATGCATTCACATCGGGCGGAGTGACCTTGGGTGGAGTGTCTTTGGGCGGAGTGTCTTTGTTTAGATTCACACTGGTCGGAGTGACTTTAGGGCGCAGTGATTATTGTTGGGTTTTCTATAGCGGGTCATTGGATCTGGGATTTTAACTGTTGGTGAAGCCGCTGTGTAGGCCTCTAAAAGAAATCTATCATTTTATCTCTAGATAGCCCCAAAATGTAGGTATCGGTATAGTTAAAGCTACTCATTAGTAGGATAGTTAGCCAAATTAAATAGAATATATATATCTCGTAAAATGTTCCTGACAATTGTATTAAAATTTATTTAAATTAGCAGCAGCACGGTTTTAGAATCGCGACCATAGCAACTTGTTGTCAAATTATTATGGCATGGCACAGTTAATTGAATTAGAATTCTCAGTTAGCTAAAGTGCTCACACATTAATCGACGTTTTCACCTTTTGACCTTTAACAGACTTTTGCAATGTTGTTGGAATTTGCTTGGGCGAGTTCAAACTAAAAGGCTTGTTAAGGTGCAACTGAAAATATTTAAAAACTAATTTTGAATGACAAATTTTCGAGTTAACGGTTAATTAATTTGACTTTCATGACAAGTAAAAACCAAAGATCGACAGGTAGACGGCGAACAGATGGATGGAGAACAGGTTAATCCGATTCTTGGTTTTAAAAAATGAATTTAATCTGCTTTTTCCTTAGACATTTTTTGTGTGATTTTTTTGGCTGAAAGAATTCATTAAAATATTATTGAATCACAATTCTGTGATAACATAATTTATAGCCCAGCAGTTTTTTCGTTGTAAAATAATATGATGTTAGTTACCAGATTAAAAGCAATTTTCTTAGAGTTTACCTATGCACTACACTAAAGTACTGCTAAATCTAATTCTATAGTTTATAGTCAGATACTTTTGACAAAACAAATGTCTTTATTTAGTCGTTTTAGTCACAGCAACCTCCGCAACCTTCACTGCCCAGTTTTTACACCTGGTCATAGACGAACACGCTGTCATCTGCCGGATTCCGCGTCTGGTCGTCAGGGACTGACTGCAGCTGCTGGCGGACCGTCCTTCTTGGCACCATCGGCGGTCGCAGATCGGCCGCACTGGCCACTGCCAGAGCCTGCACTTGCTGACGAGCCGCTACTGAGGCGCTCAGCGACTGGCTTCGGCTGACGGCATGGCCAGCCGGCTGGCAGGGCCTCTGGAATGTGCCGATGCAAGCCTGGTCGAGCTTCAGGCCGCAGGGTCCGCGGCAGGCGTAGCTGAAGCCAACAAGAGGCCGGCTGCATCGGAAGCAGCCCTCGGCGATAGTTTCCGGGCCGAATAATTTCTGCTCGAAAATGTGCCCCTCTCCGCTGGCTTTGGGAAATCTGGCGCTCTTTGCCCTGCGGCCGGCTTCCAGCCAGGCCAGGTAGTCGTCGCGGGAGTCGCTGACTAGCAAGAGGTGCGTCCGCTGCTGCTGGACACGGAAGGCATTAGGTATGGTCTCCTGCGGCAGGAACTCCGTGTCCGGGGTCACGTTGAGGATCCATTCAACTGCGCCTGTGTCAGGGTTGGACAGCACTAGGGCTGCGTCCCATAGGTGACAGCGGAGTCTTTGTCGGCGCTGTGGCTCGGACTCAGTTGTCACCTGGCTCACCAAATTCTGCTGCTGCAGTTGTCCCAGGTTTTCAAAGTTCAATTTGGTCCTGGCGTCTGAGTTGAGGCTGTTCAACGCTGCCAAGCTCGGCTTCACCTGCTTTTCAAGTCGATCCAGGTGCAGCTCAAGCCGCATGTCCAGCTCTGCCACGAGTTGCTTGGCTTTGCTTAACGATTCGCTGTGGCCCCGATCCACCATCTGGGAGATGCTCTTCAGCAGGCTTTTGACATGAAAGGCAGGCAGGAGCTGCAGATGCTCCATGTCGCGGCTGGACCAAGCGGGGTCATCTGAGTTCAGCCGCTTCAGCGCCAGTCGTACTTGCCGCAGCCTTCGAGGCTCCTCCTGCGTCAGCTGACGCACCGCTGGAGCAGACTGCAGCTGCCACTCTGTCATCTGACCAGCGTGTAGCGCGCCAAGCTCCGGGCCGTGTTTCTGCAGCGCAGCCTCTAGCCGGCCGCCTATGTCGGCTGTCAAAGACGCGTCGGGACTGTTCAGTTCTGCTCTGATCTGGCTGTATTTGCTCAGCAGCCTGCCGTGGTAGCTGAATGCTTTCACAACCGTGTCCTGTGGCCAGTAGGACAGAGGTGACTTGGCTAGCAATTCGCTTACAGCCAGCCCCATCCGGTAACAGTTGATGATCTGCACCAGCTCCAGTTCAACAGGACTGGCAGCGTCTGGCACTGAGAGGCGCAGCATGTCGACGAATCCGCCGGTGTTTCGCAGATCAAAGCGCGGCAAAGCGTAGTCTCGCGCAGTCACGCCCTTCCAACTCGACAGGCCGTGCAGGCAGCGAGCGATCAGGTCGGCGCTGATTTTCGTTGCGTCACAATTGGCACCCAGAGCGTCCGGGAACTTCGAGCGACACCAAGCGACGAAGGCGGGTAGGGCGCCGCCCGGAGCACCGCAGAATTTAGGCGCGTCGGCGGGTTTAACACCGACCCGACTGATCAGCCCGTCCAGCAGCTGTCCATCGTTCAGCGCCATAATTAGGGATCTCTCGCTGAGCATCGGCGAGCGCAGCAACGCCATGCACTGTACACTGGCTTCGTCAGCTCGATCAGGAACGAGCTCCGTGTCCAACAGCAAGGCGATCCACTTCACGCAGCTCTGAATTAGCTCCTGCTCAGCGGCCACTGAGCCTACGCTGCTCATCTTCCTGTTGTGGACAAGAATCGCTTGAAAATAAGTAATTGAGTTGCCGAGCTCTGCTTTGGCAGTCGGAAACTCCGCAGCTCTGGCAGTTGGCGTGACTTTGTTGTCATTTATCATCGCTAGCCGCGAGTCTAAGAGAGAGAGAGATCTAATTGTTAAGAAACTCGCAAGATGTGCGCATCAACCGACTGTACGTAATTCACATAGTATGTTCGAGGTTGTACATTGTTTATAGCAATAGTCTTTGAGTATACTGCAGAGACTGCTCAATTTCGTACGCATTTTCTTTCGACTAGCCTGCACAGCTAAAGCAGTGTAAGGGCTAAAGGGGGGCATTATGAGAATTGCGCATCCTTGTTTTTAGACTCATCGCGGTATGAGTTTAGATCCGTGAGTCTAATCAAGTATACTTGTAGTATAACAAAATTATTTTTTGTTATGTTGATCACAAGAAAGTGGATTCGGTTTTGGCCTGGCTCAGGTGTGCCTCAATAAGTCGGGGAATTGTTTTTCAGAAATTTTTGTTCTTGGCACCTTCGTGCAGCCTTGTGAGAGAATTAAGCGGGTCAGATGGGATTTGGCGCGTGTTTGCTTGAGTCGTCGAGGCCGACTTTACCGACTGGTTGATTTTGGAACCGTGTGGAATTAGTCCGTAATCCTTAGTGCGAGGGCAACTCAGTGCAAAATCAAACATTATTATTATTCGAAAATTATTATTTAGAAAATAGAAGAAAAGAAAATTCGAATTGTTTTTTTGCCTATTTTTAGTCCTCCTTGGTCCGAAATAGAAGACAAGCCCTTTCAAATTCAACAAAAATTTTTTGAAGCAATTCTTTTCCCCAGATTTTTTCATAATCTTCCTACATACACTATTAACCCTTTACCTTTTTTCAGCTCAACAAACTGTAAGATTAATGGGCACCAGCATCAGCTGGCGGTAGAAGACTCCACAGTCCATGGACTGAACAGCTGTGTATACGCATACGCTCGTACTTTCGAAGTTCCGCACACTAGCTCCGGCTGTGCCCACTGCCTGTACATCTGATTCAACTAGGTGAGTGTTGTGTATGCGGCTTGCATGCCGCCTAGAGTGCAAGCGCACGTGACGCGTTGTGATTGGCTAGTAGGGAGGTTTTATTATCAGCCCCAGACTGGTCTAGGCCGGATGGCTGTCAACAACCAACCCCCATGGGGTAGACGTGTCAGTCTAAAAATATGATAGTGCGCGCAGGCCTTTCAAGCCTTAATGTTCCTTTTCACCTTGTAAATTAGTACTGCTCCGTTTTTCATTTTGCTGCGCCAGCACAGCAGTTAGGAGTTATTTTACTCTATTATTGAGTAGAGCTGTACCACAGCCTAGATCAAAGACAGTAAATTCATCATGATCCTTGCATTTTTTTTATTTCTTTTGGCTTACTAAAAAGCATGTTATATTTATATTGTCTTAACTTAAGAACGATTGTGACAGCTGCGGGTGAATGCGCGGCAATTATAGAAGCAAATATATGAATATAAAAAATTTTGCTATAAAAAACTTTAGAATTTGATTATATAAAACGTCCATTTAACAGAAGTGCCGTAAAACTACCGTAAAACTTAAAAACTTAAAAACTTAAAACTTACCGTAAAACCGTAAAACTAAAACTACCGTAAATCCTACCGTAAAACTTTCGAACCAACTTAAACAAAAGCGAGCGAAATTAGAGACGGATGGAAACAGAAAATTTATGAGTAATTATCAAATATGGTTTATTTTAGAAATAAATGAAACATATAACAATACCAGCAAAATAGGTATCGTGTAATATACAATCCAATAGATGTGGAACTTAACGTTAGTTTCTTATAATAGATCCAACTGTTGGCTAGATTTTTAACTTTAAAAAATGCGTTACCATTAAACGTGCTTTATAATTAGAGAGCTGTTTTCCAAAAACATATCAAATATAACATACAAAAGTTTCGCATATTTATCCTGCGATAACATGTTACCGTGTTACAGAATTCGAGCTTCTATGAAAGTAAATCGTGAAAGCAAACGTATAAATTGTAACTAGCTTAATTGTTACTACATGTCAGTGTTACTTTGCAGGTCCTGTGATGTATGTCTAATTGTTATAGTTTTGCATTTCTATAGTATTTGGACTTATATTTCAAGCCGCTGAAAGTATTCATTAATATAAAATGACATAATTAATAACTTATAATGAATTATAATGTAACTGTAACACGGTAACATGTTATCGCACGATAAATATGCGAAACTTTTGCCTGTTATATTCGGGATGTTTTTGGAAAACAGAGGTGATTATTATGTAGTTAAAACAAAACTTTTAACTTTTAAATTTTAAACTCTGGTCTGAAACAAAATATGACACAAATACTCGTACTTATATAAAGCGTAGCAATCATGCATCATTTTTCACTGCAGCAATAAATAACTTTGTACATCAATAAAAAGAAGGCAGGTGCTGTCTTGGATATTCAATTTATATAAAAATATTGACATTTTAAATTATATCACATTGACTATTAGAATAACGTCTATAGATAAGACTAAAAATATTGCTTGATAATATGAATTTAATAAAATATTACAAGAATGAAAGAAAGAAAGAAATCGTGCACGTTTTTTAAGTCTGCGATGTGAAAATTGTCACGAACGATTCTCAAATTTACGATTGAAGATCGTGCTATGAAATTATAAATATAAAACTAAAAGAAAGTCTCGACGATGAAACGAGAAGCGAATAGACTGTAAACATCAGAAAAATATTTTCCAATCATTCAGGCTAAAATGAAATAGAAACCGCGTTCCATGATCGTATGAAGATTAAAATAGAAGCATTGAAAGAGAGACTTGTCAAGGCGAAGGCGACGGTTTTGGGCGAAGTGGAACCCAGGCGCTCACCGAGTCCGAGATGCCGCTACTGGCGATGCCGGCCGCAGCGCCGCCGGCCCCGCCGCCACCGCAAGCTGCAACGCCGCCACCAACGACGCTGCCGACGCCGCCGACAACGCCGCAGCTGCCGCCGCCGACGCCACAAGCGGCCAGCAGCTGACGCCACAGTTCGGCTTCCTCTGGCCCGCTGGACAATTTGCCTACCGAGGCCTGACCGATCAGCGACTCCTTGAAGCGCGGCTGGCTGAACACTCGCAGGCCGATGGTCAGCTGGTCCAGGCTCGATGCCTCGGCCACGTCCAGGTGAAACGTGTCCCGGAGTTCTCCAGTCAGGGAGTTTCGCTTGCCTGTCTTCTTCGTCTTCACCACTTTGCGACCGTCGTGGAAGCTGACCTTGATGAGCGGCTCTGCGTGACGGGATAGGAAAACAACTTGCATACAGTGTCTGGTCAGCTCTAGTCACAACGGATTCTAGAATAAAAGTGCTTAACCGGCATGCGGTCCGAGGGCAGCTCATTGCACCTGCTCACTTTGAAAAACTGTGGAAGCAGAGGCAATCGCTAATTGCTAGTGAAAACAGGGCATCGATTTTTAAATCCAATGCTTTTAGCTATATGGAACAGTAATCATTGAGAATCTGCGAATTCAAGTGTCTGATTTCATTGGAGAATCCATGCATTTGATTGATTTTCATAATCAATAGTTCAGGGTGCATATAGGTGTAAATGCCTATGAATCATTTGGCTGTTTGTCTTCTACAGGCTAGAGACTGTTCTACGACCGATTCTGTACCAAAGTTAATGAATTTCGTGTCCCTAAAAATGGGATTCTCTGTCTAACAATGGGATTCTCTGTCTATCAACAGGATTCTCTGTCTAACAATGGGATTCTCTGTCTAACAATGGGATTCTCTGTCTAACAATGGGATTCTCTGTCTAACAATGAGATTCTCTGTCTTACCCAGCTTCTTGGTGACGTCACACTGCAGAAGGTTGCGGACGCGCACTATGTCCACGCTGAGCCGTCTGGCATTCCGCAGGTAGTGCAGCGACACCAGCACGTCGCCAATGTCGTCCTTTTCCTGTACGGTCGTCAGGTTGGTTAAAAAAAGTGTTCGCCAGGAAAATTTTGAAGAAATCTTCCATTCTCTCAGTTGTGGGAACATGCTCCCTAAGGGGATCACGTCGGGACAGAATGCTCAAGATGCTAGTAAAAAACTGTTTTTTTGTTTTCGAGTCCATTACGTCCAAACTAATTACCGATTGCTGCTCTCAGAAAAATAGCCTAGAATATATTTAATGCACTTTTAATGCATTCGGGTTTTTCATGCGAATGCTTACAAAATCTTCTGTACCGCAGACATTAACTATATTTATATCCGCCCAACCCCAACCATTCCATTAGGGCAATGGTCACGCAACTTTAAACAAAAGGTGCTACGCACACGAGAGGGCACATTTTTTTGCCTTTTTTTCTTCATTTTCTGTCGATCCATTCTGAAAATTTTCCTCCATAAAGTTTGGTGGGAAGCACCAAAAATAAAGGCTTATTTTTTTCTGCTCACAAAATTCCACAATGTCGGCTATTTTGGATTGATCAAAAACTTATTATTTCCATTTTCGATTTTTACTATCGTCATAGTTACTTATAATATTCGCTATACGAGCTGTGATAGAAAATAAGAGAAAAGGTTTGTCGAGCGATCTTTGCCATTGATGGCTAATGAGAGTGTACACTGCCTGACAATTAGAAATTCAGGGAGATGTACACACACCTGTGTGAGTGTGTGCTCAGGAGTCAGCGGAATGAGCCGAATTGCCTCCTCGCTGGCTGAGGGTCTAGTGCCACCAAATGATGTGCCATTGTTCCACAGCATCCGGCAATTGTAGGAAGACCTGATAGAAAAAAATATGGAAATAATGACAAACTTTTCCCTAAAGACTTATCCCTTAGTCTATTCTGTTCTGATCGAGTAGCAACGACGGAAGCTGGTTGTACAAGAATGTAGAAAATGAGCATCTTGTTCTCAGCAAACAATGCCTCTCAAGGTCCACGAGATTCGGCATCCTGAGCATCCTGAGCCCGTTGCAATAAGTGAGGAGGTGAGGGGGCAGTGACACACAGGTGTAAATTGGTGGGGAAGCCTTACCGAGTCGCAGGGAAACACCGGCACGCTGACAGTCTCGCCAGCTTGCACATTGACGCCAGCCAGCTCTACGCGGGCCACACCGATTCGTCGACTGCCGCGCCGGTCGTGGCTGCGCAGTTCGACCTCCAGCTCCGCCGACTGGCAGGCGCGGAAGTCGGCCACGTCGAAGCTCAACTGCTCGTTCCAGATTGGACAAGCGGTGCGCTTCTGCACCGAGGTCAGGCGCTGCTGCTGCTTGCGCGGCTGCAGCTGAACACGGGCGAAGGGGCTCGGCAGCTGCTGGACGGCTGACGCCAAGCTGCTGTCTCCGGACGGCATCCGGAGATCCTTGGCGTGCCGCAGCGTCACTAGCAGGTTGGCCCGATCGAAATCGTAGCTCAGTCGGATGTTCACAACTCCGCATTGCTGCTGCTGCTGATGCTTTTGTTGCTCCATATCGCTTGACGGTGGAAGCGGTGAAGCCGCTGACGATGGCGAAGGCTGCGGAGGTTGCTGGTACAGGTCGAACTTGAAGTGCTCCAGCGTCACTTCGGCCTCGAACGCGCGCGGGCTTCGGCCACTTCCGGCCGCTCGCGACGGTGACGGCAGCTTGAATTCCAACGGCGAAGTCGACGCGGAGGAGGCAGCCACCACGGCAACCGTCGTTGTTGAAGCCGTTGACATGGCAGCTCCGCTGGCACCGCTGCCGCTGCCGTCAGTGATGGCTCGGCGTCCTTCGCGCATGCTGCGAGCTCGCTGAAGTCCGCCGCCGGCACCGTCACCGACACCGAGACGCTGCCAGCCTGCGTCGTCGGCTGGCGCCGTGGCAACAACGCTGCCCGCCGCAGCCGCCGCGCCAGAAGAGGAAGAGTGCAGCCGGCCGCGGAAGGACAGCGCATGACGCAGCGGCTCGAGCTGGTTCTGAAACTGGTACTGCGGCTGTTGCTGCTGCTGCTGCTGCTGCTTCTGCTGGGCTTCTATGGCCCCAGGCGACGGAGCTGGCGATTCCTCATCGCTGCCAACGGAAGACTCTCTAGACGACAGAGCGCTGGGGGTCACGATCTCCAACAGTCTGCTGCCTAGCATAGCTGCTCCTGCTGTGATGTTGCTGCTGCTGCTGCTGCTGCTGCGATGCTGAATGCGCTTGCTTACCTGGGGCCTGGACTGGGTTGCGGAGAAATCAAGAGAAAGAATATATAGATGCAGAATACAGAAGTAGGCGGCAGCCTCTTCCCTCCCTCCCTAGCCTGGGCCAGAGCCAATGACCGATCTTGAGCTGCTCAAAAGTATTCTTTCAGCTATAGGCAAAGACTTAGAGAAAACACCTGGGCGATTTGGGGGGGCACTGGCCATACCGGCCGGCAACAATTGAGGGGTCTGTTGTATCCTTGTGACAAT
Organism: Macrostomum hystrix; assembly: GCA_950097015.1. NCBI lineage: Eukaryota > Metazoa > Platyhelminthes > Macrostomidae > Macrostomum > Macrostomum hystrix. Next base: position 17,652,142 of record CATNEN010000039.1, read on the forward strand.
CCAGCCTCCCTTCTTCCTCATCTCGTATGCGGAGCAATTGCTTTCAAAAAGATCCCCCCACGGAGTCCTATAGTTTAGAGTCGCGCATGCCTGCAGGTGCTTTGAGCCGACCCCGCATCCCCTTTATCCCCTTCTCTCTCCCCTCGCGTCTGAGTTATCTGTACATTTCGGTTCCCCATCTTTATCCTAATTCCCTATTTCTAACTCTCTATCTGTGCAGGTGTTCCCTCTTATTTTCTGTTTTCCACTGCATTCGCTGGGAATACATCGCTTGGCGGGCTGTTGTGCATGCATCGAGACACCTCTTAGTCGACACTGTCAGTCAAGCGGGCCACTTCACTTCATCCTCTGTGTTACTTTCCCCCCTCATAGAGTCTCATGCCCCGGTTCAGCCCAATGGGGTGGCTGCACTTCCCTTTCACAGCAAGAAACCGGCAGCTGTCAAACACTTCGTGGCATAGAAAATTATGTTCTAATCAAATCGAACTCGAGGCAGGCCTAGCAGTACAACAATGTTAATCGAACTACTCTTTCCAACTTCCTTTGTGAACCTGAATTAAATGAACTTTTAACTCCTAGATCGACAATCTGGCCTAGTCCCCGGGCCAATTCATACCCTCTCCCCTGTCTCACCTCTCCCCTGTCTCATCTCTCCCCTGTCTTATCTCTCCCCTGTCTCACCTCTCCCTGTCTCATCTCTCCCTGTCTCATCTCTCCCTGTCTCACCTCTCCCCTGTCTTATCTCTCCCCTGTCTCATCTCTCCCCTGTCTTATCTCTCCCCTGTCTCACCTCTCCCTGTCTCATCTCTCCCTGTCTCATCTCTCCCTGTCTCACCTCTCCCCTGTCTTATCTCTCCCCTGTCTCACCTCTCCCGTGTCTCACCTCTCCCCTGTCTCATCTCTCCCTGTCTCACCTCCCCTGTCTCATCTCTCCCGTGCCTCATATCTTCTCTGTCTCATCATCTCTCCCCAGTCTTATGTCTTCCCTGTCTCGTTCCCCCGAGTCTAGTCTCACCCCTGTCGTATCTCTCCTCGTCCGAGCCCTGTGTCATCTTTTAGATTGTCTCATTGTCTCATTGCATGGTACACAAGATTGTCGAGCAATGTTCCACTGATTTCCAGGCCTCATTCCTAGAAATAATGGGACGTTACTTGTATCAAGTATTGAGCTGCCTGGATTTTTCAAAAAAAATCCTGGGGATATTTAAAAAATCTAAAAATAAAGCAGTCGGAGCTATAACTGCTAGTGTGACAGACTATCCCAGTGCTAATCTTTTAAAATGAGGTTCTCATTTCCTACATTAACTGCGAAGCCCAATCTCGGTGAGTTTATTATCCGGGAACTAGCTGTGACTAGCTGGCTAGGTAGTCGAGTTTCAACAAAAAGACCTCGTTGTTCCAGCAAGAATGCTCCACTGAGCACAGTACTTAATCCCATCGCAGCCGTGGCCCTAATCCCTTCCCATCTTAACTCTCTACTCACGGCTTTCGCTCTCGCTCTTACTCGGACAAGAGTGATATATTATCATACATTTCTTTTCCAGGCTTATTACAATTATTTCTATACATATCGGCTTTGTCATATCCAACTAGAATTGAAACTAGTCAGACACAATAGTTGTAGTACTATATTTTATCCGGGAATCTTGGAGTGGAATCTATTTCAAGTAGTCATTGTTAGCATGAAAGCCAAATAAAAAAATGGTGCTTTAGTATTGAGAATCTGAATTCTTGAGACAGAAAATTTTCGCATCGAACTCAACAATCAGCGGCTAGAGGGCTTTTGTCACGATTCGCTGAAGACCAGTCAGTGCCTTTTTGAATTAATTCTTTGGCCACAGACTCTTCAAAATGCTTCGTGTGGCGAGAGTAAGGGGTGAAAATCTGTTGCTCATGTCTCCCAGTCACACCTCTGGTGTCGGCCTCATCAAATTTTCATCCCCAATACGCAGCTTTTCTTCTCCGGCTTTGGAAAAAAACCATCAGTTCACTGCTTCTAGCCAGATGTTCCACACTCATCGCTTCAATAAATTATTCACTCCAGCATTCAGCTTCACAGCAACTTCATCTGAGTATTTCTGCCATTCTATCTATCCTATCAGCCATTCTATCTATCTTATCTGCCATTTTATCTATCTTATCTGCCATTCTATCTATCTTGTCTGCCATTCTATCTATCTTGTCTGCCATTTTATCTATCTTATCTGCCATTTTATCTATCCTATCAGCCATTCTATCTATCTTATCTGCCATTTTATCTATCTTATCTGCCATTTTATCTATCTTATCTGCCATTTTATCTATCCTATCAGCCATTCTATCCATCCTATCTGCCATTCTATCTATCTTGACTGCCATTTTATCTATCTTATCTGCCATTTTATCTATCCTATCAGCCATTCTATCTATCTTGTCTGCCAATTTATCTATCTTATCTGCCATTTTATCTATCTTATCTGCCATTTTATCTATCCTATCAGCCATTCTATCCATCCTATCTGCCATTCTATATATCTTGTCTGCCATTTTATCTATCTTATCTGCCATTTTATCTATATTTTCTGCCATTTTATCTATCCTATCAGCCATTCTATCCATCCTATCTGCCATTCTATCTATCCTGTCTGCCATTCTATCCATCCTGTCTGCTATTTTATCTATCCTATCAGCCATTCTATCTATTCTATCAGTCATTCTATCTATCCTGTCTGCCATTCTATCTAACCCATCAACTATTATATCTGCCATTTTATCTATCCTATCTGCCAGTCTATCCATCCTATCTGCCATTCTATCCATCCTATCTGCCAGTCTATCCATCCTATCTGCCAGTCTATCCATCCTATCTGCCAGTCTATCCATCCTATCTGCCATTCTATCCATCCTATCTGCCAGTCTATCCATCCTATCTGCCATTCTATCCATCCTATCTGCCAGTCTATCCATCCTATGTGCCAGTCTATCTATCCTATCAGCCATTCTATCTCCTATCTGCCATTCTATCCATCCTATGTGCCAGTCTATCCATCCTATCTGCCAGTCTATCCATCCTATCTGCCAGTCTATCCATCCTATCTGCCAGTCTATCCATCCTATGTGCCAGTCTATCCATCCTATCAGTCATTCTATCTCCTATCTGCCAGTCTATCTATCCTATCTGCCAGTCTATCTATCCTATCTGCCAGTCTATCTATCCTATCAGTCATTCTATCTCCTATCTGCCAGTCTATCCATCCTATGTGCCAGTCTATCCATCCTATCTGCCAGTCTATCCATCCTATCTGCCATTCTATCCATCCTATCTGCCAGTCTATCCATCCTATGTGCCAGTCTATCTATCCTATCTGCCAGTCTATCCATCCTATCTGCCATTCTATCCATCCTATCTGCCAGTCTATCCATCCTATGTGCCAGTCTATCCATCCTATCTGCCAGTCTATCCATCCTATCAGTCATTCTATCTCCTATCTGCCAGTCTATCTATCCTATCTGCCAGTCTATCTATCCTATCAGCCAGTCTATCCATCCTATCTGCCATTCTATCTATCCTATCAGTCATTCTATCTCCTATCTGCCAGTCTATCTATCCTATCTGCCAGTCTATCTATCCTATCTGCCAGTCTATCTATCCTATCAGCCAGTCTATCTATCCTATCAGCCAGTCTATCAATCCTATCTGCCATTCTATCTATCCTATCAGTCATTCTATCTCCTATCTGCCAGTCTATCTATCCTTTCTGCCATTCTATCCATCCTATCTGCCAGTCTATCTATCCTATCTGCCATTCTATCTATCCTATCTGCCAGTCTATCTATCCTATCTGCCAGTCTATCTATCCTATCTGCCAGTCTATCTATCCTATCTGCCAGTCTATCTATCCTATCTGCCAGTCTATCTATCCTTTCTGCCATTCTATCCATCCTATCTGCCAGTCTATCTATCCTATCTGCCAGTCTATCTATCCTATCTGCCAGTCTATCTATCCTATCTGCCAGTCTATCTATCCTATCTGCCAGTCTATCCATCCTATCTGCCAGTCTATCTATCCTATCTGCCAGTCTATCCATCCTATGTGCCAGTCTATCCATCCTATCTGCCAGTCTATCCATCCTATCAGTCATTCTATCTCCTATCTGCCAGTCTATCTATCCTATCTGCCAGTCTATCTATCCTATCAGCCAGTCTATCCATCCTATCTGCCATTCTATCTATCCTATCAGTCATTCTATCTCCTATCTGCCAGTCTATCTATCCTATCTGCCAGTCTATCTATCCTATCTGCCAGTCTATCTATCCTATCAGCCAGTCTATCTATCCTATCAGCCAGTCTATCAATCCTATCTGCCATTCTATCTATCCTATCAGTCATTCTATCTCCTATCTGCCAGTCTATCTATCCTTTCTGCCATTCTATCCATCCTATCTGCCAGTCTATCTATCCTATCTGCCATTCTATCTATCCTATCTGCCAGTCTATCTATCCTATCTGCCAGTCTATCTATCCTATCTGCCAGTCTATCTATCCTATCTGCCAGTCTATCTATCCTATCTGCCAGTCTATCTATCCTTTCTGCCATTCTATCCATCCTATCTGCCAGTCTATCTATCCTATCTGCCAGTCTATCTATCCTATCTGCCAGTCTATCTATCCTATCTGCCAGTCTATCTATCCTATCTGCCAGTCTATCCATCCTATCTGCCAGTCTATCTATCCTATCTGCCAGTCTATCCATCCTATCTGCCAGTCTATCTATCCTATCTGCCAGTCTATCTATTATGATAAGAACGATAGCAGGAGGGCAGTGGCACATTATTTGGTGACACTAGACCCGTAACGTAAGCGAGAGCGCAATTCTGGTCATTTCGCGGACTCCAGAGCACACACGCACACAGACACTGTACACAGGCAACACGGAGCACGAAGGTGTGTGTACATTTGCCCTGTCTTCCTTATCTATCCATCCACCTAATTTTCTCTAATATATCCTTCCTTTATCCCGTCTTTCCCTTCAATAGTAGGTTTCTCATTTCATTCCATTTCCTTAAATCCATGCGCAGCTTCTAAATTAAAGACTAGCAAGCAACACGGGAAATAAAATGCTAAATATGGTAAACTTGAAGTAGACAAAAGTTAAAAGAAATTGTGTCGCTAAAATGAGAGTTTCAGCGGATGAAATTAACAAATTTGAGAACCGAGTCAAGATAATGGCCACTAGTATCAACAAACAGGATAGCAAATTTTAACTGACTGCATGACTAATTGGAGCACAGAATATATGTGTACTATTATCTATATTTTGTAAAAACATATATATCCCATCCCAAAACCCATCCTATTGCGGAAAACGAACCGCGGACCGTCGCCAATGACAGCAAGTTTTAAAAGGGATTCCACTGCAGGCAACTTCCGGTCGAAGGCCAATTATCTTAATTAAGCCTTGATTAGGGCACAGGTGAACAGTTTGAAAGAGACCTGAGTTACTATGGAAATTATAACAGTTCTAGTTCGTGTTCTCTGCACTTGTGTGGAGCATGCGATTGTGTAAAAACAGGTACTAGAATCGAAGCTGGGTACTAGAATCGAAGCAGGGGTACTAGAATCGAAGCAGAAGTACCAGAATCGAAGCTAGGGTATTAGAATCGAATCAGGGGTACTAGAATCAAAGCTGGGGTACTAGAATCGAAGCAGAAGTACTAGAATCGAAGCAGAAGTACCAGAATCGAAGCTAGGGAATAAGAATCGAATCAGGGGTACTAGAATCAAAGCTGGGGTACTAGAATCGAAGCAGAAGTACTAGAATCGAAGCAGAAGTACCAGAATCAAAGCTGGGGTACTAGAATCGAATCAGGGGTACTAGAATCAAAGCTGGGGTACTAGAATCGAATCAGGGGTACTAGAATCAAAGCTGGGGTACTAGAATCGAAGCAGAAGTACTAGAATCGAAGCAAGGGTACTAGAATCGAATCAGGGGTACTAGAATCGAATCAGGGGTACTATAATCGAAGCAGAAGTACTAGAATCGAAGCAGAAGTACCAGAATCGAAGCTAGGGTATTAGAATCGAAGCAGAAGTACTAGAATCGAAGCAGGGGTACTAGAATCGAAGCAGGGGTACTAGAAGCGGAGCAGGGATACTGGAATTGAAGCAGAGGTACTGGAATCGAAGCTGGGGTATCAGAATCGAAGCAGAAGTACTAGAATCGAAGCAAGGGTACTAGAATCAAATCAGGGGTACTAGAATCGAAGCAGAAGTACCAGAATCGAAGCAGAAGTACTAAAATCGAAGCAGAAGTACTAGAATCGAAGCTGGGGTATTAGAATCGATGCAAAAGTACTAGAATCGAAGCTGGGGTACTAGAATCGAAGCTGGGGTATTAGAATCGATGCAGAAGTACTAGAATCGAAGCTGGGGTACTAGAAGCGGAGCAGAAGTACCAGAATCGAAGCAGAAGTACTAAAATCGAAGCAGAAGTACTAGAATCGAAGCTGGGGTATTAGAATCGATGCAAAAGTACTAGAATCGAAGCTGGGGTACTAGAATCGAAGCTGGGGTATTAGAATCGATGCAGAAGTACTAGAATCGAAGCTGGGGTACTAGAAGCGGAGCAGGGATACTGGAATTGAAGCAGGGGTACTGGAATCGAAGCTGGGGTACTAGAATCGAAGAAGGGGTATTAGAATCGAAGCAGAAGTACTAGAATTAAAGCTGGGGTATTAGAATCGAAGCAGGGGTACTAGAATCGAAGCAGGGGTACTAGAAGCGAAGCAGGGATACTGGAATTGAAGCAGGGGTACTAGAATCGAATCAGGGGTACTAGAATCGAAGCAGGGGTACTGGAATTGAAGCAGGGGTACTAGAATCGAATCAGGGGTACTAGAATCGAAGCAGGGGTACTAGAATCGAAGCAGGGGTACTGGAATAGAAGCAGGTACTAGAATAAAAGCAGGTTCTAGAATCGAAGCAGGGGTACTGAAATCGAAGCAGGGGTACTAGAATCGAAGGAGGGGTACTAGAATAGAAGCAGAAATACTAGAATCGAAGCAGGGGTACTAGAATCGAATCCGGGGTACTAGAATCGAAGCGTGATAACTTTAAATCCCTTTCAGGAACATGTTTTGTTCTTATTTTAAATTAAATTGTAATTTAACTGGGCTATTAAAAACTATTTTGCCGTTTCTCTGTTGCCAGAGTTTTATTAATTTTTGCAAGAAAAAATGTTTACGTCAAATCTGAAGTTTTCACGATTTGTCAGTTTTCAATGACAAAATTATTAACAAACTCATTTTTTAGATGTGATTTTTTCTGTTTTAAAATTATCCGTGTAAAAAATTGGTTGCGCAAATTGTGCACGACAGACGTGACTTTGTCCGGTAATTACTTGTAAAAACTAAAATCACGGCATGAAATAAAACTATTTTTTTAATGAAAAAGTAGTTCAAGATTAATTAAAAATGACAGATGAAGAGGGTTTAACAATAGGGAAATTTGGAAAAGATTAGGATGCTAAAATGAGAGAGACTATAAACGATAAGATGGAGAGAAGAGAGAAATGAAATAGCCAACATATGTTCAAAATACCGAAGCTCTTCGTCCTAAGCGGACATCGTCAGGGTCGATTTATTGAAAATTGAAGCGGGAATTGAAATTGAATTGAAACTTGAAAAGATTTTCCGTAAATGGTTTGACTCTGATATCTAGGTCATCTTTCGCACCGACAAGATTTCCCATTTTGTTAGCAGATTGAAATCCAGTGTTCCAAGGCCACTTGTTGCAGGTGTCGTGTACCAATTCAATTGTTCTGTGGATCAGAGCACCACTTACGTGGGAAAGACAAAACGACATTTATACACGAGGGCTAAGGAGCATTGGGTAAAAACTCTGCTATCCGGGACCATTTGCTAGGTTGCGATAGTTGTTGTAATAAGGAGCCACTTGAACTGTTTAAAGTTGTTGACACGTGTAGGCAAGATTACTAACTGACCATTCTTGAAGCCATGTACATCAAGGCCCTCAAGCCAAACTTCAATGTCCAATTAGCGGGGAACGTGCAAGCCAACTGCTCCAAGTGTTCTGACGTATGAGGCACGCTCTCTCTCTCTCGCGGTCCTCTCCAACCTTTTGATGATGGTTCGCCTTTTGACCTGTCCATCGGACTTTAACTCACAATGTACAACAACCTACTTTTAAACACCTGCGTTTTCGTTTTTCAATAATTCGACTAGTATCAACAAACAAGATAGCAAATTTTAACTGACTGCATGACTAATTGGAGCACAGAATATATGTGTACTATTATCTATATTTTGTAAAAACATAAATATCCCATCCCAAAACCCATCCTATTGCGAAAAAAAACGAACCGCGGACCGTCGCCAATGATAGCAAGTTTTAAAAGGGATTCCACTGCAGGCAACTTCCGGTCGAAGGCCAATTATCTTAATTAAGCCTTGATTAGGGCACAGGTGAACCGTTTGAAAGAGACCTGAGTTACTAGAATCGAAGCAGAAGTACTAGAATCGAAGCAGAAGTACAAGAATCGAAGCTAGGCTATTAGAATCGAAGCAGAAGTACTAGAATCGAAGCAGTACTTTATAACAGTTCTAGTTCGTGTTCTCTGCACTTGTGTGGAGCATGCGATTGTGAAAAAACAGGTACTAGAATCGAAGCTGGGTACTAGAATCGAAGCAGAAGTACTAGAATCAAAGCTGGGGTACTAGAATCGAAGCAGAAGTACAAGAATCGAAGCTAGGCTATTAGAATCGAAGCAGAAGTACTAGAATCGAAGCAGTACTTTATAACAGTTCTAGTTCGTGTTCTCTGCACTTGTGTGGAGCATGCGATTGTGAAAAAACAGGTACTAGAATCGAAGCTGGGTACTAGAATCGAAGCAGAAGTACTAGAATCAAAGCTGGGGTACTAGAATCGAAGCAGAAGTACTAGAATCGAAGCAGGGGTACTAGAATCGAAGCAGGAGTACTAGAATCGAAGCAGGGGTACTAGAATCAAAGCAAGGGTACTAGAATCGAAGCAGGGGTACTAGAATCAAAGCAGGGGTACTAGAATCGAAGCAGGAGTACTAGAATCGAAGCAGGGGTACTAGAATCAAAGCAAGGGTACTTGAATCGAAGCAGGGGTACTAGAATCGAAGCAGGGGTACTATAATCGAAGCAGGGGTACTAGAAGCGAAGCAGGGATACTGGAATTGAAGCAGGGGTACTAGAATCGAATCAGGGGTACTAGAATCGAAGCAGGGGTACTAGAATAGAAGCAGGTACTAGAATAGAGGCAGGTACTAGAATAGAAGCAGGTACTAGAATCGAAGCTGGGTACTAGAATCGAAGCAGGGGTACTAGAATCGAAGAAGCAGGGGTACTAGAATCGAAGCAGGGGTACTAGAATCGAAGCAGAAGTACTAGAATCGAAGCAGGGGTACTAGAATCGAAGCAGGAGTACTAGAATCGAAGCAGGGGTACTAGAATCAAAGCAAGGGTACTAGAATCGAAGCAGGGGTACTAGAATCGAAGCAGGGTACTAGAAGCGAAGCAGGGATACTGGAATTGAAGCAGGGGTACTAGAATCGAATCAGGGGTACTAGAATCGAAGCAGGGGTACTAGAATAGAAGCAGGTACTAGAATAGAGGCAGGTACTAGAATAGAGGCAGGTACTAGAATAGAAGCAGGTACTAGAATCAAATCCGGGGTACTAGAATCGAAGCAGGTGTACTAGAATCGAAGCAGGGGTACTGGAATCGAAGCTGCAGGGGTATTCGAATCGAAGCAGAAGTACTAGAAGCCGAGAGGTATGGAAACTAGGGGAAGAGAAGAGATAACAGATGGAGAAGTATAACCGTAGTACTGGAAGGAGGGGACAAATTTTCTTTTGAGATCAAATGAGAGTCGGCGCCAATAAAAAATAGTTCTTCCCAGAAAACCAGGTCTGATGAAGCCTTCAGAAGGTAATTGGACAGGCTCAGTCAGTTGGTGTCCCAAGTCGATCGCATCAACCTGCAAATTACAGTTTCTTGTTTCAAAAAGTCCGAGACACAAAAGTGCAAACTGAATAAAAGCCGAAAGATGTTTAGTCAGCTCATCTGTACCCAAAGCTATGGGTGTATCGTTTCCAAGCTTCTTTTTTAGTCCATAGAACAGCAGGCAGACACTAATTAGCGGGTTGAGGCCAAGTAACAAAACTGTGTTTGCTGCCTGTCCCATAGCAGGTTCGGGTGTCACGGGTGGAGATTCAAAACCGGAAAGCATTTTTAATCAATCAATTATTTTAAAAAAGTTGAGCATGTTCTCTACCCGACGAAGAAATTAAAGTCACTAACCGCGTAGGGTGGTGACTGATTGGTTGACAGACTAGGCGATGGTGTCCTGTAGTTGAGCTGCGCCTAATATTTAGGCTTCAGCAGTGAAATTTTAGAAATTCGCGTCAGGGTGTCCAGAGTGGCCTATTTCCACAGTTTTTGCATTTTAAGGTCCCACAGTCCGTCTAGATAAAGGTAGGTGACCACCAAAGACGGAGTTGATGCAGGCACATTCGGGTGACATGCTGATAAAGTTTGAAGGTCTGGAAAGGCCGCACTGAGGCGCAGTGCAAATTCGTGTATAGGGGCCGGTGTATGAAATGCACTAGCTGTTATGGGAAAAATCGGACCTTCGGCCAGAAACATTGAATATCTCGACGGTCTGAAGAGCTGGCGACTTGTTTCTTGTTTCAGAAGATGCGCAACAAAAAGTTGGCCCGTGTTCTTGAGTTTCGTGTGCTTGCATTGTTCCGTTCGGGTGCAGCAAAAAAAATTGTCAGGGGGGGAATTCCTCCCCCCCCTTGGTAGTTCTACTGTTAATGTATCCTTTAATATACTCTAATAAGCTTTTCAACCGACTGCTTCTCGATCGCCTGCAGTCGGTGCTGGACCCGTACCTCCGTTACGAGCAGAACGGGTTCCGGCCACAGCGCGGTACAGTAACCCAGATCCTCGCACTCCGCCGTGTCATCGAGGAGGCGCGCATCCGCCAGTCAACGCTGATCGTCGTGTTTGTCGACTTCCGCAAGGCGTTTGACTCGGTGTCGAGGGCCGCGCTTCTACTAGTCCTTCGTGCCTACCGGGTCCCAGAGCAGCTAGTCGCCGCTGTCATGTCGCTGTATCGCGACACGCGCGCTGCTGTTGTTACGGCGGACGGCCTGTCCGACCTGTTTGCCACCTCGTCAGGAGTGCTGCAGGGCGACACGCTGGCCCCGTTCCTCTTCGTGCTTCTCCTGGACTGGGTGCTTCGGACTGCGCTCCCCTCGGCTGAAGACGGCTTCCTGCTACGCAGACGCATCGGTCGCCGCCACGATGAGAAGCGCCTCAGTGTGCTTGGCTACGCCGACGACCTCGCCCTCCTGTCCTCGACTGTCGAAGGTGCCCAGCGCCAGATTGACAGGTTGGCTGAGGTGGCATCAAGCGTCGGCCTAGTGATCAACACGCTTAAGACCGAGGTGCTGACCGTGCCGGCCGACATCCCAGCGGACCTGACGTGCCGCGGCGCAGACGGGCAGATCATCTCGCTCGCACGCTGCCAGCGCTTCACTTACCTCGGCGGTCTGGTGCCCAACGTGGAAGACGACATCCGGCGGCGCAGAGGACTCGCATGGGCGGCCTACCGTTCGATCCGGGCCGTCCTCCAGTCCACAGCGCTGCCTGACCGCCAGAGGGCTCGGCTGTGGCAGGCGGTGATCGAGACCGTCCTGCTGTACAACGCCGAGTCGTGGACGCTGACGGCTACGCTGGAGCGGCAGCTGGACTCGGTGCACTCGGGGCTGCTCCGTGCGGCCTTTCAAGCTGACGAGAGCGTCGGGACGGAGGCTCTGTACGAGAGAGCTCAGCTGCAACGCCCGTCCACCATCCTGCGCCAGCGACGACTTCGACTAGCGGGCCACGTCATTCGGGCCGAAAGCTACTGCCGCCAGCCCGCCCAGGACGTCCTTCTGCTCACCCTGCAGGGCCCGTTCAGGCGCGGCCAGGCTCGGACCCGCCGCTACGTCGACTGCCTGCTGAGCGACGCCAGGGCGCCCGACACTGCCTCCGGCGCGGACCATGTTCGCGCGCTGGCTCTGCGGCGCATCATTTGACGCCGCCCCCCTGACGTTTGGGGCTTGCGTATTTTGTTGTTGTTGTTGTTGTTAATATACTCTAAAAAAGTCAAGGAACTGCCAATTAGATGTGCATGAAAATTTGTATGCAACAATATTGCAGGTCACCTTTATAAGGCAACTCAAAGTTTTACTGTGATTCTCCCGTTTCGAAAATGAAATACTTTCCGGTGTTTCTTGCATATTTTCCGGTGTTATCCGCCTCTTTTTTTTCGAACCAAGCAACGCATTAAAAAGATGTTGAGCATTAGTTTACTGGTTTCGATAATTCAAAGTACTCGTTTTATTTTCAGTATCGACCGACTTGCGTAGATTTAGTGTTTTAAGATTTGTTAATTTTTGCTGGTTAATTTTTTTTCCGGTGTTGAATGTTATATTTTTAGATGCATTATATGCAATATGCATTAGATGCCAAATATATACAATTTACGTGTATATTTTATAAATATAAAGTTTCTTGTTTTTATTTCACATGTAGTATACTTTATTTTTTCTCTGTATTCTAATCGGGTTGTTCAGTTTTTATAACAAATATTATAAGATCTAGGTAAAATTTCTAGAAGCTCTTAATTTCTAGCAGCTAAACAATTTTCGACTCAGTCCTCTATATAGACTTGATAATAAATGAAAACTATTTGCATAGTGACTAAATGTCATAAATGTTCTCCTTCACGACATTCGCAGTCTAATTAGTTTGGCTGTCAACTGATTCTCACTCTGGGGGCACTGATGATCTGATCGCGTCTAGCCTAGTAGCAGCCTGTGACAGAGTCGAGCAGGTGATGGATGGAAATCTGAGGTTCTGTACGGACAAATGATATCGAGGCTGAGAAAAAATACAGAACCGAGAAAATACAGGGCTCGAGAAAGTGAATAGTAGCAATGTCTCTCATATATATGCTAGCTGAAATGAAATCGACCCAGCTATGCCAGTGCAGCATTATCGAACGAAGGATTGCTACATGTCATTGTTATATTCATGCACTACTTCTATAGCCTCTCTCCACTAGCCGGGTATAGAATTTCCTCAGCATTCTCCAGTTTAGTTTATCCTGCTAACTGTGCAGCACTATCAGCTGTATCAGCGCGCCTTTCATTTTCACCTATTACAGAAGCGGATGTTCATAATTGAGCGAAATGGCCCAAGGGCTGCCAATAAATCCATACATTTGTGACATTCTCTTGAGCTAAACATGAATGCGGCCTGCATTTATCGACCTAGAGCAACCTGCAAACTGGATGAAGGAATAGAATGGATTGCTAATCTATCTCAAGGATAAATAAACTTTCATGTTTATATCCCCTGGATTGCATGGATTGGATTGCAAATATATCCTCTGGATGAAGGAACAGAATGGATTGCTAATCTATCCCCTGGATGAAGGAACAGAATGTATTGCTAATCTATCCCATAGATGATGGAGTAGAATGGATTGCTAATCTATCCCAAAGATGATGGAGTAGAATGGATTGCTAATCTATCCCCTGGATGAATGAATAGAATGGATTGCTAATCTATCCCTGAATGAAGGAATAGAAGGGATTGCTAATCTATCCCTGAATGACGGAATATAATGGATTGCTAATCTATCCCATGGATGAATGAATAGAATGGATTGCTAATCTATCTCAAGGATAAATAAACTTTCATGTTTATATCCCCTGGATTGCGTGGATTGGATTGCAAATATATCCCCTGGATGAAGGAACAGAATGCATTGCTAATCTATCCCATAGATGATGGATTAGAATGGATTGCTAATCTATCCCTGAATGAAGGAATAGAAGGGATTGCTAATCTATCCCTGAATGGCGGAATATAATGGATTGCTAATCTATCCCATGGATGAAGGAATAGAATGGATTGCTAATCTATCCCTGAATGAAGGAATAGAAGGGATTGCTAATCTATCCCTGAATGGCGGAATATAATGGATTGCTAATCTATCCCATGGATGAATGAATAGAAGGGATTGCTAATCTATCCCATGGATGAATGAATAGAAGGGATTGCTAATCTATCCCATGGATGAATGAATAGAAGGGATTGCTAATCTATCCCATGGATGAATGAATAGAAGGGATTGCTAATCTATCCCATGGATGAATGAATAGAAGGGATTGCTAATCTATCCCATGGATGAATGAATAGAAGGGATTGCTAATCTATCCCATGGATGAATGAATAGAAGGGATTGCTAATCTATCCCATGGATGAATGAATAGAAGGGATTGCTAATCTGATCTTTGGTCAAGGAAGGGCATCGATTTCAAAGCAAAATCGAAAGCGCAAGTGTTTTTCTGAATCTTTTTTAAGATTATCTACTCAATGTCTCGCAAAATATCAGAGTGTTAATTTATATTGAAATTCATTTTTCTATTAGTTGTCTACTATGAGTAGTGTTGTAAAAAACTCTACGATTATGTACAAGTCGGCCTGGCAGTTCGGCACAGATCAGCAGCTGCATATTTTCACTCCAAAGAGATGGCGAAGACGGTGACAACGCAGGCCATGCCGCTGCTCTGGCGGGACGCAGTCACCGACGTGTCAAATCTGTCATTCCAGACACAGCGGCTGGACACAGACAAGGCTTGGTCGCGTCGTTCGCAGATTGTGACATAAACAATGAGCCGGTAGCGGTCAAAGAACAGTTCACTCTTTAGCCTGTTCTTGATGCTGTCCGTCAGGGTTTTGGTCAGCATTACGGCTGTGCGCTGACTGTAGGGCGCCCCGTCGTCTAGATGATCAGCTAGACTCTCCTGGACGATGTCACGAGCTGCTTTGGCATCGAATTTCGATTTCGGCTCGAGGCTGGAGACGTCGTTAAAGATTTGGTAAGGAATCGCTTAAATTCAAGCCATTTTTGATTACCACTGCCACTATCGGGCCAGATTTTGCAGCCGACAGCACAGCCGCAGCTATTGCGCGGCACATCTGAATCAAGTCACAGCCAATCAAGTCACAGCCAATCAAGTCACAGCCAATCAAGTCACAGCCAATCAAGTCACAGCCAATCAAGTCACAGCCAATCAAGTCACAGCCAATCAAGTCACAGCCAATCAAGTCACAGCCAATCAAGTCACAGCCAATCAAGTCACAGCCAATCAAGTCACAGCCAATCAAGTCACAGCCAATCAAGTCACAGCCAATCAAGTCACAGCCAATCAAGTCACAGCCAATCAAGTCACAGCCAATCAAGTCACAGCCAATCAAGTCACAGCCAATCAAGTCACAGCCAATCAAGTCACAGCCAATCAAGTCACAGCCAATCAAGTCACAGCTAAGAGCTGCCTCACCGGTACGTGTTCTCTAGCTTCACAATCGGTGCGCCGGAGACAGAACTATTCCTTCCAGCGCCGATGCGGGCAGCCCAGTGTCGGGACATCCGTTTGGCAGCGATTAGTCCCATCATTGGTGCCACAGCCTGACTCTTACGACGATTCGCGAGATCCATGCTTGCCGCTAGCTAACAGTGAAATAAGCAAAAAAATTGCGACTCAAAGCAATTTCAAAGAGAATAACAAAATACACAAAACTGCCTTTTATTATTGTCAGTTAAATTAGGGCTAGAAGGAGACAGGGAGAGAGAGAGCTGAGAGTGGCTATACAGATATGGCTGCCTTAGCACCCCAGCTAACTAAAACTATGGCAACAAAAGCGAACAATAAAATTGCTTACAAAGCTTTTCTATATGGTCATTTCTTTCTACTTGTGCATCTCCATTTGCTTTTAATGCTGGAAGCAAATGTGTAAAACCTTCAACTGCATATTTTGTGTATTTGACGTCCTAAAAATGAGATAGAAAATGAAATAGCCGAATTGTATTCAATTAGGCACACCTGTGAGTTTTCATGTTGTTATTTTTGCCGTCCAGTTAAACTGATGGTCGAATAAATGGTGGGTGCGGTTTAGCATAATAAAATAAGAAATGTGAGCAATCAAAAACAACTCACAACTGTACTCACATGAGTCTCTTCTTGGCATTAGCATAATTAAATGCAGCGATTTCAGAGCATTGCCAATAAACTCACTCACTTAAACCTAGTGACTGTGTGACTGGGTTAGTGTGGGAACGATAGTTGACTTTGTCAGTGAGCGATTGTGAGCACGTGACTTCAGGAGATGAGTTCATGAGTTCATGCGTTTTTGAGTTCGAGTGAACGAGTTTATGAGTTCGAGTTTATGAGTTCATGAGTTCGAGGTCATGAACTCGAGTTCATGAGTTTATGAGTTCATGAGTTTATGAGTTCATGAGTTCGAGTTCACGAGTTCGAGTTCACGAGTTCGAGTTCATGAGTTCGAGTTCATGAGTTCATGAGTTCGAGTTCATAAGTTTACGAGCGTATGAGTTCATGAGTTCGAGAGTTTATGAGTTCTTGAGTTCACGAGTTCGAGAGTTTATGAGTTCTTGAGTTCTTGAGTTCATGAGTTCGAATGAATGAGTTTATGAGTTCATGCTTTCATGAGTTCACGCGTTTATGAGTTCATGAGTTCGAGTGAACGAGTTTATGAGTTCGAGTTTATGAGTTCATGAGTTCGAGGTCATGAACTCGAGTTCATGAGTTTATGAGTTCATGAGTTTATGAGTTCATGAGTTCGAGTTCACGAGTTCGAGTTCACGAGTTCGAGTTCATGAGTTCGAGTTCATGAGTTCATGAGTTCGAGTTCATCAGTTTACGAGCGTATGAGTTCATGAGTTCGAGAGTTTATGAGTTCTTGAGTTCACGAGTTCGAGAGTTTATGAGTTCTTGAGTTCTTGAGTTCATGAGTTCGAATGAATGAGTTTATGAGTTCATGCTTTCATGAGTTCACGCGTTTATGAGTTCATGAGTTCGAGTGAATGAGTTTATGAGTTTAAGCGTTTTTGAGTTGAGTTTATTAGTTTTTAAGTTAATGCGTTTTTTAGTTTATGAGTTCTTGAGTTGATGAGTTTAAGAGTTCATAAGTTCGCAGTTTTACACAGGTAGGTATTTTAAAAAAGTTTTGAAAAAAGAAGTCATGTACCATTTGAGTGTTACGTTTCACTTTAAGCAAAAGCAAAGCTAAATATAATGGCATTTGCAGAAAAAATCCTTAAGAATATAAATGTTTCATAAATATATTTTTTGTTTATCTGCAAAACGTTTGGTAAAAATCTTGTTTCAACAAAAAACACAACAATTGTATTTGAAGCTTCTAGCTGGGTAACTAAGCACAACAGCAACATCTGAAACTAAAGAATCGAAGTTTTGCTAATCCTTAATCAAACTCCATGGAAACCAGTCAGAGCACAGTGAAAGAAAATCTCACAAAACCGCTAATATAGATCGTATTATTTAAAATATGTGAATAAACGCTAGCTTTAAACTAGTAGGGTAGAAAAACGAATACAAAAAGGGGAATAAATGTTTCTGGTCCGTAGGTTCTAGCCTATCCTTGTGAGTAGTATAAAATAAATGGATAGTATTGCCTTCAGTAGTATGCGTCGAATATTTATATTCGTAAAAGTAGGACTAGAAGCGAAATTTTAATTGCCAGACTGCTTTAGGAAAAAAAGAGCTTTAAAAAAGCAAGCAAAAATGTAACAGAGATTATTAAACCATAAATATATATTGCTGTTAAGCTACTTTACTAAGTAGTCAACTCGAAGTGTGCACTTCGTTTTTTGATAAATTCGAGAAAAGCACTGCAATAAAATTTAGCTAATAATGATGCGATTCTATTAAATATTAGCTTTCAGTACATGTTTTATTATTCATAAATGAAATTGCTATAATTTGCTGGAGAAAAAAAGCAAAGGCAGAATTAGTAGATTTGAGAATTACTCCAACTAATTTACTTTTGTCTTCCATGTATGTACACTGTTCCATTTGATATAAAATAATGTAAAAATATACACCGGCTATCGAGGGTATCATCGGCTGTGACCGAGGACGCGCAGCGCCCAGCGCCCGAGGTCATAGACATTGATGCCCGAAATAGCCGGTATATATTTTCATTGAGCAACGCTGGGGTTCCCCTGCCGTTCTGTTTGCACCATAGACACATAGTTTTATTGGCGGGAGTCCCAGCGTTGCTCAATGAAAATACACACTTAACCACGGAATACACAGAATAGTGTATTCTGTGCACTTAACGTTAGAAATACAAGAATCCATAGGGAATTCCCCATAGACATCGTTTAACGAAGTTCATTAAAACCCTTGCTCAGCGTTGTTCAATGAAGAATTCTATTTAAATTGTGTTTCGGTCTATGACTTATATACATAACATCTGCACACACCAATGTACATAGATTAGTTTAGTCTATGTCTAGCCTTTGTTTAGATGGAAGTGGGTGGATAACGTAAATAAAAATAAAATTTCTGTGATAAAAATTTTGTTTAGACTCAAACGAGCAGCTTGTTCTGATCATTCCAATGTGAAATAAAACACAGCAGTCAAGGCTAGAGATTAATTAATGAGGAGATAACTATTTTAGTCACTGTTATTCCACATGAGAATCGAACCTGCTGGTCACGGTAGAGTAGACATGATGCTCTTCAGGTTGCTGTTCTTAGTCTTCTGCACTAGCAGGCAGAGTTTGGACATAGACACTCGCTGCTCAACTAGATGAGGCAGCGAGATCGGTATGCGATTATAATCGATTTTATTCTCGAAGATGCCAATGCTGCTAGGAATGAGGTCTGATGCCAGGTGAACCAGGTAGCCATTCACATACAGACAGTTGCAAGCCGCGTCCTCAGGTAGTTGAATGATACGATAATTATATGTGGCCTTCCAGTTGATCTCCTTCAGCGTCTTCTGGGCGCTGGGATTCAAGCCGACAGCGATCACGTTGGCGCCGGCCATACAGACCAGATCCTTC
Organism: Macrostomum hystrix; assembly: GCA_950097015.1. NCBI lineage: Eukaryota > Metazoa > Platyhelminthes > Macrostomidae > Macrostomum > Macrostomum hystrix. The sequence goes on from CATNEN010000039.1 coordinate 17,671,128, forward strand.
AATGATGTGTGTCCAGCCTTCTTGGACTCCAGCGGGTGCACAGTCACGGTGGTGACGGGATACTCCGGGAAGGTCTTGGCGACACAGGTGGCGCCGGCTTCGTTTGTGTGCGGCGAGATGCCGACGATGATTTCTTTGCCTGCGGGAGCGCCGAGGATGCTCTTTAGCAGACTCTGGGCTTCTACTAGAGATGAGGCAGGGGAGAGATGAGGCAGGGGAGAGATGAGGCAGGGGAGAGATGAGGCAGGGGAGAGATCAGACAGGAAGAGATGAGTCATGGGAGAGTTGAGACATGGGAGAGATAAGACATGGGAGGGATGAGACACGGGAGAGATGAGACAACGGGGAGATGAGACAGGTAAGATGTGAGACACGGGAGAGATGAAACAGGGGAGAGGTGAGACAGGGGAGAGGTGAGACAGGAGAGAGGTGAGACAGGGGAGAGATGAGACAGGGAAGAGGTGAGACACGGGAGAGATAAGACACGGGAGAGATGAGACGGGAGAGATAAGACACGGGAGAGATGAGACACTGGAGAGATGAGACACGGGAGGGATGAGACTGGGGAAAAAGGAGAGGCATTCGCTCGGGTCATAGTGTCGTAGTCAGTAACTTTGAGGGCTGTATGTATGGGCATTAGCTTATTTTTTCTATCAGTCACAGCAGGTAAAAGTTAAATTATTCTAACAAGTTTGTTACATCGATTAAAATGAAGTGTAAACTAATGATTACAAGAAAGTGCAAACAACGAATGAAAATGATCATTATTTATACTAACTTTCCTACTTGTAAGTAGCAACAGTAGAACAATTTTTTTTGTTTAAGTTAATAAACAATAGCTCACCAGTGAAAAGTACATCGCTGCCCTCTAGCACAGCTCCATCAATGGATATCTCGGCCACTTTCATGCCAAGTTGTCTTTTTAATGTTTGGCGGATAGCACTGACCTGTGACATGGAGTGGGATCTCCAGAATACATTTTCGGAGGCATGATTTTGCACAAAAAATACCAAAAGCTTCAACTTATTACCTTTTGATTATATATAAAATTGGCTTACACAGAAAATTCTAAGTGTTAAGTTTTATGCAAAAATGACTGCTCATCAATTCTCTGTTTTAAGCTCTAAAGACGGTCAAAGACAATTATATTTTAATTTTTATTTTCTTAGATTCAGCTAAATATAAGTAGGCTATTATTTTGTACATCAAAATTTGGAAAAAGAAATTGCCACTAAAATGTGCATCTAGTAATTTTTCATAGTTTACTATTATAATACTTAATAAGATTACTACCTAACTAGCTATGATGTGAAAAAGGTGTAGTAGAGCATATAATAATGCTAATATAAATATTAGACAAGTTGTAAAGATAGCTGGCTAGTGCATAAAAATAATCAAAGAAATAAAGAAAGCATTAGCATATCTGCATTCTGCTAATAAGCTCTACTAATTTTTCTACTGTTAACTAACATATACTTTAAGTCTATTAACAGCATGCCAGCACTGTCATTGATTGTGGATATAAACTACCTGTGCAACACTATCAAACTGACTGAGAGGAACATTCCAATTTTGACACACTATCCTGTAAACTTGGACACAAAATTTGACACTCATCATATTGTTTTCTATTGTTTTAAAATGATTTCCCAATGTTTTTGCATCAGTTTGAAATGATTTTTTTCAGTAAAACTGTTTAATGAATGATTTAAAACGAATGCCCACATTTTATAAATTACAATTATCAGTTTTATCCTGATGTAGATGAACATATTACTGGATGCCATGCTGGTGTGCACTGGCATTGCTATTTACTATAAATAAATATCAACATAAATATGAGCATTAGTTATTTGACATATATATTAAATTAATTAATTAATTAACATTAATTAACATATATTAATAAGCACTCATGGCCTCTGCTGGTGATGCAGCCAAGCTTTGAAGCACACTTTGTGATGCTGCACAAGGTGCTCTCAAGCTATAGCTATTGCTGCTGTTGCAGTACTACTGTTATAGACTTATAGGCTTGTAGCTAAACAGGCACATCAGATTATAGCTAATTAAGCAAAAGCAAGAACTAGATATACAAATAAATTTGTTAATTTATAAATATTCCAGAAAATTTTTATTTTACATAAAATTAAAGTAGAAGAAAGTCGTGAAAACAACGAACCTCTCCTTGCCTATTGCCATAGGGGTTGCACATCAGCGCTATGTTGTTTATAATTACTGCTGTGTCATCTACAAATGGGCTCGTAGGATGCCGCTCCTCAACATCGATTTCAAGAATGTCTATAGCACTCTGACGAAGAATTTCAACAAGCGTCTCTTGCTCTTCGTTTGCTTGATCTACATTGATTTTGGGATATTTTTGTGCAAACGATTTTGGAATTCGTTGAACAATCGCATAGTTGTACTTAAATGCCATGATATTGCAACGCAAATGTGTTAACTAACAGATTATTGGCTTTTGGTATTGAAACAAATGAATTGTCTCTTAAAGCTCACCTATCAAAGTTTCGCTTAAAATGGCGCATTTAATAAATAAATCTGAACATGAACTAATATATCGTTTCTCGTAAAAAACAGAGTTTTAAGTTATCGCTAAAATTAACTCAACCTTATAAGTAAAACAACTTTTTCTTAAAAAATGTATAATAATCGCCTCAGAAACAGCTAAGCGTGTGTGAATTAACTAAATGAATCTGTCAAAAACCTAGTTAAAATTAGCACAATTCGCTTAAAAGTTGGCTTGAAAAATTAGCCGATTTTTACTTTTTCTACATTTTGTTCGGGCATTTTTGGTATCGACTATGGTATACGAAGTCTACTCTTATTTAAAACTGACGAGTCTGGAAGAATTGAACTGGTGCAAGTTTAGGATGCATATTCGGATACAAGTCATCTATCTTAGACAATCGAATACGAGCGTAAATTGAGTGTTGCTAAAATAGGCAAAAAAACGAAAAATAATTGGACGATGGCTTCTATGATTACGTCACTTTTGAATATTTCTTCGATCGATTATTTGTACTTTGTATTATTTAGCAAAAATAGAAAACAATGCTTCCTAAAAATATATTGCCTTTACAAAAATATTTTACAAATTTAAAATTCTAATAGTGGAAAATCTAAAATTACAGCAAGCTCTTTACTGCATGACTGGACTTTAATTACACCTTCTGCGAGCATGCACGTCACAGATAATGGCATGCAGAGCATAAGATTTCTGAGTTATACGCGAAAAATGGAAGATACTTTCATCTTAAGTCAGGTTTACAAAAGTTTTTAAGAATCCGCCAATTATTTTCCATCTCTAGCGAATTAAGATAGCAAATATAGGAAGATACAATTAAGAGTTATATAAAATAACTTTACGATGTGATAGCCTCTTAATTACTAATTCGATTTTTATAGTTAGTTATAGTAATTTAGTTAATTCTATTTGAAGCTCGAATTACAAGTGCATCTACAGCTGTACTTTACGATGATTCCGCAGCTGCAATGCGTCCCAATGTAGCGGTGGCATTTTCCGTTACGTGACGACGTTCTTCAAAAGCTTCAAATCTAGCCAGCAGTTCAGAGAAGCTCAGTGAACGCTCACTTTTTGCTGAGCTGGCTATGGCGATAGAAAAAGCATCCTTGCCAGCGCTGCAGATTTTGCAGCTTAGAACAGCAGATCTACTTGACACTCGCCGTCCATCCGGTGTGGACATTGCGTTAAACTGGCGCACCGTAGCTGCAACGCGTCCTACAATTGAAGTGCTGGACTCGGGTGCCTCGGATTTCGTAGCCAAATTTTTCTGGAGCTCCCTAGTGTGACACATTGGTGTGCAGCTACTTTGTGTCACAATCGTAGCAATTCTAGAATCGGAGGTCGCCTTGGCAACTGACGAAGTTGTGAGCATTGACGATGGCAGATCTTGAATAACAAGGGCCTCTTCTAATTGAGGCTGTTGCAACGGTAAAGCAACCTCACATAACATAACGGGACTGTCCATTGTCTGAAATTATTTTTTTACATTTATTCGCTGTTTAACAGTTGAAAGCTTGACAACGCGACGGCGTTTTTTCTGCATCTCGCCTAATATTCAACCAATCGCCATGGAACACTGGTTAAAATTTTCCACTCTAGCTAAAAAACTTTCACAATCACAAAACATTGGCATCGTCGAGATATCAAACGATTCTCGTGAGAGTGTCTTAATTTTCTTCTGAAAAAATTATCATGTAATTATGCCCGCTATTATTGTTAAATTATTTTATTTTTGAACCAATATGGATTCGCCACATGGGTCGGTGGCAGAGCGGTTATCGCGTTTGCCTCTCGCACCACGGTCCCTAAGTTCGATTCCACGGCGAGGCCACATTTATTTGGGGCGCAGCCGCGGAGAGAAGGCTTGGGGTGCTTGTCGTGCAATTTATGCCCTTGAGGGGCCAACCTCCAAGGCACAGTGAAATCGTACACTGGCCTGACGATGAGAAAGTCAGGGCAGATGTACACACCTGTGTGAACGTGTGCCTGCGTACAGTATCTGTGTGCGTGTGTGCTCAGGAGTCAGCGAAACGGGCAGAATTGCCATTGCCCGTAAGTAAGTAAGTAAGCCTTAAAGTAAGGAATTTTTCGTTCAAAACGCACCTCAAATACTACTCGTTGCCGCACGGGAGTCACTCCGGCGTCCACCGAGGTTACGACGTTCGCCTCACCGGCTGCGCGAGTCCCTGCCGAGCCTTCGAGACTGTCGCTGCCCTGATCCACTGTCGGACGCATCGGCGTCAGAAAAAATGGCTGCGGAGGATACGGCGCCATAGGAATCGTGAGCTGAGCCAGTGTCAGCTTCTGGAACGAATGACGTTGTACACTGGCGAAGGGACCCGTAGTTGCCGATGTTGCTGCAGCTGCTTCTGCTCTTGTGTTGGTCTTTCTACGACAAGCAGTAAGTAACTGCCGCCTCCGAGACCCCGGCTGACTAAATGATCCACCACATATTTTCCACAATGGCTTCTTATTAGTCTTAGCTGTTGTACAAAATCTTCCGTGTTTTGACTGCGCTCTCATTGGCTGCGGCTTTATTTCACTAGTCTCCGACGATTTGTCTGTCTGGTCATCATCACTTGACGATTTTAAGTCGCATGATTGGACAGTCAAAGCCTTGCTAACGCTGGCGACATCGCGATGGCCATCGTCGTATTCTTCTGTCCAGAGATCGCGACGTCCAACCCCGGCTGGTTCATGTGACGTTTTAAACAGCCTGCGAAGGAAGCGCAACAGCCGACTGCCCTGCGATTTGATTGGCCTCCTGGCCGACTGCACACAGGTGCCACTTTCTGTTGCTTGGTGATAGTCGGGTGCTAAGTGATAGGACAGCTTGTTTGGCATTGTTGGAAACTAGATTAGCAGGGGTTGAGTGTTAGAGAGAGAGAAAGAAAGATAAGCAAGTTTTGTTCTGCGAGCGACTCATTCAGGATAGAAAGAAATTATATCTTCGGCCATAGACAAAAGCACTGAATAGCTTTAATTATCCCTAACTAACGATTAGATTCTTGATTCGTGCCCAAATCGCTGATTTTAGCCATAGAATCGTGTGAACTATTGTTATGGAAGCAGGAAATAAATATATGGAGTAAAGTAAATAATGTAATTGCAAGTACTCTTCATTTTCTTCCATTTAATTTTCAAAATGCTACTCTAATACTAATAAGATACTAAACTACAAAAGAAGCGATATATCTTAGCAATCGGTTCAGTTCGATTAGATTTTGCAATCACATTTTTGTCAGCAATTCACAGCAAAACGCAGCAATTGTATTTATCGGAATTTTCCTCGTCACTGTCCTGACATCCCGGATTTCGCTGATCCTGACGAACCTCAAGGCCGGCTGATCGGCGACGCCCAGCGTCCTGCAGTTTGACGACGCCGGACGAAGCGGCCGCTCCTGTTGAAGCAGCCGACCCTCCGGTTGGAGGTGAGCGCGAAGATTTACGACCGGCAGCTGGCAGGTGGGCGCCCATGAGGATGCGGCCTGCCTCGGCCAGCATCTCCGACACGCCATCACCTGGCGGTTTGACACGGTTTGCTCCCTTCATTTATCATGGTTGGATTATGTCGTTTCATAGCTGGGATTTTGTCATTTCATAGCTGGGATTTTGTCATTTCATGGCTGGGATTTTGTCATTTCATAGCTGGGATTTTGTCATTTCATAGCTGGGATTTTGTCATTTCATGGCTGGGATTATGTCATTTCATAGCTGGGATTTTATCATTTATAGCTGAGATTTATATCTTTAGTTATAGGCATTTAGATATGAATGGGTGGGATTTTATCACTTTATCATCGCAATGTTGTCATTTTTGGCTGGGATTTTGGAACTCATCATGGTTGGGAGTTTTGCAATTTTCTGATGGGATCATATCTATTTTCTTCTAATATCGTGTCGTTTATGTTCGTGTTTTCCGAATTTTCATAATTTTATTTCGTAATTAGTTTAGTCGCTTTCCCTTCATGAACCGTTTCGCCAGCCGCCAAACTCACCAGTCTTGGCTGACAACTGAAACACCTGACTGCAGCCAAACTCACCAGTCTTGGCTGACAACTGAAACACCTGACTGCAGCCAAACGTTGAAGCAAAATTTTGAAGTTGGCCGTTTGAAATTTCCTGCGTCAGGTCGTTCTTATTCGCGATGATAATCTTTACACCTGAATGAAATTATTAGGATTGTTAGAATTAAGCAAACTTTTCTAAAGCTGTCTTGTCAAATCAGCTGCTCACAATCTTTGCAGTAGAAGTCCACATCCTGATTCCAGCGGTGCAAATTGTCTAGCGAGGTCTTGTCGTCAAGACTGCAGACTAGCAGGGCGCAATGGCAGTGTCGGTAGTAATTTCTGGTGAGTGTTCGAAATCGCTCCACACCGGCTGTGTCCCACACGGCCAACTGAAATGCGAGATGGATTAGCCGAGTAGATTGACGGATTAGCAAAGATTATAAACGAATTAGCTAAGTAGATAGATTAGCTAAGTAGATAGACAGATTAGCTAAGTAGATAGACAGATTAGCTAAGTAGATAGACAGATTAGCTAAGTAGATAGACAGATTAGCTAAGTAGATAGACAGATTAGCTAAGTAGATAGACAGATTAGCTAAGTAGATAGACAGATTAGCTAAGTAGATAGACAGATTAGCTAAGTAGATAGACAGATTAGCTAAGAAGATAGACGGATTAGATAAGAAGACAGACGGATTAGCTAAGTAGATAGACAGATTAGCTAAGAAGATAGACAGATTAGCTAAGAAGATAGACGGATTAGCTAAGTAGATAGACAGATTAGCTAAGTAGATAGACAGATTAGCTAAGTAGATAGACAGATTAGCTAAGTAGATAGACAGATTAGCTAAGAAGATAGACGGATTAGCTAAGTAGATAGACGGATTAGATAAGAAGACAGACGGATTAGCTAAGTGGATAGACAGATTAGTTAAGAAGATAGACAGATTAGTTAAGAAGATAGACGGATTAGCTAAGAAGATAGACGGATTAGCTAGACGAATTTAAAGAAACCACGCACACAGAGTAGGAATCTCTCTTAATTGCAAGTTGAATCTGTCGACCAATATTTCGGCCCTTTCTGGGCCTTCGTCAGGGTCCGTTTATTTGAAGAGCGAAGAGAGCGAAGTTTGAGCGAGACTTTTATAGCGACAAATAAATGGTATTGAGAGTGGATAGGCTGAGCAGGCACGATGAGTAGTAGTAGTAGATAGATAGACGGATTAGCTAAGTAGATAGACAGATTAGCTAAGAAGATAGACGGATTAGCTAAGTAGATAGACGGATTAGATAAGAAGATAGACAGATTAGCTAAGAAGATAGACGGATTAGATAAGAAGACAGACGGATTAGCTAAGTAGAAAGACAGATTAGCTAAGTAGATAGACAGATTAGCTAAGTAGATAGACAGATTAGTTAAGAAGATAGACAGATTAGCTAAGTAGATAGACAGATTAGCTAAGTAGATAGACGGATTAGCTAAGAAGATAGACGGATTAGCTAAGTAGATAGACGGATTAGATAAGAAGACAGACGGATTAGCTAAGTAGAAAGACAGATTAGCTAAGAAGATAGACAGATTAGCTAAGTAGATAGACAGATTAGCTAAGTAGATAGACAGATTAGATAAGAAGACAGACGGATTAGCTAAGTAGAAAGACAGATTAGCTAAGAAGATAGACGGATTAGCTAAGTAGATAGACAGATTAGCTAAGAAGATAGACGGATTAGCTAAGTAGATAGACAGATTAGCTAAGTAGATAGACGGATTAGCTAAGAAGACAGACGGATTAGCTAAGTAGAAAGACAGATTAGCTAAGAAGATAGACGGATTAGCTAAGTAGATAGACAGATTAGATAAGAAGACAGACGGATTAGCTAAGTAGAAAGACAGATTAGCTAAGAAGATAGACGGATTAGCTAAGTAGATAGACAGATTAGCTAAGTAGATAGACAGATTAGCTAAGTAGATAGACAGATTAGCTAAGTAGATAGACAGATTAGATAAGAAGACAGACGGATTAGCTAAGTAGAAAGACAGATTAGCTAAGAAGATAGACGGATTAGCTAAGTAGATAGACAGATTAGCTAAGAAGATAGACGGATTAGCTAAGTAGATAGACAGATTAGCTAAGAAGATAGACGGATTAGCTAAGTAGATAGACGGATTAGATAAGAAGATAGACAGATTAGCTAAGAAGATAGACGGATTAGATAAGAAGACAGACGGATTAGCTAAGTAGAAAGACAGATTAGCTAAGAAGATAGACAGATTAGCTAAGTAGATAGACAGATTAGCTAAGTAGATAGACAGATTAGATAAGAAGATAGACGGATTAGATAAGAAGACAGACGGATTAGCTAAGTAGATAGACAGATTAGTTAAGAAGATAGACAGATTAGTTAAGAAGATAGATAGATTAGCTAAGTAGATAGTCGGATTAGCCAAGCAGATAGACGGATTAGTCAAGAAGATTAAAGGATTAGCTAAGTAGATAGACGGATTAGCCAAGAAGATAGACGGATTAGCCAAGTAGATAGACGGATTAGCTAAGAAGATAGACGGATTAGCCAAGAAGATTAAAGGATTAGCTAAGAAGATAGACGGATTAGCCAAGTAGATAGACAGATTAGCTAAGAAGATAGACAGATTAGCTAAGTAGATAGACAGATTAGCCAAGCAGATAGACAGATTAGCTAAGTAGATAGACGGATTAGCCAAGAAGATTAAAGGATTAGCTAAGAAGATAGACGGATTAGCCAAGAAGATAGACGGATTAGCCAAGAAGATAGACGGATTAGCCAAGTAGATAGACGGATTAGCCAAGAAGATAGACGGATTAGCCAAGAAGATAGACGGATTAGCTAAGAAGATAAAAGAATTAGCTAAGAAGATAGACGGATTAGCCAAGAAGATTAAAGGATTAGCTAAGACTATAGACGGATTAGAAGATTAAAGGATTAGCTAAGAAGTTAAAAGGATTAACTAGGTAGACAGTCGGATTAGCTAAGACTATAGACGGATTAGCTAAGACTATAGACGGATTTGCTAAGTTAAATGGATTAGCTACATATTTAGGGATTAGCCTAGTAGATAGAAAATGGTACGTAAGTATGATAGTTAGACACATTTATTTAGTAAATAGACAATTTGATTCGGAAAGTAGATAGCAGATGGCGGTAGATATGTAAGCCGCCGAAAACGAGATTGTAGCGTAGACCAAATTCTCGCCACTTTAAGGCGTCAACTCACTCGCTTATATTTTGACGATTAATGTACATCATTGTACAGCATGCAAACGTACATAGCGCGTGCAAACATGTTGCCAACAATCTTACAATGCTCTCCTTCTTCGAAAAAAAAGTGTTCCACTCACTTTTACAATATTCGAGTTTCTAATTTAATAAAAAAAAGAACGAGTTATTTTGTAAAAAAAAATATTTATATTACGAGCGTATTGTTGCAACAGTAACTCAATGGAATAATAAAATAGGAAGATAAAATGAAAAAATATTGATCTGATATAAAAAAAACTGATCTGACAGCAGCGTTTGCAAAAATATCTAACATTATTTTCAATGGGTATAAACTTCACCGAAAAACTCTGGAGGAGCACGGGTCCTTTCACTGCGACGTAATTCGACAACGATAGGGGCGCCGGCTGGGGCGCCGGCTGGGGCGTCGACTGGAGCGCCGACTGGGGCGCCGACTGGGGCGCCAGCTGGGGCGCCGACCGGGGCGCCGACTGGAGCGCCGACCGGGGCGCCGACTGGAGCGCCGACTGGGGCGCCGACTGGAGCGCCGACTGGGGCGCCGACTGGAGCGCCGGCTGGAGCGCCGACTGGGGCGCCGACTGGAGCGTCGACTGGGGCGCCGACTGGGGCGCCGACTGGGGCGCCGACTGGGGCGCCGACTGGACTGGCCGCCTTGCAGGACTTCAGGCGATTGAAGTGCACGACCCGCTTCTTCCGCGCGTTGGTCTCGAGCTGAATGCGGTAGATAACATCCGAAATTTTCTTTTTAATACGCCATGGCCCGGTCCACCAGCGGTGAAATTTGCGGCACTCACCTTGCTTGAGTGCTGGATTGTGTAGCCATACCAGATCGCCCTCGCTGAAAGCTTCGCCGTGGCACCGCTTGTCGTACTCCACCTTCTGGTGCAGCTGCGCTGTCTCCAGGCTTTGCCTCGCCCTCTCGTGCGACGTCTGCATGCGGGTCCGCAATTCGGCCACCCACTCGCACGGGCGGCGGTCGTCAGGCGCCAGACCTCCGTAGGCCAAGTCCAGCGGCAGCCGTAGTTCCCGGCCGAGATGCATCGCCGAGGGTGTCTGACCAGTTGACTTGTGTACTGAAGTGCGGTAGCCCATGAGTGCAATCTGCAGATGAAGGTCCCAGTCTCGCTGGTTCTCGTTCACCCAGGCTCGCAGCAGCTGCACCAGCGTCCGGTTCATCCGTTCGCAGCCGCCGTCTCCTTCAGGGTGATAGCCTGTCGTCCGCGTTTTGTCGATCTGCAACATCCGCATCGTCTCTTTAAACAACTGCGACTCCCAGTTCCGGCCCTGGTCCGTGTGCACTGACTGCGGAACTCCGAAGCGAGCCACCCACTCGTTGACAAATGTGCGGGCTGTAGTCTCAGCGTCTTGGGATGGCAGTGGGAAGGCCTCGGTCCATTTGCTGAAGGTGTCGATGACGACCAGGATAACTGAATTTCCTCGCTCAGTTCTCGGCAAGCCCACCATGAAGTCCATTTCAAGTCGCTGACCAACGCTGCCGATTGCCATGCTCTGCAGAGGCGCCCGCCTGTGCTGACCGGAGTCCTTCAGTCTTGCGCATTCACTGCACGTGGCGCACCAGTCAGAGACGTCTGCTGTCATTCCAGGCCAGTAGAGTCGCGCCCTGATCTTTTCGATGGTCTTCTGCGTACCGCAGTGGCTGCCGCTCGTTCCAGCATGAGCTTCGGCGAAAACATCGTGCTGCAGACTTTCCGGCACCACCAGCTGCTGACAAATGGCGCTGCCATCATCTGACTCCCACCGGCGGCACAGCAGACCGTCTACCAGCGTCAGCCGCTGGAACTCGGACAGAAGCTGCCGCTGCCGATTGCTCCAGCTATCTGTCTCCGCCTTTGCTGGTTGTCCGCCAGTTCGCAAATAGTTCGCCAGCTGCTGCATGCACCGATCCGCTGCCTGGGCTCGCCGAATTGCGCTGTCATCTTTGAACTCGACAGAGAGGGCAGAGCCGCTGCACAGGCAGGGATCTTTTCGACACGGTCGCCGACTCAGTGCGTCTGCATTGCCATGTTTTTCGCCCTTGCGGTACTCAGTCTGGTAGTCGAACTCGCTGAGTTTGTCCAGCCACCGGGCCAGCTGACCATCAGGATCTCGGAAACGCAGCAGATGAATCAGCGATGCGTGGTCAGTGCGCAGGGTGAATTTCTTTCCCAGCAAATAGCTGCGATAGTGACCGACGAAGTGCACAATTGCCAGCAACTCTCGTCTCGTTGTGCAGTAATTTCGTTCTGCCTTGGACAGGATTCGACTGCCGTACGCCACCACCTGTGTCCTGTCACCACGGCGCTCCTGTAGAACTCCTGAGATAGCCACGCCGGAGGCATCGGTGTCCAGCACAAACTCGGCGTCTTCTGCGAATGTCGGCATGATGAGGACCGGGCTGGATGTCAGGCACTGCTTCAGTTGATTGAATGCCGCTGAGCACTCCGGAGACCAGTTGAAAGCCACATCCTTCTGCGTTAGTTCGTACAATGGCGCAGCAATCTCGCTGTAGTTTTTGACGAACTGACGATAGTAGCCGCACAGTCCCAGAAACTGCCGCACTTCTGAACGGTCCTCAGGCATTGGCCACTCCTGTACTGCCTTTGCCTTGTCCGGATCAGTTGTCACACCGTCCTTGGAGATTCGAAAGCCAAGAAAAGAGATTTCTTGATAGCACAAGTGGCACTTTGTCGGCTTTAACTTCAGATTTGCGGTTCTAAATTTCTGCAGCACAAGCTGAAGTCTCCGAAGATGCTCCTCGAATCCTTTCGAAAATATTACTACGTCATCGAGAAATGATAGACACACTTCCCACCGAAGACCCTTCAGCACAAGTTCCATCAGTCTCGAGAATGTGGCAGGCCCGTTGCAGACTCCTTGAGGCAGCCTCTTGTACTGGAACAATCCCTGTGGCGCAGGAAATGCCGTTTTTTCACGACTCTCCGAGTCCAACATCACCTGAGAGTAGCCGCTGGTGAAATCTAGCGTCGAAAACATCGTGGACCCTGCCAAGGCGTCGATCAGATCGCTGGTGTGAGGCAGTGGATGACTGTCCTTCACGGTCACAGAGTTGAGCAGTCTGAAATCGTTCACGAAACGCAAACTACCGTCCTTCTTCTTCACCAGGATGACTGGGCTCGACCATGGAGAACTCGACGGCTCTACGATGTCGTCTCGCACCATCTGCTCGACCATCTCCGACACCGCTCGCTGGTTCGGAGGCGATAACCGCCGAGGAGGTACTCTGATGGGCTGGGCCGACCCCGTGTCGATTTTGTGGTCTAGCAGTGTAGTGCAGCCCAGGTCGTTCGGACTCTTTGAAAACACATCTCGGTACTGATGCAGCATATCCTTGACACTTCGGACTTGATTGGCTGTCAGATTGTTCTCATCGATATGCACTTGCGCTACAACATCGGGTCCATGCTCAATTTCTTGGTCGTTCACTGACTCAACATGCATTAGCGACTCCGTCTCCATCGGCTCGAAACTCCCCAGCTTGGTTCCGGGGTAAAAAGTATGAGGCTTAGTGTCCGTGTTGACATAGTGCACAGCGATGAGTCCGCCTCGCATCACAGAGAGGCTGCGCGCTCCACACAGGACATTTGAGATTTCCTTTGAATTGTCGGGCTCAAAGATTCCGCACTCACCATTAACAGCAGTCGCTGATCCAGTCGCAAGTCTCGCAGGAAACACGATTTCATGACCAGCGGGTACAGTTGTACGGTCCACCACTTCAACGGCGAATGCACCACTCCCTTGTGCTGAAGATTCCATTTTTACTAGCTGACCGCACACACTGAGCGTTTGCCGATTGCAGTCGATGATGCAGCCACAACTTCTCAGGAAATCTGCACCCAACAAAAAATCCTTCGCCAGATCGTTGACGATCAACACCTCCTGCCGAACAGTCGCAACACCGAAACTCAGCTGCACTTCCTGCCAACCACAGGCTGCCAAATAGTTGCCGTCTGCTAGCTTCAGATGCACGGGAGTCGCCAACGGCAAGAGTTTCTCATTCAGCTTACGAAACAGGGAACTCGACATCAGCGACTGTGAACACCCAGTGTCAACCAAACAGCTGGCAGGGACACCCATCGGCAGAATGCGGCACTGCACCAGCATGTTGGCGCCGGTGGCTGAGCAGGACACCTCCAGGACTGGCTGCGCCGGGATTCTCACTTGCGGAACGGCACCCCGGCGGTCGCCGCTCCATTGAAGTTTCCCGACTTCTGAGAGCAGAATCTTTGAACGTGGCCCGGCTTACCGCACCTCCAGCACGTCACGACTCCACGTCTGTCGCCGCTTCCACGACGATCTTGCTCTTTCGACTCCAGACGGCTGAGCTTGTTCGACAGCTCCTGCAGAGACCGCTGAATTCCAACAGCAAAAGCCTCGGGGGCCTCAGCAGCCAGTGCAATGGCGGCGCCTCCTTGTGACTGCACTGATTCGACGAACTTCGCTGTTTCCACCGTCTCAGTGAACGTCGCTTTCGGCTGCATCTGCGTCTGCATCCGCACAGCTGGGTTTCTCAATCCAGAAAGAAACCGACCTTTGAGCAGCTCATCCTTCGCTGTCACTTCCGTCATCCTGCGCTCATCAGTCGCAGGCTCCTCTAGACTTGGAAAAGCGCGCTTCACCGCGATGACCAGGGCATCGGAGTACTCTGCAACCGACTGCCCGTCCTTCTGAGTAAGGCTGAAGAACTGGGCTTGCAGCTCAGCAGAGGATGCAGATGGCCGGAAACGACTGAGCAAAGCCTTTTCAAAATCGCTGTAGGAGTGGGCAGCTGCCAGATTGCTGGCCGCTTGGTACGCTTTGTCATCGAGGAATGTCAGTAGAGCATTTTTGCGCTGATCCTCCGGAAAGGACGATGCAAAGTTGTTGAAACGCGCCAGCCAGAGCTCAAAATCTTGCCCATACTGGTATTGGGGCGGTCGCAGAAACATGTTGACAAAACTGGCTTGCGCTACAGCCACTGCAGGGCTCTCTGCACTAGCACTGCTCTCACTTTTTTTCATAGCCACACGCTGCCACCAATGTAAGCCGCCGAAAACGAGATTGTAGCGTAGACCAAATTCTCGCCACTTTAAGGCGTCAACTCACTCGCTTATATTTTGACGATTAATGTACATCATTGTACAGCATGCAAACGTACATAGCGCGTGCAAACATGTTGCCAACAATCTTACAGATACTAGATTTCTACTTTCCAAATTGATTAGGAAAGTAGAAAATGTGAATAGGAAAGTAGAATACTTGATTTTTAAGTAGAAAAAAATGATTTGGAAAGTAGATAAATTGATTTGGAAAGTAGATAAATTGATTTGGAAAGTAGATAAATTGATTTGGAAAGTAGATAAAATGATTTGGAAAGTAGATAAATTGATTTGGAAAGTAGATAAAATGATTTGGAAAGTAGATAAATTGATTTGGAAAGCAGACAGTTCCTTTAGACAAGCTATCAATTTTCCTAGATTCTTAATCTAGGAAAACTTCGATATAATTAACTTGTTGCATTTCAACAATAATTCCTTGCTTAACCCCAGGACCACACACACAGAAATATGAAATATGACCCCCACAATGGCCAGAAAAGATGTTAAAACTGACAATTCATTGTTGCGATGAGAAAATGAAGCGGACTCACTCACGAAACTCACAAGATGGACTGCGCCATCTCGACCAGCCAATGAGAAGCAAGACAACAAAATTTAGTAAGTGTACAAACCCCCTGCTGATTGCTTGACAATCTCTTTCCCACCCACCCCATAGTCTGGTCAGGTTGAAAACTCAACTAACACACATGGAGCGGCGCATGTTTAAACTAAGTAGAAATATTCATTATTCTTTTGTTCTAGCATCGACAATTATTTTTTCTCTCGTTTATTTCCATGCTTAGTACAATCAAAATTCATCATAAAAAGGCTCCAATGTTCACAACGTCCAACACCGATATATAAGGTAAATTTTTATAGCCTGTCATATTTTAGGCTTGTAATTTTTAATTGGAATATTCTGACTGAGTATAGATAGCAAACAGCTGCAAGCAAGTATACACTTCTCAAAGCAATAAAAATGCATGCAGATTCTGATAACGGACCAATTCGGAACTGACTCCGGACTGCTTTCAGGTGAGAAAGTACTTGCTGCTGCTATTCTGTATTATCGAAGCTCACAGGATAGACAAGCAGAATAGAATCCATATAGAACAGGATAGAAAAGCAGAATAGAATCCATATTGATAAGGTAGACAAGCAGAATAGAATCCATATTGATAAGGTAGACAAGCAGAATAGAATCCATATAGAACAGGATAGAAAAGCAGAATAGAATCCATATTGATAAGGTAGACAAGCAGAATAGAATCCATATTGATAAGGTAGACAAGCAGAATAGAATCCATATTGATAAGGTAGACAAGCAGAATAGAATCCATATTGATAAGGTAGACAAGCAGAATAGAATCCATATTGATAAGGTAGACAAGCAGAATAGAATCCATATTGATAAGGTAGACAAGCAGAATAGAATCCATATAGAACAGGATAGACAAGCAAAATAGAATCCATATTGATAAGGTAGACAAGCAGAATAGAATCCATATTGATAATGTAGACAAGCAGAATAGAATCCATATTGATAATGTAGACAAGCAGAATAGAATCCATATTGATAAGGTAGACAAGCAGAATAGAATCCATATTGATAAGGTAGACAAGCAGAATAGAATCCATATTGATAATGTAGACAAGCAAAATAGAATCCATATAGAACAGGATAGACAAGCAGAATAGAATCCATATTGATAAGGTAGACAAGCAAAATAGAATCCATATAGAACAGGATAGACAAGCAAAATAGAATCCATATAGAACAGGATAGACAAGCAGAATAGAATCCATATTGATAAGGTAGACAAGCAGAATAGAATCCATATTGATAATGTAGACAAGCAGAATAGAATCCATATTGATAAGGTAGACAAGCAGAATAGAATCCATATTGATAAGGTAGACAAGCAGAATAGAATCCATATTGATAAGGTAGACAAGCAGAATAGAATCCATATTGATAAGGTAGACAAGCAGAATAGAATCCATATAGAACAGGATAGACAAGCAGAATAGAATCCATATTGATAAGGTAGACAAGCAGAATAGAATCCATATTTATAAGGTAGACAAGCAGAATAGAATCCATATTGATAATGTAGACAAGCAGAATAGAATCCATATTGATAAGGTAGACAAGCAGAATAGAATCCATATTGATAAGGTAGACAAGCAGAATAGAATCCATATTGATAAGGTAGACAAGCAAAATAGAATCCATATAGAACAGGATAGACAAGCAGAATAGAATCCATATTGATAATGTAGACAAGCAGAATAGAATCCATATAGAACAGGATAGACAAGCAGAATAGAATCCATATTGATAAGGTAGACAAGCAAAAAAGAATCCATATAGAACAGGATAGACAAGCAAAATAGAATCCATATAGAACAGGATAGACAAGCAGAATAGAATCCATATAGAACAGGATAGACAAGCAGAATAGAATCCATATAGAACAGGATAGACAAGCAGAATAGAATCCATATAGAACAGGATAGACAAGCAGAATAGAATCCATATAGAACAGGATAGACAAGCAGAATAGAATCCATATAGAACAGGATAGCCAAGCAGAATAGAATCCATATAGAACAGGATAGACAAGCAGAATAGCCAACCTTGATGCGGAATCCATCCACGTTGATGTCAGTTGAGCAGAACTCTAATCCCAGAGTTGCCTCTGAGCAGAACCTGTCCTCCTTGATGCGCATAAACAAGGAGGTCTTACCAACGCCGCTCTCGCCAATGAGGACCAGCTTGAATGTCGGTGATGTTTGCATGTCCTCTTTCGAAATCTCTTAGACTCTGCTCTGCAGTTTCGCTCGTCAGTTCATGCTAAAGCATAGATCGGGCTTAACAACTGCTGGGTCGCAAACTGCTATGGCACCCTCAACTCAGGATCAGGCAATCAGATAAAAAGAACATAGCTAAACACTGATAAGCCAAATGTTCGTTCAGCTTTATATAATAGCTCGTATGTTCTATAATTAACAAATAAACATGTACTCAGCCGCATGTGCAGTAGCTTTTGAGTAGACGACAGAGAGGACCTTGACAGGTAATAAATACAACAGCTAGTTAATCAGGGACGCACTGATTGTAACATCACTGAGGGATTAGGATCGGAGTCTGTCAGTCTCAACAAGTCCCTGTCACTCTCAACTAGTCCTTGTCACTCTCAACTAGTCCTTGTCACTCTCAACTAGTCCCTGTCACTCTCAACTAGTGCCTGTCACTCTCAACTAGTCCCTGTCACTCTCAACTAGTCCATGTCACTCTCAACTAGTCCTTGTCACTCTCAACTAGTCCCTGTCACTCTCAACTAGTCCCTGTCACTCTCAACTAGTGCCTGTCACTCTCAACTAGTCCCTGTCACTCTCAACTAGTCCCTGTCACTCTCAACTAGTCCCTGTCACGCTCAACTAGTCCCTGTCACTCTCAACTAGTCCCTGTCACTCTCAACTAGTCCCTGTCACTCTCAACTAGTGCCTGTCACTCTCAACTAGTCCCTGTCACTCTCAACTAGTCCCTGTCACTCTCAACTAGTCCCTGTCACGCTCAACTAGTCCCTGTCACTCTCAACTAGTCCCTGTCACTCTCAACTAGTCCCTGTCACTCTCAACTAGTCCCTGTCACTCTTAACTAGTCCATGTCCCTCTCAACTAGTCCCTGTCACTCTCAACTAGTGCCTGTCATTCTCAACTAGTCCCTGTCACTCTCAACTAGTCCCTGTCAGTCTCAACAAGTCCGTGTCACTCTCAACTAGTCCCTGTCACTCTCAACTAGTCCCTGTCAGTCTCAACAAGTCCCTGTCACTCTCAACTAGTGCCTGTCACTCTCAACTAGTCCCTGTCACTCTCAACTAGTCCCTGTCCCTCTCAACTAGTCCCTGTCACTCTCTACTAGTCCCTGTCACTCTCAACTAGTCCCTGTCACTCTCAACTAGTCCCTGTCACTCTCAACTAGTCCCTGTCACTCTCAACTAGTGCCTGTCACTCTCAACTAGTCCCTGTCACTCTCAACTAGTCCCTGTCACTCTCAACTTGTCCCTGTCACTCTCAACTAGTCCCTGTCACTCTCAACTAGTCCCTGTCAGTCTCAACAAGTCCGTGTCACTCTCAACTAGTCCCTGTCACTCTCAACTAGTCCCTGTCACTCTCAACTAGTCCCTGTCACTCTCAACTAGTCCCTGTCACTCTCAACTAGTCCCTGTCAGTCTCAACAAGTCCGTGTCACTCTCAACTAGTCCCTGTCACTCTCAACTAGTCCCTGTCAGTCTCAACAAGTCCCTGTCACTCTCAACTAGTGCCTGTCACTCTCAACTAGTCCCTGTCACTCTCAACTAGTCCCTGTCCCTCTCAACTAGTCCCTGTCACTCTCTACTAGTCCCTGTCACTCTCAACTAGTCCCTGTCACTCTCTACTAGTCCTTGTCACTCTCAACTAGTCCCTGTCACTCTCTACTAGTCCTTGTCACTCTCAACTAGTCCTTGTCACTCTCAACTAGTCCCTGTCACTCTCAACTAGTCCCTGTCAGTCTCAACTAGTCCCTGTCACTCTCAACTAGTCCCTGTCACTCTCAACTAGTCCCTGTCACTCTCAACTAGTGCCTGTCACTCTCAACTAGTCCCTGTCACTCTCAACTAGTCCCTGTCACTCTCAACTAGTCCCTGTCACTCTCAACTAGTGCCTGTCACTCTGAACTAGTGCCTGTCACTCTCAACTAGTCCCTGTCACTCTCAACTAGTCCCTGTCACTCTCAACTAGTCCCTGTCACTCTCAACTAGTGCCTGTCACTCTGAACTAGTGACTGTCACTCTCAACTAGTCCCTGTCACTCTCTACTAGTCCTTGTCACTCTCAACTAGTCCATCTCACTCTCAACTAGTCCCTGTCACTCTCAACTAGTTCATATTACTCCTAATGTTTAATGCTTCCGTCACTCTCCTAAACGAGTTGGTCGCTAGTGAAAACAAAATAATTTTTCTAGCTCTTTGAGGTTCATTCTCAAATTTCGTCTACTCTTATAGCACGCTCACTCAATCCTTTCATTTTTCCACGTAGAATTATTCGCGTTCATAAAAACTGTTTCCATTATTTTTCTATTCAGTTCTTTATTCTAACTCAACTACAGTTTGTCGCCAAGCGAAAGTCAGCGGCCCCAGACGCCGCTGCGGGACAATAGGAGGGCCGGTTTATAGATTGAGGTTGGCTGCGAGAGAAAGAAGAGAGAATGCAGTTCAGCAGGAAAGAGAGTCTGAGAAGCTGTCAGATTGACTTTAAACACGCAGGCTAGCAAGTCTATAGCTAGCGATATAGAGTCAAATGCGTTTTTGTAAACACACGCTCGTACACTTTTTATCTGCAGGTAATTTAGCTGTCGTCTTGGAAGAGTTTTTTATGTCTCGCCGAAAAACAGCGGCTAGTAGATCGACGGCAACAGCAGCAGCGGCAGCAGCCGACTGCGAGTCTACTGACCTTGATAGGCGCAGCGTCAGCTTCTTCGGCTTGCACCGAATCCTGCAGACTGACAGCAGCGGTGGTGGCAAGGTCAGCTACGGAGGAAACAAAGTAGAAATGGGTCAACAGTCTCTAGGAATGAGTCAGCAATCTCTAGAAATGGGTCAGCAATGTCTAGAAATCAATGAAAACTCTAGAAATGGGTCAGCAATGTCTAGAAATCAATGAAAACTCTAGAAATGGGTCAATGCTCAGAAAACAGGTCAAAACTTTAGGAATGGATCAACAGAATTTAGAAATAGGTCAGCACTTTCTAGAAACGGGTCAAAATTCTAGAAATGGGTCAACAGTTTGTAGGAATGGGTCAAAAGTATCTAGGAAAAGGTCAACACTCTAAGAATGGGTCAACAGTTTGTAGGAATGGGTCAACAGTTTGTAGGAATGGGTCAACAGTTTGTAGGAATGGGTCAACAGTTTGTAGGAATGGGTCAACAGTTTGTAGGAATGGGTCAACAGTTTGTAGGAATGGGTCAACAGTTTGTAGGATTGGGTCAACAGTTTGTAGGAATGGGTCAACAGTTTGTAGGAATGGGTCAACAGTTTGTAGGAATGGGTCAACAGTTTGTAGGAATGGGTCAACAGTTTGTAGGAATGGGTCAACAGTTTGTAGGATTGGGTCAACAGTTTGTAGGAATGGGTCAACAGTTTGTAGGAATGGGTCAACAGTTTGTAGGAATGGGTCAACAGTTTGTAGGAATGGGTCAAAAGTCTCTAGGAAAAGGTCAACACTCTGGGAATGGGTCAACAGTGTCTAGAAATAGGTCAATAATATGATATTGGGTCAGGACTCAGGACTGGTGAGTCATCATCTTGAACACTCCGGGCATTCACCAGGCCGAACCACCGGCACAGCTAGCCGAATGCTTTGTCCTACTGCCTCGCGAAGGCATCGTCAATGTGGCCTACTCGACGCAGCAGTCTGGCGCGGACACGGTTTGGCGGATTCGGTCGCAGCTGGAGCTGCAGACGGGTTACACCGCTGTCAGCACGCGGCTACTCCTTCGCGGTCGCGATCTGACCGAAGCGGATCTGCCAACCGAGGCGACGCTGCAGCTGACGGTGCTGACAGTGTACAGGGAGCTAGTTGACTGCGTCGAAGCCGATGTCAGCGACGAGAGAAAAATCGCCGACTGGCTGGCTGCCGCAGCCAAGCAGCGTCGTCAGCTGCGGCGACAGTGCAGCGGCCTGGCAACGAGTCGGCCGCCGGCAGCCAGTCAGGCGGAGATGCTGAACGACCAAGAAGCCGCTTCAGAGCCGGATGTCGACCCGGAGACAGTGGCGCATTCGGCCTTCGTGCTGGCCTGCTGCCGAGCTGCCACAGCCAGTGTTGTCCGTCTCTTCCTCCAGATGATGCGTGCGTGCCGGCTGATTGTGCGATTGGGTGTGGGGACAGCGTGTGAGATTGGGTGTGGAATTGGGTGTGGGACAGTGTGTGGAACAGCCGACAGGGTGTGGGATTGGGTGTGGGACAGTGTGTGGAACAGCCGACAGGGTGTGGGATTGGGTGTGGGACAGCGTGTGAGATTGGGTGTGGGACAGTTTGTGGAAAAGCCGACAGGGTGTGAGATTGGGTGTGGGATTGGGTGTGGGATTGGGTGTGGGATTGGGTGTGGGATTGGGTGTGGGATTGGGTGTGGGACAGTGTGTGGAACAGCTGACAGGGTGTGGGATTGGGTGTGGGACAGTGTGTGGAACAGCCGACAGGGTGTGGGATTGGGTGTGGGATTGGGTGTGGGATTGGGTGTGGGATTGGGTGTGGGATTGGGTGTGGGATTGGGTGTGGGATTGGGTGTGGGATTGGGTGTGGGACAGTGTGTGGGACAGCCGACAGGGTGTGGGATTGGGTGTGGGATGGAGTGTGTGATTAATTGGATGATTTTGTTCTCCCTTTGGCATGTCATTAAGTGTTATTAAATTCAGAATCTTCCGTTTTAAAAAATAATTATTCAACTAATAAATATTAAAATCGACTCAAAACCCCACTCTAGCCACCCTCGCCGTAGCTGTCACGCCCCGCACAGGTCGCACGGGCCTGCACTTCGCCTGCTATCACGCCCAGCCGCGTCTGTGCCGACTCCTGCTGTCACGAATGTCGCGCGACTCGGCCGCCCTCCGGGACGCCTCCGGTCAGCGGGCCGCTGACTACGCGGCGGCGGCGGCTCTGCCAAACTCGGCCGACTGTCGCCGGCTGGTTCTGGGCGAGACGGCGAGACGATCCAACGGCGGCGGCCGGATGCAAACGAAATCATCGCCGACAGGCGAATCGATGCGGCTGTTTCGCTTGCCTCTGCCGGGTCGGGAGGCCGAACTGCTGCGGACGCGGACTCTTCCGCTGACACGGCGGCCGCGGCGGCAGAGTTCCGGAACTGAGCAACTCTTGTAGAGAAAATCGATTGACAAAATTCATCAACTGCACTTTCCTCGCTTTAAGAATAGAACATGATAAAAATTAAAAAAGGGTTGATGATTGATCGATAAGATTAGGAGAAGGCGTTCCTGTTAGATCAATTAGATGAGCGGAGGGGTTGGTTATCGATGGATAAGATGAGCGGAGGGGTTGGTGTTTGATTGATAAGATAAGCGGAGGGGTTGGTGATCGATGGATAAGATGAGCAGAGGGGTTGGTGATCGATCGATAAGATGAGCGGAGGGGTTGGTGATCGATCGATAAGATGAGCGGAGGGGTTGGTGATCGATGGATAAGATGAGCGGAGGGGTTGGTGATCGATCGATAAGATGAGCGGAGGGGTTGGTGATCGATGGATTAGATGAGCGGAGGGGTTGGTGTTCGATCGATAAGATGAGCAGAGGGGGTCGATAAGTCTAAATCGATCAAAGTGACGGTAACTGCTGACTTGCCACAAAAATAAAGTTGATGCTGTCAGAAACTATTGTTTCAATATTGCTCATATACGAGATAATAACATAACTTAATTAGAAACTGCTTTGCAAAATACAGTCTTTCTTGCATGCCTTTATTAATAATGGTAAAGGATCACAAAAAATCGGTAGTGCCATTCCAAAAATTATTGGCTGCTGACTTCATTCATTTCTTTCTGTCAAGCTGGGTCGTTTGTGGACAGAGGTGGCAGTGAGACACACAGGCAGTGTGAGAGATGGACAGTGAGACACACAGGCAGTGTGAGAGATGGACAGTGAGACACACAGGCAGTGTGAGAGATGGACAGTGAGACACACAGGCAGTGTGAGAGATGTACAGTGAGACACACAGGCAGTGTGAGAGATGGACAGTGAGACACACAGGCAGTGTGAGAGATGGACAGTGAGACACAGGCAGTGTGAGAGATGGACAGTGAGACACAGGCAGTGTGAGAGATGGACAGTGAGACACAGGCAGTGTGAGAGATGGACAGTGAGACACAGGCAGTGTGAGAGATGGACAGTGAGACACAGGCAGTGTGAGAGATGGACAGTGAGACACAGGCAGTGTGAGAGATGGACAGTGAGACACAGGCAGTGTGAGAGATGTTCAGTGAGACACACGGGCAGTGTGAGAGATGGACAGTGAGACACACAGGCAGTGTGAGAGATGGACAGTGAGACACACAGGCAGTGTGAGAGATGGAGAGTGAGACACAGGCAGTGTGAGAGATGGACAGTGAGACACACAGGCAGTGTGAGAGATGGACAGTGAGACACACAGGCAGTGTGAGAGATGGACAGTGAGACACAGGCAGTGTGAGAGATGGACAGTGAGACACACAGGCAGTGTGAGAGATGGACAGTGAGACACACAGGCAGTGTGAGAGATGGACAGTGAGACACACAGGCAGTGTGAGAGATGGACAGTGAGACACACAGGCAGTGTGAGAGATGGACAGTGAGACACACAGGCAGTGTGAGAGATGGACAGTGAGACACACAGGCAGTGTGAGAGATGGACAGTGAGACACACAGGCAGTGTGAGAGATGGACAGTGAGACACACAGGCAGTGTGAGAGATGGACAGTGAGACACACAGGCAGTGTGAGAGATGGACAGTGAGACACACGGGCAGTGTGAGAGATGGACAGTGAGACACACAGGCAGTGTGAGAGATGGACAGTGAGACACACAGGCAGTGTGAGAGATGGACAGTGAGACACACAGGCAGTGTGAGAGATGGACAGTGAGACACACAGGCAGTGTGAGAGATGGACAGTGAGACACACAGGCAGTGTGAGAGATGGACAGTGAGACACACGGGCAGTGTGAGAGATGGACAGTGAGACACACAGGCAGTGTGAGAGATGGACAGTGAGACACACAGGCAGTGTGAGAGATGGACAGTGAGACACACAGGCAGTGTGAGAGATGGACAGTGAGACACACAGGCAGTGTGAGAGATGGACAGTGAGACACACAGGCAGTGTGAGAGATGGACAGTGAGACACACAGGCAGTGTGAGAGATGGACAGTGAGACACACAGGCAGTGTGAGAGATCGAAGAGGGACTGCAGGTATGTAAAAAACTAAATAGCAAACAAAAGACACGATTTTACTTTCCTAAAAGCGTACGATATTTGAGTTTATTTGAGTTCATATTATTTTATTAATTGTAATTAAAATGCGTTGAATAAAAAAAATCGTGTTAAAAATTTAATGTGGGAATTAAACGTGCGTAAGCAGCAAAGCTAATAGAGTAAATGAAATTAGCTATAAAACTTAAACCGAGAAATATGTTGAATAAATGTTAAAACAATGATAGAGAGCAGATAGAGTTAAGAAAAATGCAGCATTGATAGGTTTTTATAAAATAATTTTTACTACTGTAGGTTTTTACTAAAGAGTAAATTAATTAAGAAAAGTATAAATGCTGGGAATAAAAAAGTCTAATTGAAAACTGCTGATAAAGTTGTTTTGCTAAACTATTAAAGCTGAAATACAAGATTAGCAGAGCATATTAAAACAAAGTGAAAGCAGGCAATGTCAATTTGTCACATTCCAAAAATTTTGTTAATTGTATTTACAAAGTAGTCAGCTCCGATACATACAGATTAATTAGACTTCATTAACAGATCAGTCAAATGCCCCAAACAAATTAGTCATATCCCATAATAGTCATATCCCATAATAGTCATATCCCATAATAGTCATATCCTATATTAGTCAGATCCCAAATACAATCAGTGAGATCCCATAAATAAACTAGTCAGATCCCATAAACAAACTAGTCAGATCCCATAAACAAACTAGTCAGATCCCATAAACAAACTAGTCAGATCCCATAAACAAACTAGTCAGATCCCATAAACAACTAGTCAGATCCCATAAACAAACTAGTCAGATCCCATAAACAAACTAGTCAGATCCCATAAACAATTAGTCAGATCCCATATACAATCAATAAGATCCCATAAACAAACTAGTCAGATCCCATAAACAATTAGTCAGATCCCATAAACAATTAGTCATATCCCATAATAGTCATATCCCATATTAGTCAGATCCCATAAACAAACTAGTCAGATCCCATAAACAATTAGTCAGATCCCATAAACAAACTAGTCAGATCCCATAAACAATTAGTCATATCCCATAATAGTCATATCCCATAATAGTCATATCCCATATTAGTCAGATCCCATAAACAAAATAGTCGGATCCCATAAACAATTAGTCAGATGCCATATACAATCAATAAGATCCCATAAGCAAACTAGTCAGATCCCATATACAATCAGTGAGATCCCATATACAATTAGTCAGATCCCATATACAATTAGTCAGATCCCTATACAAACTAGTCTGATCCCACAGTCTAGTTAGGAAAACATTAGATAAATAGTGAAGTTCACTTGGGATGCGGGAAGAACAACTTCCTAGTGGCCCGGTATTTCTCCCGCAGGAAGTTGACCTTCTCTTTGTATTTCGGATCACGCATATCGCCAACCGGAGCAGCTTCGAAGCGCGGCCTCAGCAGCGGCGTCTTGGAGGCGATATAACTGCCGTGGCCGTCCTGGCCGCCGCGGCCGCTGACGCCGACAAACGAAGCGTCGGCAGTGGAAGCGGAGGCAAGAAGATCAGTGTAGTAGCCGCTGGGCAGGCAGAGCAGCAGGCGGAGAATGGACTGCTGCAGGGCGGTCTCGTTGATGGTCTGAATAATGGGATTAAAAGGAACAATATAAGTTCAACATTCGTTTTTACAGGCTATTGTTTCTAAATTGTTTCTAAAACATATGGTTCAGTGACCAGAATTCACACACAAGTAAGTAAAACAACTTCCTCAGCATATCAAATCTTGATATAATAACTCTAATCCCCCTTCAAAAACTTGTATCCTAATCAAAATAACTCGAATTCCCATATAAGAAATCGAATTCCCATCCAAGAAATCGAATTCCCATCCAAGAAATCGAATTCCCATCCAAGAAATCGAATTCCCATCCAAGAAATCGAATTCCCATCCAAGAAATCGAATTCCCATCCAAGAAATCGAATTCCCATTCAAGAAATCGAATTCCCATCCAAGAAATCGAATTCCCATCCAAGAAATCGAATTCCCATCTAAGAAATCGAATCCCTATCTAACAAATCAAATCCTCATCGGAAAAATCGAATCCCTATTAGTGAAATCCCTATCTGGGCACCGAAATTCCCAGTCAGGAACTTACAGTCATAGGCTCGGGATTCTGGCAGGAGTTGCCAACCAGAGTTGGCGCCAGAGTACGGGCCAGATTAGATTCGGACATCTGCACCTGGGGAGCGCTGGCCACGCGCAACAGGTGGGCCAACAGGTAGACCAGGGTGTTGCGATTAGCCGGGGGCAGGCTGAGCAGAGTGGCGGAGGCCAGCTCATTGTTGGCAGTTTCGGCTGCTCGGGCGAACTCAGGCCATAGACGATGAGTGAGTAGCGGCTCGGGCAGGTTGGCAAGGTACAGCTTTAGAAGGCCGCACAGAACGTGAACATCTTCAACGCCTGTTAGGTCCGGCACCTGGGTAAGGGTTGAATTTAGTAGCAATTAACAGCGGGGTAACACTCTGAATATTTGAGAAACAGTGGGACAAAAATCATGCGGACGAGACAACTTTACAGAGGGATTAGGACACCACTGGAATAGGTGACACACAGGGGAATGGGTGAGACACAGGTGGAAAAAGGTGAGACACGTGTGGAAAACGGTGAGCCACAGGTGGAAAACGGTGAGCCACAGGTGGAATAGGTGAGACACAGGTGGAAAAAGGTGAGACACGTGTGGAAAACGGTGAGCCACAGGTGGAATAGGTGAGACACAGGTGGAATAGGTGAGACACAGGTGGAATAGGTGAGACACAGGTGGAATAGGTGACACACAGGTGTAATAGGTGAGACACAGGTGGAATAGGTGACACACAGGTGGAATAGGTGACACACAGGTGGAATAGGTGACACACAGGTGGAATAGGTGACACACAGGTGGAATAGGTGAGACACAGGTGGAATAGGTGAGACACAGGTGGAATAGGTGAGACACTGCAGGTGGAATAGGTGAGACACTGCAGGTGGAATAGATGAGACACAGGTGGAATAGGTGAGACACAGGTGGAATAGGTGAGACACAGGTGGAATAGGTGAGACACAGGTGGAATAGGTGAGACACTGCAGGTGGAATAGGTGAGACACTGCAGGTGGAATAGGTGAGACACAGGTGGAATAAGGTGAGACACAGGTGGAATAGGTGAGGTACCAGTGGAATAGATGGGAGTGAAGTGGGTAAAACACAGGATGAGATGAAACACACTGGCCAGGCTCACCCTTCGCTGTCCAGACTGGCAGTAGGCGTCCCACAGCTGGCGGACCTGCTTCTGAGAGCCGGAGACACGATAGAGACCGACCTCCCGTAGGCCGCGACGCTCAATCTCGCGAACGCATTCAACAACCAGCTGCGGCACCGTTGGCGGCGGCGGCGACCATCGAGCAGCGGCTGCTGCAACCGCTGCAGCGGCGGCGGCCGCAGTCGCCGAGCTAGACGATGGCGTAGCGAAGACGGCAGGCGGAGGCGGACTGCCGCGTCGATGGGAGTAGGCGCCAGAAGCTCCGGGCGTGACAGGATAAGCTGCCGCGGCGGCCTCCTCGTCGGTGTTGTCGTAGTCGAACTCGTCGGGGTCGAGCAGGTCGCCGGAGCTGTGCTCCTCGCCGGGACCGCCGCAGTTGCGCGCCGCGGCGTAGCCGGCAGCGTCGTCGAGGCAGGCGTCGTCGAGCACGTCGGAAGGAGCCACGCCAAGTTGGGAGGCCTCCTCAGTGCACTGGGTGTTGATGGCAGGTTGTGAGTCGTTGATAAGTATTTTAACAGTAGAAAGACCAGGGGGTATTTCAAATGCCCACATTTTAATTATTTTCTGAACCTTTTTCCGCTCAATCCGATGAAACCAATTTCAGTATCGCAAAACACCGGCATAGTCGCGATATTCAACGACTCTTGTCGGGTGTCTGGTGGCAAAAAACCACCAATAAAGGCGAAAAAAGTATTTCATAAAGTAATCATGTGGGCTATTATTAAGTTAATTTTGAACCAATATAGATTCGACATAGAAGTTAACACAGCAATGTTACTAGTCATTGTCACCAGGGTCTTCGACAATAATCGTTGAATATCTCGACGATGCTACTGCCAACAAATGAAAATACTTATTTATTATTATCAAGGGCCAAAACACAGACCAGTCCGCGCAGTCGAGCCTGCAGCTCGCGGGCTCCGGTCTCGCAACGCCGCCTGCGCAGCTGCTCCTCTTCTAGATCGGCTCTGGCCTGCATTAGCTGGGCTTGGGTCCGGCGCTGTTCAATCTGAGCCTGTTCTAGTTCGCGCCGGAGCGACTCAGCCCGCTCCTCCGCCAGCTTCAAGGCTTTGACAAGGGCTCGCTCGGCGCTGTTAGAATCGGCGCGCAGTACAGCCGCAGACCGGACCAGGTCATCGAAATGCAACAGCAGGGCCACTTTGGTTATGCGAACGCTGCCGCCACCGTTGCTATTGGCTGTGCCGGGTCGCCCAACGCGATCGCGAAGCTGGACGCCAGATTTCATCATCTGGAAGAATGTCAGTCAGTCGATAATTAAATTGACTGACTATGCGAGTTTTCTTTGGAATAGCTCTAAGTAATAGTTAAACTAGGCACAATTTGACCCATGATGCCATCAATGACATTGTTGATGGGACATGCAGTGTAACATTACCCTTTGATAAATCTGTAACTAATTACTCACGTGCAAAAAATATTGTCTTAGCCTATTTTACCAAATATTAAGATGTTTAAAATAAATTATGCAAACGAGTTTAGACTTTGCATCACAGGCATCTAGACAGTTTTGTTTAAATTATTGTTAATATTTATTTGGCTTGCAGTTATTTGTGCAAGAACAATAAATTAAAGTTATGAATAATGCTAAGAATTTGTTAGAACAATTTGTCCCATCAACAATGGCACTGATTTATGATTGCTTTGGCATCTTAAAATGCACTTAAAAGGCAATTTTGTGAAACAGGGATTTTAAATAAATAAATTTTGGCTAGGCAAACAGATTTTCTTTTTATGAAGATCTAAGTTATAGTTAAACTAGGCACAATTTGTCCCATTGATAGTGCCATCATGACATATCATATTGTTGATAGGACAAGCATATTTTACATATTAGTGTTACATATTTTAACAGGGTTGTAAACTAAATATTACAGTTATTGTTTAAAAAGAAATAGCTAGTTATTGAGAAAGATTCTTGTAGAGTGTTTGGCTTGGTCTATAAGTATTTAAACAGATTCCAATACTGTAAAACATTCAATATTTTCCAAATTTCAGATAATTGCTATGGCCAATAGGCTAGTACATGACAAGCCAGCTGAGCCTTACTATGATCTGTAAGAGCAGCCAGACAAAATAAAATTTAATAGCATTAAAATTGTATAGCTGCCTACCACCCAAGATCCTTTGCCAGATGCCTTTGTTGCTGTTGCATATCATTAACACCTAGTACATTGGCCTAGAGATAGTCCAAAATTTCAATTTAGAATTTAATTTTCTGAAATTCAAATTTTTGCTCAAATTTTGATTTTGAAAAAAATTCGGAAGTTAAGACTTAAAGAGTGGTTTTTCTGAATTTTCAATACATTTTTATAGCTCTTGCATGCTTTATTGAACATTTTGTGGAAGTTATGGTTAGTATATGATAAAATTATGTTTGCTAAAATACAACCCAGTTTGCTAACAAGTGTGACTTTCACTGAACAATATCCCACTCAATATTCCAATTGATATTCCAACAGATAATGTAGTATACGTAAACAAGTCAAACTTGTGTAAAATCAGGATTAGCAAAAAAATTCAAAACATTTTACCTAAAAAATTGCAAATTTACAGAAAAACATGTGAGTTAGGCAATCATTACAATTTAGGCATAGCTAATTTTAAAAGTTACTGTAAGAGTGTAAGTAGACAGTTTATAGAAAATTTCAATTTTGGAACTTCCTGAAAAAAATTAAATTTTAATTTCAATTTAGGAAAGGTGTGAATTTCAATTTTGATTTTGATTTCAATTGAAAATCTGCTTTTGGATTATCTATACATTTGCCAGGTGAAGTCAGTCAATGGTGATATCCATTGTATTTAATAAATACAATATTTATTACATTTGCATTTTACTCTTGCACAGTAATTGTCTAACATCTATATATAGTATTTTTCATATCCATATGAAGTTCTGCCATGTCTCATGAGTGTGATTATTCAGTAGTTTTGTTGTGGGCTCTGTATAATTATATAAAATTATAACATTTTATATTTACATAACATTATAGTTAGACTTAAAAAGTATTCTAATCTTTTTTAACGCTCAACGTCCTATTGAAAGTGCTTAATGTCCCAACAGTCCAATTGAGGCATTAAAAAACAAAATTGGCTAGAAAACGATTATTAGTAATTACTTTATTGTGCTTTTGTGTTTTCTAAATCGTATATATTTTGTATTTTAATTATAAAAAAATAATAAAATAAAACAATTTGCTTCTTGGGATTTAGGACAGATTTATGTAAATATTATTGAATTCACTTAGTAATACATATACATGGATTTGTAGGCCTAGTGTCTTGCTGCTCAGACAAAAAATTGCTATCAAGAGGCCTATATGCATGACAATTAAGATAGTCAATTGGAAGTGCTTATTCCCACAGTCCCATGCCGATAAGTTCAATTTTATCCACACGGGTCCATGCCGATAATTTTCTGCTTATCCACACGGCAGCTTGTATGAATATGTCTACTTTCAAGTCCCTACTATTCTTCTCTGAGCATAAGGATTTTGCTTCAGAGTATAGTGTATAGTGTACACTATCAGTGCATAATGTAAAATAATAACAATGATGTATAATATGTGTGATGAGTTTGGTGCTGACTAGAATTCTGCTGGTTGACTCGTGTGATTTTCTTTGATTAACTTCTTACTTTCTAAGTCAATACAATTCGAATGAAAACACATAACGATGACAATTTTTTAGATTTAGTAAGTTGTTATTACAAAAATTAAAAAGGATGACACTAATGTCGGTTAATGAATGTGTAGGTCAAAATGTAGAACACTGTCGTAACACACTGGGAACTTTGTCAATCTATTGGCTTGAGGGTTCAGCAAAACGTTCAAACCCGAAAGGGCCTCGTTTCAAAGAACAGAACCGTGTGGATAAAATTGAAATTAACGGCACGGCATATATAAAGAGTTTTAGACCTATTTAGACAAGCTGCCATGTGGATAAGCAGAAAATTATCGGCATGGCTCCGTGTGGATAAAATTGAAATTATTGGCACGGGACCATGGGAATAAGCTCTGCCTAGTCAATTAGCTCAGTTCAAATAACATAGTCAAGTAGAGTCAGGTAGTTATTAACAAGAATACTTTTATTGTTAATAATGTAATGTTTTAATGATGCTGCCAACTATAATTATGTCATTTAGGTAAGCGTAAGCTTAAGCCATAAGGGAATATGCTGCTAATAGGGCAAAATAACTTATATGCCTATAGGCCATAGTCCAGATCATGTCGTTTACACTGGAGATCTCTGGCGTAAATCTGGTTTGGGATCTGAGGCTGGCGTAAGTGCTTGGCGTAAGTATAGGCCAAAATGTGCCTTGGCGTAAGTGCTTGGCATAAGTACATGGCATAAATCAAGTGGCGTAAATGTTAGCACAAATGAGATCATTCACGATCAAATGTATCACTATAGAACATAACACATTTGCGTTAATTATGATGTTAAGGAGCAGCATTAAAACAAAGTTCATTAAAATATTGCAGTTCGTATAAATGAGATAGCAGAATATCTATTGTAGGATAGCAAATGTTTTTTTAGCTTTAAGATGCTTACTTTGATACTTGATTCAGAATTTGCAACTTGTGAGATTTTTAAACAGTTGCAACTTCTGAATTTAATTAATCACTGATTAATTGTGAATCATCAATTCTATTACATGCTGGTTAGAGTGAGAGAGACATCCATGTAATAGTCGAGGGCAGCAAGCAAGGAGGCCAATAAAGAGACATAGATTAACAAGAATTGTGAAGGGCCTTTTTTGGGTGGCGTAAGTCAGAGGGACCTTTTTTAGGTTGGCGTAAGTCTGGCGTAAGTGCCAAAAAATGTTGGCTTTTTCCTCCGGCGTAAGTCCAGCATGATCCGGACTATGGGGAGTAGGCCTATAGTATAGGGCCTATTGTCAATCTAAGATAAACAGGAACTAGACAGCTGGCTGAGGTTAGGCCTAATGTGTAAGCGCCAACAAAAAGATAGAGAAATCAAATGTGCTCAATTAATTAGATACATTCTCTAGTTATAAAAGTATAGAAAATTTAAAGACAATAACAACAGGCAAAAACTTTAACACTAATAAGAATATTAACTAAGCCTAAGGTTTAGAAGTATAAAAAACCACATCAAGCATAAGAATGCACGAGAGATTTCAAGTAAATTATAGTTGCATCATAAAGTCATAATTTGAAAGTATATTAATAATATTTTGCTATACAGTGTGAGGAAATATAAATTAGGCCTATATTATAGGTTAGTAATTCCATATGAGCCCTAGGATAATACAAAGACTAAGAGCAATACAAAGATGCTATAAAGAGAGCAGCCGAACGATATTTTGTCCGTTCATGCAATACATAGCATGAACATAAGTTGTTCATGCTTTAGGTTTCGGCCGAAATCGTCAAGTTGCTCAATAAAGCCATGAACTAACTAATGACTTTTAGCCCTTTTAAAAAAAGAAATCTTACGCTTGTTTAAATAAGTTATAAAGAAGAATAACGACAAATTTACGACCCTTGGAAATTTAATATTTAAGAACGTATATGTAATTGCAATAGCGCATTAGGCCTAAGGCATATCACGTTCAATGACAGCATTAATGAGTGGCGTGAATTTCTCTTAACGGTGATGTATCTTCCTTTACTTTTTACACTTGACGTAACTTTTGGGATTTAAGCAAGAAACTGCTGGTTTCTAGAATCACATTGATAAAAATCGTTTTACACAATGAATAGGGTTTTTAATATCAATAGGGTAATCCACTTCTCAGTAAAAGTAGAGTAGGATTGTGACTGTAGCAATGATTTCTTTGAAAATAAGCATTGCAAAATTGTCTAACTCATACTTAGTTCCCAGAATCGTAGAATCTACAACGGGATCACATAATCATTACTGATTGGTTTTTTCATCCAGCGCCCGCTGTTAGAAGGAAAGTTCATTGAAGATTAAAAAACAAGCGACTAGATAATAGAAAGCGACAATTTAACGAGATAGTAATGATTCAGCAAATCGGACAGTTCAGCAATCAAATAGCGAATTTATTTTAGTTTATTTTACTATAATAAAGCATACTGAAGTGCTAAACAACAGTTTTGCCTAAAGAATACACATCTTGTAGTAAAACGTGAACAGTATTCAACAATTTAATCAGTAGATTTTTTAAAAGTGAAAGCATGCAAGCCACTTAACACTTGTGCATGCATTATTTGGATATTGGCAGTATTAGTAAACAAACCAATTAGTTATCAAAAGTATTTTTTTAATTACTTTAAAACTTTAATTACACATATAGACTTCAGAAAATTGACGCGGAGCTAAGTACAAGTAACTAGGTACGTATTCAATAAATACATTGATATTTGAACCACAGGGATTAATTTTACTACAGACAACGTGATGAGCAAATACGAAAACAAAAAAATCAACAAAGATGCTTCTTAATTTTTTACCATTAACAACTGTGCCTCGTTTTTTAATCTTGATTGCTATATTTAATATTTCTTAGATTTTATATTTTCTATGAAGTCCTATAATATCCCAGCAATTATAAAATAATATTTTAGACAACTTTAATACTAGTCCATATTTTAACAATGTCCTTTTTTGATCGTTAGTTGTGTCTAAACCATAGTTTTATAAGCCGCAGATTAATAAACCGGAAATGATTTACAGATATGACAAAGAAACATATTGCGTTCCAGAACAAAAAAATCTAACAATTGTATAATACCACCAGTCCCCTATGTAAATATGGAGATTAGGGTTAATAATTGTTAAACTAAGAAGACACCGAAACAATCATTGAAAATACATATTACATTAGAAAGCAAATTATAATAGAATCCGATTCACATTTAAATTAACTGAATAATATAAACATTTAACAACGAGTATTATATATTTTTACTAGTATTTTTGGGAATTTAGAAACGAAAATATGACTTACGTAATGTGCAGTTAGCAAAAAAGTTAGACCGAGATAAACAAACGAACGTATCATTTTATGACACACATTCTATTATGCGAAAAACAAAGATCAGAAAACGAGGTTGCAAAAACAAAAATCGACTTTTGTTTCTGATGATGAATTACATGCCCCCACATAGGCACAATCAATCGAATAGTGCAACAGAAAGAGAATCAGGAAAATGAGTTCAGTGCAATTTTGGATTCTAGTTTATTTCAAGAAGTCGATAAACACTTAAATCTCCAACTGCGCCAACAGTCCGGCAATTGTGGAGTCGCTAGAGGCGCTCTGGCTGCGGGCGAATTCCAAAGTGGCCTCGAAGTGCTTGTGGATGTGCTCGGAGTCCGGGCTAGGCTCCAGGCCAGATAGCAGCTCGCGAATCTTGGCTAGCAACTGACCGGCTGTGCTGCTGAGCTGGGACACATCCAGGTCGCTGCCTAAAATATGTGAGCTTTGTAAAACTGATCAGCCCTGAGCAGAGACTTTGAAACGATCAGGATACCAGGGACTTCAAAGACACTGTCTAGACACCGGAAAAACTCACCAGCGGATTGCAGCACAAAGTAAAGATAATAGTTGACCAGCTCAGTGTACAGCTGAGCCTGTAGGCTAGCGTCCATGCACTGACTAGCCAGACGGCCGGCTCGTTTCAGACATTCGCCGACTTTCTTCAAGTCGCGCATCTCGGCGCCCTGCAGTTCGCGCGGCCGGCCACTCCAGAATAGATGAGCGCAAGCGGCTACAGCGCGACTCTGGTCCGGCTTGCGCAGCAGTTTAGAAGCCGCATGCACAGTCTGGGAGCGCAGGGGCTCGTGATTCTCCGAGGCAAAGCAAGTCATGCGCTGCAGCGCGCCAGTTAGTAGGGTGATGGCCGCCAACTGGGCCTGGTTGAACATTAGCGGCAGGTTATGGACATTTTGAATTTCTAGCCTTTTAATGTTGAAAAATTAGTATACCAGACTAGCAAAAACCCCCTCGGTTATGTCCTATACCAGTATGGGCAATTAATAAGCTAGCTTGAGATTTACCTCCTCGGTAAGTAAGAAACTTAGTATAGTAGACTAGCAAAAAATACCCCCATATTTTAAATTGACTGGTGCTGAAAATACACATACCAATGTATATTAACTAAAGAGAGTGCTTTAGAACTTAAGCTGGAATCTAAAGCTAAAGTCTAAATTCCTGCACATACTTTACTACAAGCACGCCACTAGAGCAAAAAACTTATGATAAACCTTGGAGTCAGATATCTCCTCTTCGTAGAGACTGAACGCCTGGGACAAGAACTCATAGGCAACCGTGTCGTGCTGATCGAATGGAATTTTATCCACCACCAGGGCGCCGTCAACAAACAGTCGCAGGGCCAAATTTGGCAGCTCGCATTTGGCCAAGCCGCAGACAGTGCTGTGACAGAATTCAAAGATCTTGCGGCACTTCTTGCGCCACTTGTCGTCGCTGTCCTGACGACTGTAGAATCTGCGATAGTCAGAATGAGAAATCTATCTGACATTGTGTTGAAGTCCCTTATCAGCTGAGGAATCAACAATCAGTTGGGGTGTG
Organism: Macrostomum hystrix; assembly: GCA_950097015.1. Lineage (NCBI taxonomy): Eukaryota > Metazoa > Platyhelminthes > Macrostomidae > Macrostomum > Macrostomum hystrix. The sequence goes on from CATNEN010000039.1 coordinate 17,707,886, forward strand.
TGTGACCAATCAGTTGGGGTGTGACCAATCAGTTGGGTTGTGTGTGACCAATCAGTTGGGTTGTGTGTGACCAATCAGTTGGGGTGTGTGTGACCAATCAGTTGGGGTGTGTGTGACCAATCAGTTGGGTTGTGTGTGACCAATTAGTTGGGGTGTGACCAATCAGTTGGGGTGTGTGTGACCAATCAGTTGGGGTGTGACCAATCAGTTGGAGTGTAACCAATAAGTTGGGGTGTGTGTGACCAATTAGTTGGGGTGTGACCAATCAGTTGGGGTGTGACCAATCAGTTGGGGTGTGTGTGACCAATCAGTTGGGGTGTGACCAATCAGTTGGAGTGTAACCAATAAGTTGGGGTGTGTGTGACCAATCAGTTGGGGTGTGACCAAAAGGGAGTCACCAAAAACGCACCTGATAGCCAGCTGGTAGGCCTGGTACACCACAGGCGGGAGTGTGTACTTGACTCGCCGTCCGCCGCCAGTGGCCAAAATCCGGCGGGCAGTTTTGAGCACACCGAACTGTTCGTCAAGCAGTTCTTCGCCAGTATTGAACAGGTGAACAACTCGGCCTAAGAGTGATTGCTCCTCGGCTAAGTCCTCGTTGTCAGCGGCTTCGCCTTCGGGCCCGCCTCCGTTGGCCGCATTATCACCGGGATCAACGCGCAGGCTGTTAGAAGCGGCGGCAGCGGCTGCGGCAGCATCGGCGCCCGGATCGGCAACCAGGCAGCGGACAAGATCAAGCAGCTGCTCAACCTGCTCCGAGCTGGGCACCTGGGTGCCATTGTTGAGCATGTTCTGCAGCAGATAGGCGGACACAGATTTTTTTGTCGGCGGGTCGAGGCGCTGCAGCAGCGGTGAATAGTTACGCAATCGCAGCAGAATCAGGGCGTCGTTCCACTGATCGATTGGCAGCTTGAGCAGTTTCATCAGCTCGCGAGACAGGTTCGAATGATCGTTGATGCTGCTCATGAGAAATATTTGGGTTTGTATAGGGTTATAGATTCAATAATAATAATAATTGATTACACCTGCCTAAATAAGGCCAGCTATTATCGCATCTGAAGACTGAGCACGGCCGTTCAGGAACTTCAGTCCATGGACTGGGGAGACGCCACACCCTCGCTCCACTACCCTAGCTGATGCTGGTACACATTTAACAGCTGGGTGAACTGAAGCACAGTTAAATCTCTTGCTAAAGGACACAACTTGTTCCAGTGGAGTCGGGAATCGAACCACCGACCTTTAAGTTGTGAGTCCGACGCTCAAATCACAAGGCTACAAATTAGGACTAGAAGACAATAGAATTAACTCACTGCTCCACACCGAGTTTATCCAATCCGTTGTTGGTTGTCTCCAGCACTTTATCAACGTAGTCTTCGCGATCTTTGTACACACCCAGGGCTAGACCGGTGAGTGCAGCCTGCAGGCTCACTAGGTCCTCAGGGGACAGGTCAGGCTTGTTCTGAGCAGGTGAGGAAAAATTGCTAATGAGAACTATGAGACTCAATTGAACAGTCAATTCTAAAATCCTAAAATGGTTTGGTCGACTCGGGATTTTGAAGAATGGAGTTTCAAGCTAGGATTTTGTCAACCATTTTTAAGATTACTAACAATTGAGATTTGTTAACGGATTTAAAAAGGATTTCAAAGAATACGACTAAGATATAAAATTAATTTCACGATTCTGAAAATTCCATGAAAGTTTGAGGATTGCTTTGACAATTCCAGGGATTTTCATGAAGGGGCTTTAGATTTTGGGATTTCCATGAAAGGGATTTGGATTTGGATTTATGTTTGCCTGAACTATTTTATGATTTTAAGAATGGGATTTTGATGGGATTGACGAATCTGGGATTGGGGAGACAAACCTCGATAATCTTAGCAATCTGTTCGCTGAAGAAGTCGAACAGCGGAATGTCGGCTGGAATTCCGTTGCTGCCCTCGCGAGTAGCAAAGGTGGACAGTCGGTTAATGAGGCTGATGAGGATGTTCTTGACTGGCACAGCCGGGTTGAGCTCGGCGCAGGCCTGCAGAAAGTCCTGCAGCGTGGCCAGATGATACTCGTCTGGGAACACCTGGATAATGCACTCCATCACGTAGTCCTGACTCAGGGCATCTTTGCAGTTCACAACCTGCGGAAGGAATTTTTTTCTTAGTCCGAAAACCGAATAAAATCCAAATTAAGGATTCAATATGCCAATATGACGAATGCCACGTCAATCCCACCTGTTCCAGCACGGCCGGTAGTACAACAGTTCGGTATCGCTGCACATCGATGGTGTCCAACTGAGACAGCCGGACCAGATTAGTGCCAACTAGCAGTTTGAGTTCTCGTCTTTCCTGCTCGCGCCGATCCCGATCTCTGGAGTGGCCCTGGTGCTGCATTCGCACCCAGAGTTTGTTCATCTCGCTGAAATTCAACAGCACAAAGTCAATGCTGTCAGACACGCAGCCAGAATCCTCCTGCTCTTCGGTGACACAGTCTGGCAGAACATTCTTAGTGCACTGCAGCAGGTAGTTACGAAGGAATAGGCCACGCAGCGGATGCTGCACACCCCGACACATCTCAACTAGGTCTTTTAGAATGTCCTTACGAGAAATCTCCGAGCATTTGATGTAAACAACGCCAACTGTGATGAGTAGGTAGAGTCGCGGTATGATGTTGCCGGCGTATTGCACCAGTTCGTACAGATCCTACGTGCAGGTTTAGATGGAATTTCATATCAAAAATGTAGCTCATTACGGTTATACAGACTCCCTCATTCGGGTCATACAGACTTCCTCAATTGGGCAATACAGACTCCCTCAATTGGGTCATACAGACTCCCTCAGTTGGGTCATACAGACTCCCTCAATTGGGTCATACAGGCTTTCACATTCGGGTCATACAGACTTCCTGAATTGGGTCATACAGACTTCCTCAATTGAGTCATACAGACTCCCTCAATTGGGTCATACAGGCTTCCTCAACTGGGTCATACAGACTCCCTCAACTGTGTCATACAGGGCCAACACTAAAATCTCAGCTGATTACACTGTCCATTACACAGGCCATATATAGACTTTTTGCAGCTATAAACAATTTATTAGCCAGTCATATAACAGTATAATCCTTAGCTTCAAACCTGAACTCTGCGACCCTTTTGAAATTCGTCCAGCAGGTAAATTTCCAGGTGTCGCATCTCGTCTGTAATCAGCATGTATAACTCGTAATAGCTCTTTGGAGATAGCAGTGAGGTGCGCAATTCGCCTAACATATTGCTTGCATGCTTCAATGCGTCCATTAGTTTGCTTTTATCAAGACAGCGCTTCATTTGGAAGGCCTGAAGTTTCACTACAGACAGGGCCTCATCGAGCAGCTTCTCCTGGTCCTCCATCACTGGACCAGACATGTCCTGGCTTCTTGTCTGCATAGTACAAGAGTGCAGCCGATTTTACTTGTTTGCTATAAGTTTATACAGTTTGCTTTGCTTGCTAGCTAAAATAAACGAGCACTTAGTGAGCCACATGAGCCAATAGAAAAAAGGAAATGACCATACCATACACATTTTGTGAACCTTATTGACATTTCACATAAGCAAATAGACAGAAATTTTAAAGACTCTAGAATATTTTTAGATGTTGACATTAAGAGGAAAGAAAGATATTGATGTTTCAGTAGAAATTTTTATTGCAAAAGCATACTTTTTAACAACATTTTTTCAGTATGTACTTTAGACAAAGATTGTATGTGGTTGCTAGCCAATTAAATGACCATAAATGTAGTTATTTATAGAGCATGAAAAATGCTTTCAAATGACATAATTCATGATAGTTCACTCCTTAAAATAAGATTAAACCACTCACTCAAATTGTAAAACCAAACATCAAATTCTCTGTTTGGTTTGAAGATACATTAAAGCAGGAATAACTTTGTTTTTATTTGATAAAATAGCAAAAGCAGATAAAGATGTAACTGTTTTCTATAACTTGGCTTTTGATTTATCATCATATCTTAAATAGAAAATCTGTAGCTTAGATTTGAAGTTAAAAAATACACATTCTTGTTTGGTTGATGATACATTACCCTAGCTTTATCTAATTATAATGATATTAAAAATACAGGTATAATATTGAAAAGCAAGATTTGTCGTTTTTAGTAACAGTAATAAAACAGTAATTGAACAGTGATACAGTAATACATTAATTGAACAGTAATACAAGTCACTTGCAACTTAGCACTTGCATAAGCCAAGTGGATAGCAATATTATCAGTCTATACACTGGTTTGTACACCAATTTGACTTTTATGTTTGAATGTATGCCAAGTGTATGCCAACACTCATTAAAGACCCAAACTAGTTTTGCATTTAAGACTATGCCGATGCCTATAAATATTATAGTATGCATTTTACAGGAATTTAAACTAACAAAAATGAAAAGAACATAGTGTGACGATAAGCAATGGCGAACGTGTAGCGGTATATTTGTTCTTCAATTTACGTTAGATTATTAGATTGACAAATTATTAGACAGTGCGACAACTTATGTGACGATAAGCAATGGCGAACGTGTAGCGGTATATTTGTTCTTCAATTTACGTTAGATTATTAGATTGACAAATTATTAGACAGTGCGACAACTTATGTGACGATAAGCAATGGCGAACGTGTAGCGGTATTTTATTTTTTTTTAGCTTCGATATTAAATTATTAATTATTGAGATTAGTAGACAGTGCGCGGCCGTTGGTTACTATAAAGTCTGAGATGCACTGCCAGCGCCCGCGCTTTAAGGGTTCGCGATTGCTTCGCTCTTTTTAAAAGTCTTCAAAATTTGTGCAATGTAAAACAAATTTAAAGTGCAAATTCTCAAGTACTGCAGATAAATAAATTAGCAGATAACTTTACTGACCTAACTGATACAAAAATTAACCTCAATGTCATAGTACACAGACTTGCAACTTTATCAACGACAACAACAACAAAAAAATATGACTTCACGACGTCACACCCGCCTCCTCTCCGAAAAAAAAGGAGAACTACTGGCAATATTACAATTTTTTCGAGCGTATTGCGACAAGACGAGCGAAGAGCGAAAATATTCGAAATATTAGCTTACAAAATATTTTTACCAATACATTACTATAAGTAGAAAAGAACGCAAACGAGGATAAATTATTTTTCATTTAGCGAAAAATTAGAACGCGCAGAGCAAAAAAAGGAATTAAAGAAAAAACAGTTCGCACAAAGCGACACGGCCACTCAGTCATTGTCGGTCACCGGCAGACACGACTTCCGATAACGAGCTGCGGCGCATGACAACGAGGCGAGCAACAGCCAGACTGAGCCGACAGCCGCCGAAGGCCCCGACGGCCCCCGCGCAGGCCCCCGGCCGACCCACGCCGCCCCGAGCTGATCCGCCACCGCCAAGCAGCCCGCTCCGCACAACTCAGACCCGCACGCGGCAGCAGAGTGCAGCTCTCCGGTCCACACCCACACGCACACGGCAGGCACACACTAAGACTACTCCAGAGAGAAAGAAACAGATGCAGGGAAGAAGAACGGGAAGGCACGACAAAGAGGATGCCGAGCGCAACCCCAGACACAACAGCGTCACCGGCTGGCGAACCAGCGCGGCAACCGCGCCACAAAGGCGCTGCCAACACCCTGCGCACCAAGCGCACAACAACCAACAGACCGCAGCAGAGCAACTCAACAAGAGCAGGGGTAGCGCCAATCCGAAGAGACGGATCGACGCGGCAGCAAACGGATGAGAGCGGATTAAACGATGAAGTAGCAACGAAGCAAGACAAACTAAACCAAGGCAAAAAAAATGAGGCAAAGAAAGCAAAAAGAGGTAAAATAAGGAGGCACGGAGATGTCGAGATTTGCAAATGATGACGCTACTTGGACTTCTTACAAACGTCCAGGAGCCACCGCCGGAAGCGGGCCGGCTTTCGGACCTCCCTGCCTGCTCTGGTCGTGTAGCCAACCTCGGCAGCTGGGAGAGGCTGCTCAGCTCGGGCCTCAGGGTTCTCCAGCTCCAGCTGCTCTCCCTCTTCGGCGTGCTCAGATGATGCAGTGGCAGATGAGTCGGCAGATTCCGAACTAATTGAGCGGTGAGAGCCTGGGCTGCCCGTATTCTCTTCTCCGCCAGGTGGGTCGGCCTGCACCACTGGTTGTGGTTCAACCTCGGGCAACACCGCTTCAACCTGCTCTCCGCCTACTGACTGAGCCTGCTCCGCTGGAACGTCTTCAGCCCCTGCCTCATCCACCTGAGGAACCGTGGATTCCGACTGCGTGCTCTCGCTCACTGTCTCACAGGCGGGTGTCGGGTTCTGGTCGACGACCGGAGCATCTGAAGTGGTCGTGCTCAGAGCAGATTGCAGAGCATGAGCTGGCCGCCAGGGATACGGAGTTTCGGCCATAGACTGGCTTTCCAAGGAGCTCTGCCAGCCAGATTGGCGATCACCTTGGCCGAGTCTAGATGATGGCAACCGAGCAGCTACTGGCATGCCATACCGATCTGACACCTCCTGGTAGGTGGCCTTGCGCACACACCTCTTCATGCGGTCCACGTTATAAACGTTGTGACTTGGGTTCGGTACTTTCTCGTATGGGTTCCAGCGCGCGAATTCTGGAATGAGCCTATAGTTGCGCTCAGAGAGCTTTTGGATGACCTTGTAAGGTCCGAGCCAGACCGCAGTGTCCAGGCCTTTGTGGCTCGGGTTCAAAACCCATACCAGCTCACCTACTTCAAAGTTCGAGTGAATAGCGTTGCGATCGTAGTACTTTTTCTGCCTCTGTTGTGCTTTTCCACGAATATGGCGAGCCATGGCTGAGATTTCGACTAAAGATTTGTGCAGGTAATGGGCGTAACTCTCAGGTCTATAGCGGTCCTGTCTAGGTGGATTAAAGACAAGGTCAAGTGGCAGATTCAGCTCACGACCCAGAAACAGTTTGGCCGGGGAAAACCCAGTTGACTCCGCAACTGTAGCGCGGATTGACAGCGTTGTTAGTCTCGCAGCAAGCGGCCAGTCGAACTGTCTCTCAAGGCACACGGCTCTTATCTGAGCCTTGATGGTCTGAATCATGCGTTCAGCTTTCCCATTCGCCTGAGGTCTCCTTGCGGTGATGCGTAGCATGTCAATCTCGAGCAAGCGAGTGAGCTCAGCCATAACGTGGTTGATAAACGCGGTCCCGTTATCGGTCACTAACTGCTCCATCGCACCGTATCTCGCTATCCACTCGGACAGCAGCACGGTCGCAGTAGTCTCAGCGGAGACATCAGTGACTGGAGCGATCTCAACGAAACCGGTAAACCTGTCAACCATCACTAGCAGGTATTTTAGCCCATTCTGATCGGGGAACGGGCCAGCATGATCGATGTGGACCACCTGGTTCGGAAATCCGGCTAAGGTCGGCTTCATTGGCTCCTTGTTCTTAATTTTACACTTCTTTGTACGCGCACAAACTTCGCACTCAGCCAAAATGCCGCGCACATACGTTTCTAAATCCGATATTTGAAACCTAGACTTGATGGCTTGAGTTGTCTTTGTAACTCCACAGTGATTTAATTCTCGGTGATATCTGGCTACGAGTTCGCAAACTTCCGCGGTTTCTGGAATTACTAGAACTCTTTGAGCTGGTTTGTTTTTCTTAGCTGGTTTGTTCCTGTACAGAAAGCCCTGATGAACCACTAGCTCGTCCAGCTGTGACCAGAGAATTCGCAGCTCCCTACTGCAGCCTTGTAACTCGGCCTTCGTTGGCTTTTCACGTCGGCCTTCGACAGTGTCGATGAGCTGCGCAAAATCGACGCAGGACTCCTGCGCCTCGCGCACCCACTCGTCGCTTAACTCGCTGGGATCATCGTCGTCGCTGGGCTCGCTGCTGACGCCCGACAACGAAGCTGATGGCAACCTGCCAGTAGACGGCGGGTCGCTGGTTGTCACTGCAACAGGTTGCTCCGTGACCGTTGGATCCGATGTACCACTCAGCCCCGCATCACCAGGCCCGCCGTTCCAAGCAATCCCAACTTCTGACTCGGTTTGACAACCGACATCCGCAGCGAGGGAGTAAACTTCGATCTGACAGGCGACAGCACAAGCTGCTGGCTGGATTCCGACTTCTGGCTTTGTCTGCTTCTTTGGATGAAACTTCTGTTGGAAATCCGGAATGGTCGAGCAGGTTGGGCAATCGAAATGATCGGCCCGGAACCGTGGGTTCCTACTCAACAGGTCAGCATTCACGTGAGACAAACCAGGACGGTACACCACTTTGAAGTCGTATTCTGCCATGCGCTCAAGGGCAGATTGCTCCACTTTAAAGTCAAAGAGTTCAATTATTGTCAGCCACTGAGCCAACATGCCGGTAGCATGCTTCTTTGAGTGCAGCCATTGCAGAGCTGCAGCGTCCGACCGAACGATAAAAGGCTTGTCCAGAAGATAATGGCGGAAGTGCTCCAGCATGAGCACTAGTCCCAGCAGCTCTCTCATCGTGGCGCAATAATTACGCTGACTCGCTGAAAACTTTTTTGACGCATAAGCGACGACGTGTTCATCGCCTTCGGCACCCTCCTGCGAGAGGACACCGCCGACACCTTCTAAGGAGCTGTCGCAGTCCAGCACGAAGTTTCGACTGCCTGGGGACAGATCTGGGTATGCCAGCACGGGTGGGGCACACAAGCAGCGCTTAAGTTCCGTGAAAGCTCGATCGTGGGACTCAAGCCACTGGAATTTCTCGGGTCCTCTGGCGAGAGCGTACAGTGGAGTAGCGATGATCGAGAATCGGGGAACAAACTTTCGATAGTAATTTGCGAACCCCAAGAAAGACAGGAGTTGCTTCTTGTCAGTTGGCTGGGGCCACTCCCTGACTGCTTGAGTCTTCGCTGGGTCGGCTTCGATCCCCTTCGATGATACCACAAAACCAAGGAACCGGACCTTTTCCTGGAACAGCTCGCACTTGGTAGGCTTTATTTTCAAGTTTGCCTTTCTTAGCTGCCAGAGAACAAGGGCCAAGTGCGCTATCATTTGATCGTTATTTGAAGCCTTGATGATAATATCGTCTAGGTAAATTAAGCTCACTTTCATTAGGAGCGGTCTGAAGACTCGGTGCATAAGCCTAGCAAAGTTTGCTGGTGCAGTCTTAATGCCGAATGGCACCACTCTCCAGCGAAAGGTTCCCTGAGGACAAGTGAACGCAGTGATATCCCGATCCTCTTCCCGAACTCCGACCTGCCAATAAGCAGATGTTAAATCAAGACTCGAAAAGACAGAAGATTGCGATAGACTATCGAACGATTCTTCGATAAGCGGAAGTGGAAATGAGCACGGCTTGATCAACTTGTTCACAGATCTGTAGTCGATGCAAAGCCGTTGCGTGCCATCCTTTTTTTTTACCAAGACAATTGGAGAAGACCACTCAGCGTCGCACTCCTCGATCACTCCCTGTTCGAGCATCTGGGAGATCTGCTTATCAAGGAACTCTTTTTGAGCTGGAGTGGTGCGACGCGAGGGTAGCGAGACTGGGCGAGAGTTTTTGTCTACCAACTCGATCGGCATTTCAAACAGATCTGTCTTGCCTAAATCAGTATCAGACTGGGAGATACTGCTCATGAAATAATTCAGCAGACGAAGAGTAGTGCTCAACTGAGCTTGAGTAAGCTTAGTCTCGTCCAATCGGAACTGCTTCACCAGCCATGCCGCTGTGCCATTGTCCGGTGGTGGAAGCTTGGCGAGCTTGTTGTTCAACTGCGCTGCGCCGTCTATGGTGAAATCCTTCTCAGTGAGGCTGGTCTGAGCAACAACCTCGTCGTCACCAAGCTCTTTGAAAGAAGCAATTTCATCACCCTTGTTGATTTTCGTGGTTTGATCACTACTGTTGAGCACTCTTACCAGGATATGACTCGTTTCGCTGACTCTATCGATGGACCTCGCTACAACGTATTCAGAGTCTGAACTGAAAAGCTTAGCTGAAACCAGGCCACTAGCGTTGCGGACAGGATCGCGCACACAGCTTGGCACCAGGGTTTCTGATCGCGGGGGCAAGTCGACGCAGCAAGCGGCGGTGACTCGGCGCATCCGGAAGACGCCTCTGTCACCCTCTATGGTCGGAACTGGTTCACCTGCCACTGTGACGCGACCATCGATGAAATCTAGATTGGCTTGAAAGTTGCGCAAGAAATCCATGCCAAGCAGGGCTTCAGCAGTGGACTCCTCGGTTACCAGGAAAGTCTGCTGTTTCACTAACTTCCCTAGCTGCACCTCGCAACGGAGAGCTCCTAAGATCTTGGTCTGCGAGCCGTTGAAAGCTGTTGCTGTGGCAACCTGACGAGCTGGCGTGAACGTGTTATTAATCGGATCAGCTGATACTAATCGCTCCATCGTGCGGCTGCCCATGACACTGGCGTTGGCACCTGAATCTAAGCAGCCCATGATAGTACTGTCCCCAACTGTAAGCTGCACGAAGAAGCTAGAGTCTAACTTAAATTCGTCCCCAACATCGGACTGAGCACACTGAGCTCCTTTTGGTTGCGCCTGCTGTCTTACGTCACAGGCCTGGTCATGACTCTTGCCCGGATCAGTCTGGCGCCGGAAGCAGACTCGAGTTCCAACGAGCTGATGCTGCTCAGCAAGTTTTCGCAGCGAAGGTGCCAGTTCGCTGGCATGAACGAACAACTGCTCTTGCAGCTGCTCCGACTGAATAAAGCCGTAATTAGTTCGCCAAACTGTAACCGCGCCTGTCTCCTCCATGCGCTGGTTGTGATAATTAGGCTTCTGCTGGCTATTCGGTCTACTTGGTCTTCCAGACCCATTCTTAGCTGGCTCGGGGCAGTCAGCAATCAAGTGGTCCTTAGCGCCACATCGATAGCAAGGCCTGGTCCTTGCATTGGTCTTCGGTTGGGCATAAGCTTGACGGGCACTGGCGACAGCCGTGTTGGTGAGTACCTTGGGTGCCGTTGGACCATCGCTAGCAAATCTTGGAGTCTGATGCTCTGCCTGCTGCTTACGGATCACTTCCTGCTGTTGCTGAACAAGCTTCTCCAGTTCCTTGACGCGGCTCTCAAGCGCGGTGGACTGCTCACTACTGACAGCTCTTAGTGGGGCATTGACCGATGGACGGAGAAGCTGGTGAACACCGATCAGCTCCTTCGCCCGCCTCAGAAGATCAGCAGCCCTAACTCGATTTGACCTTTCCTGAACGTATAACAGAAGCTTTTCGGCTAAGGATTTGTCCCGCAAGCCATAGCAGAAGCGAGCGCGTATCAGAGGCTCAGCTTCCTCTGTCGACAGTGATGCAGAGTGGGCATAGCGGGTCAATCTGTCGAAGAATTCTGGAGTGGACTCAACATCGCCCTGCTGCGCTGCGATGAGCTCCATGTAGCTACGGTCTTTTAGATTCGCGTCGGTGTAACGTGACCGCAAGGCGTCTAGAGCATCAAGACAGTCCTTGCCTTTGCTGTTTAGTTGATTGGTCAGAAAGAATTCCTGACACTCTGGTGACAAAAGAGAAAGCAACACAGCTTGCCGCTGTTCGTGAGGGATCTGGTGAGCGTCCAGATAGGCAAGAAACTGAGCTTCCCAGACGGTGAAGTTCATTCCAGCGCTGTATGGCTGAGGAGGACGCAGGCGAACCGCGCTGCTTGCTGGCGGTCTGTCCAGCACATTTCTGGGTTTCGGATTGTTGACAGATGAAAGAGTCTGCTCTAAGAGCTGTTGCAGAGATGACAAGACTGATGCTAATGGCGCGCTAGCAGAATCAGAGAGCTCAACCTTTACTGGTATAGAGCCAGCTCCAGTCGAGATTCCAGCAGCGCCGCCAGCATCTTGAGCCTCTGACTTGGATGCAGTCGATGCTCCATTGGGCGACGACTCCTCATCTCCTGATCCTAGCATGCCTGGCTTGATGGTGATAAGGACGAAGAAGAAAAAGGAACAAGATGAAGCACGAAAACAAAGAGATGACGATCACGCAAATGTTCGACGGGGGGCACAGATCCCGGAAGGCCTAAGTTCCTAATCACGCAAACTACCCAAAAGCTAACCGTCGAACAAAAGTCCCTAGTGAAAGTGACCGGAAAGCTCACCCAAGCTTTGCACGCAAGTCCAAGCAGCACGGGACGAGCCACCCAGCAGCCGCGAAACAGCCCAGGAGAAGCGCAGATCAGCCAAGCCGCCGCGAAGAAGCCGCCGAAGACTCCAGCAGCCGCCGACACCGTCCAGCCGCGCTCTGCAGTCACCGGTTGTCGAGCGCCTGCTGCTGCCGGATCGCCGACTTACACCGCAGTCCTGGCTGTAGAGTGTTGACTTGCAGGTGGGGCCGCTGTTGTCGCAGGCGAGAGGCGCTGGGCTGAGGTACTGACTTCTGAGACTGGTGCGATGCAGCCACTGAGGTGAAGAGCCTAGCCTGAGGCGCTGGCAACAGAGGCACTGAAGCGTAGAGAAGTGTTGGTCACAGGGGCAAAGATATGCGCTGCAGAAGTGCTGAACAAGCAGAAGTGCTATTGTAGTGCTGTGCCAGTTCTAAGGTGCCATTTTCTATTGCAGTATTGGGCTGATGGCGTGGTGTCTAGCAGTTTATTGCGCCCGAATTCCAGTGGTTGAAATGGTGATTGCTGAGTACTGAATTGCGAATTCCGAGATCCGAGTTCGGTTCTTCGAGGTGGGACCTCCACAAATTATGTGACGATAAGCAATGGCGAACGTGTAGCGGTATATTTGTTCTTCAATTTACGTTAGATTATTAGATTGACAAATTATTAGACAGTGCGACAACTTATGTGACGATAAGCAATGGCGAACGTGTAGCGGTATATTTGTTCTTCAATTTACGTTAGATTATTAGATTGACAAATTATTAGACAGTGCGACAACTTATGTGACGATAAGCAATGGCGAACGTGTAGCGGTATTTTATTTTTTTTTAGCTTCGATATTAAATTATTAATTATTGAGATTAGTAGACAGTGCGCGGCCGTTGGTTACTATAAAGTCTGAGATGCACTGCCAGCGCCCGCGCTTTAAGGGTTCGCGATTGCTTCGCTCTTTTTAAAAGTCTTCAAAATTTGTGCAATGTAAAACAAATTTAAAGTGCAAATTCTCAAGTACTGCAGATAAATAAATTAGCAGATAACTTTACTGACCTAACTGATACAAAAATTAACCTCAATGTCATAGTACACAGACTTGCAACTTTATCAACGACAACAACAACAAAAAAATATGACTTCACGACGTCACAATAGCTTTGGACATTTTTCTAATGATCATGCCTTAGAAAAATCTAAATGAAAACAATTTCTTTTGTAAAAAATCAGTTATAAAACCTATATTGAGATAAACATACAGATTTGCTTAAAAAATAAAAACAACAAAATTGGCATCAGAGTATATTTAAAGTTATTTAAAAAAGTAAAAAAGAGTTTATAGGCTATACACTAGCTAAATACCAAGTTTATACTTTTTGCCTTATTACTTATACCAGTCTTTAAGATACTAAAACAGCTCAAAACTTTAGTAATATGGTAAGAACATTATTAAAAATAGATAAAAATATTAATACAACTAGTCTAACCATGCAGTTAAAAACCAGAGACCAAAAGCATGACATAGTCCTATAAAGCAAGGATATAGGCCTTGGCCTATACCTAGGATAGGCCTAGTTGGCATGCCAGCCAGCCAGCCTAGCCCCTTTCTTTAATTCAAACACAGAAATGTATTGTTAGAAACTAGCTAGCCAGGAAAAAAATAATAGAGTTCGATTTGAAATCAGACCCACTACCAATAAAAATTTGGTACCTGGACATTTTGTCATCTTACAACTTCGTCATCCAAATGACAATCTGTCTAATATCTCAGAGGGTGGATTACGAAGAGACTTAGACTTGTGGACACTTTGTCATCTATAAAACAAAAGTTTTCAAAGTTAGAACAGAACCACCCCTCCCCACCTCCTCACATCGTGTTGGCACCTATCTTTCAACTCTTATAATGAAATCAGTTTTGACACCTCTTTTTGACAATTTAGAGTGTGAAGTGTGTTCACACCTCTGCCCCACCACCCCACCCTCACTTTATTGATGACGAACTTGATTGCTTGTTATTAGGCCTAGTAGATGACGAACTGACCAAACTTTAATGCATGCCAATTGGCTGGATGACGAAGTGTCCTACCTTCCAAGTGGATGATGAAGTTGTAAGATGACGAAGTTGTAAGATGACAAAGTGTCTAGGATCCAAAAATTTAAGGCCTAAGTTGACTTAAAACTTTACAAGCACAGACATTAGTGATATGCCCCTACACTAACTGAACTTAGTGACAATAGGTATAAATTGTAAATTTACTTGGGATGGCATATTGGTTAGTTTGCAAACCTAAACAAAAAAATGTGATGAGAATTTAGGCTAGCTATAGCCTAGTATAGGCAAATAACTAGAGTTAGTAAGTTAAGCTAAGCCTAAATTTAAAGTAAGTAGGGATAAAATGTAAACATTCGTAATATTAGAAATAAGTTAGCACACCAAGATTAAGGCTTCTAATAACAATGAAAAAAAAACATAAACTGCAAGTTACTGACATTTTTATTGAGCTTGTCAGCTGATTATAAACTGAAGAACGAACAACGAGGAGGATATAGGATATTAAAACCGCTATCCGCTTACAAAAAAACAATTTTCTGCGCTTTTAAAAGTCATGAAGAAGCCGGTCAGGTAAATCAAAGCAACTAGTGTTTAAAAGACAAAATAGGCTTCTTATTAATGAAGTTAGCTTTTCAGATATAAGAAGTGTAGCTATTATTTTAAATTTATAGTTTGTCTTGTCTTCTTGCCTATTGCTTTCTGGACGAACAACTTTATGAATTATAATGCCGTCTGACCAATATTACACGAGACAGAAGTTGAAATTGGAAAATTCCATTTTCATTAAAGTAACCCGAGCATGTACTAAAATCCAAAAACATTTCACTCATAACAATTAATACATAATATGAACATTGGGGGCAGCATGACCCAGAAAAATCTGACTCAAATTCACTGTTATATCCTATAACACATGCCTTACTCTGTCGTCAGCCTGTCCCACTTACGACTTCCAGACGTAAAGTGCTCGGAGTCTTGACAGCTGCGAGATATATCATATATTGGCAGCTATGCGTGAATGAAATCACAGCCACTTGATTCACACGCACTGTGGACCGAATTCTAACTGAAACAAGCATTGTAGGAGTGCTGGGATCAAACATGCAGGAAGAGTACACGGGAATGGAATTGGATTGATAGCATTACTATGGATAAAGGAATAAAAATGTATTCTTAAACGATCGTGTGCTTAAGGTAATACAACAATGCATGGATTACTTAAATAATATAGGCCACTGACGAAGGAAAACAAGTGAACATAAAACATAAAAAAGTTTTTCTAATAGGACAAATTTTTTTCGGTTATATTATTTCGGAAGCAATTAAATTAAAAAATATCAGAACATAGAATGGAAGCAATATAAAAGCAACAATCCCCAACCAGACTGACAAAAAAAATGAATCAAAAATCAGTACATACTACTTCTTGATAGTGACACTAGTAATATCCAAACACCCGAAAAATTCATCCATTTATCTAAAATTCCTAAAAGATCCAAATATGCTTATATCCCAAGACTGAGAGCGTATAGAGATCGTGAGAATCGCAGCTATAATCGCAGCTACAAAGACATCCTGTCTGTGGCCCACAGCAGCTGATGCATGAAGAATCTTTCTCTGGAATCGTAGCTGGAAAAGTAACTTTCTCTGGAATCGCAGCAAGATTAGAACTCTATTTAGAATATGCAGCTGCAGTAGACTGCATAACTTGCCATAACTTTATATAGAACAGCAGTTGGAAAAGCAATGTAAAGTAGAGATCTAGTCAAATAAAGAAAAATATCATATCTATATAGATTCTCAGCTAGACAAGACTAAAATCATACCTAAAGAACTTAAGAAAGAGTAAGTCAGCGTCTACTAATTAATTTATTAATCAGATGAAGTTCTTTTCTGATCCGCTCAGCGTGAGACAGAAAAGCCGTTAGTTCGTTAGCATATAGTAGCTAAGCAACACAGGTGTGAGTCCGTAGCAACATAGCGGATAAAAAGCGCAGAAGTCGTGCATAATTGCTTGCTTGCACAGCTCAGAAGCGAGTTGGGTTGAGTGGACTGGCTGGGAAGCAGAGCTTGGGATGTCTGAAGATTAGCCAACCGGGAAATATGCAATTAGCAAATGCGGAGCAAAGTGCAGAGCAGCAAATATATATTTGACCGAAAAAGAATACACAATTGCTAAAAAATAATATATTTTAACTCATCGAAACATGTTTTCTCAATCAAGAAAACATCCATTCAGCATTGAAAACAAAAAGAAAAAAATGCGCTCCGTAATTGCTTTCTCCCAGATCCCAGATCCTAGATCCCGGATCCTAGATCCCAAATCCTAGATCCCAGATCCTATAGATCCCATATCCTATAGATTTCAGATCTTATAGATCCCCAATCTTTTAGATCCCAGATCCTAGATCCCAGATCCTATAGATCCAAGATCCTATAGATCCCAGATCCTATAAATCCCATATCCTAGACCCCAGATTCTAGATCCCAGATCCTAGATCCCAGATCCTATAGATCCCAGATCCTAGATAAAAGATCCTAGATCCCAGATCCTAGATCCCAGATCCTAGATCCCAGATCCTAGATCCCAGATCCTAGATCCCAGATCCTAGATCCCAGATCCTAGATCCCAGATACTAGATCCCAGATCCTAGATCCCAGATCCTAGATCCCAGATCCTAGATCCCAGATCCTAGATCCCAGATCCTAGATCCCAGATCCTAGATCCCAGATCCTAGATCCCAGATCCTAGACCCCAGATCCTAGATCCCAGATCCTAGATCCCAGATCCTAGATCCCAGATCCTAGATCCCAGATCCTAGATCCCAGATCCTAGATCCCAGATCCTAGATCCCAGATCCTATAGATCCCATATCCTATAGATTCCAGATCTTATAGATCCCCGATCCTTTAGATCCCAGATCCTATAGATCCCAGATCCTAGATCCCAGATCCTATAGATCCCAGATCCTATAAATCCCAGATCCTAGATCCCAGATCCTAGATCCCAGATCCTAGATCCCAGATCCTAGATCCCAGATCCTAGATCCCAGATCCTAGATCCCAGATCCTAGATCCCAGATCCTAGATCCCAGATCCTAGATCCCAGATCCTAGATCCCAGATCCTAGATCCCAGATCCTAGATCCCAGATCCTAGATCCCAGATCCTAGATCCCAGATCCTAGATCCCAGATCCTAGATCCCAGATCCTAGATCCCAGATCATAGATCCCAGATCCTAGATCCCAGATCCTAGATTCCAGATCCTAGATCCCAGATCCTAGATCCCAGATCCTAGATCCCAGATCCTAGATCCCAGATCCTAGATCCCAGATCCTAGATCCTAGATCCTAGATCCCAGATCCTAGATCCTAGATCCTAGATCCCAGATCCTAGATCCCAGATCCTAGATCCCAGATCCATTTGCTAAGCACTTCAGTTTAGAAAGGAATATTTTCCCATAAAATATGTCGCAAATAAAAATTGTGTTTTTCCAGTATTTTTTTCACCTTCTCGAATTCAATAATAACTTGATGAAGAGCATCAGCTGCCTCAGGTCAGGTAAGTTAATCTGTGGCACGTTTTTTAAATCCTAAATGTTTCACGAAGTCAAGAAGAAGTAACACTTTCGAAGTGGTGTCAAGCTTTGCATTACTCTGCTTGATCGAAAGGCATTTTTTCATTATAAATCTTTTTCAAGCCCTATCTTACCTGTTTCTGCCTGCCTCGTGACTCTACCATTCTGCTTTTGAGCAAGTGAGCAAATCGATACGAGGTACCTGAGCTGAGTAGGTCTTTTTTCTCCAGCTTCAAGATCAAAGGCTATTGACCGAATTGCTATTAACCAACCCGACCCAATCTGAGCAGGCTATTCCAATGGTTTTTATCTCTTTTGATCTTTCACTGGGTAGGGGTTGTCAAAAAGCACCGATAAAATGCTTATCAAGTCGTCAATATGACTTTTTTCAGCCTAGATTAGTGATCCTCAGTGTCCTACACTGTCCCTTCGGATGAATTATCAGAAAGTACCGATTTATCGTGCAAATCCTGCTTGTTGATTCGGCAGATATTTTGCTTCAACTGAAATAGACGAACTGAATATTTGATAAAAGTGTATTTTCAAACGAATCCATATTTCTCATTCATCTGATTTATTATTTGCTATGGGATCTGGAATGGTATAGTTATGGGATCTGGGATGGTAGTTATGGGATCTGGGAAGGTAGCTATGGGATCTGGGAAGGTAGCTATGGGATCTGGGATGGTATAGCTATGGGATCTGGGAAGGTAGCTATGGGATCTGGGATAGTAGCTATGGGATCTGGGATAGTATAGCTATGGGATCTGGGATGGTAGCTATGGGATTTGGGATGGTATAGCTATGGGATCTGGGATGGTAGCTATGGGATCTGGGATGGTATAGCTATGGGATTTGGGATGGTAGTTATGGGATCTGGGAAGGTAGCTATGGGATCTGGGAAGGTAGCTATGGGATCTGGGATGGTATAGCTATGGGATCTGGGAAGGTAGCTATGGGATCTGGCATAGTAGCTATGGGATCTGGGATAGTATAGCTATGGGATCTGGGATGGTAGCTATGGGATTTGGGATGGTATAGCTATGGGATCTGGGATGGTAGCTATGGGATCTGGGATGGTATAGCTATGGGATCTGGGATGGTATAGCTATGGGATCTGGGATGGTATAGCTATGGGATTTGGGATGGTATAGCTATGGGATTTGGGATGGTATAGCTATGGGATTTGGGATGGTATAGCTATGGGATCTGGGATGGTATAGCTATGGGATCTGGGAAGGTAGCTATGGGATCTCGGATGGTATAGCTATGGGATCTGGGATGGTAGCTATGGGATTTGGGATGGTATAGCTATGGGATCTGGGATGGTATAGCTATGGGATCTGGGATGGTATAGCCATGCGATCTGGGATGGTAGCTATGGGATCTGGGATGGTAGCTATGGGATTTGGGATGGTATAGCTATGGGATCTGGGATGGTATAGCCATGCGATCTGGGATGGTAGCTATGGGATCTGGGATGGTAGCTATGGGATTTGGGATGGTATAGCTATGGGATCTGGGATGGTATAGTCATGGGATCTGGGATGGTAGCTATGGGATCTGGGATGGTAGCTATGGGATTTGGGATGGTTGCTATGGGATCTGGGATGGTAGCTATGGGATTTGGGATGGTATATAGCTATGGGATCTGGGATGGTATAGCTATGGGATCTGGGATGGTATAGCCATGGGATCTGGGATGGTAGCTATGGGATCTGGGATGGTAGCTATGGGATCTGGGATGCTAGCTATGGGATTTGGGATGGTATAGCTATGGGATCTGGGATGGTATAGCCATGGGATCTGGGATGGTAGCTATGGGATCTGGGATGGTAGCTATGGGATTTGGGATGGTTGCTATGGGATCTGGGATGGTAGCTATGGGATTTGGGATGGTATATAGCTATGGGATCTGGGATGGTATAGCTATGGGATCTGGGATGGTATAGCCATGGGATCTGGGATGGTAGCTATGGGATCTGGGATGGTAGCTATGGGATCTGGGATGGTAGCTATGGGATTTGGGATGGTATAGCTATGGGATCTGGGATGGTATAGCCATGGGATCTGGGATGGTAGCTATGGGATCTGGGATGGTAGCTATGGGATCTGGGATGGTAGCTATGGGATTTGGGATGGTATAGCCATGGGATCTGGGATGGTAGCTATGGGATCTGGGATGGTAGCTATGGGATCTGGGATGGTAGCTATGGGATTTGGGATGGTATAGCTATGGGATCTGGGATGGTATAGCCATGGGATCTGGGATGGTAGCTATGGGATCTGGGATGGTAGCTATGGGATCTGGGATGGTAGCTATGGGATTTGGGATGGTATAGCCATGGGATCTGGGATGGTAGCTATGGGATCTGGGATGGTAGCTATGGGATCTGGGATGGTAGCTATGGGATTTGGGATGGTATAGCTATGGGATCTGGGATGGTAGCTATGGGATCTGGGATGGTAGCTATGGGATCTGGGATGGTATAGCTATGGGATCTGGGATGGTAGCTATGGGATTTGGGATGGTATAGCTATGGGATCTGGGATGGTAGCTATGGGATCTGGGATGGTAGCTATGGGATTTGGGATGGTATATAGCTATGGGATCTGGGATGGTATAGCTATGGGATCTGGGATGGTATAGCCATGGGATCTGGGATGGTAGCTATGATGTTATTGATATAAATGTTTTTTATGCTGTGGGATCTGAGATTCGTGGGATCAATGCTCTGAGATCTCAGAAAATGAAATCAAATATTTTAATGCGTGTTTGTCACTTTTTATTGACTAATGAAGTAATAAAGTTTCTTAAACTCTATGCTTCGTGATGGTTTTATTTCGTCAGTCGTCATTTCCAGTTGACTCGGCTGCCACAGTAGCCGCCGTGTCGGGGCCAACCCGCCTGTCGCCGAAGCAGCGACGGTAGCAGCAGCAGCAGCTGACTAGATCGCGCCAAATAAGGCGCCGAATACTCGGCGATGTCAGAGCGTAGATGTACAGGGCGAAGCAGTTGTTGGTGTAGGACAGCAGGATCAGGCCATTGTAAGCTGTGTCAATAGACATTGTCCAATTAGAGATGGGGCTGACCACCCTGTACACCAGCATAAACCGGCTGGGCAGCATGGAGACAAAGAAATAGACAGATATGCCGAACAGCATCCTGAACGCCTTGGCCTCCTTGGTTGCGTGACTGCTAGACGCGGTGGCGCTGCCGGCGAGGGCGTATCGGCACAGCAAGGCGCCGTTCAGGGCTAGCAGGTACAGGCTGGGCAGCAGGATGCGCAGCACCAGGTCGCTGGCGATGAAGGCGGTGAAGTTGAACTGAGGCACGCTGACGCACACGCGATAGCCTGGCCAGAGGCGCATGATGTACAGCAGGCAGTGGTTCTTGACCACGGCAGCCGCGGCCAAGCAGGCGACAACGCCAGCCATCAGGCGGGCGCTGAACCGACGCATCGGAGCCACAACAGCCAGAAGACGCTCCGTGGCGATGAGGCAGACGATCCAACCGCTGACATCCGTGGACCAGTAGACTCCGAAGATGTGCAGCCGGCAGAGGGCGTCCGAGACGTTGCGAATGTCCCAGCCGCTGGTCAGGAGGGTCAGGTAGCGGGTCAGGGAGATCAGGATCACCGCCAGGTCGGCCACGGCCAGCAGGCGGAAGGTTGCACGGGTCGACTCGCCTAGGAAACAGCGGCTCCTAAGCAGCCAGAGAATCGCCACGTTGCCAAACAGGCCGAGAGCCATGGCGAGGCAGCCGAAGCTGAACAGAAGCTGACGGGTGGCGAACAGAGCTTCCTGGGGTCTGGCGCCGGCTGGAACCGCGGTGGCCGTCGAGTTCAGGGGCTCGCTTGTGCTGTTGCTCATCTTGGAATTGAGGTGGCCTGGTGCTCTGAATAGCTTGTATTGCTACAGCTGAGTTGTAAGATTTATACCATGGGGAAGAATGCACTAAATCTGCATATTCTTCATCGCCAGACGGCTCCTATTGGTCGGCATAGGCCCGAGGGTGAAATCTCGTTCAAAATAAGTTATTTTTCAAATGCCTCCATTCCCAAGATCAAAAGGATTTCTCAGTCCCTAAAAAATTTAAACAAAATATTCAACAAAACAATGAGAAGCCCACAGGATGAGTCATCGAGGAATTGAGGAAACAAAGTGTTGGACAATTCAGTCACGAATTGGCGATGTAGGAATGTAGAATCTGGGATCTATAGGATCTGGGATCTATAGGATCTGGGATCTATAGGATCTGGGATCTATAGGATCTGGGATCTATAGGATCTGGTATCTATAGGATCTGGGATCTATAGGATCTGGTATCTATAGGATCTGGGATCTATAGGATCTGGGATCTATAGGATCTGGGAACTATAGGATCTGGTATCTATAGGATCTGGGATCCATAGGATCTGGGATCTATAGGATCTGGGATCTATAGGATCTGGTATCTATAGGATCTGGGATCTATAGGATCTGGGATCTATAGGATCTGGGAACTATAGGATCTGGGATCTATAGGATCTGGGAACTATAGGATCTCTGGTATCTATAGGATCTGGGATCTATAGGATCTGGGATCTATAGGATCTGGGATCTATAGGATCTGGGATCTATAGGATCTGGGAACTATAGGATCTCTGGTATCTATAGGATCTGGGATCTATAGGATCTGGGATCTATAGGATCTGGGATCTATAGGATCTGGTATCTATAGGATCTGGGATCTATAGGATCTGGTATCTATAGGATCTGGGATCTATAGGATCTGGGATCTATAGGATCTGGGAACTATAGGATCTCTGGTATCTATAGGATCTGGGATCTATAGGATCTGGGATCTATAGGATCTGGGAACTATAGGATCTGGTATCTATAGGATCTGGGATCTATAGGATCTGGTATCTATAGGATCTGGGATCTATAGGATCTGGGATCTATAGGATCTAGTATCTATAGGATCTGGGATCTATAGGATCTGGGATCTATAGGATCTGGGATCTATAGGATCTAGTATCTATAGGATCTGGTATCTATAGGATCTGGGATCTATAGGATCTGGGATCTATAGGATCTGGGATCTATAGGATCTAGTATCTATAGGATCTGGGATCTATAGGATCTGGGATCTACAGGATCTGGTATCTATAGGATCTGGGATCTATAGGATCTGGGATCTATAGGATCTGGGATCTATAGGATCTGGGAACTATAGGATCTGGGAACTATAGGATCTAGGATCTATAGGATCTGGGATCTATAGGATCTGGGATCTATAGGACCTGGGATCTATAGGATCTGGGAACTATAGGATCTGGTATCTATAGGATCTGGGATCTATAGGATCTGGGATCTATAGGATCTAGTATCTATAGGATCTGGGATCTATAGGATCTGGGAACTATAGGATCTGGGAACTATAGGATCTGGGATCTATAGGATCTGGTATCTATAGGATCTGGGATCTATAGGATCTGGGATCTATAGGATCTGGGATCTATAGGATCTGGGATCTATAGGATCTGGTATCTATAGGATCTGGGATCTATAGGATCTGGGATCTATAGGATCTGGGATCTATAGGATCTGGGATCTATAGGATCTGGGATCTATAGGATCTGGGATCTATAGGATCTGGGAACTATAGGATCTGGGATCTATAGGATCTGGGATCTATAGGATCTGGGATCTATAGGATCTGGGATCTATAGGATCTGGGATCTATAGGATCTGGGATCTATAGGATCTGGGATCTATAGGATCTGGGATCTAAAGCTGTCTTCCTTTTTATTTAGCTGCACTAGCGTCGTGGAGTATCGCCATTTTCATTCTTGTCGCGATGCTATCAAGTGTTTTTGTCTTGTCAGAAATGTCAAATATATAATATTGAATAGGATGTACAGTAAACCTCACAATCGCATTGAGTTCTAAGCAGCTAGAAATCTAACACTACTTTTGTTTTATTGATTTTCGAGACATTGCACGACATGTCTTTTGACTTTGAAAATAGATCGAGTTTCGGTGGCCTGGCTTTGTTACAGAACAGTTGCGCTCTAAAGTGGAATGGAACCAAGCTTACTAGAAAGAATTTTATGTAGATAGACAAAATTAAGTAAACAGAATTGCGATCCGGAATGAAAGTACAATATGATAACTAATATAAAATCTCTTAGTCTCGGTAATATTATGCAATATTAAAGGTTTTTCTTTTTAGTAATCATTATTTAATTTTTATTACTGGTAGTAAAATTAGCTGAAAATTTATTGTAAATGTAGGATAATCTTGTTTAATCACATTCGATAATCCCTTTTAATTAGAATCGGATAATCAATTGCGATTAAGATTTGACAATTCATTGTGGTTAGAACAAGATAATACTTTGGAATTTGGTTTGGATCATCCATTGGGATTACAATTGGAATTCCCATTGGGATTACAACTGGATAATCCATTGTGATTAGAATTGGACAATCCATTGTGGTTAGAATTGGATAATCCATTGTGATTAGAATTGGACAATCCATTATGGTTAGAATTGGATAATCCATTGTGGTCAGAATTGGATAATCCATTGTGATTAGAATTGGATAATACATTGTGATTAGAATTGGATAATCCATTGTGGTTAGAATTAGATAATCCATTGTGGTTAGAATTGGATAATCCATTGTGATTAGAATTGGATAATCCATTGGGATTACAATTGGAATTCCCATTGTGATTACAACTGGATAATCCAATGTGGTTTGAATTGGATAATCCATTGTGATTAGAATTGGATATTCCATTCTAGTTAGGCCGGGATAATCCATTGTAGTTATACTGAAGGTGGTCAGTCTGTAGAATGGTCATAATTATTGACTGCATTACGTTTTTCAAAACAAAAGATTTGCCAAATACAAAATAATTGACACGAAATTTGATTTTAGAAAGCTGTGCACGACGAATGTTTTTTAATTAACGTTAAAAATAGATCAGTCTTTTTAATACCCATTCGAATTTAACCGGTATATAGGAAAAACAAATGACAGTTTCTCATGATGCAATCGGCAACAAAGATTCTATTTTGCATGCCTTAAAAATACGGTTTGCAAACATGTTTAAATATAAATCAGCTCCATAATACATTTGGCTGGCATTACTCAGAACAATAAATCTGATGTCGCAAAGATGTGCCGTTCCCACGGTACAATTTCTAAGAAATTCAAAGCAACAAACAAAAAGAGTCTAGCCGTCTGTCCTGGTACGACTCTAGCCTTGATATTTGGTACGATTTTGGCTGCAGGTTTTGTTAATTGTCATTAGCTGCAGTTTTGCAGGGGGATGAGACAGGGGAGAGATGACAGATGAGAGAGATGAGTCAGGGGAGAGATGAGACAGGGGAGAGATGAGACATGAGAGAGATGAGACAGGAGAGATGAGACAGGGGAGAGATGAGACATGAGAGAGATGAGACGGGAGAGATGAGACATGGGAGAGATGAGACAGGGGATAAATGAGACAGGGGAGAGATGAGACAGGGGATATATGAGACAGGGGAGAGATGAGACAGGGGAGAGATGAGACAGGGGATAAATGAGACAGGGGAGAGATGAGACTGGGGATAAATGAGACGGGGGAGAGATGAGACTGGGGATAAATGAGACAGGGGAGAGATGCATGAGACAGGGGAGAGATGCATGAGACATGGGAGAGATAAGACAGGGGATATATGAGACAGGGGAGAGATGAGACAGGGGAGAGATGAGACTGGGGATAAATGAGACAGGGGAGAGATGCATGAGACAGGGGAGAGATGAGACATGGGAGAGATAAGACAAGGGATAAATGAGACAGGGGAGAGATGAGACATGAGAGAGATGAGACGGGAGAGATGAGACAGGGGAGAGATGAGACAGGGAGAGATGAGACAGGGAGAGATAAGACAGGGGAGAGATGAGACAGGGAGAGATAAGACAGGGGAGAGATGAGACAGGGAGAGATAAGACAGGGGAGAGGTGAGACAGGGAGAGATAAGACAGGGGAGAGGTGAGACAGGGGGGATGAGACAGGGGAGAGGTGAGACAGGGAGAGATAAGACAGGGGAGAGGTGAGACAGGGGGGATGAGACAGGGGAGAGATGAGACAGGGGAGAGATGAGACATGCGAGAGATGAGACGGGAGAGATGAGACAGGGGAGAGATGAGACAGGGAGAGATAAGACAGGGGAGAGATGAGACAGGGGGGATGAGACTGGAGATGAGTCAAGTAATATGTTGGTGCAAGAGATTTAGGAATTTAGCAGGCTAAAACAGGCTTGTGTGCCTGGAATTACTGGCCCATGTTTTAATTAATCAGGAAAAGTGACCATGCGCATGCATAATTGATTATCTTCAGAGATGAAAGCCAATATCGAATGTACTTTTGCAGGAGTACATACATTTGTAGTAAGCATAAAACGAGTAAGAATCAGCAAAGTTACGTCAGTAGGTTCTCATGATAACTCCACACCAATAGGTGTTATTATTTTCCAGACGCTAAACAAGGCATGCAATTTTCTTCATAAATTAGCTCGTATAACAAATTTCATCACACTTCCGCCACATATTCTCAACTGGAAGTGATTGCACAAAAAAGTAAATTGACGCCTCGCAAGCTATAGTTAGATAAGACTCAAGCTGATTCTGCATCCGGCCGGTTAGGAAAGGATAAATGCACGAAATAACCTTTGCTCAGAGGATTCTGCTCATGCTGCGATTTTGTGATTAATTTGGAGTCCTAGAACGATTCTAGCCGTAATTCTTGTTAAGACTCTAGCTGCGATTCTAGCCGTAATTCTTGGTACGATTCTAGCTGCGATTCTTAATACGATTCTAGCCGTAGTTCTTGTTAAGACTCTAGCTGCGATTCTAGCCGTAATTATTGGTACGATTCTAGCTGCTATTCTTAATACGATTCTAGCCGTAGTTCTTGTTAAGACTCTAGCTGCGATTCTAGCCGTAATTATTGGTACGATTCTAGCTGCTATTCTTAATACGATTCTAGCGGTAATTCTTGGTATGATTCTAGCTGCGATTGTTAAATCGATTCTAGCCGTAATTCTTGTTAAGACTCTAGCTGCGATTCTAGCCGTAATTCTTGGTACGATTCTAGCTGCGATTCTTAAATCGATTCTAGCCGTAATTCTTGTTAAGACTCTAGCTGCGATTCTAGCCGTAATTCTTGTTAAGACTCTAGCTGCGATTCTAGCCGTAATTCTTGGTACGATTCTAGCTGCGATTCTTAATACGATTCTAGCCGTAATTCTTGGTACGATTCTAGCTGCGATTCTTAAATCGATTCTAGCCGCCGTTCTTGGTGAGATTCAAGCCATCATTCTCTGTGCGAATCTGGCTGCCATTCTGGCCGAAATTGTTTGTGCGATTCGGACCGAAACTCTATGTGCTATGTGAAATTCTATCTGCTATTTTTGCTGCGATTCTTGCCTTCATTCTTTGTTCGAATCTGGCTGCAATTCGGACCGAAATTCTTTGAGCGATTCCAGCTGCGATTCTTGGTACGATTCTAGCCGTAATCCTTAGTACGATTCTAGCTACGGCACTTGGTGTGATTCTAACTGTAAGTCCTGGTAAGATTACAGCTGCACTTTTTGCTACGATCCTGGCCTCTGTAGTTTCTGTTACGATTCTAAAAATTATTAGTCAATAAATAAATTTGAAACATTTGAATCTCCACTGTCTTATATTGCTCGTACATTCTCAGAAAGTTTATATTGTTCCTGAAGCAAACACATTCTATACTGTACAAACAATTTTAGAGTCGCAAAAGATGAATAGCAATACAGTAGCATTGTCCTAGAAGCGTTTAATAATTTAAACAAAGCTATTTTAGGAACAAACAACTGAAAAAATGCGACATGAAGCTAATTCAAAGCACTATTGAAGCTGAAATCATGATTTTATTAAAAATGGTACGCAATAACTACTATCTATATCAGTAGGTAGTTAAGGACAGATACGCGAATATTTGAGTAATGCATGAATTAGTTACATAAGGCACGTTTAAGAGAAAAACAATGGCAATTTTTTTCTCAATAATTGAACTGAGTTTCTAACGTAATTGCTTTCTTAGATTTTCGAAGATACGGGACCCCAATTGGAAGGACAATGGGATTGAGAAATCAATGAGAAGACTAGAAAGACACTCAATACCCTGTAAAAAATTCGGCTGCTTCTTCGGCGGGTTTTTTGTGCAAAATAGGAGTGGAATCTACCAAAATCCCCCTATCTCGCAAGAGTTAAAGAAACCACCCAGGAAGCAGCCGATGTAACCGTAAATTGTGCGGAAACCGCCGAAGAATCACCCGAACCAGTGGCCCATGGGACAACCAGAGAATTATTTACGGGCGATTCCTCGGCGGTTTCTGAGCATGGAATCCTCCGAACTGGAGGATTCTTTGGGTGATTATATTTCGCCACCAAGAAGCACCGAGAAAACGCCCAGTTGGTAGATTCTAAGCATGGAATCATCCGATTGGTATGTTTCCAGCGTTCGGCTGTTTCTTTTTCTGGAAAAACCGCAGATTCCAACTGGAATCACCCAAAGAAACATCCCTATTTTTAGTGGGTAGGCCGATGTTAACAATAAAAAAATTAACGAATTAATTTGCTATATATTCGAATGAGATATTCTAGCTTACAGGATGTAGCCAATCGGCAAGAGATTCGCATAGTTCACTAAAGGTCAGGAGTTCGAATCTCAGCCACAGGAAGACTATATTCCTTGGGCAAGAGGAAGGTAAGACTGAGCGGTTGACGCGATTGACCTACGCATCAAAGTTTTAATGAGCTCGATTCCGCGGCAAGGCCACACTCATTTGGGGCGCAGCCGTGTAGAGAAGGCCCTTCAAGGCCAACCTCCAAGGCGCAGTAAAGTGTACACTGCCTGAAGATGAGCATGAGCTCATGAGTCAAGAGCATGTATGCTCAAGAGAGTGTGCTCAAGAGTATGTACTCAGGAGAGTATGATCAAGAGTGTGTCCTCGGGAGAGTGTGCTCAAGAGTGTGTCCTCGGGATTGTGTGCTCAGGAATGTGCTCAAAAGAGTGTGCTCAGGAGTGTACTTAAGAGTCGAAGCGGAATGGGTGAAATTGCCTCTCGCTGGCTGCGGTTCTACAGTCACAAAGGACTGACCAGCCGTACACCTGTCTACTGCATTATAGTCTATTCTCACAGGTGTTTATCAGCGGCCTCACCACGCCAAGGTGCCTGCCAGCAGTTGGGCAGTATACTAGCGCAGCGCCATCGTACAGCGGCAATGCAGCTGATCAGGCAGGGCCAGATAAACCACAGCAGCAGAATTGGCAGGCAGTAGCTGTACAGACTGATGACAGTGGACTCGCGAGGCATTCTACACTTGGCAACAGAGTAGGCGGTGCCGGACACGGTAGCCAATAAGAAGCTGGGCGAGTTAATATTACGCCAAGAGAAGCTGGGCAGCGTGTATTCGGTCAGGTTTCTATGGCCATTAGCTAGGCTGAGGTGTCTAACGCAGGCCCAGTGGGTGTGGCCGACAAAGGCGAGCCTGGGCCGGATGGATTCGGCCAATGCGTCGGAGGCCTCTGCCGACAGGCAGTCCCATCGAGGCCGCAGCCGAGTTCGCCTGGCAGATTCTGGCGCGGTGTCCTCGGCGTTGTTGACGCCAGAGGCAACGGATTCGCAGACTGTTTCATCGGGCCGCACCAGCGGATAGTGAGTCAGGAGGATGGGTGCTGTGGCCGGAGGCAGCTGCCGCTGATTCGATTCGTCGCACGCGTCGCCAAGGCGAATGCCGAACGCGCAGCGCAACCTGTTGGACACGTCGGCCAGTTCGCGACGAGCCCGACGACAAAGGAAACAGTCGTCGCCTTCGAAGGCCACACTGTTGACTAGGACGAAGTTGACGCTGCCGATCTGGAGGGAAATGGGGACCTACTGGTCAAACTGCCAGACCCAATTTCTTTATAAATTATTCGTCCTTACTTCCTAGGTCCCTAAAAGCACATAGATCCCATACTTCTCAGATCCCAATTCGTAATCCCCTGCTGTCTAGTTTCCGATATCTGATCCCATCCTTCCTAGTCCTAGTAGATCCCTAAATCTACTATGCTATACGTTTTACTTCCCTTGATTCCAAATCCCTAAACACATACTGTTGAAGTCCCCAAAGCCCTGATCCCACATTTCTAGAAGCCCTAGACATGGTAATACTTTCTAGATTAATTAAACTCCCCAAATCCAAAATCTTATAATTAGACTTCTGGAATCCAAAATCTAGCTAGACCTCCAAATCCCTGATCCCATACTTCGTATATCCCTAAATCTGATCTCATACTTCCCCCCTTACATTTCCAAATCTAGGGAATTGGGGATGCCCAAATCATATACTTCCCAGATCTCTTAATCCAAAGGACTTTCATTCTCGCAGATCCCAAAACAAGAAAACCCTTAGATTCCTAAATATCTCGCACAAAGTTTTAATTTCTAAGAAATAGACGAACATAAAATATAATCAAGGGGGGCAGACAACAAGAACGCAATGACCACTAGGAGTAGAAGGACGGGAAACTACGTTTCTTAGAAAACACTTTAAAGGCAGGTTTTCTCGAAAAAAAATACACTACGGAGATAGGAAAATTTTTACTCCTTTACGCCCTTTTACTCCTAGTGATCCTTGCAAGAACATTAAAGAACTTTAATGAGAATGAGAGCCATTGTCAGCGAGTTCCCAATGCCAATGAGCTCACCGTAACGAGCTGCACAGCGGGCATTTGGAAGGCCTTCTCAAATCTGTCCACCTTGTTCTGCTTGACGTCGTAATGAAAGCCGATGTCGTGATTGCCGGCCACCACGAGGAGGCGGGTGGCGACGGGCACGCGAAACATTCGACGAAAGCGAGCAACGTGATGCTGGAACTCATTTTCGTCGGCCCATTTGCCTTCGTCTAGCAAGTCGCCGAGAACGATAACCACCTGCGGGATGTCAGAAGGAAATGGATAAGTAAAAAAAAAATACGTGCCTTGGAGATTGGCCTTTAAGGGGCGTAAATTGCATGATTAATCCCTAATCCTTTTCTTCGCGGCTGCTCCGCAAATGAATGCGGCCTCGATGCGGAATCGAGCTCAGGGACCAATTGGTGCGAGAGGCGAACGCGTTAGACCGCTCTGCCAATCACTCACAAAATAAGGCTTTACCTGCGGCTGGTGCAGCGACAAGCTAGTCTGAAACGCCCGCTCCATCTGCCATTCTCGTCGCAGCCGGTCAAACCAGTGGCCGTTTCGCCAGCCAAGCAGGTGCGTGTCGGCCAGCAGCATGACCCTGATGCCATCTGATCGGCTAGTTGGAGCCAACGGCGACTCTCCCGGTAGTCCTGGCCAGGTGCAAGCGAGCAGTGCCGCATAATAGATCAGGTATTCGCAGAATGCCACTAATCCTACTAATCCGGCTAGAAGGATAAGTAACCGGCGACGCCGGCGACCGCTAGGTCGCGACGGCGAAGGCGACGAAGTTGACGACGTTGTCAGCGTTGACAAAGGATCGTCGTCAGCGACGAATCGCGGCAGAACTAGACGCCAAGTTGTGCAGCAGCAACGAGAGCAGACAACGATTTTGTGCTGCAAAAATGCACCGAGATCATCAATTTCAAATTAGCACGATTGTACACTGCATAGGCCGTAGTAGACCACTCATAATTATCCTACACTACTCAAAGTCATCCAACAATACTCAAAGTCAGCCAAAACTACTCAAAGTCATCCAACACTTCTCAAAGTCATCCCACGCTACTCAAAGCCGTCCAACACTACTCAAAGTCATCCAACACTACTCAAAGTCATCCAACACTACTCAAAGTCATCCAACACTACTCAAAGCCGTCCAACACTACTCAAAGCCGTCCAACACTACTCAAAGTCATCCAACACTACTCAAAGTCATCCAACACTACTCAAAGTCATCCAACACTACTCAAAGTCATCCAACACTACTCAAAGTCATCCAACACTTCTCAAATTCATCCCACGCTACTCAAATTTATCCCACGCTACTCAAAGTCATCCAACACTACTCAAAGCCATCCAACACTTCTCAAATTCATCCCACGCTACTCAAATTCATCCCACGCTACTCAAAGTCATCCAACACTACTCAAAGTCATCCAACACTACTCAAA
Source organism: Macrostomum hystrix (assembly GCA_950097015.1). Classification (NCBI taxonomy): domain Eukaryota; kingdom Metazoa; phylum Platyhelminthes; family Macrostomidae; genus Macrostomum; species Macrostomum hystrix. Next base: position 17,739,770 of record CATNEN010000039.1, read on the forward strand.
GCCGTCCAACACTACTCAAAGCCATCCAACACTACTCAAAGTCATCCAACACTACTCAAAGTCGTCCAACACTACTAAAAATCATTAGATACTACTTAGACTCCTCATAAAGTACTGAAAATCATCTAACACTACGTTTTGAGTCATCCCACACAACCTAAAGTAATCGTTCACTATACAATCCCAATAAAATCGTACTTAAACTATTTTGACCTATCCAATCCTACTCATGACACTGGAATCCAAATTTTGAAAACACAATTAGCAAAATAACTGAACCAGTTGACGCACAAATTAAGAATAACACAGATTGTATATTGTCGACTTCCTTCCGAAAAATAAAAAAACGACGCACAACACGTTAGCAAAAAAATTAAGCGACAAAAGCAATTTTGAAACTAATTAACATAAACATAGTAAGGAAATACATTTTGAGAATTGGTACCAAAATTGACTACTATAAGTAGGTTGATATAAAATTGAAGTGCAAAGAAAGTTAATTTTAAAGAGTTGAACTAGCAGTTACAAACATTACAAACTAAAAAATATCAGTAGCAAAAATAGAAAACATTGCAATGCAATTCTGAATTCTTTTTTAAGAACTAAAAATGCACTTCTATGGGACTCGTGTCGGCTTTTTTAAGAAGCACCTTGACGAAAAGTACATTTTAGATTGTAGATCAGTTTTGGCGATAAATTGAAGGATTAAAAAAATAATTATTATTCGTGAATGATAAAACGATGGGTCAATTGCGTTCAGAATCAGCATAGTATCATAGATATTACTAATACGTTTGACTACGTTTGGAAGCTGTAAAACTAAAAATAATATTTAATCTGTTTTTTGTTATTGTCACTTTTTGTTAAGCTGCTTTTCGAATTCTTCAGGCGCGCAAACCATAGGCTGTGAGTAGTAAGTTAAGTATAAAATACACGTTTTTACAAAAAAACTTTTTGAAACTAAAACAAAATAGAAAACTAGTAAGCAAATTTTAATTTAAAAGGCTAGTAATAATAACAATGACATTTTAATGACACAGACAGCAAGAACAGAAGTGACAGACAGAAAGAACAGAAGTGACAGACAGCAAGAACAGAATTGACAGACAGCAAGAACAGAAGTGACAGACAGCAAGAACAGAAGTGACAGACAGCAAGAACAGAAGTGACAGACAGCAAGAACAGAAGTGACAGACAGCAAGAACAGAAGTGACAGACAGCAAGAACAGAAGTGACAGACAGAAAGAACAGAAGTGACAGACAGCAAGAACAGAATTGACAGACAGCAAGAACAGAAGTGACAGACAGCAAGAACAGAAGTGACAGACAGCAAGAACAGAAGTGACAGACAGCAAGAACAGAAGTGACAGACAGCAAGAACAGAAGTGACAGACAGCAAGAACAGAAGTGACAGACAGAAAGAACAGAAGTGACAGACAGCAAGAACAGAATTGACAGACAGCAAGAACAGAAGTGACAGACAGAAAGAACAGAAGTGACAGACAGCAAGAACAGAATTGACAGACAGCAAGAACAGAATTGACAGACAGCAAGAACAGAAGTGACAGACAGCAAGAACAGAAGTGACAGACAGCAAGAACAGAATTGACAGACAGCAAGAACAGAATTGACAGACAGCAAGAACAGAAGTGACAGACAGCAAGAACAGAATTGACAGACAGCAAGAACAGAATTGACAGACAGCAAGAACAGAAGTGACAGACAGCAAGAACAGAATTGACAGACAGCAAGAACAGAATTGACAGACAGCAAGAACAGAAGTGACAGACAGCAAGAACAGAAGTGACAGACAGCAAGAACAGAAGTGACAGACAGCAAGAACAGAAGTGACAGACAGCAAGAACAGAAGTGACAGACAGCAAGAACAGAAATTGATAAGCAAAAAACGGAATTTTCGCAGGAAATAAGAAAATTTAGGCTTTCGTCACATTTTATAACTAGAAGTGCAACAGTCGCCCAAAACTGAACTGATTATTTGTCTGTATAAATAGCTGTAAAAATACGACAGTCAGGTAGCTAGTTAGGTTAAATTAATCAGCATCACCTGGGCCTCAAACGGCCACATTCTCCATGACGTTCAGGGCGGCGCGCTGTGGCCGCCAGACCCTCTCCGGAGTGCGAGCCGGCATGCCAGATTTGTCCATGTCGGCGAAGTAGGCGTGCTCCAGGGCTTCGCGGGCGTTGCAACGATCCGAAGGCTCGTAGATGAGCAGCTTCTGCAATGCGGGGATGTGAAAGAGGTCACGAGTTCGAACTCTGGTTATAACTGTCGAATTGGATCCGTATAAAAACGGGACAGTCATGTGTCCTTCGACCAACTCTGTCACACTGGGAGTCTGGGGCCATGGCGTGACCTTCCAATGTTACCGTCAACCTTAAAGATGGCTTAATCTTCTAATGCTACGGTCAACTGTCTTCCAAAGACGACATGACCTCCAAACGTTACGATGACCTACAAAAAACGGCGTGACCTTCTGATGTTACGGTCAACCTTAAAGATGGCGTGACCTTCCACTGTTTGGTCAACTTTGAAGATGGCATGACCTTCTAATGTTACCGTCAACACACAACTGTGAAGATTGCGTGACATTTTACCGGCAACAGTGAAGATGGCATGACCTTCTAATGTTACCGTCAACGGTGAAGATGGCATGACCTTCTAATGTTACCGTCAACTATGAAGATAGCGTGACCTTTTAATGTTACCGTCAACTGTGAAGATGGCATGACCTTCTAATCTTACAGTCAACACTAAACTGTGAAGATGGCGTGACCTTCTAATGTTACGGTCAACAGTAAAGAGGGCGTGACCATCTTATGTTACGGTCAACTGTGAAGATGGCGTGACCTTCCAATGTTACGGTAAAAAATAAACTATGAAGATGGCATGACCTTCCAATGTTACGGCCAACTGCTCCAATGGCGTGACCTAATGTGACAGTCAGCAGAAAAGATGACGAGACCTTCTAATGTATGCCTCATGTTGGTAGTTATTTATCCAGCATTTAGAACAGAAGCAGCAGGCAATTAGGTAGCTTAGATCAAAGGCGGAAACTGTTAAAATTTGGCTAAGATTCGAACTCCTGACCCATGTAAGCCATTACCGATAAAATAAAACTTCCCTACGTCCATGAATAATAATTAATAAGTGTTCCGAACCTGCAGCAGATCCATTCCGGAGTCGTTTAGCCGGCCCTCGATTGCGCTAGATAGTCGCAGGCCTTGCCAGGTTGGAAACATCTGCTTATACTCCGGCATCGAGGTGACACCCGGCCAGGTCTCTTCAGTCGGGGTGCCCAGAATGCGGAAGATGCGAAACAGCTGATCAATCTCCGAGTCGCCGTGGAATAGCGGCTTCAGCATGGCGATTTCGGCGAATATGCAACCCATGCTCCACATGTCAACGGGACAGGCGTATCGAGGACAGCCCAGCAGGATTTCCGGGGCGCGGTACCACAGGGTCACCACCTGGTGGCGATGGTTGCGGAGTACAGTTGTTGGGTCATTTTCTGACACATTTGATAGAATCTCAAGCAGTGGCCTTGACATTAGAACTACCTAGAACTAACTACCTAGCTCTTCAGACCGTCGAGATATTCAATGGTTCTGGCCGAAGGTCGGATTTTTCCCATAAGCGCCAGTGTATTTCATACACCCCTATACACGAATTCGCACTGAGCCTCAGTGCGGCCTTGCCAGGCCTTCAAAATTTATCACCCGAATGTGCCTGCATCATCTCCGACTTCGGTGGTCACCTACCTTTATCTAGACGGACTGCTGGACCTACAAGGGTTACAACAGGTGGAACTAGGCCACTATGGACACTCTGACGCGAATTTCTCAAATTTTATTGATCAAGCCAAAAAATTAGGCGCAGCTCAACCACAGGACACCCTCGCGTAGCCTCCTTATGGAGTTCATAAGGACGGGCGGCAAAATGACTTGGTACTCCAAGTGTAATTGTCAGTTCGTTACATACCTCGTGAGTGAGAACCCGCACAGGGACGCCAAACGCTCTAGCCAGACCGAAATCTGCCAGTTTGATGACTCCGCGCTCGTCCAGCAGAATGTTCTGCGGCTTCAGATCGCGGTGGACGACCCGGCGAATGTGGCAGAACAGCAGGCCCTGCAGATTAGGCAGCAGGAGAGATTAGACAAGGGAGAGATAAGACACGGAAGAGATGAGACACTGGAAAAAAGAGACACGGAAGAGAAGGGACACTCGAGAGATGAGACACGGAAAAGATGAGACACGGGGGAGATGAGGCACGGAAGAGATGAGACACGGAAGAGATGAGACACGGAAGAGAAGGGACACTCGAGAGATGAGACACGGAAAAGATGAGACACGGGGGAGATGAGGCACGGAAGAGATGAGACACGGAAGAGATGAGACACGGGAGAGATGGGACACGGGAGAGATGAGACACGGGAGAGATGAGACACGGAAGAGATGAGACACGGGAGAGATGGGACACGGGAGAGATGAGACACTGGAGAGATGAGACACGGGAGAGATGAGACACGGAAGAGATGAGACACGGAAGAGAAGGGACACTCGAGAGATGAGACACGGGGAGATGAGACACGGAAGAGATGAGACACGGAAGAGATGAGACACGGGAGAGATGGGACACGGGAGAGATGAGACACGGGAGAGATGAGACACGGAAGAGATGAGACACGGAAGAGATGAGACACGGGAGAGATGAGACACGGAATAGATGGGACACTTAAGAGATGAGACACGGGAGAGATGAGACACGGGAGAGATGAGACAAGGTCACACGGAAGAGATGAGACACGGGAGAGATGGGACAAGGGAGAGATGGGACAAGGGAGAGATGAGACACGGAAGAGATTAGACACGGAAGAGATTAGACACGGAAAAGATTAGACACGGGAGAGATGAGAGCAGGCCCTGCTTTTCAAGGGGCCAAAGGTCGGACATACGGTTGACTCACCTGCAGCAGCTGGTACATGAAGCTGCGAATCTTTTCACTGTCCAGAGTTTTACCGCGCTGACTATCCAGGTATTTCTTCAGATCCATTGTCAGATATTCGAACACTAAGAATAGCTTGCCCTCCTGCATTAGCACACTCTGCAGGCAGACTATGTTAGGATGGTGCAGCTCTTTAAGCAGGGAGACTTCGCGCACAGCCGTGGAGGGCATGCCCTCCTCTTGGCACTCCAAGCGGATCTTCTTCAGCGCCATGATCTTCTGGTTGCGATTGTTGCGCACCTTGTACACAACGCCGTAGGTACCTGCGGGATGCATAGAAGATTATACTAGTTTGGAGTCAGGTGAGTGGCAGAGCGGTCTCTCGCACCGAGGTCCCTGAGCTCGATTCCGCGGCGAGACCTCATTTATTTGGGGCGCAGCTGCAGAGAGAAGGCTTGGGAGCTTGTCGTGCAATTTAAGCCTGACGATGAGAAAGTTAAGGCAGATGTGCACACCTGTGTGAGCCTGCGTACAGTATCTGTGTGTGCTCAGGAGTCAACGGAATGGACAGAATTGCCTCCTCGCTGGCTGCGAGTCTGCTGTCACCAAATAATGTGCTATTACCCGCAGTCCTCATGCAATGATTATTATTTATTAAGCCTAAGCTTTCTCCCAGCGGCTGCAAAATTTGAGAGGATACAAATAGTTTCAAAGCAAAAGTTTCTGGCATATATATATAAGCTTTTGTATTTACCTTCGCCAATTTTTTCAATCCTGCTGAAATCTTCGATGGCCCATTTCTCCAATTGTTTAGAAGTTGTCTGTGACGACATTACCTTTCGCGCAAATTGTATTGTTCAATTTGAAGCACACGTTTTAGTCAAGAATTGATCAAGTCAAGCTTCTCAAACAGTTTGTACTTCTCTTTGTGAAAGAACTCAAAATTCTAAAACACGCGCTGAAAGCAAGACCAAAAATAATGTAGGTAGCGATTTGAAACGCTTTTTGTTACGGATAAGTCGAAATCAAGCGAATTCTGTCATTCTTGCACCATTTAATAGGAAATTTAAGAGATAGCTCAGCAAAAACCTAAGTCATAGTTACAATGTAATTACGACTTTCAAATTTGAAGAAAGAATTGTTGAACTTTAGTCAGAATATACGGAGTTTCAATTTGTCTTTACGACAAAAATTGTTGTCTATGGCTCACGGTGGTGTCTATTTTTAGACCTGAGAAAAGTTGGACTGAACTTGGGATTTTATAATTTCTAATGCGATTTTAATCTAATGCGACTAAAACAATGTAAAATCAGGAGTCTGAATTAAAAAGATAAACATAATATTGCTACCATTAGGTATCGGACAAGAAAAAAAACTAGAACATTTGACACATTTTGGCCCAAAATGGATGAAAACAAAAACATTCTTAATCGCGTTTATTTTATTGTCGCTAAATATTAATAAAGTTCAGACATGAGACATAAAGTTAAGCAATAATTAATAAATACTCACTTAATAACTTCTGCTTCACAAACCCCTAGCATGACTCTATTAAATTAATAATAAATCATCTTTATATACGTTACAAAAAAAGCACAACGAAAAGAAAATCAAAATGATGAGTTGTTTAGTAAAAAATCACAAATCGCTATTGCTATAACATATGCAGATATTGCATGTGAATAAAAATTGTCTAAATTGTAGTCCCTAAACTTAATACTTAAACAATGGGACAATAAAAAGAATTATAATAAGAACATAAAAACTTATTAGAACTGCACGTTAAACGAATTTTGTTTCCCAAAAACATATTCAGAGTTTATCACTTGTTTCATAAAAAAGAGCAAAAGCCTAACTTGACTACTGCACAGTAGTAGTGCGGTGCAGTAGTGTTCGTTTGTTAATTCTTTTATGACAATTTTTTGTTTAAAGTCCAAAAAACACTACTGAATTGAAAGGCCTTCCTAGTAATCATAACACAATAATAGGCATGAAATGAAATTAATAAACTAGCCACTACTGCACAGGAAGAGTTTTATTAAATTAATTAAATAAGCATTACAAGTATACAAACACTTTCGGAGGTTAATCAAAAACACATACTAGCAGCCTGTAGAACACTGGCATACTTGGAATAGTAATCGAGAATATTTACTTTTATACATATATATATACTCAATTTCGAAAAGCAGTCATCGCGAAAATTGTATAAGCTTTTTTGAACTCTAAATTTAACTATTTTTCTTAAGAATGATTATATAGTGAATTAAATAGGACAATGGACAAGAAGCCAAAAATTATTGAATTACAATAGAAGTATTTGCTCTGGTGGCTTACTAGAAACTTCACTGAACCACATTAATCAGTGTCTGATTCAAACTGAACCACATTAATCAGTGTCTGATTCAAACTGAACCACATTAATCAGTGTCTGATTCAAACTGAACCACATTAATCAGTGTCTGATTCAAACTGAACCACATTAATCAGTGTCTGATTCAAACTGAACCACATTAATCAGTGTCTGATTCAAACTGAACCACATTAATCAGTGTCTGATTCAAACTGAACCACATTAATCAGTGTCTGATTCAAACTGAACCACATTAATCAGTGTCTGATTCAAACTGAACCACATTAATCAGTGTCTGATTCAAACTGAACCACATTAATCAGTGTCTGATTCAAACTGAACCACATTAATCAGTGTCTGATTCAAACTGAACCACATTAATCAGTGTCTGATTCAAACTGAACTACATTAATCAGTGTCTGATTCAAACTGAACCACATTAATCAGTGTCTGATTCAAACTGAACCACATTAATCAGTGTCTGATTCAAACTGAACCACATTAATCAGTGTCTGATTCAAACTGAACCACATTAATCAGTGTCTGATTCAAACTGAACCACATTAATTAGTGTCTGATTCAAACTGGACTTCATCAATCAGTATCTGATTCAAACTGAACTACACTAATCAGTGTCTGATTCAAACTGAACCACATTAATTAGTGTCTGATTCAAACTGGACTGCATCAATCAGTGTCTGATTCAAACTGGACTGCATCAATCAGTGTCTGATTCAAACTGGACTGCATCAATCAGTGTCTGATTCAAACTGGACTGCATCAATCAGTATCTGATTCAAACTGGACTTCATCAATCAGTATCTGATTCAAACTGGACTGCATCAATCAGTATCTGATTCAAACTGGACTTCATCAATCAGTATCTGATTCAAACTGGACTTCATCAATCAGTATCTGATTCAAACTGGACTGCATCAATCAGTATCTGATTCAAACTGGACTTCATCAATCAGTATCTGATTCAAACTGGACTGCATCAATCAGTATCTGATTCAAACTGGACTGCATCAATCAGTGTCTGATTCAAACTGGACTGCATCAATCAGTGTCTGATTCAAACTGGACTGCATCAATCAGTGTCTGATTCAAACTGGACTGCATCAATCAGTGTCTGATTCAAACTGGACTGCATCAATCAGTGTCTGATTCAAACTGGACTGCATCAATCAGTGTCTGATTCAAACTGGACTGCATCAATCAGTGTCTGATTCAAACTGGACTGCATCAATCAGTGTCTGATTCAAACTGGACTGCATCAAGCATATCTGATTCAAACTGGACTGCATCAATCAGTGTCTGATTCAAACTGGACTGCATCAATCAGTGTCTGATTCAAACTGGACTGCATCAATCAGTGTCTGATTCAAACTGGACTGCATCAATCAGTGTCTGATTCAAACTGGACTGCATCAAGCATATCTGATTCAAACTGGACTGCATCAATCAGTGTCTGATTCAAACTGGACTGCATCAATCAGTGTCTGATTCAAACTGGACTGCATCAAACGAGGCTCTACCACAAAAATTGTTGTGGTTCCATAAACAAAAATGGATGGATCCTATTTAAAATAATCTAAAGTTGGCAAAAATATTGATTGAAAAATTGACACCATGCAGAGCAAACACTCAAACCAAAAATATAAAATAATGTATAGTTAGCGAAACATTGCACCAACTATTACTTCACGTTGTAGCTTTTAGCACTATAGTTTCATCACTAGTCTTTATCTTAATCGACACAAAGACTCTCACAGAGCTCCAAACGGGTCATTTGAGTTCGTCTGAAACGATCAGAGATCAATAATCAATAAACTAATTAATTAATATATAAAAAACACACGAGAATTCCAAGCTTTGATTTATATTAGTATTCTTACCACATTGTTAGCCTGATACCAGCCGGCTTGCTGCTGCTGCTGCTGCTGCTGCATCTGCAGCGGTGACATTCTAAACGCTGGCTGAGACTGGGTGTGCAAGAAACTCATCGATTGTGGGCCGTAGGCGGAAGTGACCGGATAAGAGGCCTGTTGCAAAGAATGAAATAGGTCTACGTGATCATGTGCCGCGTGAGTAAAGTGTATAGAAACTCTGGGAAGCTGGCAGACCAGCTAAAATAATCATGGAAGCTGGCAGACCAACTAAAAGAATCATGGAAGCTGGCAGACCAACTAAAAGAATCATGGAAGCTGGCAGACCAACTAACCCGCTAAAAAATAGGGATGTTTCTTTGGGTGATTCCAGTTGGAATCTGCGGTGTTTCCAGAAAAAGAAACAGCCGAACGCTGGAAACTTACCAATCGGATGATTCCATGCTTAGAATCTACCCAACTGGGCGTTTTCTCGGTGCTTCTTGGTGGCGAAATGGAATCACCCAAAGAATCATCCAGTTCGGAAGATTCCATGCTCAGAAACCGCCGAGGAATCGCCCGTAAATAATTCTCTGGTTGTCCCATGGGCCACTGGTTCGGGTGATTCGTCGGCGGTTTCCGTACAATTTACGGTTACATCGGCTGCTTCCTGGGTGGTTTCTTTAACTCTTGCGAGATAGGGGGGATTTTGGTAGAATCCACTCCTATTTTGCTTAAAAAAAACCCGCCGAAGAAGTAGCCGAATTTTCTACAGGGAAAAGAATCATGGAAGCTGGCAGACCAGCTAAAAGAATCATGGAAGCTGGCAGACCAGCTAAAAGAATCATGGAAGCTGGCAGACCAGCTAAAAGAATCATGGAAGCTGGCAGACCAGCTAAAAGAATCATGGAAGCTGGCAGACCAGCTAAAAGAATCTGGAAAGCTGGCACACCAAATAAAAGAATCATGGAAGCTGGTAGACCAGCTAAAAGAATCAACGAAGCTGGCAGAGCAACTAAAAGAATCATGGAAGCTGGCAGACCAACTAAAAGAATCAACGAAGCTGGCAGAGCAACTAAAAGAATCTGGAAAGCTGGCAGACCAGCTAAAAGAATCATGGAAGCTGGCAGAGCAACTAAAAGAATCTGGAAAGCTGGCAGACCAGCTAAAAGAATCATGGAAGCTGGCAGAGCAACTAAAAGAATCTGGAAAGCTGGCAGACCAGCTAAAAGAATCATGGAAGCTGGCAGACCAGCTAAAAGAATCATGGAAGCTGGCAGACCAGCTAAAAGAATCATGGAAGCTGGCAGACCAGCTAAAATAATCATGGAAAGCTGGCAGACCAGCTAAAATAATCATGGAAGCTGGCAGACCAGCTAAAATAATCATGGAAGCTGGCAGACCAGCTAAAAGAATCATGGAAGCTGGCAGACCAACTAAAAGAATCTGTGAAGCATACTAACCTGTTGTCCCCAGTTAACTGTCGGCCCGGCCGAGATTTTCACACCGACGCCACCGGCGGTGCGACCGGCGCCAATCGGACCAGAGGTCGACGATGACGCCATCGATGTTGACGACGCTGAAGAGGAACCGCCGACGCCCCAGTTGATAGCGGAAGCCTGCTTATTAGCGCCCTGTCTCATGTTGAGGTTGCCAACCAGGCTAGCTAGGCTGGAGTCCAGATCGCCGGTCAGTTTGCTAGCGGCGGCACCAGCAGAAGCTGCGGGAGCGGCGTTCAGATCACCTGGAGCAGATCCTTTATCGGCGCCAACGCTGACAGGCTGCAGGACGGAGCCGAAGGGATCGAAGCCTAGAATTTAGTAGATCAGGGTAAATATTTAGCGAACTACATTTAAAAGACAATATTTGAAAACACTCATCGGTGCTCACCATTAGAGTTTTGCGGGGTCGTATTTAACGCAGGAAAATTAGCCACAAACGGCGAAGCAACTGAAGTGGATGGAGGCCCCTGGAGCTGCTGCTGTTGCTGCTGGACACTCCTTGCTGGCGGCGCTGAATTTTACAACATGCTTATTCACATCATTCAGATGCTTAACTGGAGATTTCGGATTATAGAGCAATAGCTAGGCCAACCTGCAAACACGATAGGTCAAACTGGGGAGTGGGGAACTGGATAGGTCAAACTGGGGATCTGGGATGCCGGATTGGTCAAACTGGGGATATGAGATCTGAAAACGGAACTCAAAATCTAAGAACTCAGAACAGAAGATCTGAGACATTCATACGACAAAGTTGAGGATCTGGGATTATAATTTGATCAGGGATCTCTCGATATCTTTATGATTATGAATAGACCAAGCTTGTACCTAAAAACGTGCATGGCTACTATTTCACATACGTGTCGGGCCACTCATTATCAGAAAGTCATCCATAGACGGAGCAGCCGAAACAGACACTGCGGCGGGTGGAGTAGCAGCAGCAGCCACCGTTTTGCGCTTCATCTGCTCAGCTTTGAGTCGGTCTAACTGCTGCTGCTCTTCTAATAGCACCTGGCTCAGCTTTGGCGCGGCCGAAGCAGCGGCCAGGCTGCTGCTGGAGCCGGACTTGGGAACCGCCGGCGCTGGGACTGTCGAAGCCGCCTGTTGGACACCAGCTGGCCTAGGCCGGCCTTCCAGGTGGGCCAGGTGAGACGCCATGGCCTCCAGAAATGAGGCCGGATGCTTCTCTAGTCTGGTTATATCGGCTCGTTCAATGCCAATATATTCCGCTACCTAAAAAAAGTAGGCAACATTTTGCTCGATAAAAACGCTTTATAGACTCTGGAATTCCGATTTGAGCCTAGTTTAGGATCTTTATTACAGTTTATAATTGGGCTTAACAAAGTTTTAAGAACATCATAATATATCAAAAAAATTATTTCATCTCCATTTATTTATTACGACTGAAGTCTTAATTTATCAATTCAAAAAGATATACTCTACGCCATTCAGAAAGCTTTTCAACTTCAACTTACAGTTGCAAATTAAAAAGCATGGCTAGTGCTAAACTATTGGCAAACCTTAAAGACAACTTTATCAGCATTTTTAAAAATATTTTAAGCACCCTGATAATCAGCAAAAGTTCAACGCAACCTTCAAATCGAAGCTAATTCAAGGCTCGGCATGAACTTGTATCAATATGAAAAGTTGCACATTAGTTAAGACTCTTTAACTGTCGTGTGATGCCCTTTCGCTACCCAATAAACAGCTAGCAATATTTAATCCATCAGCGTATAAGCTGTCACCATCCATTCCTTCTGCGAATCAGCTGTCACCATCCATTCCTTCTGCGAATCAGCTGTAATCATCCATTCCTTCTGCGAATCAGCTGTCACCATCCATTCCTTCTGCGAATCAGCTGTCACCATCCATTCCTTCTGCGAATCAGCTGTCACCATCCATTCCTTCTGCGAATCAGCTGTAATCATCCATTCCTTCTGCGAATCAGCTGTCACCATCCATTCCTTCTGCGAATCAGCTGTCACCATCCATTCCTTCTGCGAATCAGCTGTCACCATCCATTCCTTCTGCGAATCAGCTGTAATCATCCATTCCTTCTGCGAATCAGCTGTCACCATCCATTCCTTCTGCGAATCAGCTGTCACCATCCATTCCTTCTGCGAATCAGCTGTTACCATCCATTCCTTCTGCGAATCAGCTGTAACCATCCATTCCTTCTGCGAATCAGCTGTAACCATCCATTCCTTCTGCGAATCAGCTGTCACCATCCATTCCTTCTGCGAATCAGCTGTCACCATCCATTCCTTCTGCGAATCAGCTGTAACCATCCATTCCTTCTGCGAATCAGCTGTCACCATCCATTCCTTCTGCGAATCAGCTGTCACCAATGATACATAATTTACTCAACCTCACGTTAGACTTGTCTCCCTCTCTCATTACTTAATTAACAATATGCAAACATTTGGTTTTGATCGTGAGTGAAAAAATATGTAGCTTATCTCTAACCCAACTCGCAAAGAAGATTGCTGAACCGCTAGCCAGGTATAGCTAGCAAACGAAGTATATAGATAATAAAAAAGTTTTTTTGCAATGAATCATTCCTTTTCAAAAGCACTCTACAATTATTTTAATCTGAGAATTGTGGAGACTCGACTAAGCGCAAGTCCACAATCCACATGTTTAAAGCAAATTTAGCAATGCAAATAAGCAGCGAACGTAGAATGAATGGCAAATAATCATACTTAGTAAAGTTATTACAATCAATATATACAGTAGATCTACTCCCATATCTACAGTAGTTTACCTTTGAAAACTCGGACAGTCGCTCGCTGCGGGCAATAAACTTTTTATAGATTTCTAAAGATTCTCGGCACTGCTTCTTGGACATGCTTTCGAAATACTTAGAAAGCAGGTTAATTATGCCGTCATTGAACGCAATAAACAGCCTAGTGGCGTCCCTGTAGAGTAGAGCAAACGCGGCGCTAATAACAGCATTGCTTAGCTCGTTGCCTCGCGCGTCGAAGCTTAGAAGAGAATCGAATTGAGCAATGAGCACTGGCAGGGCTTTGAGCAGCTTCTCAGGCGGCATGGTGCGAAGGACTGCGTCCTCTGAGCCGCGTTTTATCTGGGGAGAAAGAAACAATCGCGTAGGGTTTTACATTTTTAACTGGAAACACAGGCAACCCAATAGGTGTTTTCTATGAAACAGGTGAAATATGAGCAAAACAGGTGTGTTCTAGGTATGAATAATAATAATAGTAATTGCAGGAATTGCAGGCTGCGGGCAATGGCACAGCATTCCGTGACATTAGACCCGCAGCCAGCGAGAAGGTAAGTCTGCCCTTTCCGCTGACTCCTGAGCACACGCTCACATAGGTGTGTACAAGTGCAATCTCCGCGGCTGCGCCCCAAATAAATGTGGCCTCGACGCGGAATCGAGTTCAGGGCCTTGGTGCGAGAGGCAAGCGTGTTAATCACTCTGCCACTCACCCACGGTGTTCTGCGTAAATTATAATTGTAACATTGGAAACCCAGCATGTGTTCAAAGTAGCATAATCAAGACAGGTGCTTTTTCTTCCATTCTCAGAGAGTAGAAAGACTACCTTGCAGAAGTCGTAAGCCAAAGATCTATAAGCGATGGCTTTCTCTTGTACATAGGCGCTGTAGCGACAAATGAAGCGCGACATATCGGCGCCCTGCACGCTAGACTTGTCGGAGAAATTTAACAAAGCAAAGGTACAATTATTGGACGCCAAATATTGGGTGAAACGCTCATTGCCATAGTTCATCAGGTGATGAATGCTGATCAGAGATTTGAATACCACAACCCAGTTAGGATGCTTCAGGCGTTCCAGAATTTCATTGGCTAGCTCGGGAATGCTGATGTTGCCCTCGTTGGTGCATTCGACCAGGTCTGAACATGACGGGAGAATGTTAGGCTGTCAAATCTATTTTGTTGTAACTAGGTACAAAAGTTTGTGCTCACTCGTAAATCAAATAAAAACTAAAGTCATATGTAGTATTTTAGTTTATTCAAACTAGCAGAAAGATATAAACATGCAGGACTTATCTAGCTATATTAGTGTGATGGGTAATGACAGAGAAGCAAAAATTTGCTACAAGTTGCATTCTTTACTTTTTATATAGTTTTCAATTTGATTAGATATATCTTCTAGATGGTATAAAGGTACCTTTAAGAAGTAAAGTACTTATTTTATAGAAAAAAGTATGTTATAATAAACATAAAAGAAGAAAAAACCATCTTTAGGATATCATAATATATAGCTATAATTTTTGTTTAATTTGTCGACAGAGACCTAAATGCTTGACCTCCATATATAACAGTTGACGAAAGGACAAAGATGGATTTGCTTTAACTCTGACTAGTAAATAAGCTTGATTAAACTAGCATTCTTTAACAATTCAAGTTCAGAAATGAAACAGATTCATAGTGCTGACATAAGATAGATAAATATGGTACAAAAAAAACAAACCTTTTGAAACAAGTTTTTCAATGATGAAACCAACCTATTACCATCTGAGAAATTGTATGTATACCATGTGCAAAACATAAAACATTTCCATTGTTTAGATTTATAAAGAATTACCAGAAATCTTATAAATTGGATAAGAGTATAATTGACTGCATCAAGCTACTTATTACTACAACACAGTATGCACAACAGTACTCTAATATAAGTTAACACCTAGCTAGGCCTATATCCTAACCTACAGAAGCCCAAAGTTTCACATTATTTTTGTCATTATGCATGAGTGGCTATGAGTGGCAAAATTGGAAGGCTAGAATGCATGATAAAATGTTTACTTTGCATACTAGTGAAAACTAAAAAAATTAACTAATAAGACAATAAAACAAAGTCTAATTTTTTGTTTACAAGCTCATTGTAACAGTCAATACTGCTACATATGCATCATACCCACCTTGAGCACAAAGTGTGTGCTTGCCAAAAATTTAATATTAAGGCAAGTTAATGCCAACCCATATACCAAATTAGGCAGTTACCACAAATGCACACTCAAAATTTTGGGCATGTACCTATTGAAAAAATGACTTTTTTAAGACACATGTTTAGTCCATTTTGAAAATTCTGGTTGGCTTGGCACCATGTTGTGCAGCATACCAATTTCATTCTTTCCAATAGGGTTTCATTGACCAAAGCTGTTGTTAGCTGTTTTGAACTAAAATTTTATAGTTCCCTGACCAGTGCATGGTCATTAGCTTTGTACAAAAATTCCAATATGATTGAGACAAAAGGTAAATATGTAATTTTACACTTCTAATACAAAACTGCATTACCCATTTTAAAAAATATTATTAGATCATAGTAGCAAGGAACCTAAGTCAAATATATAATGCACAGTATAAGTTATAAAAGAAGTGCAATACAGCCTATGCCTATAAGGGGTTCTGTTCTATCTCATTGTCTACTGCTATCTCATTTGCTAACAAACAAGTTAACTTATATATAGGCAAGTGAAATTCAGTTGGCCAATTTGTCCTTACCTGAAATGAGAAAAAATTGAACCTTGCTATCATTCTAGTATGTGGATGAAAGATCAGCAGATTTTTTAGTTCTTTGACTAATTTGAATAGATTTATGTTTCTCTATACTTTATATTTATACTAAAGCACTATAATGCACAAAAGAGACCATTTGCTAAATCATTAATATGAAGAGTGAGTTGGCAAGAGAGTACATTGCATAAAAAATGCAGAAAAATTTTATTTGATGGCCATAAGGCCAAGAGATGGGTACAGATCAAATCGTCATATTCTAAAACGTCATATGATGATGATGATTTGAGCAAAGTGTCACAATATTCAATTTAATATGATGATCTTGACTATTTGTTCATTGCTCCTTTTAATTATGAATGTGATTTGAATATTTGATTATGCATAATTCAAACAGTTAATTGATTTAAAGGCAGTTAAAAGTAAATGCAGATAAAAAAGCACTGATAAAAGCATTAGGTAGTCACAATGAACAGACAAATGCAATATGCAAATATTGCAAATCGTGACAATGCAATAGAAAGGCATGTTTGAGTTACATGTACATAGCTACATGCACATGCTGAATGAAATTCAGTGCACATGTTATGTAATGTGCAATGTAATTTGAGTGGCTCAAATGACATTATTTTTGTAGAGCCAAGTGAGACAAGGCCAAAAATGTATGCTTTCGCTTCGCTTATGCTTTCAACAAAGCTGTTTGCAGAGCCTATAAAATAACAATATGACGACTTCGTTAATGTCACATTGTCCAATGCGGACAATATAACGATTTAGATAATGTTGTATTTTTTTTCGAAGAGCTTGCGTGCACGGCTGCCGTTCGCCCAAAGCCATACTTGTGTGCACGGCAGCCATTCACTCAAAGCCATACTTGCGTGCACGGCAGCCGTTCACTCAAAGCCATAATTGTGTGCACGGTCAACATGCAGACATGTGACCATCTGCACTACATGCTTGACTTACTTATTAGCTCGTATCACTGAAATGAGTGCGCGTATATAAATGTGATTCGAAGCACTATGTACATACATGCACCATATATCTCAAATGATATGCTTGTTCAATTCAAAATTGCATGCAAAGTGAAGTGTACAATGTAGTTCTTTGAGATCAGAGTCGCAGTCACGTACTACTTATACATGTAATGTACATGTAATGTACGTGATGTGTGTACGTAGTGTAACATACACGTAATGTACATGAGCATATGCATTCCCGAAAACCCAGGAAAATTTGCTTCGAAGGATTTGTCACGTCACTGACTTTGTGGCAGTGTTTGTGTATGAACAGTGCGTGTATACCTGTACGGAAAGTCGATGCATGATATGCATACGTTTATGATTTATTCATTCAACTCCAAATTCACCATCTAGTGGTCCCTGCTTGTAGCATACACTACAAGGGAGGGAGGCAACCTCCCTCCTCGCCACGTTCTCCTTATTTGCAATTGTCTGAAGGCAGTGCTTATCCTCACGGTACCGTAGAAATATTTTTTGTCTTATTCCTATGGTACCATGGGAATACTTTCCTGCTTATCCGCACGGCACACTGACGAGATAGCTGTCCTATCTTCAGCTATAGACTTAGAAGGTTTGAGCTATAAGATTAGAAAAATACACACTTCAGTTGTATTCTTTTAAATATATAAATAATAGAAATATATATTTTATATACTTAAAAAGCCACCATATTGGGTAACTACTTGCGAAAAAAGCAGAAAACTTTAATTTGTTAACTTGCTTTTAAAAACCGGAAGAAAAAATGAAAATTGCAGTCATGATAAAAAGATAGATGATAGGACAGCTATCTCGTCAGTGTGCCGTGCGGATAAGCAGGAAATTATTCCCACGGTACTGTAGGAATAAGACAAAAATTTTTTATACGGTACCATGGGGATAAGCACTGCTTTGTCTGATATCAGTTATCACCATTACAAAGGAATTTTTTGGAATTACTAAACTTGTATTGCAATGTACAAGTCATCACAATTGTCACATGCAACCGTCATTAAAGACGATTCCGTAACGACCATGCCACTTATAAGAAACGTTCGCGGTGCTTAATTGCTTATTGCACCGAGGAGGAGCGGTTCAGAATGTCCTGTTTTACAACGCCGAGACCTGGACGTTGCATTGGAATGTATGCAGTTCATGTACATGTAATATATATGTAATGTATGTGACTGCGACTGGGTACGCATAAAACCTGGCCATCACTGAGCATCGGCTCAGAATAACAAAATCTATATATTATTGTGGAACGAGCATTACATAGTATTTTTTCAAGAGCTCAGAAGTTGTGTCGTATGTTTAAGATCGAATAACAAGCAATAAACATTTAATAAAATATTATTTCCTAGCACTTAAAAAATCTTAATTGCTATAAATTACTTTTCATTAATAAAAGAAATAATGATTTGTTATTCTGAACCGATTCCAGGCTAGTGATGCCCTACTGCAACTCTGATCTCAAAGAACTACATTGTACACTTCACTTTGCATGCAATTGTGAATTGAACAAATATATCATTTGAGATATGTGCATGTATGTACAAAGTGCTTCGAATCACATTTATATATGCGCACTCATTTCAGTGATACGAGCTAATAAGTAAGTCAAGCATGCAGTGCAGATGGTCACATGTGTGCATGTTGACCGTGCACACAAGTATGGCTTTGAGTGAACGGCTGCCGTGCACGCAAGTATGGCTTTGAGCGAACGGCTGCCGTGCACGCAAGTATGGCTTTGGGCGAACGGCAGCCGTGCACGCAAGCTCTTCGATTTTTTTTACAACCCTCATATGATGATTTAAAATATGACAATTTCAGCCGGAGCCCAAGAGATTCCTCAACATGCTTAATATTTAAATTAATCAATATGAATTACTATTCTTCTATAGGGTAAAACATCATCAACCGAACAGTGCATCATCAAACCCGAACATGGATGTAGCTTTACTATTTGTTGTCTTGCCATGAAATAATATGATGCTTTTTTTCCCAAGACCCCTCAAATAAAAGAAGAGTTTAATACCTACACGATGATATCTCTCCTATCTCAGAACTCTGAGTAAGAAAAATGATATCGCTATTTATCAGCAAGAAAATTTCCAAAAATGTAATTTCTACGAAATGTTGATGTTTTCCATGCTTGTAGGAAAAGTTCAATAACTTTCTTAATTGTTAATAGATTTACAAAACTTGCACCTCGATGAACTCTACACAAAATTATCTTTCATTTCACCATAGAAACTTGCAACAAAATAGTTCCACTAGTATGACAAATACTCTGTTCGGTTGATGATTCATTTTTTTCATTTGGTTCGGTTTTCAAATGTATGCATCATCAAACCGAACAAAAAAATCATCAAACCGAACAGGAACAAAAAAGCTAAATGATGTGTCTTTGGGCTTGCTTAAGATTCCCTCCGAAAAATAATGCCTTTGCACAACATTTATGTCTACAGGAAAGAAACAATGTGCAAAAAACATGCAGAGTTTTGTTTTAAATTTTGACTTGAAAATGTTTGACATTTTATCAACCGGTTTTTTACATTCGAAGATGTCAAATGTGCTACTTTCTACTGGCAGTAGCAAGAAAGATCATCGCAAATGTTTCAACTTTACTTTGTGCTAGTGCCAAGAATAATACTGGGGCAGTAGCCTCTTGCCTCATGCTACCAGTGGAGGGTGGGAGGGTAAGCTGGAAGTGGTGGGAGGGTGAGGGAAGGGGTGGGAGGGTGAGGGAAGGGGTGGGGGGTGAGGGAAGGAAGGTTATCGAAAAAAAGTTCAAATGAAAGAATATTTCAGGATCACTTTTGTCAATTAGACATAAAAACGTTGTGTTGTTTCAAGATAAAGCTGGCATGTGTTGTAAGTAGGCCTGTTACCAAGCATTTATATATATATTGTTTTGTTTGCACCTGTAGGCCTAGTATGAGAATAAACTTATTGTTAGTAAGCATAGCAGCATGAAAACTAAGGCAAAGCTGATACAATACAATTTAGCATATGCAATTTTTAGCATATTCTAAAAAATGCTCGTTAAAAACTGCAATAAATAATGGGGATGGTGCAAAAAATAAATTTGAATTGAATAGGTGCAGAGAAACTCAGTTTAAAAAATGTACCTAATTAAGAAATGATTAGAATTCACTAATATACGCTCGTACATATCAAATTAAGTAATTGCAGCATGCTCATCGCAGATAGAAATTAAAATTTACGTAAATATACATACTATATTGACAAAGAGCATGTAGCCTTTAAACAATGACTGAAAGGACGTGGTGGGCCTAGTCTATGCAAAAGAGAAGAAAGAATTTTTAAAGATGTGGTGTATTTATCACTTTGCGAAACAGAAGACGTAGACATGTTAGGGGGTGGGAGAGTGAAGGAATATGAGAGGGAATCGGAGAGGTGCCATGGAGAGGCAAAGGGGAGATGTTGGAGAGGGGAGAGTGTATTGGGAATGGAATGAAGAGGAAAGGGAGATGTAGAGGAGGGTGGGAAATTGGAAATGTGGTGGAGGGATAGGAGATGGGTGGGATGGGGGAGAGCAGAATGACGGCTTAATGAGTTCTTGCACTGCAAGAGAGATAAATGGAATTGATATGAACTAATGATGTACGAATCTTCAGGACATAGGCCCATTGTTTCGTTTCCTGTCAGTCATTGCCTAACTATTGGTAATGGCTTTTCTGCCGCATTCAAGAATTAAAACATGGCTTCAGGATCTTCAATCATTGTTCAATGTACATAGATTTTGCTCTGAGCAGCCATCAACTCGGTGTGCGTCCAGATCCACCCGTGGGCCCTTCCAATGGATTGAGCTGGAGGCGGCAATGGGGCAAGCTCGCTCACCTTCGCCGGAAAGATATCGTCTTCTGCTGGGAAGATAAACGGCCGGCGTCCACGCGCGATCCACTCGGTGATTGATAAGTCACACGCGGAAACGACGGCTAGCTGATCATCAAGCTGTTGAATCCGACAAGGGTAAAACTTCCAGTGCGACTTTCCCCGCAGCTTGGCCTCCACAGCAACAAGAGCCCAGCCGCCTTCACACAGAGACGCTGCAGGAGTCGCCGGCGAGGATGCCGGCTGAGCGCACTTGGGTAGCAGTGGCAGGTAATGCAGTTCGGGGATGTGCGCTACCCTGAATGGCGGTCCACTGTGCTTGGCGCGGAGTGGCACAATTTTGATCGGTGTGGATAGTCCAGGCTGGTACACATGAACGGCTCGATTTAATGCATTTGCTAATCCTGTGATGGCAACATGGTCGGCATATGTTCCCGAGCGACGCATTCCATGAATGTAAGTCTTAAAATCAGACTCCAGAAAGTCGGTTACAGGAGTGCCGTTGATGATCGGATTTGATACTAATTGGTCGCAGGACTGCTGGCGGAGCTGCATAGCACCTACATCAGAGCCCTCGGCGTGCAGCAGCTGTTGAATGGATTCAAAAAAGCAGTCTCCAAATTGTTTTGTCTGGCCTAGGACGCAGTCTAATGAATTGGCCCTAGCCAGAAGCATAGAAAGACACTCGCTTCGGTCGACTCGCTTCGCTGACCCGCCTGACTTCATCTGCTCAGCAACTTTCCTTTGCTTGGTCGCCCAATCTTTATCTTTCTTTCGTGCGTTGAGCTGTCGTGTAGCTGAACGAATTTTTTTCGCATCTTGCAACGCTCTCCGCTTGTTGGCCTTTATTCGCAGAAAAGACAAGGTTGATCGACTTGTCAGATTTGAATTCGGAATGTCCTGGTACACCGATTTTCTTCGTTTCGAGCTGAAGGCCTGCTCTGCAGTGGCTTTCCTCTTGCTGCCCAGCTGTAATAGCACTTCAGCCGCGGCCTCTGCAGCAGCGGACACAGATTCCAGGCGACAGAAGGAACCTGTTGATTGTGTAGGTACATGTAAGGTATTAAAGCATTTGTAGAACTTCGAATTTCGAACTTCGAAAGCATTAATTATTATTCAGGGCATCGCCAAGTTTTTTAGCTCGGGCAAGCGGACCGCCACTCCCTCAACTAGCGCCCTGAAGGACAGGGGCACAGCCACTGCAAAGGACCGGGGACAGCTAGCGACATTCAAAGACCAAGAAGGAAGCAGCCGCACCTTGCAATGCTCGTATCTCAAAATTGTTTTTGCTATCAGCTATAGGCCTATAAGATTGCTATTAATTATTATCTGCTTACCTCGATCAATGAACTAAGCTACTACAAGGATAGTCATATTCAATTTAAACAGCAATTGACTGGGGAAATTCAGTGTCAAGGAACGAAAAAAGTCGAGTTCCTGTTTTTGCTCTTTTGTCAGCTGAATCTTTTTACTATTTTATAGTTAAATCTTTATATGTATTATCAACGGGATTGATGGGGCATTGGCCTAATGGGATTAAGGTCTTTAGGTGAGAACTGGTGATATAAATGAATTGGCGGATGCGTTAAGGTTTTTAGGTTGCGCGCAACTGGGATTTTCAACCTATTCCTGTTAAAGGACACGCGGACTGGATTTACAGACACAGACACAGGGCTGGATTTAGCCACTCAGGTAGGGGCCTAACATTCAACATTCAACAATATATATTTCATATTTTGTTTTTCCTGGCGTCCCTTGTGTTTTTACTGCTCTTTTTTTAATACCTTTTCTTTTCCCTTCCCAGCTCGATAGTTAAATCCTACAAAACTTCGTTTTTTACGTCATGTTTTTTGTTGTCCATTAAAATATTTGTTGTCAAAAATATATATAAAGGAAGCAAAAATCAGCACCCATAGATGGCGTGCGCGTTTCAATAATAATAATAATAATAATAATGCAGCCATAAAAGAGCACCCTGTATTAACCCGTCACAAAATACCCGTTAGTTATCAATTCAGTTAGGAATTTAAAATAGATCAAGCGATCGATAATGACTGAGACTGATTCTTTTCCATGCATTGTACATTCTGTGAACATCTACATATAGTACGAGTAGTTTGCTTTTCGTACTTAATGCTTTACTAAAGGCAAATATGTATGAGTAGAAGGCTTACCTGCAGGTCCCTCAAAATCAGATTCCGACTCGCACATCTCGAATGTCGATTCAGTGGATTCGTCTGATGACGACTGCATGTGAGGTGGACAATTGGTTGGCGAATGCCATTGCGAGCTGCTGGCTGCCGGAGGAGGCGGGCTGTTGGCGGCTGCTGGCGGCGGATGCGGGCTGCTCGCTGTCGACGGAGACGGGCTGCTGGCTGCCGGCGGATGCGGGCTGCTGACTGTCGGTGGATGCGGGCTGCTGACTGTCGGCGGATGCGGGCTGCTGGCTGTCGGCGGTGGCAGGCTGCTGGCTGTCGGTGGAGGCGGGCTGCTGGCTGTCGGCGGTGGCAGGCTGCTGGCTGCCTGCGGATGCGGGCTGCTGGCTGTCGGCGGAGGCGGGCTGCTGGCTGCCGGCGGATGCGGGCTGCTGGCTGTCGGTGGAGGCGGGCTGCTGGCTGTCGGTGGAGGCGGGCTGCTGGCTGTCGGCGGTGGCAGGCTGCTGGCTGCCTGCGGATGCGGGCTGCTGGCTGCCGGCGGATGCGGGCTGCTGGCTGTCGGCGGAGGCGGGCTGCTGGCTGCCGGCGGATGCGGGCTGCTAGCTGTCGGCGTAGGCGGGCTGCTGGCTGTCGGCGGAGGCGGGCTGCTGGCTGCCGGCGGATGCGAGCTGCTGGCGGGCATTGTCTTGTGCGAACTGTCAAGAAGGTAGCTCTCCGCAGAGTCGTCAGAACTTGCAACGTGCTCGTCGCAGGGTCTGTCGCATCTGATGTTTCCTGTCAGAAGAAACAGAAGCTGCCGAAGCTTTCTGTCTTCTTCCTGCAGGCTATCGGACTCCGTTTGCAGCCGGTAGAGCTTTTCTGCTCCAAAAACCAGCTCGAAACACAGCTCCACAGATCCTCCGACAGTCTGGCAGGTCTTCGTTGCCTTTGGGGCCGATGCCGGCATCTGTGATCCAAGATGTCCATTTTCCAAAGTGCCGCTCTCGCTTTCAGCAGCGCTGGCCTTACAGAGCTTATCGAAAGCAGGTGCACATGGGTTTCGGGGATAAATCCCACTC
The DNA here is from genome assembly GCA_950097015.1 of Macrostomum hystrix. Classification (NCBI taxonomy): domain Eukaryota; kingdom Metazoa; phylum Platyhelminthes; family Macrostomidae; genus Macrostomum; species Macrostomum hystrix. The sequence continues at coordinate 17,764,024 of CATNEN010000039.1, forward strand.
TTTCGGAAACCGGCTGCAATGTTGGATGCACTGGCCTTGCGTGTAATGACGTCTCGGAATAGCTGCACGAACTGCTGTCTGCTGATGCAGCCGCCGATTTCAGCCTGCCGTGACCTTTCAGCGAGTAATTCACGCCAGCCGCATTTCACCGGGCGAAAAACGGCCAAATCCAGGGGTTGCATTACGTGAGTAGCATTTGGCACAAGGCCGTAAAGCACCACCCTCTCCTCACGCAAAAAATCGAGCAGATCAACGGCAAGGCGAGAATCATGAAGATCCGTAAAAAGAACTACTGGACGGCGCACATTTTCTCGTACGAGAAACGGCACAAATGTCTCGCGAATGAAAGCATCGAATCCGGCCGCTGTCATCCATCCGTTAGGCGAAAATGCGTAGTGGCAATCGGAAGGTAGATGGTCAGTTTTCTGCTGAACTTTTCCCGGAAAGACAAAGCGAGGTGGCAGGAGCTGTCCAGAGCATTGAACGGCCACTAGCACCGTCGTGAACTTCTTGTCGCTGCCGTGCACCTTTTGAACGACGTTCAGCATCCCTTTGGGAGCTAACACGGCCTGCGACTTCATTCCTTGCGGAACGGCGATCTCATCGCAATTGAAAATTCTCGTTGGATCTTGCAAGGCTCCATCCAGAAGTTCAGAAGTCTCGAAAGCTGCGAGGTCTGCAAACCAGCTCTTGATTCGAGCTTCAGTGACAATTGTTCGGGCAGGGTTTGCAGCCTGTGGTACCCTCACTGCTATCTCGGGATGCCGCCGCAGGAATCCGTCCAACCAGCCGCGAGTAGGAGTGCTCTCGCTCTGTGAAAAAACGAGGAATGCAAAAAAGTATTTACAACTTTGAAGAGACATCTAATGCCTGAATATAAGAGGAAGTAAGAGGGGAAGCCTGAAGTAGACCTGGGAAGAGAGGAGAATCCTGAAGTAGACCTGGGAAGAGAGGAGAAGCCTGAGGTTGACCTGAGGAGAGAGGAGAATCCTGAGGTTGACCTGGGAAGAGAGGAAAAGCCTGAAGTGGACCTGGGAAGAGAGGAGAATCCTGAAGTAGACCTGGGAAGAGAGGAGAAGCCTGAGGTTGACCTGAGGAGAGAGGAGAATCCTGAGGTTGACCTGGGAAGAGAGGAGAAGCCTGAAGTGGACCTGGGAAGAGAGGAGAATCCTGAAGTAGACCTGGGAAGAGAGGAGAAGCCTGAGGTTGACCTGAGGAGAGAGGAGAATCCTGAGGTTGACCTGGGAAGAGAGGAGAAGCCTGAAGTGGACCTGGGAAGAGAGGAGAAGCCTGAAGTGGACCTGGGAAGAGAGGAAAAGCCTGAAGTGGATCTGGGAAGAGAGGAGAAGCCTGAGGTTGACCTGGGAAGAGAGGAGAAGCCTGAGGTTGACCTGGGAAGAGAGGAAAAGCCTGAAGTGGACCTGGGAAGAGAGAAGAAGCCTGAGGTTGACCTGGGAAGAGAGGAGAAGCCTGAGGTTGACCTGGGAAGAGAGGAAAAGACTGAAGTGGACCTGGGAAGAGAGAAGAAGCCTGAGGTTGACCTGGGAAGAGAGGAGAAGCCTGAGGTTGACCTGGGAAGAGAGGAAAAGCCTGAAGTGGATCTGGGAAGAGAGGAGAAGCCTGAGGTGGACCTGAGAAGAGAGGAGAAGCCTGAGGTTGACCTGGGAAGAGAGGAGAAGCCTGAGGTTGACCTGAGGAGAGAGGAGAATCCTGAGGTTGACCTGGGAAGAGAGGAGAAGCCTGAAGTGGACCTGGGAAGAGAGGAGAAGCCTGAAGTGGATCTGGGAAGAGAGGAGAAGCCTGAGGTTGACCTGGGAAGAGAGAAAAAGCCTGAAGTGGACCTGGGAAGAGAGGAGAAGCCTGAGGTTGACCTGGGAAGAGAGGAAAAGCCTGAAGTGGACCTGGGAAGAGAGAAGAAGCCTGAGGTTGACCTGGGAAGAGAGGAGAAGGCTGAGGTTGACCTGGGAAGAGAGGAAAAGCCTGAAGTGGATCTGGGAAGAGAGGAGAAGCCTGAGGTGGACCTGAGAAGAGAGGAGAAGCCTGAGGTTGACCTGGGAAGAGAGGAGAAGCCTGAGGTTGACCTGGGAAGAGAGGAGAAGCCTGAGGTTGACCTGGGAAGAGAGGAGAAGCCTGAGGTTGACCTGAGGAGAGAGGAGAATCCTGAGGTTGACCTGGGAAGAGAGGAGAAGCCTGAAGTGGACCTGGGAAGAGAGGAGAAGCCTGAAGTGGATCTGGGAAGAGAGGAGAAGCCTGAGGTTGACCTGGGAAGAGAGAAAAAGCCTGAAGTGGACCTGGGAAGAGAGGAGAAGCCTGAGGTTGACCTGGGAAGAGAGGAAAAGCCTGAAGTGGACCTGGGAAGAGAGAAGAAGCCTGAGGTTGACCTGGGAAGAGAGGAGAAGCCTGAGGTTGACCTGGGAAGAGAGGAAAAGCCTGAAGTGGATCTGGGAAGAGAGGAGAAGCCTGAGGTGGACCTGAGAAGAGAGGAGAAGCCTGAGGTTGACCTGGGAAGAGAGGAGAATCCTGAGGTTGACCTGGGAAGAGAGGAGAAGCCTGAGGTGGACCTGAGAAGAGAGGAGAAGCCTGAGGTTGACCTGGGAAGAGAGGAGAAGCCTGAGGTTGACCTGGGAAGAGAGGAGAAGCCTGAGGTTGACCTGGGAAGAGAGGAGAAGCCTGAAGTGGACCTGGGAAGAGAGGAAAAGCCTGAAGTGGATCTGGGAAGAGAGGAGAAGCCTGAAGTGGATCTGGGAAGAGAGGAGAAGCCTGAAGTGGATCTGGGAAGAGAGGAGAAGCCTGAAGTGGATCTGGGAAGAGAGGAGAAGCCTGAAGTGGACCTGGGAAGAGAGGAGAAGCCTGAAGTGGACCTGGGAAGAGAGGAAAAGCCTGAAGTGGATCTGGGAAGAGAGGAGAAGCCTGAGGTGGACCTGAGAAGAGAGGAGAAGCCTGAGGTTGACCTGGGAAGAGAGAAGAAGCCTGAGGTTGACCTGGGAAGAGAGGAGAAGCCTGAGGTTGACCTGGGAAGAGAGGAAAAGCCTGAAGTGGACCTGGGAAGAGAGAAGAAGCCTGAGGTTGACCTGGGAAGAGAGGAGAAGCCTGAGGTTGACCTGGGAAGAGAGGAGAAGCCTGAGGAAGTATAGTGCATGCTGTTGCGCTTGCAGTTCAACCAATTTTTTTAATTAAGTAGCCAAGGCCCACTTGTGCATGTATAGGCCTACTGGTTCTTTGCCTAGGCCTAGGCCTACTGTAATGGCTACTACGCAATAGTCTATTTTATGAAGCTTACCTCGATCTGACGTAAGCCACTTCGATCTTCGCTGCTGGACATTTTGGCGATCGCATTTGTTGCCATTTGCAGAAGCTGCTTTCTGCCAATCGGAAGCTGCTGCAGAGCTGCTTGTTTTATTGTTCTGCTAAACAATTGCTCCTCTGCTTCTGTAAAGTAGCGCTTGCTGGTGTTTTTTGGGGCGGGCTTCTCGCCATTTAAATGCTTGCTAACTCTGTCGTACAGTGTTGTGGATGGCACCGAAAAACTGTTGGCAACATTTCGATAGTCGCCATCGAGTCCTTGATTTAGTCGGGTCAATACGCTTTCAAAGGCTTCCTTGAGCCGTTTCTCTCTCGGCTCTTTTTTTCGCAGTCTCACTGGACCAAACATGATGGCTGGCCCAAAGTCGGCAACTCGGAGCACAAAAATAGAATTTTAATAACTTGATTGAATTAGGCCTAGTAGAAGCAGGTAGGATTTAGAGTTTAGTAGGACTGGGGCCTCATTTCATATATTTTTATAATCCCCAGTCTAGGTGGGAAGTCAATGCAACTTCCTTATTGGTCCCGCTCGCTCAGGCTTGTTGAGCCCAGCCAATAGGATTTAGGCCTAGCCGCTGAAGCAAAAGTTTCCTACTGAGGCCTCCAGCCTCCTGGTAAACTTACAGCAAACTTCAAGTCAGAAATAAATCTTTTCTTAGGCCTATTTTACACAAATTAGCTCACTTTTGTGTCCTTTATATGATTGCACGATCGATATATTTAAAGGCCCATGGTGACGTAGTTCTCCACTGAAGGACCGGAGGACAGGGGTAGCGGACTGAAGGACCGGTGGAAGAGTAGCAGCTAGCTCCCATGCACCTTGTTGCCATTATGGGTTGCGACTCCTATTGAAGGGCCGGATTTTGATGCGTACTTTTACACGTCTCAGAATAAGCGCGCTGGGGAGAAGCGCGTTATAGAAAAAGTGTTAGAATAAGCGCGCAACAGTTTTTAGGCTCAACTGGATTTGGACCGGAAAATAGGCCTAACTTTAAAAAGTGATTGAAATGCTTAAACTAAGGCGATTCTATTTTCTCCTTTTATGCTACCATATTTAGGAATCAAGCTGCTTGCAATACTTCGCCTGCTGAAGGCGCGGCGCGGCAGCAGTTCTACTGGTGTGACGCTGCTGGGGCGTATAAGATAGGGGAATATGGGGATATACCTCCCACTTCAGCCATACACAATGGTGCCTTACTCCCTCAAAGTCTCCAAAACCCACCTGTTTCACACGGCGCTCAAATTTTTCATGAGCGCCCACCTGTTTCAGTATCTGGCGCCCACCGCACAAGTGTTTTTCTCGTGCCCCATCATAAATTATCCCCCCACTCCGAATCTCCATGGCTACACCCCTGTGACGCTGACTCTCAAGATAGGTTTGCGTCATTACATGCAGTTCCAAAATCTTTCTAACTGAGAGAGCAGACTGAGAGCTTCACAGAAAAGTCGCCTGTGGGGGAAGGCTGGATTTTTTGTGGGGCGTTATTAGGTCGTTACTAGGCCTATAGGCCTAACCACCTCAGAATCGACCCGTTCAATTTATACATGTTGCTCAACTCAGCTCAAAAATCATGCGAAAGTTGCTAAAATCCCAATCTCAATGAACACCTGGCCCTGTTGCTCCTGAGCTTCAGAATGGATTCTCGTTTCGTTTTTCTCACAAAGGTGCTATAGGGGCCTAAAAGCCTTCTATTCATCACTGACACTTGAAAGTCAAAAATGTGGTCATCCTTTTTGCTCTTACTTAAGTTGCTAAATCCTTAAATCACACTGGGTGGCCTAGTTCAATCAATGCGACGCGCTAAAATGGCAACGCAATCGCAACGTTGGGCTTGATATCAAAAGCCTGTCTTTGCCCTGATCTTTTGTGGCCTACCTTATTACGTAAGAAAAGGCAAAACCAAAGCCATACCTTATCATATTGTTCAAAAGCACAGATGCATTCTTCATTTCGTTTCTTAGGCCTAGGCCTATGTGTGTTCTCCCCCATGCTGTGCGATTCAAATTGCATTTCGAGAAATCTCCCCGCGGGCTCATGATGATGACTAAAAAAATGGGATCCAAGTTGAACTGCAGCTCAAAATGTGTGAATTACGGACCTTTAGGCATAGATAGGGCCTAGGCTTTAAGTTTCCAAATGAGTTCGCAGCGAATTTTTTGCTGGCTTAATGTCACTTGTACTAGTGCCATATGTAGGCTAGGCGGTGACTGTGTGACGATTAGGCTTAAGTCCATAGCCAATCTGAAGCCAAGATTTCTGAAGCCAGCCAAGACTCTCATCTGCATCCTGCACTCCAGTTTCTCTGATTTTCATCCACAGTGGCGGATCAAGGAGCAGGAGGGCATATAGCGGATCCAGTTGGCTGGGGGCGGCAGAGGGTTAGCGGGTCCAGGGAGCGGGGGCAGCAGAGGGTTAGCGGATCCAGGGAGCGGGGGGCGGCAGAGGGTTAGCGGGTCCAGGGAGCGGGGGGCGGCAGAGGGTTAGCGGGTCCATAGAGCGGGGGCAGCAGAGGTTAGCGGATCCAGGGAGCGGGGGGCGGCAGAGGGTTAGCGGGTCCAGGGAGCGGGGGGCGGCAGAGGGTTAGCGGGTCCATAGAGCGGGGGCAGCAGAGGTTAGCGGATCCAGGGAGCGGGGGGCAGCAGAGGTTAGCGGATCCAGGGAGCGGGGGGCGGCAGAGGGTTAGCGGGTCCATAGAGCGGGGGCAGCAGAGGTTAGCGGATCCAGGGAGCGGGGGGCAGCAGAGGGTAGCGGATCCAGGGAGCGGGGGCAGCAGAGGGTTAGCGGGTCCAGGGAGCGGGGGGCGGCAGAGGGTTAGCGGGTCCATAGAGCGGGGGCAGCAGAGGTTAGCGGATCCAGGGAGCGGGGGGCGGCAGAGGTTAGCGGGTCCAGGGAGCGGGGGCAGCAGAGGTTAGCGGATCCAGGGAGCGGGGGGTAGCAGAGGGTAGCGGATCCAGGGAGCGGGGGCAGCAGAGGGTTAGCGGGTCCAGGGAGCGGGGGGCGGCAGAGGGTTAGCGGGTCCATAGAGCGGGGGCAGCAGAGGTTAGCGGATCCAGGGAGCGGGGGGCAGCAGAGGGTAGCGGATCCAGGGAGCGGGGGCAGCAGAGGTTAGCGGATCCAGGGAGCGGGGGGTAGCAGAGGGTAGCGGATCCAGGGAGCGGGGGCAGCAGAGGGTTAGCGGGTCCAGGGAGCGGGGGGCGGCAGAGGGTTAGCGGGTCCATAGAGCGGGGGCAGCAGAGGTTAGCGGATCCAGGGAGCGGGGGGCAGCAGAGGGTAGCGGATCCAGGGAGCGGGGGCAGCAGAGGGTTAGCGGGTCCAGGGAGCGGGGGGCGGCAGAGGGTTAGCGGGTCCATAGAGCGGGGGCAGCAGAGGTTAGCGGATCCAGGGAGCGGGGGGCAGCAGAGGGTAGCGGATCCAGGGAGCGGGGGCAGCAGAGGGTTAGCGGGTCCAGGGAGCGGGGGGCGGCAGAGGGTTAGCGGGTCCATAGAGCGGGGGCAGCAGAGGTTAGCGGATCCAGGGAGCGGGGGGCAGCAGAGGGTAGCGGATCCAGGGAGCGGGGGCAGCAGAGGGTTAGCGGGTCCAGGGAGCGGGGGGCGGCAGAGGGTTAGCGGGTCCATAGAGCGGGGGCAGCAGAGGTTAGCGGATCCAGGGAGCGGGGGGCAGCAGAGGGTAGCGGATCCAGGGAGCGGGGGCAGCAGAGGGTTAGCGGGTTAGCACTTTTTCCAATAAACCATCCGTTGACCTAAATTCAGTTCAACCATGGACTTCGGTCTGCAAGAAATACTCTGCATCAGTTATTCGGATTGATCAGCGAAGTGAAAAACAAGGCACAATTTCTTGATGCTTTTAATTGGTTGACTGTCATTTTCATGAAGAGGAAACACAAACGAGATTGGCTGGCTTCCCCTCAAACCCACACAGAACAAGACGGAGCCGCGCTTCCATTGGGTGGCAAGCATTTCTGGGTGGAAATTAATTGTTAATTCAGGGCCCCAAGGCACAAAAGACTCCTGTAAATAAAAAAATCTCTAACCTAAAAACACAAATAGAATCTGAAGGAATAAAACACTTCAGTCTTAATGTGATCTGGCGATCATGTGACACTCCGACAATCACACAGCTGCTGCTTTGGTAAGTAGGCCTAGCCCATACTGCTTTTCTTAAAATATAAGCCTAGGGGAAAAATATTTTTAAGACTTGAGCCACATAGCAAATGATGACTTCGCTCTAAATTCCGCACTGTACCAGCCATCCGCTCCCTGCTCCGCGCAGTCAGAACTCTCTTCACTCCCTCCGCTCTCTCTCCCGCTCCTCCAAGCCATCCGCTCTCTCTCCGAGTCCCTCCAAGCCATCCGCTCTCTCTCCGGCTCCCTCCAAGCCATCCGCTCTCTCTCCCACTCCTCCAAGCCATCCGCTCTTTCTCCGAGTCCCTCCAAGCCATCCGCTCTCTCTCCCACTCCTCCAAGCCATCCGCTCTTTCTCCGAGTCCCTCCAAGCCATCCGCTCTCTCTCCCGCTCCTCCAAGCCATCCGCTCTTTCTCCGAGTCCCTCCAAGCCATCCGCTCTCTCTCCCGCTCCCTCCAAGCCATCCGCTTGCTCTCCGAATCCCTCCAAGCCATCAGCTCTCTCTCCGAGTCCCTCCAAGCCCTCCGCTCTCTCTCCCGCTCCCTCCAAGCCATCCGCTCTCTCTCCCGCTCCCTCCAAGCCATCCGCTCTCTCTCCTGCTCCCTCCAAGCCATCCGCTCTCTCTCCCGCTCCCTCCAAGCCATCCGCTCTCTCTCCGAGTCCCTCCAAGCCATCCGCTCTCTCTCCCGCTCCCTCCAAGCCATCCGCTCTCTCTCCGAGTCCCTCCAAGCCATCCGCTCTCTCTCCCGCTCCCTCCAAGCCATCCGCTCTCTCTCCGAGTCCCTCCAAGCCATCCGCTCTCTCTCCCGCTCCCTCCAAGCCATCCGCTCTCTCTCCGGCTCCCTCCAAGCCATCCGCTCTCTCTCCCGCTCCTCCAAGCCATCCGCTGTCTCTCCGAGTCCCTCCAAGCCATCCGCTCTCTCTCCCGCTCCCTCCAAGCCATCCGCTCTCTCTCCGAGTCCCTCCAAGCCATCCGCTCTCTCTCCCGCTCCCTCCAAGCCATCCGCTTGCTCTCCGAGTCCCTCCAAGCCATCCGCTCTCTCTCCGAGTCCCTCCAAGCCCTCCGCTCTCTCTCCCGCTCCCTCCAAGCCATCCGCTCTCTCTCCCGCTCCCTCCAAGCCATCCGCTTGCTCTCCGAGTCCCTCCAAGCCATCCGCTCTCTCTTCCGCTCCTCCAAGCCATCCGCTCTCTCTCCGAGTCCCTCCAAGCCATCCGCTCTCTCTCTGAGTCCCTCCAAGCCATCCGCTCTCTCTCCGAGTCCCTCCAAGCCATCCGCTCTCTCTCCGAGTCCTTCCAAGCCATCCGCTCTCTCTCCGAGTCCTTCCAAGCCATCCGCTCTCTCTCCGAGTCCCTCCAAGCCATCCGCTCTCTCTCCCGCTCCCTCCAAGCCATCCGCTTGCTCTCCGAGTCCCTCCAAGCCATCCGCTCTCTCTCCGAGTCCCTCCAAGCCCTCCGCTCTCTCTCCCGCTCCCTCCAAGCCATCCGCTCTCTCTCCGAGTCCCTCCAAGCCATCCGCTCTCTCTCCCGCTCCCTCCAAGCCATCCGCTCTCTCTCCGAGTCCCTCCAAGCCATCCGCTCTCTCTCCGAGTCCCTCCAAGCCATCCGCTCTCTCTCCGAGTCCTTCCAAGCCATCCGCTCTCTCTCCGAGTCCTTCCAAGCCATCCGCTCTCTCTCCGAGTCCCTCCAAGCCATCCGCTCTCTCTCCCGCTCCCTCCAAGCCATCCGCTTGCTCTCCGAGTCCCTCCAAGCCATCCGCTCTCTCTCCGAGTCCCTCCAAGCCCTCCGCTCTCTCTCCCGCTCCCTCCAAGCCATCCGCTCTCTCTCCGAGTCCCTCCAAGCCATCCGCTCTCTCTCCCGCTCCCTCCAAGCCATCCGCTCTCTCTCCGAGTCCCTCCAAGCCATCCGCTCTCTCACCCGCTTGTTCTAAGCCATCCGCTCTCTCTCCCGCTCCCTCCAAGTCATCCGCTCTCTCTCCCGCTCCCTCCAAGCCATCCGCTCTCTCACCCGCTTCTTCTAAGCCATCCGCTCTCTCTCACGCTCCCTCCAAGCCATCCGCTCTCTCACCCGCTCCCTCCAAGTCATCCGCTCTCTCTCCCGCTCCCTCCAAGCCATCCGCTCTCTCACCCGCTTCTTCTAAGCCATCCGCTCTCTCTCCCGCTCCCTCTAGGCTAGGCCTACCCACTTTCTATTCTTCCCCCTTCAATCAATCAGCTCATCGTTTCCACTCCCTCCTAGCGATCTGCTTTCGATTTTATTTATATTCTGTGTTCTATTTCTATTCTGCTTTCTATTCTCACCCCACATACCCACTCCCTCTTCCACTCGTCCAGCTTCCACTCCTTTTTCTCCTTAGCAACAGCTCACTTTTTCCCATTTCCCTGCCATCTGCTGGTTAACAATAGCTGGCTTATTTCATTTGCATTCTCTAACTTGGTGCTCCTTTCCATATGTATAACATCGGGAAGTTTTGTTGGCCTTAGGCTTGCTATATGGACACTAGGCCTATTTTCATATCGCATAAAAGATGAGGCAGTTAGGCCTTTATTAACATTTATTCTGACCTTACAAAGTATGTGTGAGTCTATACAAAGAACAGCGATAGGCCTATGCCTAACTGCTGTTGTAGGCCTATCCTGTAGGCTTAGGCCTATAGGCTACACAGGTGCACATAGTAGGCCCACTGAGACACTGTCGACTCTACAGGTTTCTCTTTTTTCTAATTGGCTGTTGAATTCATTCCTAAGAAAAACTTTTCCGAAAACACTTGGTAGCTGACGTGTCTTCAACGGCGTACTGGAAGTAGCATAGTTCGAACATGCATGGAGAAAAAAAAAGCAAAATAGGCAGACGATCGCTTCTTATTTCAGCAAAATCTTTTTTCGAAAAATGGGACAGTACTCAATTTGGAAAGGCAAATGAAGCATTTAATCATAAAAGTGAGAAACGAAATTGACTTCTTTATCTTCAATACAATATTTCCTAACTCATCCATCAATTTGTTATGATGTCTACAGTTCCAATCCCTTGCTTTTGAGTGTCAAAATAAAAAACCGAACATCAGATTCCTTGTTCGGCTTGATGATGCATGAAAATAGTTGTTCGGTTTTGGTTGTACAAGGTCTATAACTTTTTTTCTACTGAACCAATTCGGCTCCAACAACATTGTTTCGAAAGAAAAAAGTGTTTTCTACAACTTTCGGTTGTTTTCACTTTGATATTCAGCGTAGTTAAATTTTAAAAGAAGGTTGAATGTGTAAAATCATCGATTTCTTGTTCGGTTGATGATGTTTTACCCTAACAATAAAAGTCATAACAGACTTTGTTTTAATTGTCTTTATGGCAGCCAATTTTGTACAAATATTTTTAAAGACAAGTTAATAGATAGCAGAGAATATGGCAACAAACAAAAAGACTAGAAGCCTACACAATAACTAGGCCTAGGATTCTTCATATAGCTATAAGCCTATAACTATATCTTTAGGCTAAGACCTAGTCTTGTTAATAGGAATACCATCAATATTTCAAAGTTGACTAGACTAATATAATAAAAAGCACATATCATATTAAAATTTACAGGCCTAGTGCCTATAGCAAACATGTTTTAACTCAACTTACATTGCAGATGTTTTTTCTTTGGAGCCATTTGTTCTTCTGTGGTTGCCTTGCATACTACTTTAGCCAGGCCTGCTCCAGAAATAGAATGCTTTGCTGCAGTAACTCTGTCCCTTAAACTCTGGCCACTGCCACTGCCAGCCAGTTGCTTTACAACATTTGACATACTCTGGTCTCTGGACACTGTTCTGCCTTATACAAATACTTACAAGTTTACTATTAGGCCTAGCTAAAAATGAAATTTGAGAAGTAGTGGCTAGGCCTAGGACTACAATTTAATACAAGGATGTAAGCTAACTACTTTTTCGATTTCAGAATGACACGCAAACGAAATTATAGAGATCAGCAGGTCAGTGACTGTGACTAGTGCACATTTTTAGTGTGAAAAGTTAATCCTGGTTTAATAGCTAAGATTGCTGTGATTATTATGTGTACACTGAACAATGATAAGTAAACTATTGGTGCGAGTGCCCGATCGAATCTATTGACACTAGCCAACTGTTAAAAATGGTAATTAATTGCGGACTTGACTAGAAATATGGGTTAGTAAACAAAATAATATAATTCGCTAAAGTGCAATCTTGAGGTTATGCTCTCTACTACCTAATAACGAATTAGTATTTATTAGTTACAAACCATATGTGAATTATATCTACATTAATTTATCCTATTCCAAGCAAATTAGTCTGTCAGTTAGTCAGTTTGCGTTCTGGTTGTTGTTAGTGGATATGTTTGTATATGGCAAGAAGACTTGAATCGTACTTTCCGTCATAAGTTTAAAAAAAAGTACATTTCTTTTAAAAGAAAAACAAAGTAGGTGCAGTTGCAAGTATTATAACTTTACTTTAAAATTTAAAAATCATTTTCAGCAGCGCTTATAATAATTAACCAGTCCTAACTTTAAATCATTTGTAATAAACTTAGAAACTGAATTTAATTAATAATCAAAACCGGGAGCTGACTCGCCGTTGCTCTGTAGTCCTCCAAGCTTACACGATGAAGCAAAAGACCGAACAAATTTTACAAGGAGCAATCGTGAAATTGCATCGCACGATCTTCTACTTGTTCTATCACTTATTTATGCGGCAATAAAATTTGCAGAAGATAAATATTTTTGCATCTCAATTTCACCTCCAGATCGACTTTGCGGTCACTATTCGTTTGGTTATAACGAAAATTAGAAAGATATAATAAAAATTCGATAAAATATATAAAATTTGGATGCTCTCATCTAGAAATGCAATGCTGTTTTAGGCTACCCTGTCGGCAGCTGACATCCTCTTATAGTTCGAAGGCCAAATTGATGAGTATAGTTGGCTTTGTCGGCAGAGCTGGGCTTGGCGGTACAGCTTATGGTTGGTAACGCTGGCAATCGTAATTAGCGAGTTGTGGTCAGGGTCCGCGTGTGGGCGTTGTACAGGACCGCACTTTCGATAACCACAACAGCCGGTCTGTAAGTGCGGGGCTCTGCAGGACAGTTCGCAGCGAACGAATTCGAAAAGCCTACTAGGCAAGGTTCTCTGCGCTGTACGATGTCGTTCTGTATGAACTATATAGGAACCAGGCCGCCTTAGGTAGACAAACTCTGTGCAGTCAGGTGGCATGGAGCGCCACTAGCCCGCTCAATTCCCGGCAGCGAATCTCAGCCAGAAGGTCCATTTGCGCCGTCAGCATCATCGTTTTCCGGGCGTTTACAGACTGCGCGACCACAGCTGCCGCGGCCGTCAGCATCATCGTTTTCCGGGTGTTTACAGACTGCGCGACCACAGCTGCCGCGGCCGTCAGCTTGTCAAGCAGGCGTTGGGCTCCTTTAACAATACTTGACGCGGCAATGTCAGGGCGTCTGCGTAACGCCAGTATAAAAAGTTGCTTCTCGGGATGTCGACTGCTCGTTCTGCGGCAGTTTAAAAAGCCATCGGAGGATGCATACGCGCAGGATGCTCACGATGCCAGCCGGAGGATCCGCACCAACCAGCAGCATAGGAGTTTGGCCCGCGGCTGGTCGTCCACGTCAGCGAAGTCGGCCACGCGGCGGTTACGCTCGCGAAGCCGTTCTTTTTGTCGGCGTTTTGACGCCAGGGCGTCTAAACAGTCCACAACTGCGATTTTCAATAGCTACCACAGAAGCTATTAGTAGCAAATGTTACTTTTAGTAATTAGCAGAACATTTCTAATTAATTTATTCATTAAGCAAACATGAAAAGAGCTTAAAATTATATTGCAGTCTCATAGTTTGTGCTATGAAAGAATAGAAAAACAAAACAGCGATTTGAGGCTATCAATCAATTCAATAAATCAATTATGTTGGTTGCATTAGTTGATCCGTGCTCAGATGAGTTCGTGAGCAGCTCATATACATGCGATATCAATAGAGACAAACACAGAGGATTGCACAGTTCAGAGAATTAAGAGGGGACTATTAATTAATTCTCACGCATTGACTATTTCTGGTACTTAGATGTTTTGTCCAGACTTTATTTACTCAGAGCCATAATTTGATCACAATAGTAATAATGAATTTACAAGTACGAGCATACTGATCTGTATAGCTACACTACTATACACTACTACTACATTTTCTATAGTGCAGTGTGCTAAATATAGAAAGTTTATATTTTGTAAGCATATAGCTAAGATGGTGTAAACAGTAGTACCATCACGGTTGAAAGCAGCGTTATTTAAAATAATCTTATAAAACTTATAAGTTTTAACAGTACGAGTATTGTTAAAGAACGATTTGAAGCGAAAACAAGTTTGAAGAAAACTGGGTGTTCATATGGTGCTTTATTGGCACGTAATTTTTTATGCTGTATGTTTTCCACCTTAGAACTTAATTATTGTGCGATTTTCTGTCGTTAATATTTGTCAAATGTGTTCATGCTCGGATGCAATAGGATAAGAGTGTTGTACTCGCGACTCCCCGGAGGGGTGCACCTAGGAGGGTCAGAGTACGCGGGCCCGTGCTGGCCTGCGTCAGGGCGCGAGTGTCCGCACGGGACCCTAAGTCTGGGGCGTCAGGACGCACCCAAGTGGCCGGCACACGCGTAGGGACGCTGTGATGTCGATCACCTTCAGCAGGGCGTCAGGGCGCACGAGCTGGCGTCTAAGTACAGCAGGTGTACAGTACAGGGTGACCCTTGGCTGACTACCTGGTCTAGTCCCCCCTCCTTAGTCGGCGTCAGGACACACGGACGGTCCCATGCCATTGTTAAGTTGACAGGACTCAGGGGCGAAAAACTAAATACACTATATAGGTTGGTAGTGTTCTTTAAAACAAAAAGAAGTATTTCTTTTTTTTATTAAACGTTTCCGCGATTTTTTATTTAAAAAAACATAACGGCAGCGCTACACAAGGATATACAGATTGCTAAATTACCGTTGCAAAGCAATCATGCATGCCAAAGTCCTTTCGAGTTCAATATGGAAATCGTTTTTTTGCAGATTTAGAAAATTATTGCACACATATACATTTTAGCGTTTCGATTGTTACAAGTTATGGTGCTTGTACAATGTTTAGGTGCTAGCTATGAAATACCATTGTTGGTCGAGAATGTTATTGTCATGCAAGCAACTTCAAAGTCAGGTAGATATTGCCTGTGTGAGTTAGTAAAATGAATGAAAATTCTCTACTTAGTTTATATGAAACCTTTCTAACACTTCGTATCTTCTGATAAAGCTAAAAAAATTGCGAACGACAAACTTATTTAGTGCCTTATCTCGCTTAGAACTGAATTTTACAGCTACATCAAGCTACCCTGACAACGGTCTTGTCATTGGTCCGTCCAATCAAGGCGTGCCGATCACCAAGCATATTGGATTTTCGAGATAGATTAATAGACAGGTGATAAAAGGTTAAGTTACACAGAGTTTCTCAGCGCCACACAAAACAGGTTCCAGGGTAGGTCATGAAGATTCCAGGTTTTGTTTTGATTTTGCTGCTCTGCTGCATCGTCAGCTCCAATGGCGCCCTAATTATGAAGGTGAACTTCACTAAGACTCAAACATGCCCAGCCAGCACAACCCTGAGTGGGCTGGCCAAGCTGGAAGCTGCAGCAGATTCTAGGACCTGCTTTGTTGAGTGCGCCGTCATGAAAAACTGCTCCGTGATGTTCAGGAGCAGCTCCTTGGCTGTGTGACTACTTTGGTGACTCACAGCAGTTGGCTACAAAGTTTTCTCTGACAAACTCATCTGGACCTGGACAGCTATGTGAGAGTCACGTGAGAACCTGGGAATGGCCGGTGAGCCCGTCAACTGCGCCTGCAGTTCCGACGCCTCCACCAGCACCAGGTCTGGCCGCGAGTCTGCTAGCCAAGCTGATCATCTTCTTTGACTTCAGAGTGAGCTATTTCAACCTTGTCAACCCGGCCAAGTATCTAGCCACTCCTCACGGATCTGTCTCGAGAGATTCTACGGGAGTAATTTTTCCCGGGGGGAGCGACCAGAACTACATTGAAGTCGACACGGACGGAAATTCGTTGGCTGCGAATTACCTTGGACAATCAATGAAATTCACTATATACTCGAGAACATATCGGCAAGGCACTCACCAGACTTATCATTACTTTTATGACTGTTCAATGACTATCAATCGCGGAGAATTATTCGACAATAATGGTAAGATCTATTTTGCGCACAATTTTACAACATCAGTTTCTTTGAAAAGAACTAGCAGTACAGTGTTCAGTAGCCCCGGCTCAAGTACGCTAGCTTCAGTTGGTGTCATCTTTGATGGTAACACGGTTACAAATTTTTACGAGAAAGGCAGCGCTGAGAGTGCGTCAACCGACACCACAACGATTTCTGGTCCACCTCTGTGCCTGCGCCTCGGATACAACAGCAACCCATCCTACTCATTCAGCGGCCTGTTTATCTGCTATGCCGTTGCTAATGACGCGCTCACTATTAACGAAATTCAGCAAATAGCTACGTATTGTTGAAATATGAGATATAGCAAGCAATTCAATAGTTCGTTTTAATTGAGAATGCACTGTGGAGATGTCTTGAGTCTGCAACTTATTCCAAAGCTTATTTTTGGTAGCTTTTCAAAAGCCTTTTAAACGGTAAAATTATGCTCTTGTTGTGCACGTGCGCTGGCACTGCTCAAGTGCACTCGCCCCCCCCACGCGGCATACCGCAGTTGTTTTTGGCGTTAAAGGCTCAGCGGTGTAAGCCGCTTAGCCGCCATTGTGTTGTCTGCTCGCTGGTTGGCTGGGCTGCCCTGTGTTGTGTGGCCCTCACCCCAGACTGCCCCTCCCCCAGCTGCGCCGTGATTGGCCGTTGGGTAGCTGGGCTGGAGTGGTGGGGTGGGGGTGGGGCGTGGGGGGCCCCGGCCCCGGGTGAGCCGTGGCCTATATAGGCGCGGCCGGGGGCGGGTGGCCGCCCGTGCTGGTGTTCTCGCTCTACAACGCCTGACTAACGTTTCGATATTCAACACGCTTCAAAAAACCCTGTCTTATCTTCCCGCCTCGTCTCTCTCTCATCTCATCGCCTCCGTCTTATCTCCCCCTGTCTTATCTCTCTCCTGTCTTATCTCTTCTCTGTCTTATCTCTCCCCTGTCTTATCTCTCTCCTGTCCTATCTCTCTCCTGTCCTATCTCTCCCCTGTCTTATCTCTCCCCTGTCTTATCTCTCCCCTGTCTTATCTCTCTCCTGTCTTATCTCTCCCCTGTCTTATCTCTCTCCTGTCTTATCTCTCCCCTGTCTTATCTCTCCCCTGTCTTATCTCTCCCCTGTCTTATCTCTCTCCTGTCTTATCTCTCTCCTGTCTTATCTCTCCGTTGTCTTATCTTTCCCGCGTATTTCATATACACGGGAAGATAACCATCGTTTGATGACTAATTCAATATTTAGATTTTTTGCCTGAAACACTATTACTTACTTACAGTAGATAAACAAATTTAGTGTCAGGATAGAAATTTATCTATTGAATGTCAAATATTTATTTGCGAACGCGTTAATTCGCCAGCTTGCCAACGGCCTCAATTTGACCATTGTCATGAGATTGGTCAAGTGCGAGATTAAGAATCTTTGACAAATTTTATTTTGTTTGCAACTGATTCAAGAACCACTAGTGGTAGCTTTTGTAGTCTTTAGTAAACTACTAGTCTTAGTAGTAGTTTAGTTATGCAAAACTAATTTTGCATAACAAGTACGCTCAATATTTATCCTTTTTATACATGTAAAAGTTCGTTTATGGAATGGACACGATGAACTTCCAGGGCGAGTCAGTACCAGTCAGTTGACTCCAAATGTGCTCAGTTTCGATATTAACATCGCTGGCACCTTCCCGGACCCAGATGCCACGTGATACCGTGTGACCGCTGTTGACGAAATTTTCCACAGTCTGCCTAGCGATGTCAAATTCGCCGAACTTCAGATAGACCAGCGCTTTCAGGCATTCTCTAGCTGTTCGAGCATAGTCAGGTATGACATTCATCATGCGAAGTAAGCCGCCCATCTCCGATTGCTTGTCGTTTGTCAGGCAAAGCAGTAAATCTTTCACATGCTCAAACAGAGCAGAATACTCTTGATTAGCCGAGAAAGAGAAGCTCTTGGAGTCTATAGGGCAGCGTGGAATAAGCATGAAAGCATGGAACGTCATCAGCGCGTCCGACTCTAACGCTCGCAACTGTCGCATGTACTCCGTCAGCTCTCTATTCAAGTTGCCAATCACGCTGCGCACAATTTTGGCCACGCTTTCTCGTTTCGGCCCGTCCCTGTGCAGCTGCAGGACTGTGTCGCTCAGAAAGAAATGCGGCATACAGTCGTGCGGTGTGACATCTGGGTATTGTCTCTCTCAATGCATGGCTAAATTCTCCAACGCTGTTCTCACCAGAAATATTATATTTTCTGGCACCCATTGCTCGTTTGGTATGTCGTGCATCATTCGAAACACAATTGAGTCTTCATGTGGTATGACTTTAGTCCACGTTTGTACTTATTAACATCCCGCTTTGCCAGATGTTTAAGAATGGTTAGAACCTGGCCCTGAACATCGTTCAGACGTCTGGTGTCATGTTTGTGCTGTGAGCCTCTTGAACAGGATTGGCAACAGCTGCCAGTTAGAAGCTCAATGATTTCTGGGTGGCCATTCTGAGCCGCAAAGTGCAGGGGAGCGTTTCCGACCTCAAGTTCGCATCTTACATCAGCTCTGCCCTTAATCAGCAGGCTTACAATATCAGAATGACCCATAACGAGTGGCAACGTGCAGAGGAGTCCAATCGTGTCTTCCTTTGTGATTATCGCTCGCCCCGTGCTCAACCAGCAGCCGAGCAACTTCTGTTCGGCCGAGATGCGAAGCGAAATGAAGGGAAGTCCAGCCTTCGCTCGATGTGGCGTCAATCTCAGCCTTTAATTGTAGTCCAGCAGCAGTTGAACGATCTTCAAGAAGCCCCTGTCAGAAGCGTAGTGAAGTGGAACGCCGCTCCTTGTGCTCTTGTGCAATTTAACATTGCAGCCAGCCTCTAGAAGTGCTTTCACAACTTCAGTGTGGCCGGAGTCTGCAGCCGCGTGAAGTGGCGTCATGCCATCATTGCCTTGAATGTTGGGCTCCGTTCTCTTGCATTCGACTAGCAGTTTCATGGCTTTGATCTGTCCCCGGTGGGCCGCAAAGTACAGCGGTGTGCGGCCCCGGCAGTTCCGCGAATTGACACAAATTCTTTTCTTATCTACGAGTAATAATAGCTTGACAATGTCTGCATGAGTGGCCATTGTCAGCCGCAAGATAAAGTGCGCAACCCTGCTTGTCAGTGACGTTGGCATTGAACCTCTCCTGTAGCAGCAACTGCACGACCTCTTTACAATCGTTGTTACACGCGATGTGAAACGGCGTCTGACCTTTGTTATTGGCTAGACTAATAAGAGCGCCGGCTTTTAGCAGTGCGAACACAACGTATAGGTATTGTTGCTAGCGGCTGCCAAAAACAGGGCAGTCTGAATCTCTCCTGCAGTCTTATATCGTTATCCTTCGAGTTAAGATCCACTCCTTCGTCTATAAGACGCCTAACAAGGGACTTGAATTGCGCCAAATGAAGCTCGGTCTTTCCATCTCTCCGTCTGAGGCTGCAGTTGGCCCGGGCAGATTCAATCAGCCATAGGGTCAGGTCTCTTTTATTCTTCAGACAGGCAAAATGAAGCGGCATCCTACCGTCTGCTGTCTGCTGGTTCACATCAGCGCCGGCATCCACGAGCAGCTTGGCGGCTTCCAGATGGCCTTGGTCGGCAGCGTGATGGCAGGATGGCAGGGTGACAGCTGGTTCTGAGTCCTGATGCTTACATCGATTACTGGCGACGATAAGAGGAGCCGCATAGCGAGCAGCGAGTTCTTCTGTGCGGCAAAGTGCAGCGGCGCTGCGCCTTTCTTGAGGAGGTAATCCACCAGGTCGTCTCTGTTGTACCTGGCAGCAGTGGCAGCAGAGTGTATTGAGTTCCTTGCTTCTTGCACTCAACATCGCCGCTGGTTTCAAGCCAGCGAAGCAGCTTGGCATGCCGCTGTGGGCAGTTTGACTGAATTCTTTGATGCAGCAATGGTATTAACTCTACTTTGGAACTGCTGGCGCAGAAGCGTAGATGAGTTCGCAGCCAAGCTATGGCTTGGTTGGCGACGTACTTTAGCGACGCGATAGCGACGTCGCGGCGACGTAATTGCTTTTACTGGGCCTGCCACGCATCCCCAAACGCTTTCATGGTGTCCTTCCATAGAAGTAACTCGAAAATGTACCGAGCAGATTGTAGGCCACGTTTCGATGACGATTTTCTTGAAACGCAACTACTACTGCAGTGTACGTTGCAAGTTACCATTGCAAGTAACCAAAGTTTTTAGTTTGTTATAATTATTATTTGAATACATCGAAAGTGCACATCGCTTCTCGAAGTTAGCAAATTTAGCCGGCATTAAAAAGGCCTTTCACTACTGACAAATTATTTTACGAGTATGTTAATAATAAATGTTAAACGTCAACAATAACGGTTTTCTAGAAAAAAAACACTAATTTGGCTTGCAAGTATAACCTCGTAGTATTGAAAACTTTAAAACGTTAAATAAAAAGAAAAGCTTTGTAATTAATTCGTTAAACTCGGAAATTTAACTGTGAAAAAACAGTTTTCTTCAAGTACGAGTAATAAAGTTGCAACACTTTAGTGATATTTGACCTATACTTATTGATGCTGCAGACAGATTCAAAGAAACGGCGGAACTGATGCTGGTATTCCAACCAGCACGACAGCTCGAGCCTATTTGATATTCGCTCGGGCAATGTCCAAATAAGAAAAAGTATGAGACCCGACTTATTACGTTTTTGTGAGGCTCTGATAAGCTTAAATACGAATACAAACTAATTTTCCGCTTCTACTGGGGGCCTTTGGCTCCGCCCATGTCAGGTAGTTGTTTCCGATCAAGGCATAATTGCTATTGCCCGCATACATAGTCGTACTACCCGTTTCTTCATCATCTTAATATTTCCTTATTTGCAGATTTTTTGTCAAAATCACCCAGTCAGATTGTAGCGTCAAATTTCAGAAGTGGCACATCAGTAAAGCAACTCTACCATAATACTAATGTATGAGGGAGCAATTACTGCTGGACAATTACGGCTGGGCTCTAACAGTTGAATACCCACGGGAGGTATTTCAAACGCCCTCATTTCTCGATATCTCCCAAAATATTCAACCAGTCGCCCTGAAAATCCAGAACACGGACTAAAATTTTCTGCTCTATCTGATGTAACAATTCCAGAATCACGAAACATCGGCATAGTCGAGATATTCAAAGATTGTCGTCCGGATGTCTGGTGGCTAAAAGCACCAATATAGGCGCAGTTTTTCTGCTCACAAAATTTAGTTATGTAACCATGTCGGCTATGTTATTGAACCAATATGGATTCACCACAGAGGTTTATACAGAGCAATGCTAATTGTCATTGTCACGAGGGTCTTAGTCAAGAATCGCTGAATATCTCGACGATGCTCATGACGTCGGACGGCTTTGAAAGTTCGTTCGTCGTAAAGGGGCGATTGATCCATATGGTGGACTTTCAGGAAAGTCGGTCATTCAGTTTGGGAGCTATCGTGCAGTACGTAGTCTTTCTACTGTTAAAAGTTGATTACAAGACTATAGAAGTTGCACAGTATCAGATGCGTTTCCTAAGGTAATTTTTATTTGAGCCAATCAGATTAACGAGATCGGCCTATCTATTCATCGAGATGGACACGGCGATTCGGACACGGCAGCTCAAATGCTTATAGAGATAAATTCTCTCCTAGTCCTAGTTGATGGTAAATTTCATATTGCAGACACAATAAAATTTGTTTTTAAGCCTTCATATCCTTATACATGGTCATGGTCAAAATCGAATTATTGATTTTATGCACAATGGTGCAGCTTACACAAACCGCGCTGCCGACTTACCGACCAGTTCTCGACACAACGACAGTAAGATATTTAGTGTCTTTGTGTTTTAAATATTAATAAATGACAATCACAAGATTGCTGCTTGCACATTGACCCCCGAGCGCACATTCACACAGGGGGTGTACATGCGTCTGCCCTAACTTTCTCATAGTCTGGCTGTGTACACTATTCACTGTGCCTTGAGGATGGCCCTCGTGGGGGCTTAAACTGCGCAACAGGCCATGTTATAAAGTGGCCTCGCCGCGGATTCGAGCTTAGGGACTTCGGTGCGAGTCACTCACTCCTGCACATCGTCTCTATGCTAGCCTTCGCAACTACTCGTAATATTTGTTAGTAGAAAGTTAATCAATAAATTTCATGTCTCTATGAAACAGCAGCGCTCAGAAACTCAATTTCATGATTTAACAATTTTCAGAAGAACATTGTTTGCGAATCGAGTAACGCAGTTGTCGACACGAATACTGGCGTCTTTAGTGCTCAAATATTTGGCTCGAAAATGATGAATCAAAATTTCGAATGGACAAACCATCACGCTGCAATGCTACGCCTGCTCGGATTCATTTCGGTGCTGCCCGTACTAGTCGATGTTGCAATTGTCTCACTGTACTTTTACATACTTGTCGGAAATGCTTTGTTCAACGCATTCGAGGTTGGACCTCGTCCAGCACTAACTCTACCAAGCAGAAGATCTGGAAGGCACAATACGAGTAGAATAATTAAGCACAGTCGCTAGCGAATAGAAGTAACTGGCGAATACGTTTAAGCCATAGACAAAAAACTGTTGGACCGTCGATTTTAGTTAATTTCATTATAACTTCGTGTAAAAAAACTATTTTCGCAAAAAGTGATGCATGAACTCTGGAGGTAAAATTATATATATCTGATTACGCAGTTAAAAATTCTTGCATGGCCTTTGCATCTACAACTTTCAATCTAGTGCACTAGCCGGATAAATCTTGTTCTTGAATCCTCAAATATCGCCAGCTTGTTCTTGAATCCTCAAATATCCCCAGCTTGTTCTTGAATCCTCAAATATCCCCAGCTTGATCTTGAATCCTCAAATATCCCCAGCTTGATCTTTAATCCTCCTGCAAATATCCCCAGCATGATCTTGAATCCTCAAATATCCCCAGCTTGATCTTGAATCCTCAAATATCCCCAGCTTGATCTTTAATCCTCAAATATCCCCAGCATGATCTTGAATCCTCAAATATTCCCAGCTTGATCTTGAATCCTCAAATATTCCCAGCTTGATCTTTAATCCTCAAATATTCCCAGCTTGATCTTGAATCCTCAAATATTCCCAGCTTGATCTTGAATCCTCAAATATCCCCAGCTTGATCTTGAATCCTCAAATATCCCCAGCTTGATCTTGAATCCTCAAATATCCCCAGCTTGATCTTTAATCCTCAAATATCCCCAGCATGATCTTGAATCCTCAAATATCCCCAGCTTGATCTTTAATCCTCAAATATCCCCAGCATGATCTTGAATCCTCAAATATCCTCAGTTTAATATTAAATCCTCAAATATTTCCATCTTGATCTTAACTCCTCAAATATCACAGCTAGACAGGTTTTACGTATTCAATTATGTATTTCTGTCTCCACGGTGCAACCAGCCTGTGAAAGCGGCAGCAGCTCTCAAATCTTGTAAATGGTTGCTTAAGCGTTTTGACATATTCTTGCATTAAAGAGTAAAGAAGAGTTTTAGATTTAATGGGAGAAAATCGCTTGCACATCAAATTTACAAGTGATTTGTGCATTTGCGCTTAAACAACAAGTTACCAGACCTGACAACAGCTGCTGCCGCTCTCACAGGCTGTGCACTGATATGCAAACCTTCGCGCATGTCTATATCATATTTAGTATTATAAAATAAGTCTAAAAACAGCGCTCCTGAAGCACTAAATCTTGCCTTTCAACAACCACATTGCAAAATGAGGACCATGCAACTCCGACTGTCGCTGATTCGATTGGCGATCAGCAGCTGCCTGCTGGCCGTGGCCCTGGCGGCTCCGGGCAGATCGCCGATTCCCACTGACGAGTCGGCCAATCGCTACATCGACCTGGTGATGGAGAAGCTCGGCCCTCACCTGCGCGAAAATAACATGGACCCGCTGCCTCTGGACAACCTGGTGATAGGCTTCTCCAAGAAGATCCTGCTCGTCACCGTGAGTGGCAGCATCGGCCTGACTGACGGCCGCATGTACGGCATATCGACCATGCATCGGGCCGGCGACTGCAGCATCGAGTCACAGGGCAACACACTCATCGTGGGCGCCAAGGTACATTTGCACAGGAATCAAGAGGCTGCTCAAACACTGAGTATTTGAGAGGCTGCTCTGAACCCTGAGTATTTGAGAGGCTGCTCTGAACCCTGAGTATTTGAGAGGCTGCTCTGAACCCTGAGTATTTGAGAGGCTGCTCTGAACCCTGAGTATTTGAGAGGCTGCTCTGAACCCTGAGTATTTGAGAGGCTGCTCTGAACCCTGAGTATTTGAGAGGCTGCGCAATCATTGAGGATTTGAGTGGCTGCTCAACCATTGAGGACTTAAGTGGATGCTCAACCATTTAGAGGATTTGAGTGGCTGCTCAACCAATGAGGATTTGAGTGGCTGCTCAACCAGTGATGATTTGAGTGGCTGCTCAACCAATGAGGATTTGAGTGGCTGCTCAACCAATGATGATTTGAGTGGCTGCTCAACCAATGAGGATTTGAGTGGCTGCTCAACCAATGATGATTTAAGTGGCTGCTCAACCAATGAGGATTTGAGTGAATGCTCAACCATTTAGAGGATTTGAGTGGATGCTCAACCATTTAGAGGATTTGAGTGGATGCTCAACCAATGAGGATTTGAGTGGCTGCTCAACCATTTAGAGGATTTGAGTGGCTGCTCAACCATTTAGAGGATTTGAGTTGATGCTCAACCATTGAGGATTTGAGTGGCTGCTCAACCAATGATGATTTGAGTGGCTGCTCAACCAATGAGGATTTGAGTGGCTGCTCAACCAATGAGGATTTGAGTTGCTGCTCAACCAATGAGGATTTGAGTGACTGCTCAACCAATGAGGATTTGAGTGGCTGCTCAACCAATGAGGATTTGAGTGGCTGCTCAACCAATGATGATTTGAGTGGCTGCTCAACCAATGAGGATTTGAGTGGCTGCTCAACCATTTAGAGGATTTGAGTGGCTGCTCAACCATTTAGAGGATTTGAGTGGCTGCTCAACCATCGAGGATTGGAAAGGCTGCTCAGTGTAAGTGTCCAATCAAGGGTGTTGGGTTTACATGCGAGATTGCATGTTGGAGGGTTGCGGCTAAAATAGAAAATGGATCTCGGAAAGCAGATTAGACCAGATCGACAAGACTTTAGTCAGACAATGCCCCCCTGCAGTGAAGACACTCCTCGCCCTTCCACCGCCGCAGATCGGTGTCAACGACGTGTGGGGCGCCTTCAACGGCCGCGCCGAGTTCATGGGCATCGGAGTGAACGTCAAGCTCAGTCTGGCCGTAGACAGCGTCAAAGTGGACGCCCGCATCAGCGCCAGCCTGGGCTCCGGCTCGAGCCCGGACCTGCAGGAGTTCTCCATCTCCAGCCTGTCGCCAATCACGGTGCGGTTTAGCGGCCTCGGGCCGCTGGACTGGATCATCAACCCGGTGACCAACGTGTTAGTGAATGTGGTGCGCGGCATCCTGGTCAAGGTCATCGAGGTTTTCGTGCGCTTCCAGGTGCAGAAGGTGCTGCAGGGCGTCACACTGCCTCTGTAGGCCCAAGAGAGAAATACAAATATGCATATATGCAAATAGGCTTCTCGCCTTCTTTCTCGGTAATAAGACAAGCAATAGGCATTGAGTTCGATTCCGATTTTCGACATTGTAGACCATAGAAACAGATGCGTTTACACCCAGGACTATATTATTTTTTAACAATGTAATTGTGTATATTTTAAGAACTAAACAATGAACCTAGACATAGTATACAGAGGCAACCGCATTGTAAAGGATCGACAAATCAAATAAAAAACCATAGACTTGTTCGCATACTCAATAAATAGCCCTGGAAGTGTGAGCCTATTTTGTTATTGGTCGGTATAGCGCGTGGTTCTGTCTACTTTTAGAACAGTGCGAATTCACTCCTGGCCGGTCCGGGCCAGCCAGGTGGGCAGACGCCAACCAGCACGACAACTCTACCCCTGGGCTGGAGTCCCGGCCAATCAGATTGTGATCTGGCCTCGCTGAATTTCTACCCCGGCGAGAAACCACCCTAAAGGTTATATGAAGTGGGGGCTATTTGTCTAGGGCTATTTGTCAAATATTTACAGCTCGTATGCTGCAGTTTGATTCTCAGCCGATAATGTAATGATATTATCGCCCTCAGCCATACGAATTTATCGATCATCAAGAATCAAGAAAACGATAACAATTTTTTATGTTAACAATTATTTTATTTATTCTATTTAATTGAGACACTGCATACTGTTTTCTTTTTATTTTCAATCCTTATTTAATTTGGATTTGCGCATTCGCCCGTGAAATTTAACTATTTACTACGGGGCAGGCAAACTATCAGCGGGCAAACTGCAGCGGGTAAACGTCGGTGGGAAAATGGCCAGCTGCCAAACGGGGGGTATATTCCGGTCGAGCGCATTCCTTAAAATAAATCCCCGGAAAAAAACATTTTTAGCTTTGGTAAATCGATGCTTTGTAGACTAGAAAGTAGCAGAAGTAAAATTTTTACGCATCGCAATAAATGCTTTATATTTTGTATAACTATAAATTTAAAAAAACGCTTTGTTTAAACAGTAAACTAACAACGCACTCAAGGGTGCCAAATCAACTTTTGGTTCTTATGTTTTTTATTAAACGTGTGTACATATTTTATAAAATACATGCCTTGTGATTTGCTACAATAGAGAGTACAGCCTACATAGTGAACAAGGGCTGTGTATCTAAAATAAGAATAAAGCGTAATATTAAAATTTCTATTTGCAAATTAATTCTTTTAATTTGTATAAACACATCAGATTTTGTTGCTTTTCTTTTGTTTCTCATCTTTCAGGTTTTAATGTGTATATCCATGCCCATGGCAATGACTGGGGAGCAAATGAAATACTAAATACATGCAGTGATCCAGCCAATACTGTTATTTAGATTAATAAAAATTGTTTCTAGCTATGAGCATCACATATCTAATATATCTAATATCTAATAATCTAATACCTAATATATAATATCTAATATATAATAATCTAATATCTAATATATCACAAATCTAATATATTAAAAAAAGACCATAAGCTTTGGCCCTGCTATGTTTGTGGCTATTTTTTAGAGTTTGCTAGTTATCTTGACTTTTATAGCTGACTATCCATATATTCTCTATTTTATTAAAAAGCTATTTATATTTAATTGACACAATCTAATAACTCAAGCTAGTCCTATACATTTAGCATTATTTCAAGCAGTTTAACATATTCTTTTCAAAGGACATAGAAAAAGGCCCCTCTTAATTCGTTTTTTATTAACAGTTATTTTTATATATCCTAAACGTAAACATAAATATTGTTATATATGCATTTTTATATAGATACTAGTCTAATAAATGCTCTAGTCTAAGATCTATATTCTATATTTGTAAATTCTAGATTCCTAGAATCCACTTAAAATTCCTAGATTCTACTCTAGATTACAATAATACACCCTAGAGTTCTAGAATTAACTCTAGATTTTAGAATCTAGTCTAGATTCCTAGAATACACTTAAGATTCCTTGAATCCACTCTAGACTCCAATACTCCTAGAATCTACATAGATTCCTAGATTGCTGGAATCCACTCGAATACTCGAGATTCTAGATTCCTAGAATCTACTCCAGATTCCTAGATTCCTAGAATCCACTTTAGATTCCTAGACTCCACTCTAGATTCCTACAATACACTCTAGATGACTAGAATTCACTTAGAATTCCTAGAATCCACATAATTTTCCTAGAATCCACTCTCGATTTCAATAAGATTTCAATAATAAACTCTAGATTCCTAGAATACACTCTCGATCCCTTAAATAGGACCAAAGATCCTTAAGGTGTAGGCCTACTCCAAATCCTTTGAAAAGTCATCCATCCATAGAATCTACCTTGATTCATAGAATTGTCCAATTTTTTTATCATCTTATAAATTAACTATCACTTTCTGCAAATTCTAAGGAGTTATCCAGTCTTTTTGGAAATAATATATATATATATATATTTATGTAAATGTTACTCTGAAAATATCACTGGCTTCAAATTTCAGGCCGAATTCGGTTCTGGAAATCTAAAATTCGTTGAAACGTCCAGTCTGGACTCTTTCAGCGAGGCTCTTAGATTTCTGCATTTCGACAAAGCCAAAGAGATTATTGTAAGTTAGCGAGTTGGTAAATTAAAATTTGCTAATGATCATTATAGGCACTCAAAAGATGGTCTAACTAGGCTGAAATATTTTCCAACGACCTCTCGCTGCAATAACCTCCTAGCTTCTTATGACCTCTCGGTATATATGACCTCTCATCTACTATGACATTTCACCTGCTAGCCTAAGACCTCTTAACTCACATCCATTGACCTCTTTCCTTCAATTAAATATTACTTCAAATGACCGCTCACCTAAAATGACGCCTCATTTTATCTGTTCTTTTAACTATCATCTAGTAGGCAGCCATACCTCTGCTCTGTTATTTCTTTGTACACAGCTGTACTATAGCCTCCTCCCTTGTCTCCACCTCCCAAGGACAAGGAAATGGACCAAAACAAATCGGTTCTATCTCCGAATTGGCGCGCCTTTCTTAACTCCTGCTCAGACCTGTGCTCACACGAGAAGTCCTATTATAGCCTGGCCTATCTGCAGTCTAGGGCGCCAATTTTCGCGGTTCGCAAAGAGAACCTACGCGACTCTTATCGCAGCTTGTCAGCTGAGCTTCAGCGCGTATCTCGAGCATCATCTGCAAAACTGGTTAGCCATGTCAGCGATCAGCTTGTTGAGTTTGTTCAGGCCCGCCTGGACCTCATGGATGTCTATGCGGTCCTGGCGTCGCAATCGTTGACTCAGCAGCAACAGTCAGCACAGTCGCAGCAGCAGGCTCTGCAGCAGCAGCAGTCGCGTTCTCGGGACTTAGTCATTAGCGATGTTGAAAAACTTATGCAGCATTATAAGGGCAAATTTCATCACCCAAAACTGGCTGGAATATCGAATTGCTTTGAGTGAGTCCGATTTCCTGTAAAATTAGGATCTATAGATTCTTGTGTATAGATGTACTATCTGTAGATTGTAGTGTATAGATGTACCATCTATAGATTCTAGTGTATGGATGTACCGTCTATAGATTCTAGTGTATAGATGTACTATCTATAGATTCTTGTGTATAGATGTACTATCTGTAGATTGTAGTGTATAGATGTACCATCTATAGATTCTTGTGTATAGATGTACTACTATCTGTAGATTGTAGTGTATAGATGTGCTGTCTATAGATTCTAGTGTATAGATATACTATCTATAGATTCCAGTGTATAGATGTACTACTATCTGTAGATTGTAGTGTATAGATGTGCTGTCTATAGATTCTAGTGTATAGATATACTATCTATAGATTCCAGTGTATAGATATACTATCTATAGATTCCAGTTTATAGATATACTATCTATAGATTCCAGTGTATAGATGTACTATCTATAGATTCCAGTGTATAGATATACTATCTAAAGATTCCAGTTTATAGATATACTATCTATAGATTCCAGTGTATAGATATACTATCTATAGGTTCCAGTGTATAGATATACTATCTATAGATTCCAGTGTATAGATATACTATCTATAGATTCCAGTTTATATATATACTATCTATAGATTCCAGTGTATAGATGTACTATCTATAGACTCTAGTGTATAGATTTTTTAGTCTTGATGACGGATCTCTATAGATTATTGAGTTTAGATGTAAGATGTCTCTAGATTCTAGAGTTTAGAAGTAGGATCTATCTAGATTCTAGAGTTTAGAAGTAGGATCTATCTAGATTCTAGAGTTTAGAAGTAGGATCTATCTAGATTCTAGAGTTTAGAAGTAGGATCTATCTAGATTCTAGAGTTTAGAAGTAGGATCTATCTAGATTCTAGAGTTTAGAAGTAGGATCTATAGATATTAATGTACAGGTGTTGAATCTATAGATTCTAGTGTGTAGATATAGATGTTCGATCTTTATAAATTCTAGACGTTAACGAGTAGATGTAGGATTTCTATAGATTCTTTTAGAAACGTTGGATCTCTAGATTAAGAGTTTAGATGCGGGATCTGCATTGTTTAGAGTGGGATATTTATATTTTCGCCTTTGAATACTATCTCGTAGATTGAATGTTGTAATTATAGTTCATGTCAAGTTTGAATTAATGTTACCTTGGTTTCCAGAGACGAAACGGAGATCCTATTCCACCTACTAAATGCCAGTGGAAGAATTAATAATCTTTACTTTCTTGAGTCTATGCTCAGCCTACACGAAGTTAACAATAGGCTGCTGGTTTGGCAGGATCAGGCTACTAAATATGTAAGTCTGCATTGCATTGTATTGCATGCTAAAGTATTTGAGTATTTTCCAATGCTATGAATAAATATCTTAGTGCCATACCGTTTCCACCTATATTTAACAATTTGCAGTACCCCTTTTTACGGAGGGTCAAGGCTATACTAATCAGACTTTATAGTCGTTTAAGGTTGGGTCAGAACTTCAGGGTTGGTTAAGCATATAGGCCTATTGTCCATCAGGGTTGGTTAAGCATATAGGCCTATTGTCCATCAGGGTTGGTTAAGCATATAGGCCTATTGTCCATCAGGGTTGGTTAAGCATATAGGCCCATTGTCCATCAGGGTTGGTTAAGCATATAGGCCCATTGTCCATCAAGGATGGTTAAGCATATAGGCCTATTGTCCATCAGGGATGGTTAAGCATATAGGCCCATTGTCCATCAGGGTTGGTTAAGCATATAGGCCCATTGTCCATCAGGGTTGGTTAAGCATATAGGCCCATTGTCCATCAGGGTTGGTTAAGCATATAGGCCTATTGTCCATCAGGGTTGGTTAAGCATATAGGCCCATTGTCCATCAGGGTTGGGTGAGAATTGACCCATTGTCCTTCAGTGTTGGGTCAGCATTGACCTATTGTCATTCAGGTTGGGTCAGCATTGACCCATTGTCCATAATTGTTGGGTCAGCATTGACCCATTGTCCATCATTGTTGGGTCAGCGTTGACCTATTGACCTTCAGTGTTGGGTCAGCATTAATCTAGGTATATTAATCAATTGGGTCTTGATGTTTTTTCATCAATTTGTGTAGTCAGGCAGTGCTTTAAAAGTGATTCATTAGCTATAAAAATAAATTAAACTGAACTTTTTGGCAAGTGGTCTCTACATTCTCCGATTATTGAATTTTTTAAATTTCTAAAATTCAAATCAGGGTTTGTTTTAGTTTGCTTATAACTTTAGTCTGCTGTAGCTGATTTAAATAAATGCTAATTTGAACTGTTTTTTTTTCAAGAATACACCCGATTCGGAAAATCAGGTAAATTGAAGATTCACTAGAACAGGTTTCTTGTAAGGTTATTTATGTTTTACATAGTTTTGTATTTATATGTATTCGTGTTTAACTGTGTTAATTTTAGTAAATTAGTCTGCATACTAGTCTTACTTTTTTAAGATGCTTACAGTGACTGCAGTGCTGTCTGACTTACACAGTGTCAAAATAATGCACTTTTAATTCACTGGTACATTATTATTATGTACAATAAATAAATCACGTATAATAAATACATGTGCCGATCGGTTCTTTCCGACGCTAAGGCCGACGTCAAATGTACTTCGGAGTGGGGTGGGTGCAAGGCTGGTGGGGTCGTTCATGGAAAATTCCATTGGACCGCTTATTGCAAAAAATTGACGTACGCATTTAAAAGGATTTCCTCAAGGTCAAACCTCCCTATAACTATGACAAACCATCTTTCCCGACTTTATTCCCGACGCTAAAACTTTCCTGATGCTTTAATTTGTTTATAAGTGGACCAATGGAATTTTCCATGAACGACCCCACCAGCCTTGCACCACTCCGAAGTATGTACATTTGACGTCGGCCTTAGCGTCGGGAAAACCGATCGGCTAAAGTAAAAATATCCGTAAAATAAGTTGCTCTAGCTTAGCTTGGCTATCCTTAACTCAATTTGCACTGTCTATCATTTTTTAACTTCTTGTACATCTAGTGTGCGTAAATTGCATCTTTAGAAAGTACATAATAACTAGATAGGTTCTTCTAGATTTTTAGTAGTCGTAGTTACCTAACTAATAACTAGTCATCGTGTACTTCTTTGCTTACTATTTTTACAGCAATGTGAAATGACGGATAAGGCTAAGGTTCGTTGATTAAAAACTTGTATTCAAAATAATTTAAAGTTTGTTAACAGCTTTTTGACGTTTGATTTTCACAAGTTAAATATATACTCGTACTACTCAAAGTAGGTTTCATTTACTTAATTTTGTAAACGTGAAATAACGTTTCACGCGCGCGCGTTCGTGAAAGGGTAGTTTTGGTCGATAATTATAGTGCGCACGAACTTACAACTGGGTGCGCACGTACCTATAGATAGACAAGTGCACGCGAACTTATTATAGGGTGCGCACTTACTTACAAATAGTCAAGTGCACACAAACTTATTATCAAGTGCACACGCACTTATAGATAGTAAATTGAATGTGAACAGATCTGACTAAAAAGTGCCCTAAATCAATAATCCGTATTGATTATTACGTACCTAGTAAGCAATCTAGTGGCCTTGTAACCGTTTCTAAAACCGCCTTTAATCTATTTTATTCTCTTTACTTCAGATGGAGCGAACTTTTGTAAGTATAAATTTGTTTTGCATAGATTTACATTACATTTTTTTGATTCATTACTTGAATCGTCAACGGTGAAAGTACTAAAGTATTTAATTCAACAGCTATTATACTCTACTTGAATTTTGTATGAACTTCTAGTTCAGATGTATAGATGTGTATCCAGTATAATATCTATTATAATTAAAAACGCATCATTAATGCTAGCGTACCGATATTTACTGAAAATTTTGAAAACGAATATTTTTGGTAGCAATGTTTCTTATTCATTTTTTCTCTCCTTTTTTTCCTGTTTTTCCTGTTCTTTAACCTCTATTCATCACTGTCAATTCTCACTTCGCTCTCGTAATTCTGTCTGGTTTTCTAACTCTACCTTTGATCTCTTTCCGCCGCCTTCTGATTGGTCAGCTTCTGAACAGCGAGTGTGGAAAATGGAAGATGAGTAGAAGGGGAAGTAAGATGAGTAGAAGGGGAGGAAGATGAGTAGACGGGGGAGGAAGATGAGTAGACGGGGGAGGAAGATGAGTAGAAGGGGAAGTAAGATGAGTAGAAGGGGAGGAAGATGAGTAGACGGGGGAGGAAGATGAGTAGACGGGGGAGGAAGATGAGTATACGGGGGAGGAAGATGAGTAGACGGGGGAGGAAGATGAGTAGACGGGGGAGGAAGATGAGTAGACGGGGGAGGAATATGAGTAGACGGGGGAGGAATATGAGTAGACGGGGGAGGAAGATGAGTAGAAGTGGGAGGATGATGAGTAGAAGGGGGAGGATAATGAGTAGAAGGGGGAGGATGATGAGTAGAAGGGGGAGGAATATGTGTAGAAGGGCAGTAAGGGTAGAAAGGGATGAAAATGGGTAGAATTGGTAAGGAAGATGTGTAGAAGGGGAGGAAAATGTGTAGAATCGGTAAAGAAGATGTGTAGAAGGGGAAGAAGATGGCCTTCTTCCCCTTCTTCCCCAAATGATGAAATTGGGGAGGAAATGGGTAGGATGGAATGGAAAGGTTGATAGGTAGATTATGTTAAGCATCAGTAAGAACACAAGTAACCAGGCGTATCCCATTGTTGACAAACATTAACAGAAGTCTCACAAGACAGCCCAGCCGAATCTGCTGCAATGGTTTCACAGATTCTATGCCCACCTGTTGTCCAAGTACACGCTGTGCTTCTGCAGTGTCCTGGCCCAGCAGAGTCCAACTGGTCAACAGCAGGAGATTGTTCGCATGGCTAGCCAGAGGCAGGATCCTGAGGATCTACTAACTAGACTAGTTCAGTTGCACAAGCGCACAGACTGCCTAGCTGCTCTGCTAATATTTAACGCCACGGCCCAATCTGAGCCTTACCTGGGACACGGCTATTATCTGCCCGGCCTGATGGGCGATCGACCAGTGGGCAAGGATGGCTATCCTGTTATATTCGTGTACCCGCCACCTGACACCGCCGATACAGCTGGTACCGGAGCTGCTGCTGCTGCTGTTGCTGTTGCTGCTTCGTCTACTAACGCTGCTTCCGCCTCTTCAGTGGGAACTGGGTCAATTGTGCCGACTCTAGGATCGGGTGATATGACCAACATACTCATGACGGTACGGGTTCGTGCAGATTGATTCTCATTGGTTTAGCTGAATTCTGATTGGTTTAGATGGGTTCTGATTGGTTTAGTTGGGTTCTGATTGGTTTAGTTGGGTTCTGATTGGTTCAGTTGGGTTCTGATTCGTTCAGATGGGTTCTGATTGGTTCAGAGCGGTTATGATTGGTTCTGATTGGTTTAGTTGGGTTCTGATTCGTTCAGATGGGTTCTGATTGGTTTAGTTGGGTTCTGATTGGTTTAGTTGGGTTCTGATTGGTTCAGATGGGTTCTGATTGGTTTAGATTGGTTCTAATTGGTTCAGATGGGTTCTGATTGGTTTAGATTGGTTCAGATGGGTTCTGATTGGTTCAGATGGTTCTGATTGGTTCAGATGAGTTCGTATTTGTTTAGATTAGTTCTGATTGATTAAGGTGGGTTCTGATTGGTTCAGATGGGTTCTGATTGGTTCTGATTGGTTCAGATGGTTCTGATTGGTTCAGATGAGTTCGTATTTGTTTAGATTAGTTCTGATTGATTAAGGTGGGTTCTGATTGGTTCAGATGGGTTCTGATTGGTTCAGATAGGTTCTGATTGGCTTAAATTGTTTTGCAATCTCCTGCTGATAGTGCAGAGTGGATTCTGATAGGATAAGGCGGACCTTTTGATGTCAGCCAGTGCTCCTAAAATGTCTGCTGCTTTTTTTCGCAGGTGGCCTCTGAAAACTGGGGCAGCGGCGGCAGCGGCAGCGGCGACTGTCGAGTTCGCTTCTTCTCCGACGACAAGCTGCGTCGCTCGTACTGCATCGGCTACGCAGAGCCGCGCCTTCACCTGGCGCTGGTGCTGGAGCATCGGGCAGCTCAGCGCTCCGGCTCCCAGCAGAAGGACAGAGCATTGGAGAAGCAGGTGGTTGAGTTCTGTGCTCAACTTGCTGGCTGCGGCCTCTACGGCATGCTTAGGTCTGGCGGCCGCTGAACATTTGAGAAACTGTCTGTCTGTCTGTCTGTCTGTCTGTCTGTCTGCCTGTCTGTCTGTCTGTCTGTCTGTCTGTCTGTCTGTCTGTCTGTCTGTCTGTCTGTCTGTCTGTCTGTCTGTCTGTCTGTCTGTCTGCCTGCCTGTCTGTCTGTCTGCCTGTCTGTCTGTCTGTCTGTCTGCCTGTCTGTCTGTCTGCCTGTCTGTCTGTCTGCATGTGTTTGCCTATATTTATTCTCGCATTAAAAATAATGAAATTCTCCAGACTGTACTCTGAGCGTTGACTCAAATAAATCCTTCCAATGTGTTTGATCTTTTTGTACGTGAATTCTTTGAGAATTTTTCGCATATTTTTATTGGCAGTAAGTTGTCTGCTGTTAAAGTCTGTTTGTCTTAAATCATTTTTTTCTGTTATCATGTTTCAAATTCTCTTTTCAGTATCCTCACACAAAAAATGTAAATAAAAGCTTGAATGCAAGAAAGAAAATAATATTGAATAGGCTGATGTTTTTCCATTGATGCTTTAAAACATTTAGTTTCTTTTAAAAGTCTGTTTATTTTTTACAATGCTAGCTTTTGGTTACGACCAACCTGACTGACAGTTGGTGATTATGATCAACTTGAGGGACAGTTGGTGATTATGACCAACTTGAGGGAGAGTCGGTAATTATGACCAACTTGAGGGAGAGTCGTTAATTATGACCAACTTGAGGGACAGTCGTTAATTATGACCAACTTGAGGGACAGTCGTTAATTATGACCAACTTGAGGGACAGTCGTTAATTATGACCAACTTGAGGGACAGTCGTTAATTATGACCAACTTGAGGGAGAGTCGGTAATGATGACCAACTTGAGGGAGAGTCGGTAATTATGACCAACTTGAGGGAGAGTCGGTGATTATGACCAACTTGAGGGAGAGTCGGTAATAATGACCAACTTGAGGGAGAGTCGGTGATTATGACCAACTTGAGGGACAGTTGGTGATTATGATCAACCTGAGGGACAGTTGGTGATTATGATCAACCTGAGGGACAGTTGGTGATTATGATCAACCTGAGTGACAGTTGGTAATGATGACCAACCTGAGTGACAGTTGGTAATGATGACCAACCTGAGTGACAGTTGGTAATAATGACCAACCTGAGTGACAGTTGGTAATAATGACCAACCTGAGTGACAGTTGGTAATAATGACCAACCTGAGTGACAGTCGGTTAATATGGCCAACATATGTTACGAAATTTTCTAAAAGAACCAGTTGGCTATTTAATACTCAACTGTTCAAAACTGCAGAATGAATAAAAATGGAAAAAACGCATTTCCAATCTTCTTACTACCACTAGTAGTTACATTTCCGAGCTAGTTGGTACGAGTAAATAAATTTACTTTATCATTCATGGCTTTAATTATTCATAAATTTTCTGCGGCTAAAGTGATATTATCTTCCGGTTGTCTTAACGAGCGAACAGCATATGCCCAAAAACAACAGCC
This sequence comes from Macrostomum hystrix, assembly GCA_950097015.1. Taxonomy (NCBI): domain Eukaryota; kingdom Metazoa; phylum Platyhelminthes; family Macrostomidae; genus Macrostomum; species Macrostomum hystrix. Next base: position 17,800,408 of record CATNEN010000039.1, read on the forward strand.
TTTAATGTTGTTAATAGCTAGATTTCTAACGTGTCGTCCGCCTTACAAACTAGAAGCTGCATTGAGTGTGCACGCATGTTTTCTTCTCCGAGAAGTGATAAATTGCTTGGTCCGCGCAGCGGTAGCAACCATCGGAAGCAGACCGACAGACAGTTAATCTAGATTACTAACAAAACTGTAGCCATTATCTGCCATGGTACGAAGATTTCAGCGTACAGCCAGATAAACGGTTTCCTGTTACTTTCTCTTCAATCTTCTCCAAATTCAATAGTGAATAGGAGAAACAGCCAATTGGATTGCAGCAGTGGAAATGTACACTGTAGAGTGCCAGTTATAGATAAGAACTCGAATAAAACTAATATGTGCCCCTTCAAAATAGTGTAGGCCCCATATTGGACAGTGATTTTGACTGCAAAATTTGAACTCACACACTGCATTTTGAGTTCTGTCTGATAAGTGTCTTATAAAACTAGCTTTTATTGTTACAAAACTAGTTTAAAAAACTCATGAGTCTGCCGCCGCCGCCGCCGCCGCCGCCGCTGCTGCTGCTGCTGCTGCTGCTGCTGTGCCTGGCTCCGACGCCTGGCTATTCCCACGGGTCGTCCGGAATCTCAATAGCAGCCGTCACCACACCGCACTGGTGGCAGCCGCGGGGTCAGCATCAGCAGCATCAGCAGTTGCCGCCGATGCACGCCAAAACACCTGGCGACATGATCATTGGCGCCCTGTACCCGATGCACTACGGCAACCTGCTAGCGAACAGCACAGTCCACAGGTGCGCGGCTGTCAACCCATACGAAGGTGTGCAAGCCTTCGAAGCCACTCTGTTCACCCTGAACAAACTGCGCGAGCAACGGTTGCTAGGCAACGTAACACTCGGCGTCCTCGCCATGGACACCTGCCAGGATGTCGACTTCGCCCTGTCGCAGTCGTTGAATTTCACAAACGTACTGATTAGCGGCTTCATCGGGCAAGGCATGATTCGCTGCACCGACGGCAGCGAGCCGGGCATCAACGGCAGTCTGACGGAACTCATGAAGATCATCGGGGTGCTCGGCGCGGCAGAGAGCGACGTGTCAGTGGCCATCGCCTCGTTTATGAAGCATTTCCGCATTCCGCAGGTAGGTCTGAGCGATGCTTGGGTAGAGTAGAGAAAGTAGAGTGATGGTTGTACAGTAGATAGAGTAGAGTGATGATAGTATAGTGGTGAGAGTAGAGTGATGATAGTAAAGTGGTGAGAGTAGAGTGATGATAGTATTATGGTGAGAGTAGAGTGATGATAGTAAAGTGGTGAGAGTAGAGTGATGATAGTATAGTGGTGAGAGTAGAGTGATGATAGTATAGTGGTGAGAGTAGAGTGATGATAGTATAGTGGTGAGAGTAGAGTGATGATAGTATAGTGGTGAGAGTAGAGTGGTGAGAGCAGAGTGATGAGAATAGAATAGTGAGATTAGAGTAGATAAAGTTGAATGATGAGAGTGGGGTAGAGAAAGTAGAGTGGTGAGATTAGACTGGCAATAGTAGAGGGGTGAGAGTAGAGGGGTGAGAGTAGAGTGGTGAGAGTAGAATGGTGAAGGTAGAGTGGTGAGATTATCGATTGTGCTTCTAAAGCCTGTGTACAGCTGTTGAGTCCGCGGACCCAGAAAACTTCAAGCCCAGATAATGCCAGTTGATACCGACGCTGAGGCGCTGATAAATTAAGTTTCTAGATCAAAGACAAACTGATGTGTCCCTTTGACTAAGATTAACCACTGAGCTACATGCTGTGCATTGGAAAGGGAAGAAAATTATGACCAATGTTTAAAGAACTAATATTTACTGACAATAAGTAGAACAGCACAAAAAGTATTACCATAATCTGTATGGGCATGAAATTTTCCTCTGAAAAGTCTGTTTAGTCTGCAGTATCTGTGTCCATTTGTTTGCCCAATTCTCTAATATTGGTTTCTGTGAAACTGTTCTGCATCTACAGCATGGAAACTGCTTTGCAAGTGCAGTGCGATTCGCAAGTTATTTCGCTTTTTCCGATGACAAATCGCGTTCTATTTGCAGATAGATGGGACAGGAGACGAATATTACCGTTTTTTTAAGACAAACTGTTTTTTATTACTATATGGTAAAGTGCATTTCACTAAATGATGTGATTTCAATATGCACTTTAAAATAATACATCTGTCGTTAAAACGATTAAAGAACAACTTTTAGAAAAAGTTTATATATTCAGTATTCAATTCAAATTTACAAAACTTTTTTTTCAAAATCAGCTTTTTTCGCTACATATCGGCTACCCCATTGTGGATCAGATACTTCTGGCAGTATCTGAATACGGCCTCTTCACGCACCCCGAACACTTAATTTATCGTGTCTCATCTCTCCCCTGTCTCATCTCTCCCCTGTCTTATCTCTCCCCTGTCTTATCTCTCCCCTGTCTCATCTCTCCCCTGTCTCATCTCTCCCCTGTCTCATCTCTCCCGTGTCTCATCTCTTCGCTGTCCCAGCTCTGCATAACGCCTAGAAAAGCTAATCCAAACCCATTTGATCTCTACCGGCAAAAAAATCTTTTCTACTAAACTTTTAATTTCTTCCCTTTTCTTCTTTCGGGTTAGAAGTATTTTTAACATCGACCCCCGCCTCCACGCACAATGGATTGTCCGCAGTCTTGACATCCCAATAATTGGAGTTTGCGAGTTCTCAGTGCATGGGCAGCTAGAAATGGGGGATTAACTAAGCCATTCCAGCAGTCAAATCCCTTTCTCTTGTCCTTTAGCTCTCTTGCCAAAAGTATAGCCGCTGGCCCTATTTGCAGAAATTCTTTGCGGAACAACACTCAGTCAGCAAAAAATGAAAACCAAGAGAACAGAAATATATCAGAGCAATTTGAATATTTGAACAACGTTTCTCTTGAACAAAGTCTCCTAACTAACTGAAGATCTAATCTGCAGTAGTAGGATCTGTACAATTAAGTTTTGAAACTATGAAAACCACTATTTGTACACCTTCGTTATTATGGTGTATGTAAATATATTTTACGAGCTAAGTTTCATGTACTATATAGTAATTTTTACTCGGAATTCAAGTTTATAAAATGTGCTACTGGCCAATGAACGACCTCGAGTCATTTGTTGTGTAATTTCCATTGTCTATGGACAAACTTTAATAAGACCATCTAGGAATGCTCGAAATATCTATGGCCATGAGTGCGCATAGCTTCAATATAATTTTAAAACGATGTCTACTTAAAATCGCATTGTAAGCTACCTTTACTATTAATTCGTTTTAATACATTTCAATGGCAATTTAATCCTCTGCAATCCCACTCCCGTCAAATTTCCAGATTAGCCACATGTCAACAACGCCAGTCCTTAGCAACGTGGAGAAGTTTCCGTTTTTTCTGCGCACCGTCCCGTCGGATGCCAACACTGTTCAAGGCATTGTACACCTGCTCAGGTTGGTGGCAGCCTAAAGTTTAAGATCGATTCCTTCGCTAAATGAATTGCCAAAACTAGCTGAATAGATTTATAGACGTCATCATCATCATCTGCCTCGAAACTTGCGGGGTCTTCTCTAGAACCCAACTGAATCCGACCAAACTCCTAGGGGCGTGTGTTTTCCAGCGCGGCATCATTCAATAATCGGCTCTGAGTCTCACAGCCTTGCTAGCTCACGAAAAAAAACTTGTTTTTTACCTGCTTCGATCGCTTCAAAGAGGAATGAAATGCGGCGCTAGCTTGAGTCCCCTTTGAGCTGCAGGTGGTCTTAGAAAGCGGGATTGATCCCACAGCTAATGGCGGGAAGCCCCACTATAGACGCAGATGCCGCAGGTGACGGAGGAGCTGCGATGCAGAAAATTCGATGACGGAGATGGGAGGTTGAGCGCGCGCACTCTTTGAACTCATTCTGATGGAACAACAGCCCGATTTTAAGCTAAACAGCGGCATTTAGAGTCTCACGCTCTCTCACTGGTACATGCTTGAGACAGATCGATGAGACAGACAGACAGGCAGGCAGACAGACAGACAGACAGACAGGCAGACAGACAGACAGACAGGCAGACAGACAGACAGACAGGCAGACAGACAGACAGACAGACAGGCAGACAGACAGACAGACAGGCAGACAGACAGACAGACAGGCAGACAGACAGACAGGCAGACAGACAGACAGATGCCGCCCATCCCGCAGGTCGCGCAACTGGACCTACGTCCACGTGGTGTACGACGACACAAACTACGGCACAATGGCATTCAACGCCTTCGAGGAGCTCATCAGCAATCGCACGGACGTCAAAGCCAGCAAGATCTGCATCTCGACCAAGATGAAAATTGACAGCCTGAAATGGATGGCCTCAAACTATGAGCAGGCAGTACACGATAGCCTACTAGCGCCTTCTAACGCTAACAGTGAGTTTTGATTGGCTATATAATAGAATAGAGTAGAGTGGAATAGAGTAGAGTGGAATAGAGTAGAGTGGAATAGAGTAGAGTGGAATAGAGTAGAGTGGAATAGAGTAGAGTGGAATAGAGTAGAGTGGAATAGAGTAGAGTGGAATAGAGTAGAGTGGAATAGAGTTGAGTATAATTGATTCGAATAGAGTAGAAGAGTCGAAGAGTAGAAAAGTGGAATATAATAGAGTAGAATAGAATAGAGAAGAATAGAGAGTGGAATATTGATTATAATATAATAGAAAAGAGTGAAATAGAATAGAGTAGATTAGAATGTCATAGAGTAGAAAATAATATAATATTGTAGAATATAATATAATAGAGTAGAGTAGCATATAATTAGAGTAGGGTAGGGTAGAATATGATAGAGTCGAGTAGAATAGAATAGAGTTGTGTAGAGTAGAGTAGCATAGAGTTGAGCATTATAGCATAGAATGGAAGCAGTAGAAGACAGTAAATTTGACTAGGGTAGAATGTAGAATAGTGACCTTTAAAAATACTACATCTAAGGTAACGCTAGACAATAATTAACCTAGGCTTGCGTGTTTGGTTCCGATCATGATTCATTTGAGTTCATTTTCCTGGCTCCACAGTCGAGGGGTTGACAAAGGCTTTTACTAAGACAACGCTAAGATAAAAAATTTTTCTTGCAAGCAGCAATGGACAAAACACAAACACAACCAAACACACCGACAGCTTGTCTGGCACTATAGTAATAATTTTTTTAACTTCAGGAAATATTCAGTTTTGACACATCACCCAGACAAATTTCATGTTGAGCATTGCTCGGGTAAACAGTAACATACTTATTCATATACACTACATTTTTCTGCTTGCAGTGCAGGTTCAATCATTCATATGTTATTACCATCCCATCTGATCCACATCTCCCATTCACATTCATATCTCCCATCTCCCATTTCATCTCCCTACTCCCATCACTATCTCACACCTCCCATCTCCCATCTCCCATCTCCCGTCTCTCATCTCCCATCTCCAAAATCCCATCTCCATCTCCGATCCCCATTCCTACTGGGGGATTATTTTCGCAGTTCATGGGCCATCTCCCATCTCCGATCCCCATTGCTACTGGGGGATTATTTTCGCAGTTCATGGGCCATCTCCCATCACCGCACCCACCATCTCCCGCTAGTCGTCCTGGTGTTCCTGTCGCAGCCAACCCTGGCAGCATTTCTAGACGCCCTGGCGCAGTTCCGGCAGCAGTGCCTTGACAAGCCAGCTGACGCCGACTGTCACCGGTGGAATAGCCGGCTGGACCAGCTTGGCTGGATCGGCACAGACAGCTGGTCAGGTTGGAGGTTTCGAAGCTCTGAGCACGGCTTGCTCAACCGGTCGATCATTATCATGCCTCGAACCGGTGAAATACCCGGCTTCGCTGATTACATCACCCGGTTAAAACCGTCCGAGCATCTGGTTAATCCGTGGCTGCGCGAATGGTTCGAAGAGGAGTGCAATTGTCGCTATGGGAACCTGAGCATCGCTTCAGCAGTGACCAATCAGCGAGCTAATGATTGTCTGCCTATTGAAGAGGAATGCCGCAGGCTGGTGTTTAAAGGTGAGGCGAGAATACATTTAGACAAATAATTATCCAGATTTCGCCCAATTCTGAAATCTCAAAAACATTTTCAGATTTCGTGGAGCTGCCAACTCTGCACTTTGTCTCCGACGCTGTACACGCATACGCTTACGCTATCAGGTCGATCCAAGACTCTCTGGCGCCGAGAAATATTACTCCGGACAGTGTCCGCGGCGATACGCTGATGAGTCACTTGAGGAATGTCACTTTTACTAGTAAGTGCTGCTCTGTTCCGAGATGGTAGAGTGAGGTGGGTGAGGGAGTGAGGTGGCTGAGGGAGTGAGGTGGGTGAGGGAGTGAGGTGGGTGAGGGAGTGAGGTGCGTGAGGGAGTGAGGTGGGTGAGGGACTGAGGTGGGTGAGGGAGTAAGGCGACGTGATGGACTGATGGAGCCACAAAATATTCGAACCGTATTATTATGCTAATATAATATGCCTTACAGTAGCTAAGATTTTTATGTCAGTTATCTGTTCTCTCTGCGCGACATGCCTCCTTTGACAGTTGAGTTCGTTGGTCAGGTTCTACAGGATCTTAAGAGAAAAATAGTGCTCCAGCGTCCAGCTTCCAACTGGGAATTTAGAAGACCGTGAACTATGACCGGATTTTAATTAAAAGGCCTTACGGACGTGCTAAAAGCATAGCCACTTCTTTCCAGGGTGTGATTGTAAAATATTCTTTCGAGCTCACAAGCAGAATAGCAGCAGTTTTCTTTGAAGGAGAAAGAAACGAATATTTTGGTCTGTTTGCTTTCAGCTGAAACTGGACAGTTTGAGCAAGCACCGGAGACTCGGAGAACTCGTAGGGTTCGTGTCAACAGGGAGGCTCAAATAAAAGTGCGCCCCCCACTAGTGAGTCACTTCCTGCTCGCACGAAATAGGATGTTTAACTGGCGGAGCGTGGGCGGGTCATTGACAGGACAGTGGATTGGCTGCTGGAAATATGCTTGGCCGAGTCATTAAATTCGCGGTTTGGAAGGCCCACACCCGAGCACTGGGGCTGCATATGGCCTTAGCTTGGTAATCTGCCTGATTGACTTTCCACAAATACTGAACTACTTCTCACTACCCGTAACTCTCCCCCCTCACTGTCTCCGTCTCTCCCCTCACTGTCTCCGTCTCCCCTCACTGTCTCCGTCTCCCCTCACTGTCTCCGTCTCTCCCCTCACTCACTGTCTCCGTCTCCCCTCACTGCCTCCGTCTCCCCTCACTGTCTCCCTCTCACCCTCACTGTCTCCGTCTCCCCTCACTCACTGTCTCCGTCTCCCCTCACTGTCTCCCTCTCCCCCTCACTGTCTCCCTCTCACCCTCACTGTCTCCGTCTCCCCTCACTCACTGTCTCCGTCTCCCCTCACTGTCTCCCTCTCCCCCTCACTGTCTCCCTCTCCCCTTACTGTCTCCGTCTCCCCTCACTCACTGTCTCCGTCTCCCCTCACTCACTGTCTCCGTCTCCCCTCACTGTCTCCCTCTCCCCCTCACTGTCTCCCTCTCCCCTTACTGTGTCCCTCTCCCCCTCACTGTCTCCCTCTCCCCTTACTGTGTCCCTCTCCCCCTCACTGTCTCCCTCTCCCCTCACTGTCTCCGTCTCCCCTCACTGTCTCCCTCTCCCCCTCACTGCCTCCCTCTCCCCTCACTGTCTCTCTCTCACCCTCACTGTCTCCCTCTCCCCTTACTGTGTCCCTCTCCCCCTCACTGTCTCCCTCTCTCCTCACTGTCTCTCTCTCACCCTCACTGTCTCCGTCTCCCCCTCACTGTCTCCCTCTCCCCTTACTGTGTCCCTCTCCCCCTCACTGTCTCCCTCTCCCCTTACTGTGTCCCTCTCCCCCTCACTGTCTCCGTCTCCCCTCACTGTCTCCGTCTCCCCCTCACTGTCTCCCTCTCACCCTCACTGTCTCCCTCTCACCCTCACTGTCTCCCTCTCCCCCTCACTGTCTCCCTCTCCCCTCACTGTCTCTCTCTCCCCCTCTCCTTCTCCATCTTTCTCCCTTCATATCTAATTTTTTCTCTGTCAGTGTCTTTCATTTTCTGACTAATTGTGTTTTCTACTAGCCTGGCCTGCAATGCAAAATATTCATACTTCAATAGCAAAGGCCTGTTACGAGTATAATGAACTAAAAACCCGAGAATGGGTACATTTTTCTCATGTTTCCAAAAATTAGCAATTTAATAATTGACAAGCGAACCGAGCTGATAATAAAAGTGTGGACCCATACCAGTTTCAACTAGTCAAATGCTAGACATTGACTAAAACTGTCAGAGCCATATTTGACGCGCAACAATTAGTACTTTTTCGAATCTAAGAAAGAAATCTATTGAGATTATGTGGATAGATCTATTGCGATTTTATGGATAGATCTCCTGACATTATGTAGATAGATCTACTGAGATTATGTAGACAGATCTACTGACATTATGTAGATAGATCTACTGAGATTATGTAGATAGATCTACTGAGATTATGTTGGTAGATCTACTGAGATGACTCAGATGGATCTACTCAGATGTTAATGATAAAATTACGAATATTCGCGAACATTTTACAATGCAATGATTAAGTACTCGTAGCAACCACTTTACTAAGAACTCGATTGCAGAGAATTAACTCTGAAAATACTGTAGTTGCCGGTACTTTTGAGAACTTGGTATTTAAAAGACCAATGTGACAACAGTTAATTTCAATAAACAACACCCAAATCACCGAATTCAGAATGCACTGGCGAGCAGTTCAAGTTTTACAATGGCATCGACGGCCCACCGGAGTACTCAATCCAGTACTACAGCTTCGGCGAGGCCCGCTGGAGAACTGGCGGTACATACGTTGGTGAGTGCAGGAAAATGGCGATGACCGAAATTCTTTTATCTAGGTTGCTACTTTGATATGACTTCGGAAGAAGCAGCAAGTGCCATTTCTGAAGTCTCTTATTTTAATGAGACCAAAAAACATTCATAATGTCACTATTGTGAACACCCACAACGTTACATTTGTTGTTGACATTTAAAACTCTTTTTTTGTCGAGGTTCAAATGTGACTTCTGTCAAAGTTCAATTGTCACTTCTGTCAAAGTTCAATTGTCACTTCTGTCAAAGTTCAAATGTCACTTCTGTCAAAGTTCAATTGTCACTTCTGTCAAAGTTCAAATGTCACCTCTGTCAAAGTTCAAATGTCACCTCTGTCAAAGTTCAAATGTCACTTCTGTCAAAGTTCAATTGTCACTTCTATCAAAGTTCAATTGTCACTTCTGTCAAAGTTCAAATGTCACCTCTGTCAAAGTTCAAATGTCACTTCTGTCAAAGTTCAAATGTCACTTCTGTCAAAGTTCAAATGTCACTTCTATCAAAGTTCAATTGTCACTTCTGTCAAAGTTCAAATGTCACCTCTGTCAAAGTTCAAATGTCACTTCTGTCAAAGTTCAAATGTCACCTCTGTCAAAGTTCAAATGTCACTTCTGTCAAAGTTCAAATGTCACTTCTGTCAAAGTTCAAATGTCACTTCTGTCAAAGTTCAATTGTCACTTCTGTCAAAGTTCAAATGTCACTTCTGTCAAAATTTCAAATGTAATGTCTGTCAGTGTTCATTCTCCTGTGCTTCAATTCAATCTACTCACTTCTCTTCAGTTCTAATGATACAAATTATTACTACACTTGCCACTAATTGCCACTTCCCATAACACTCAAAATCTGCCACTTTTCCCGACGTAGTAAATTTCCTGCTGTGAAAATGGAGTCCCGAACAAATTTTTGGCATACAAATTTTAAATTCACATCGCCCTGTGCTCAGGCTACAGCTGAACAGAAGTACATTTTTTATCGCATGAGCAGAATTTTCTGGCTCTTCAACATGGCCTCAGGCCCATCTGGGCGCTATGCTCATCTGCTTCTGAAAGATACAAAGAACACGATTTTATTTCTAGTCCCTACTGAGGGTAATTGCGTATTGAGAAGTCGCGATGAGTGTCGATGAGTGTTTGACAGAATTTTATAGATTTTTGCATCTACTCATAAAAATGATGAAATCACTCACTAAATTAATTGAACGAAATGGACAATGAAAAACAAGCCAAAAATGGTTGTCAACTGCCAGAAATGTATTTTGGTTGACTGCAACTACGACAGCCAAGCTACTAGACAAAATTATTAAACAATTAATTTATTGATGCAATCTACTACAATTAACAGACGAGACAGACAATTTTCCTTTGAAAAATATTATACAAATAAGCCTTTAACTCCTAGACTGTCCTCAGAACAACCCACTGACCCACACAGCCTCCAACCCACTGACCCACACAGCCTCCAACCCACTGACCCACACAGCCTCCAACCCACTAACCCACACAGCCTCCAACCCACTGACCCACACAGCCTCCAACCCACTGACCCACACAGCCTCCAACCCACTGACCCACACAGCCTCCAACCCACTGATCCAAACAGCCTCCAACCCACTGACCCACACAGCCTCCAACCCACTGATCCAAACAGCCTCCAACCCACTGACCCACACAGCCTCCAACCCACCGACCCACACAGCCTCCAACCCACTGATCCAAACAGCCTCCAACCCACTGACCCACACAGCCTCCAACCCACTGACCCACACAGCCTCCAACCCACTGACCCACACAGCCTCCAACCCACTGACCCACACAGCCTCCAACCCACTGACCCAAACAGCCTCCAACCCACTGACCCACACAGCCTCCAACAAACTCCAACAGGAACCAAATCAGTTGAGCAGCGGCTGACAGTCAATCAGTCGTTGGATTCGGTGTTCAGTCGCTACCCGGAGTCGCGCTGCGCCGACGAATGCGCCTCAGACGAGGCAAAACAATTTCCAACCAGCAGCTGTTGCTGGCTGTGCGTGAAATGCGGCCGATACGACATTGTGGAGCAAAGCCAGGCGTCTTCGCCGGGTCAGTCGTGGCTTCGTCGACATTCCGTAGCCAGTCAGGTGTGCCGAACCTGCGCTAACGGCAGCCAGCCAGACGCGACTAGAAGGAGCTGCCAGCAGCTGCAGCTGACCTGGAGCGGCTACAATCATTCCCACACGATTCCAGTGACCGTCATGTCCGGAATCGGCCTCCTTATCACATTGTTCTTCGCTGTGGTCTACTTTGCTAAACGGGACACACCGCTCATTAAGGCTTCGGGTGCGCACATTTTGAGATAAAAGATATGGGGCCGAACTATAGGAAGCAATTCAATTCTGTTCAGTTCTGCAAGAGATAGATTAGCAATCCATTCTGTTCAGTTCTGCAAGAGATGGATTAGCAATCCATTCTGTTCAGTTCTACAAGAGATAGATTAGCAATCCATTCTGTTCAGTTCTGCAAGAGATAGATTAGCAATCCATTCTTTTCAGTTCTACAAGAGATAGATTAGCAATCCATTCTGTTCAGTTCTGCAAGAGATAGATTAGCAATCCATTCTGATCAGTTCTGCAAGAGATAGATTAGCAATCCATTCTGTTCAGTTCTGCAAGAGATAGATTAGCAATCCATTCTGTTCAGTTCTGCAAGAGATAGATTAGCAATCCATTCTGTTCAGTTCTGCAAGAGATAGATTAGCAATCCATTCTGATCAGTTCTACAAGAGATAGATTAGCAATCCATTCTGATCAGTTCTACAAGAGATAGATTAGCAATCCATTCTGTTCAGTTCTACAAGAGATAGATTAGCAATCCATTCTGTTCAGTTCTGCAAGAGATAGATTAGTAATCCATTCTGTTCAGTTCTACAAGAGATAGATTAGCAATCCATTCTGTTCAGTTCTACAAGAGATAGATTAGCAATCCATTCTGTTCAGTTCTACAAGAGATAGATTAGCAATCCATTCTGTTCAGTTCTGCAAGAGATAGATTAGCAATCCATTCTGTTCAGTTCTACAAGAGATAGATTAGCAATCCATTCTGTTCAGTTCTACAGGAGATAGATTAGCAATCCATTCTGTTCAGTTCTGCAAGAGATAGATTAGCAATCCATTCTGTTCAGTTCTAACCGCTTCAATACAATTTCCAAAGCAATGCGCCAGACGATTCCCACAATCGCTAACAGGCCGAGAGACCTCAGCAGTGCTGCTGGGGGGAATATTCCTGTCCTACTTCTTCCCCTACATGATGATGCTGAAGCCTCACCTGGCGGTTTGCATGCTCATCCGGGTGGCTCCGGGGTTATGCTTCACCGTCTGTCACGCAGCAATCTTGGCCAAGACGAATCGCATTGCGCGAATCTTTCAGGTTTGACTCCTGTTTTGACATTGTTCTGACATAGGATGTCAGGTCGAGCTACATAGGATGTCAGGTCGAGCTACATAGGATGTCAGGTCGAGCTACATAGGATGTCAGGTCGAGCTACATAGGATGTCAGATCAAGCTACATAGAATGTCAGACCGAGCTGCATAGAATGTCAGACCGAGCTACATAGAATGTCAGACCGAGCTGCATAGAATGTCAGACCAAGTCGTTACCATTTCCATATCTGAAGTCGGGTATTTATTTTCTTATCCCGCAGGTGTCTTCGAACACTTCAAAGAAGACAAAATTCACTAGTCCAATTTCGCAGTTGTACATCATTGGATCCATGGTCATCGCCGAACTGCTGATCCTGTCAGTCGGTCTCATTGTCGACACTCCTCAGCCTGTGATCCGGGAGAGTCACGAGCAGCGAGTTCTTGAATGCAGGGGCGTCAACGCCGCTCACCTCAGCGCCAGCATCTCCTTCCCCATCGTCCTGCTGGTGTTGGCCACTCTGTACGCCTTCAGAATACGGAAAGTGCCGGACGGATTCAATGAGACCAGAGCCGTGGCGTTTGTCAATTACGCCAACTGCGCCGTGATCATTATCCTCATTCCCGTCATGTTCGTGCTGGACAAGGAGGCGAGTGACCTCTGGAAGATTTTGCTATGCTGTGTACAGAGGAATGAAGTTAGAAGCCTCCAGGCCTCTCTATCCAGAGTTATCTATCCCGGCTCTCTATCCAGGCCTCTCTATCCAGGCATCTCTATCCAGAGTTATCTATCCCGGCTCTCTATCCAGGCCTCTCTATCCAGGCATCTCTATCCAGAGTTATCTATCCCGGCTCTCTATCCAGACCTCTCTATCCAGACATCTCTATCCAGAGTTATCTATCCCGGCTCTCTATCCAGGCATCTCTATCCAGGCCTCTCTATCCAGGCCTCTCTATCCAGGCCTCTCTATCCAGGCCTCTCTATCCAGGCCTCTCTATACAGGTCTCTCTATCCAGGCCTCTCTATCCAGGCCTCTCTATCCAGGCCTCTCTATCCAGGCCTCTCTATCCAGGCCTCTCTATACAGGTCTCTCTATCCAGGCCTCTCTATCCAGGCCTCTCTATCCAGGCATCTCTATACAGGTCTCTCTATCCAGGCCTTTCTTTCCTGGCCACTCTATCCTGAAACCAATATGACGAAAAGGAAGATTAGATGTTCCATATTGTATCTGAAGACTGACGAAGTATGCTTAAGGATGTCGTCCTTAGAGTTAAAAAACTGTACCAATAATTCTACTGGCAGTAGTAGTGTACTGCAGATTTCAAAATTTTCTCTGTTACTTTTGGAATGTTTTTAGGTACAAACGGGTGTGGTCCTCTGCTACGGAATGCAGCTATCCGCTTCTGCAGTACTTCTTGGCCTATTCCTGCCAAAGGTCTACATTGTGCTAGTCAGGCCGGAGAAAAATACCAAGGAGGCTGTTATGAGCCGGACAAGGTCATTGGGCACGATCAACTCAAAATATGCCCAGGTTGAGATGAGAAACTCAATGGGTAAGTCGATGCTGGTTTGTTTGTTGCAGGCTCAGTTCCGCTGGCAAAACGACCCACTACCCCAATTACAGGCTCAGTTCCGCTGGCAAAACGACCCACTACCCCAATTACAGGCTCAGTTCCACTGACAAAACGACCCACTAACCCAATTACAGGCTCAGTTCCGCTGGCAAAACGACCCACTAACCCAATTACAGGCTCAGTTCCGCTGGCAAAACGACCCACCACCCCAATTACAGGCTCAGTTCCGCTAACAAAACGACCCACCATCCCAATTCCAGGCTCAGTTCCGCTGACAAAACGACCCACCATCCCAATTCCAGGCTCAGTTCCGCTGACAAAACGACCCACCATCCCAATTCCAGGCTCAGTTCCGCTGACAAAACGACCCACCATCCCAATTCCAGGCTCAGTTCCGCTGACAAAACGACCCACCACCCCAATTACAGGCTCAGTTCCACTGGCAAAACGACCCACCATCCCAATTCCAGGCTCAGTTCCGCTGACAAAACGACCCACCATCCCAATTCCAGGCTCAGTTCCGCTGACAAAACGACCCACCATCCCAATTCCAGGCTCAGTTCCGCTGACAAAACGACCCACCATCCCAATTCCAGGCTCAGTTCCGCTGACAAAACGACCCACCACCCCAATTACAGGCTCAGTTCCACTGGCAAAACGACCCACCATCCCAATTACAGGCTCAGTTCCACTGACAAAACGACCCACCACCCCAATTCCAGGCTCAGTTCAACTGACAAAACGACCCACCACCCCAATTCCAGGCTCAGTTCCACTGACAAAACGACCCACCACCCCAATTCCAGGCTCAGTTCCACTGACAAAACGACCCACCACCCCAATTCCAGGCTCAGTTCTGCAGGACACGAACAACCCACCACCCTAATTCCAGGCTCAGTTCTGCAGGACACGAACAACCCACCACCCCAATTCCAGGCTCAGATCCGCAGGACACAAACAACCCACCACCCCAATTCCAGGCTCACTTCCGCAGGACACAAACAACCCACCACCCCAATTCCAGGATCAGTTCCGCAGGACACAAACAACCCACCACCCAAATTCCAGGCTCAGTTCCGCAGGACACAAACAACCCACCACCCCAATTCCAGGCTCAGTTCCGCAGGACACAAACAACCCACCACCCAAATTCCAGGCTCAGTTCCGCAGGACACAAACAACCCACCACCCCAATTCCAGGCTCACTTCCGCAGGACACAAACAACCCACCACCCCAATTCCAGGATCAGTTCCGCAGGACACAAACAACCCACCACCCAAATTCCAGGCTCAGTTCTGCAGGACACGAACAACCCACCACCCCAATTCCAGGCTCAGATCCGCAGGACACAAACAACCCACCACCCCAATTCCAGGCTCACTTCCGCAGGACACAAACAACCCACCACCCCAATTCCAGGATCAGTTCCGCAGGACACAAACAACCCACCACCCAAATTCCAGGCTCAGTTCCGCAGGACACAAACAACCCACCACCCCAATTCCAGACTCAGTTCCGCTGGACACAAACAACCCACCACCCCAATTCCAGGCTCAGTTCCGCAGGACACAAACAACCCACCACCCCAATTCCAGGCTCAGTTCCGCAGGATATGAACAATCTCGGGCCGGGTGATTCCTCAGTAGATTTGCACTTTACGGCTAATCGTCACCAGAGCACTGCAAAGTTTCACACGGACTCGTTTAATTCCACTGAGCATCAGCAGCAGCATCAGCAGCAGCAGCAGCAGCTGTCTCGCGCCAACAGCATTGCAGCAGTTCCTTGTACCTGCATGTGTCGGGTGCACAAAAATGTTTCCTTCTCGGATGTTGAGATCCTCAGACAGCCCATAGACAATGGCAGCGGGCCATCCACTGTGGAAGATGCAGATCTTTCTTCATCGGCCAAATTGCCAGTTAGTCTCAGAGTGGCCAATAGTCAGCAGCAGACCCTGCGCCAGATGAGTGTTCCTGCTGAGTTTACAACGACAGTCTGACACAAAATTGTGATAAAATTATGCGTCAATTATTTAAAAAAAACTCCTTTAACTTTACTTTCTTCAAATCATTCTTTTAGGGAATCAAAAGACAATTGCCTCGATCATTTATACAAAAGATAGTTTTGCTTTTCTTATAATAGATATAGATATATATATTTGTTCATTAAGGCGAAATGAGTGTAACGGGTGAATAATGAGCGGCACAGGTGAATTCCTAGTGCAACAGGTGAATTCCAAGTGTCACAGGTGAATTCCTAGTGTAACAGGTGAATTCCTAGTGTCACAGGTGAATTCCTAGTGTCACAGGTGAATTCCTAGTGTGGCAGGTGAATTTCTAGTGTGACCGGTGAATTACTAGTGTAACAGGTGAATTCCTAGTGTCACAGGTGAATTCCTAGTGTCACAGGTGAATTCCTAGTGTGGCAGGTGAATTTTTAGTGTGACCGGTGAATTACTAGTGTAACAGGTGAATTATGAGTGACACTATGATTCACAAACAGGTGTCACTATTATTGTGAGATGTTTTCGTCCAATCCTGTAAAAATACTTTTTATCAAGAACATGTTTAACTTTTCGCAAGAGTTTGAAATCAATTTTACTGCTTTTTTATATCTGCACCAAAATAAGCATCAATGCAAGTATGTGGTACTGTAATTGTCAATACCAATTAATTGGTCACTTTCCATTTGTTTGTTTGGTATAATAAAAAACTCATATACAACTGTACATATTCAGTACATATATGATAATTTGCTAAAAAGAAACCTATTTTATATAGGAAATTACCAAGGAAGTATGCATTTTATTTAAATGTTACAATTTAGATAAACATTGGTCGACCTTCTGTGGAATAGGTGACACCTCTGTGGAACAGGTGACACCTCTGTGGAACAGGTGACACCTCTGTGGAACAGGTGACACCTCTGTGGAACAGATGACACCTCTGTGGAACAGGTGACACCTCTGTAGAACAGGTGACACCTCTGTGGAACAGGTGACACCTCTGTAGAACAGGTGACACCTCTGTGGAACAGATGACACCTCTGTGGAACAGGTGACACCTCTGTGGAACAGGTGACACCTCTGTAGAACAGGTGACACCTCTGTGGAACAGGTGACACCTCTGTGGAACAGGTGACACCTCTGTGGAACAGATGACACCTCTGTGGAACAGATGACACCTCTGTGGAACAGGTGACACCTCTGTGGAACAGGTGACACCTCTGTGGAACAGGTGACACCTCTGTGGAACAGGTGACACCTCTGTAGAACAGGTGACACCTCTGTGGAACAGGTGACACCTCTGTGGAACAGGTGACACCTCTGTGGAACAGGTGACACCTCTGTGGAACAGGTGACACCCTTATGCTGACACCCTTATGCAACTCAAAAAGAAAACTGTTGTAGTAGCAACATAATGCTAATATCTGATTTAATATTTAGTATAGAAAACGATTATTTTATGCTAGAATGAAACGCAATACAGTTTATTCAGCAATGTATTTCTAGCAATCCATTCTATTCCTTCATCCATTTGGTAGATTCTTGGACTATTGGTTCAATTATGTAATTAATGCAATCTGTGGCTCTAGCATTTGTCTCTCATTCTATTTTGCTGAAACAGCTTGAAAAATTGCCATCAAAATCATGATCGTATATTTGTTATACTCGTACTTTCTTTGGCACCAATTTAAAAAGCAATCTGGCTAACGGTGCAAATCACTTCGCAACTTGTCGATTTGGTAGACAATGTCGGGGCCGTATAAAAGTCGAATGCCGAAACTGCGCGCGTCAACCAGATGAGCAGATGCAATTTGAGCACGCTGGTTCAGATGGACAAATGAGTGAAAAGTGTGCGATTCGTTTGGGTTGGGCGCGTAGTTCAAAAAATTGTGCGGCTGGAAGCGTTTGCATTCCTCGGCGAAGCCGAACCATTGCTCGGCGATGGGAGACGAGCAGAGGCGACGAAATGCGCGCGACATTTCCACCGTGCCATTGTCATAGACTGGCAGAAATTTCACTGGAGAGACTAAATACGGACAATAAACACCTGGGCAGCCAATACCGTTGTGGGCCTTGGATGGAAGAATTATAGCAAAGTAATCAATTAGTATCGGTGATCAGGTACCGGTAATCGGGCATTGGGAACAGGGTATTGGGAATCAGGAATTGGCAATTAGGTATTGGGAACTGGGGATTGGAAATCGGGCATTGGAAATAGGGTATTGGCGATCGGGTATTGGCAATCGGGTATTGGGAATCGAGTATTGGGAATCGGGTATCGGGAATAGGGTATTGTGAATAGGGTATCGGGAATCGGGTATTGGGAATCGGGCATTGGAAATAGGGTATTGGCGATCGGGTATTGGGAATCGAGTATTGGGAATCGGGTATCGGGAATAGGGCATTGGAAATAGGGTATCGGAAATCGGGTATTGGGAATCGAGTATTGGGAATCGGGTATTGGGAATCGGGTATTGGGAATCGGGTATTGGGAATCGGGTATTGGGAATCGGACGTATTGGCAATCGGGTATTGGTAATCGGGCATTGTGAATCGGGTATTGGCAATCGGGTATTGGCAATCGGGTATTAGGAATCGGGTATTGGGAATCGGGTATCGGGGTAATCGCTTAGACACTGACCTGCTGAAACATTAGCGCCACTCGAGTGAGCAGAACTGGTCCCGTGATGTACGCAGCCTGTAGTGTGCTCTTTCTTGGCTTTCGGCCAATTAGAAAATGCTTGAGCTGTTGCAGGTAGAACAGCCAGAACGGGTGCTCTGGAACACTGTACATGATGGCATTGCTCACTAATCTTGGCATTCTAAAGTTGTTCAGTGCGTGCAGGTACGGCTCGAGCGGCAAGATCAGAGCGTGACGGGAGGTGTACCTGTCCGCCCTGCTCAGGCAGCCGGTGTCGAGGTCGGCGTACCAGCCTCCCATGGCGTGCAGCACGAAGGCCCGCGCTGTGTCCGAGCGCTCCATGTAGTTTGAGAGCTGCTTGTAGTAAATGTCTTGCCAGGTGCGGTAGCGCCGACTGATCAGCAGGTCGATCTCCGCGTCAGTCCAGAAGTAAATTTCATAGTCCGGGTAGACAGCTCTGAGAAATGAAATTCTTTGTCAATCTTAATAATTCTGCCTATTTCCTAAGCGCACACTTTTTTAATGTCAAGCAGTAGTGTTCGGAATGCCCTGCTGGATAAGCAAAACATAACCCTAACCCTAACCCTAACCCTAACCCTAACCCTAACCCAGTGTGAAACAGACAAACTTCACCTCCACGAACTGAGCAGATCTTTGAACTTGGCGTTCAACCAGTACTCCTTGTACATAAAGTGTATTCGCTTAACCATTGTCTGACTTCCTGTCGTTGGCAGGGCAAAGTTCACCGCAATGTCCGCACGTTCGGCGCTGGTGATTCGCGGCTCGGGCATTAGTTCGAACGACTCCCACCAAGTCTTGGTGTTGATGGCCACCAAGCTGACTGCTGCCATTGTCAGGAGCGCCACGGCAAGCCTCTTGAACGGCCGATGCCGGACAATGTGGCGAAAAATAACTACTGTGAGTTTTAGCAGCATATCGGCGGGTCGGCCGGCCTAGCCTGCCTGTCTGCGTCCGTTTCCTCTTGCGTATATGGAGCTGAAACTACGCGTGCAATATATTATCCTTGGCCGTCATTCCTAATGCTATATAAGCGATTCAGGACTCAAGTGTGAAGTTCTGAGAGTGCATGCATGCCATTATACAGTTAATCTGTGCTTGCGAGCACACTGCAGTTCGCAGCGCAGTGCAGGTGAGCTAGCTTGGGAGGGGGGCAGCGGTGCAGCTGAGTTAGTTTTCACTCAACACTTTGTGCGATATAAGTATTTAGCTACAGAGTGGATCTCTCCGTATATGAGGGAAGAAAAGTGTGAGTACGCGACATTAGTCGACCTGCAGTCGGGATTTTTGGGGAGGGGGTTGAGAAAAAGGGAAGTGAGAGGGGGAATCGATACAGAGTGCATGGAGAGTATGAATAAGGACTAGAACAATATGGGGAGTGAAACTAAGGGGAATATTGCTCGCACCGGCGGGACACAACGCCTGTGAGGTATGAGTCAGTCCAGGCCCACGGGCTAAGGTCTGCGATGCCTCACACCTGCAGTCGTTTTTTGAGCAGGCCTGGCAGGAAGGAGCCCTGTGCCTTCGGGTGCAGGCAGTGTTGGGCATCGTTAATATTTTTTAACTTCGTTAAGTTATTAAGCGTTAACGATAAAAAAAAGTAACTTTTAACTTTAACTTCCGTTAAATTTTTGATAAATTTAACGGAAGTTAGCAGTTAAACGTTAATAAGCGTTAAAAATCTTCTGTATTGCAAATGACGATGAATTTCCCCTTTAGCATACTTTTGCCCCTTTTTACAGCACTGCTTTGAAGTTGCACGAAGATTGTAGTAAGTTTCACTCATTTCTTGAGTTCGTCGCTTTTTCTTTTACATGCAATGTAACGTTGGAAAAGAATCAAAAGATGGAAAAGATTATACGTCACATATATTTCATTTTTCAGCAGAATGTCATGCCAGATGCCACTTCGTCACTTGAGTCTTTACTTTCGACTGCACAGAGTCAGATGCTGGTTGCCGCGTAGAAAAGTCAACTGACTCAGCATCTGGTCCGATAAAGGCGCTCGTTTAGCACCGAGGATGTCTTTGCACGTGGAGAACATCCGTCGTCAGCCTTGTAAGGGCTGTCAATCCACGCCTGCACAGTGCTGCGCGCCTTGCTATCTGAGGTCGGCTTGTCAGTCGTGCAGGAATTTGCAGTTTGAATGAGGTCGTCAACAAACTCACTGGCACAGTCGGTAATCTGCTCTGCTCCGGCAGATGCGCATGATCCTGGGCCACTGCTGGCATCGTCACTCTCTTCAATGCAGTCTTGGATCACAGTGCGTTGCATCATGACTCGGACAGGCCCCGCCTTCTCAGGATGGAACTTCTGGAGCCACCCCAGCCGGAACTTGGGGTGGAAACTGGCGCTGAGGAGGCAGTCGGCATCGTCGAATGAAGCAGCAAATCGCCTCTGAATTCAGCAAAAAATTAACGGACCACATCCATCGTTAAATTAGAAAAAAATTAACGAAAAATAGTTAATCCGTTAACCTAAAATTAAATTAACGATGGTCCGTTAAAAGTTAAAGAAAAAATTAACGCTTATTAACGCTTATTAACGGATTAACGCTTATTAACGGACCAGTGCCCAACACTGGGTGCAGGAATCCCTCCACGCTGTCCCGTCAGCTGACCCATGGGTACACGTCCCGCGAGTGTTCAAGGCTGACCCTAGGGCAGCCGGACAGAATGGGCAACAGCGCTGGATGACCCATCCAGGGCCTCTAGCCAAACTGGGTACCTCTAGCCCCGGCTGGAGGGAAATGTGCCACCCTTTGACCTCAACAGGGTATGCGGCCAGTCCGCAGCGTTCGCGCACCTGTGCGTGATCAGGTACCTCTGGCTACGGCTCTGAGGGAATGGTGTTTACCCTGTGACCTTGACAGGGTACGCAGGTTAACTGCGGGTCTGGCGCTGCTTTCTGCCGCCCTCTAAGGCCCAAGGTCTCGCCGTGCCGAAGGGCGCTTGGCCGGGGAGTAGTCCGGTCTTTAGCGGTTTCTTTTTATTCTCTTCTCTTTTCTTGTGAGTCACGGCTCACCCTCCTCCCGCTTTCAGAAATGGCTTCTTCTGCTCAATCTTTTAAAGATAATGAAACTGGAAACCCCCCAGTTGCTCCGGCCGCTTCCAACAGCGCCAACGTCGCCCCACCGGAGGCTACCGGACCCGCTTCCGCCCTGCCTGACGGTAGACCTGTCCCCGGACCCCCAGGCATCCGGTCCAAGGAAGCCCGTCAAGGCCGCAACCAACGCCGCAACGAACGGCGTCGGCGACAGCGTGAGAGGGAGGCCGCGGTTCGGCAATCCGCGGAGGTGGTGCCTCAAGTGGGCGAAGGAGCGGTTGGGCCGAAAGGAGCCACCGCCACCTCAGCCCCTCGGGAAACCGCCTCCGCGGGGTCACCACCCGCTGAGCCCACCAGCAACTCAAACACCGGCAACGTGGCTGGGCCATCTGGAGCCGCCACACATGCAACGATGGCGAGCGAGGCCTCCATATGCTATTACAAAGTACGCAATCTTCATATATTCATATATATTCATTTGCATTAGTCTGCCCCAATTCTCGTTCACTACGTTTGAACCATAGACAACCTCCAAGCTTCCACTGTACTCTATAACTCGTATTATCAATAAAGCAAGCGCGGGGCTTTGCCCCAAAAGAGAAACTTTCTACCTTACCACAGCAGCAGCAGCATATCCGTTTATATTATTGTCACTGCCTGACAATTTGGTAGCAGAGCGTGGTTTACAAGCCTGCCTACGTGCCCGCCTGTGATCCACAAACATGTCCAGCCTACGCGCATTCGTTAGCACGACCGCCACGTGCTCTGAGACATGCCTAGCTCAACAGCACAGCAAGGAAAAGCTGCGCTGCCAGTACTGCCATACCGTCATATGTCGCCGTTTCGCTGACTCAGCCTTCTCTCCTAAGGGATCGGCCAGTAAGGCGGTGTTCGACCTTCTCCTCTCTCGACTCAACGAGGCCTTGGACTCAGCCGGCCCGCAGCCCGTCTACAAATGCCCTCTCTGTCCCTCCTCGGACGGCTACTCAGCGCCCTCGCTCTACGAGCAGCTGACAGCCCAGGGACTCATGCAGGTGGACCTTCGCGACAAGCGTCCAACGCACTTCAAACGTAGCGGCCTCCAGCACGGCATCCGGGCCTCCGGCTCTGAGGAGGGAGTGGAGAGCGCCTCCACACCAGAAGCCCGCGACCCAGGCCACGTGAACAACGACGGCGGCAGCCAGCGACGCAACAGCGCCAATCCTGCGACTACATCAGCACAGCCAGCCTCCCATTCTGCCTGTGCCACTCCGCGGCCCACTACTACAGATCCCGCAGCCGCGCCCGCACACCCTGGCTTCTTCCCACGGTCCAGCCCATCCTACGCACCCGGCGCAGCGCCCGCTGTCTCTCAGGACTGCATGCAGCAGCTCCTCTACAGCTTGACACAGATGATGCAACAGAACCAGCAGATCCTGCTGCAGGTCCAGGCCCAAGCGTGCCAGCCTTCTAACTCATCCGTTCCAACCCAACCGGCTCCACGACCCAACTTCTCGGGCGACAGCGTCCTTCGCAACGTCCAGCTCCAAACGTTCGACGGCAGCGACCCCGCCAGCTTCCCAGCCTTCTGGAGCTCCTTCAACTACCGAGTCGACAGCACCAGTTACTCGGATGTGGACAAGTTCGAGACCCTACGAGGCCTTCTCAAAGATGCTGCGCTCAAGAAGCTCGGTGGCCTCGACGCCTGCCAGCCCGGCGCGTACAAGGAGGCCCGTCGCATCCTCGAGCTCAACTATGGCGACCTGCAAGAGCAGAACAGCGTCTGCTACCGTCGTCTCCTCGCCATGCCGCGTCTGCGTAGCATCGAGTACGAGAGCCTGGAGGACTTCGCCGACGTTCTCCGTCTCACCATCGGACAACTCAGTCGACTAAACGAGCCGGCAGCCGCCATGGACGCCTACGCTTTCGCCTTGTGGCCCAAGCTACCGAGCGCCATGCAGATGGATATCCAAGAGGCGCGCATCAAGGGTTCCAAGACACCCATGCCCACCATGGCCGAGCTACAGGACCACCTCGACACCAAGCTGCGAGCGCTCCGAGCCTCCATTGCCACTGCCGAGCCTGCAGCGATCCCGTACGCCGGTGCTAGTCTCGTCAACGCAGCTTGCCATACCAAAGACATCTTCAAAACTGAGCAACGCAACTCCAGACCTAGCTGGGACCCTCCAGCTCGCGACAACAACAGTCGACTAACTCGCCGACGCGACGCCAATTGCGTTTTCTGCGACAGCGACACCCACGCTGCCTCCCACTGTGGTCGCGTGGTCAAGCCAGATGAGCGACTGGACATCGTCCGACGCAAGAAACTCTGCTTCAACTGCCTGCGAGCGCACGAGGTTCGCAACTGCCCCTCTCGCTTTCGCTGCCAGGAGTGCAAGGCCAAACACCACACTTCCCTGCACGGTGCCAGCACCCTGGAGACTAAGCCAGCTCACAAGACTGTGTCTACGCGACAGTCCAAAACTAACTCACACCTCAACGCCTCCAGCGGCACGACTGCCATAGCCGATTCCGAAAGTGCGCCTGTCAATGCCATCTCCTGCATCTCCTCAACCCAGGACCAACAGTTGAGCTCCACCATCATGGCCACCTTCGCCACAGCTGCCGTCAACCCCGTCAACGGTGCCTCTGTCAAGGTGACAGCCCTCATCGACGGCGGCTGCAGCTACACGTACCTCAACAATGACATTGCTCAACGCCTCGGTCTCAAGTCGCTCGCTAGGCTGAGCCTCGACAGCTCCGCTTGCCACGCCGACACCCGCCGTCGCATCCATGCCGACATCGTCCGACTTGAGCTCGCTGCGGCCGACGGCCGCCGCATGCCATTGAAGGTACTCTGCGTGGAGAAGATCGCTCCAGCTATCCACGTACCAGCTACGAAACTGCCCAGGGACGTCCAGGCTAGCCTCGCTCACGTTCCGTATGGTATCGCCAACTTACCTCCTGCCAGAGACGAAGAGGTACATCTCGACCTGCTCATCGGCAACGACTACGCCCAGCTGCTGATCGGACCCAGCATCGGCGCCATCCCGCTGCGGCCCAGGCTCACGGCCCACCTCACCCCGTTCGGCGCCATACTGAGCGGCTCCCTCGGAGACGACGAGCATCACAGCGGCAACAGCCACCCTCGCGTCATCGGCAACACTCTGCTCTGTAATAGCCATCCGACGAACCTGGAACAGCTGGTAGACCGGATGACCAGCCTTGAGATCCTTGGCCTGCAGAAGGATGTGGGGCGAGTAAACCTTCAGGATGACGCGCTCACCATCCGCCTTCTCGAGAGCGTCACTCGCCAGCCAGATGGACGCTTCTCAGTCGCCCTGCCCTTCAAGCCTGAGGCAGAGCAGCTACCCACCAACTTCAGCCAAGCCTTTGGACGCGCTCAAGCGACCCACCGCAGACTGACGCTGGCCCAACGCGAGCAATACTACGCAGAGTTCAAGAAGAGAAAAGAGGAAGGTGTTATTGAGATCGTGGACGGAGGCAAGCCTGCAGGGTCCATAGTACACGTGCTCCCACACTTTCCAGTCGTCAAGGAGTCGTCCAACACCACCAAGATCCGGCCAGTAGTGGATGCTTCCGCTCCCACATCACTTGGTGGCCGCTCCCTCAACGACCTGCTGGAAACCGGGCCTAACTTACTCACAAGCCTCCTGCAAGTGCAACTACGTCTCCGCATCTTCCGGTATGCCTGCATCAGCGACCTGCAGTCCGCCTTCTATCAAATCGCCGTCCACCCTAGCTGTCGTGACGCGCTCCGCATCATTCTGCCGAAAGACATCAGCAAGCCACTGACCCAGGATAACTTCCAACTATGGCGGTTTACCAGAGTCGTGATGGGAGCCAGCCCGTCTCCATGGATCCTTCTCGCCATCATTCACAAGCTCTGTCTGGACGCCTCCCAATCCTGCAACTTCGGTCTCACAGACAATGAGGTGGAGTCGATTCCATCGGGCCTGTACGTGGACAACTTGGTGCAGGGCTACGACGACAAAGGGACAGGCCCTCGCCTGATCAAGGGCCTTCGCTCGCTGTTCAAGTCTGCCGGATTTCATCTGCGGGAGTTCGCTGCCAATGACTCCGACGCTCTGAAGGAGCTCCCTGGGGAGGACCGAATCTCAAGTCCCTCCGTTCAGTGCCTTGGCATCTCCTGGGACGTTCAACAGGACACGCTGCACTTGAGCAAGCCGGAGATCCCTGCGGACAGCGCCCTCACCCGGTCCAGTCTCCTCAGCGCGATCTCGAAGCCTTACGACCCGTTCGGCTGCGCGGCTCCGCTTCTCCTCGCCGGACGCCTGCTCTACAATGCCGCCTTCGACTCAGGTGACCCGTGGGACAAGCCTGCTGACTCGGACACCATCAAAGCCTGGAGCAAACTCCGAGAGGACTTCATCCAGATTGACCGCATTGCCATACCACGTCGCTGCATCAAAGACCGTACCAAGCCCTGTCGTCTTGTCATCTTCAGCGACGGATCACCGCAAGCATATGGCTTCGCCATCTACCTGCAACAGGAACTGAACGGCCGTACCATCTCCAACCTGATCCATGCCAAGGCCCGTCTCGTCCCGGCCAGGAAGAAGGGTATGTACATCACTGTGCCACGCATCGAACTCTGGGCTGCGCTTATCGCCAACCGGACGGCCTCGATCGTCCGCGACATACTGACGCCGGCCGTCAACATTGTCGGTATCACGCACTACATCGATAGCCAAATCGTCCTGTACTGGCTTCAAAATGGCACCAAGCTTCGCCCCTACGAAGACCGTCGGGTTCAAGAAATTCGGGACTCGGACCTCACCAGCGACCGCCGTTACGTGCCCACCAAGGAAAACCCGGCGGACTACTGCACCAAACCACTAGACCTGGCACACCTGCTCAGTTCCAACTTCCTCAAGGGGCCCAGCTTCCTCGAGCTCCCCTTTGATGCCTGGCCTTCTTGGACCCCGCCCGCTGTGGACGTCAGCCTCCTAAAAAACACGCCGTCGGCAACAGTTAAACACACCCAATCGAACAATCTTCTTGCCTTCGCCGCGAAAATCTCTATGACGCCGCCTGCAGGAATGGACATAACACGCTACGGCCGCCTGAGCACTTTGCTTGGTGCCACCGCCTACGTTATACGCTTCGCCACTCACAGCAAAGCCAAGGGAATCCCAAACACATCCGAGCGCGAAGCGGCTCTTCTCCTCTGGGTCAAGTACGTGCAGGAGCTTCACCATCCAAAGACACTAGCAGCCTTTCGTTCCAACAACCCAAAGGCGTGCAAGTTGATTCACCAGCTCGACCTCTTCGAGGACCACGACGGTCTTCTCCGCCTCGGCTCTCGGATGGCCAACGCCACTCTCAGTGTGGACGCTCTTCACCCGTTCCTGCTTCCGCCAGACAGCCGCCTCAGCCACCTGCTCATCCTACACATTCATCAGCAGGAAACGCACGCTGCGGCCTCGACTGTCCTTAGTCGGCTACGGGAGCGTTTCTGGGTTCCTCGCGGCCTCTCCACCGTTCGAGCGGCCCTTCGCCACTGTCTAGACTGCCGGAGCTCCAAGGCGCCTACACTCCCTCGACTACCTCACGGTCAGCTCCCGTCGGAACGCCTGGATTCAAGTCAACCTGCCTTCAGCTCCATTCTGGTGGATCAACTCGGACCCATCCATACGTTCGATTCCAAAACCCTCATCGTAGTCAAGCGCTGGGCCCTCGTGATCTGCTGCGCCGCAAGCCGAGCCGTCCACCTCGAGTACCTGTACGACTACTCCGCTGATGCGGTTCTCCACGCCTTCGAGCGCTTCTGGGCCAGACGCGGATTGACTGAAGGCACCATCTTCCTCGATCAGGCCACCGCCTTTCAAGCAGCTGCGCGAGTCGTCGATGGCCTCCTCGCACCAGCCTTCCAGCACAAGCTCTATCAAGATCTTCAGCCATTCGCCGCCTTTAGAAAGCTGCGGTTCAGATTCGCTCCAGTTCGATCGCCATGGCACCAAGGAGCGGTGGAGCGTCTGGTTGGCCTCACGAAGGCGAGCTTGCGACCCGCCCTCTGGCGGCGACGGATTACCGATGACGAGCTACGGACGCTGCTGTGCAAAGTGGAGGCCGTCCTCAACTCGCGCCCGTTGACGGCCCTCAGCAGCGACCCCAAGGACCCAAGGCCTTTGACTCCCGCCGACATCGTTGCCCCCAGCCCTCGGCTAGATCTTCCAGCCTCAACCGACCACTTTATCCCGGCTCCCGGACAGCCACCTGCGGAGTGGCTCCGCGCGCTCTACCGCCGTCGGGAGCAGATCATCGACAGCTTCTGGGAGAGGTGGCGCCGCGAATACATTCAGCACCTGCGGTCCACCCACCTGCAAGAGCGGCGGCGAACTGGCTGCGCCCCCGAAGGGCCTCGCGTCGGACAGCTCATGCTGCTGGCCGACACCACGCCGCGCTCTTGCTGGAAGACCTGCCGCGTCCTGGCCGTGCATCCTGACTCCGCTGGTGTTGTCCGCTACGTTACAGTTATCACCAGCACAGGTCACGAATCTCAGCGTGCCATCAGCCACCTCGTACCGCTGGAGGCTGATATGGCGCCTACATGTACATCAGAGAATGACGGGGCCGGCTCGAAAGACCAGCAGCCGCTTACACCGCCGCATGTACGTGACAACACCATGAGCACTGTGGGTGCCACAGCCCCGACGATGGCATCAGCTCGTGAACTGCGTGCTCAGCGGCGACAACAAGTGCGGGACGCACTGTTCAACATCGCGTGACTTCCTTGACTAGCACATAGCAGTTGAACTTACAACAATTCCGGACAATTGTCTTACTGTCTAATCAATGTTAGTTGATCCACATCAACAATTCTGTTCATCGCTCCGCCCCCAGCCCCTGTCGAATTCCCGAATCCTCCAACTGTTAATCGTTCTGCCCCCCAGCCTGTCGGATTCCCGAATCCTCCATATGCTATTACAAAGTACGCAATCTTCATATATTCATATATATTCATTTGCATTAGTCTGCCCCAATTCTCGTTCACTACGTTTGAACCATAGACAACCTCCAAGCTTCCACTGTACTCTATAACTCGTATTATCAATAAAGCAAGCGCGGGGCTTTGCCCCAAAAGAGAAACTTTCTACCTTACCACAGCAGCAGCAGCATATCCGTTTATATTATTGTCACTGCCTGACACCCCGGCCAGCCAACCATCTACCAAGGCCAAGGAGTCCTACGCCTCCAAGGCCAGTGCCATGCTCCAACCCGCGGTCATCGTTTTTGGGGAAGAGCAAGACCTCACGGCCGAGCAGCTCGACAGTGTCTGGCGCATCATCGACGCTGCGCTCATTGACCAGCTCCTGGCAGGCCGCCCGGTGAGCGTGGTCAAATCGGCCAAAACGGACGGCTGCATCTTCATCTGGTGCAACTCCGAGGAAAGCAGCCGAGCCCTACGCGAACTTCTGCCACAGCTAAAGTGGCCCAAGAAGCTCGGCAAACTCACCTTCGCCAGCGAAGGCCAACGCCTTGAAACCGAGCGCTTCCGCGTTTGGATTCCGAATGGCAGTGCCATCAAATCTGGGGATCAGCTTAGGCAGATTCTGCTGAAGCTGCACCCCGACCTTGAGGCCAACGGGCTCCTCCACCATGCCTCCTCCCGCAAGGAGACGGGGTTCACGGTGATCCTGGGGCTCTCGGGTGCGTGGACGAAGCGCTTGCCGCCAAAGTCTATCATTCACCTTGGTCTAACTCAGCTGACCATCCTCCGCTGCGAGGAGAGGAAAGCTGGCGAAGCCAAAAAAGCCAAAGCTCCTGAGTCCGGATCCGGGGCGCAAGCTCCTCCGGCGAAGAAGCAGAGGCAAACGGTGGATCCAACCCCGGTAAAGCAGCTCGCGCTGCCGAATCCGGACCTCGCGACCGCAGGCCTGCCAGGTCCACCCGGAGATCTGGGCTGGTCCAGCGTGCGCTGGAACAAGCCAGGACTCTCAGGGCGCACCTTGAGCGGGCCCACACATCGAACGCTCCACCGAAGCAGCCAGTGGGGCAGGAGCGACGAGGAGAGGCGCCGACTGACTGGTTTGAGGCTAGCACTCACCAGGCGGATCGCGCCATCCACGTTGACCTGACCGACAAGGCGAGCCTGGGCAGTATCGGCGTCACGACGCAAAGGGACGGCGAGGGAGACACTCATGCTGGGCAAATGCCCGCTGAGGGCTCCTCAGCCACCCTGACCGCCGGGGACGCCGAGATTCCCATGGAGCTTTGTGAGCCTTCCATCTCCGAAAAGGAAGAGGAGGAATTGCTACGCGACTCCCCGACTGCGCGGCCATGATCAGCAGTCCAGGAATTAGCTGCCTGCAGATTAATCTGCAACACAGCGTCGCAGCTTCAGCTAACCTGATGCGTCAAGCCGAGCTCGACAAGCCGGGTCTCATCCTAGTCCAGGAGCCGTGGACCTCCAAAGGTAAGCCCCAAAACGTGCCTTCTGGGTACAACTGCTTCTGCGTTAGCCCCCGCGAGGCGAACCGGCCACCTAGAGCCTGTATCTTCGGGGCCAAAACCCTCGGTGCTTGGCTCAGATCCGACCTGTCTAACGGGGATATCTGCGTCATTCAATCTGAGGATCTGCTGCCTGGGAGAACCACCCTCGTTGACTCGGTTTACCTACCAGGTGACGTAGCGGTCGTTCGGACGCTCGGACGCTCACCACCCTGGTCGAACTCTGCTCTGCCAGGAATTATGAACTGATGGTCGCCGGCGATATCAACGCCCACCATACCCACTGGGGCAGCACAGGGATACGAGATGTAAACCAGAGAGGCGAAGACCTCCTGTCCTATGTTACCTCTACGACCCTGCATGGAGTTCTGTAACTCCGGGTCTACGCCTACTTTCGACAATGGACGCTGGTCAGAGGTGATTGACGCCACGCTCGCTTCACCCAAGCTCTTTCAGAGTATCGGGGAGTGGCGCGTTCTCCCGGAGCCATCCCTCTCTGACCATAAGTTAATTCACTTTCGTGTGGCGAGCGCTCGCAGCCTAAACCACATCACGTGGAGACGGAACGCCAGAAATACTGATTGGGAAGCCTTCAGGCATGCCTTGGAGGCAACCCATCGGTCTTCGGGCCAACCACCCACTATTTCGACGTGCCGAGAGGCGGACGAGTGCGCGACTGTTTTAACAGAAACGCTAACCGCCGCCTTCGAGGCTGCCTGTCCCCTAAAAGCCTACAAAGGGAAGACATCTGCGCCGTGGTGGAATCCTCAGCTCGGCGACCTCCGTCGCAGAGCGAAGAAATTACGCCGCAGAGCGAACAAAACCAGGAGCCCTGCAGACCAGACCGCCTACCTTGAAGCCATCCATGAGTTCAAGAGGGAGATCAGGACTGCCAAGGCCCAGAAGTGGCGTCAATACTGCGAGGAGCTAGAGGGCTCACGCCCCACCTCCAGGATTGTCAAAGCACTTACGCTAGACAAAATGTCCAAGCTCTCCTCGGTTAAGCGAACCGACGGCACGTCAACTGACAACCCAGGAGAAACGCTTGAGGTCATGCTCTCTGCCTTCTTCCCCAACGAGCCAACCAACCTGACCACCTCAGACCACACTGAGGGAGGCCGATGCTGGCTGCCTCTATCATCACGGAGGACCGCATCGTTAAAGCGGCCACCTCCTTCAAGCCTTTCAAGGCTCCAGGGCCTGATGGCATCGTACCTGCCTTTCTTAGAGAGGCGGTTAAATGCCCAGGTTTCCTGCGCTCTCTTTGCAGCCTCTATCGAGCCTGCATCACGCTCGGGTACGTCCCGCAGGCATGGACCGAGGCGAAGGTGATTTTTATCCCGAAGCCAGGCCGCCCGGACTACCAGTCTATTAAATCCTTCAGACCAATCAGCCTAACCACCTTCCTGGTCAAGCTGATGGCGAGACTAGTGCTGTGGCGCCTTCTCTCAGTGGAACTGAAGAACGCGCCGCTCAGCGACAACCAGCATGCTTTTCGGGCGGGTCGCTCCACCGAAAGCGCGCTGCACGTTCTGGTCGACAAATTGGAGAAAGCTGTGCTTGGCACCGGCTTCGCCTTAAGTGTCTTCCTGGACATTGATGGTGCCTTTGACAACGTCCTCTTCGAAGCGTTCCGCAAAGCCCTTTACGAGAGGCACACTCACTCGTCCCTCACCAGATGGATCATGTATATGATCAGTCATCGCACGGTCACTGCCAACCTGCTGGGCCACCAACGGACGGTCCCCGTCCGCAAAGGGAGCCCGCAGGGAGGGGTCCTCTCTCCTATTCTCTGGAACATGGTCATTGACGAGCTCCTCCGAGACGATCGTCCTGACCCAATCCTGAAGGTGGGGTATGCGGACGATGTCACTGCTGTGGCGTCTGGCCCATCCCCTGACACTCTCAGGGACCTCCTTCAGAATTTCATCCACTCTGCTGAACAATGGGCGGGTCGCTGTGGTCTGAAGCTCTCCGAGACCAAGACTGCAATGGCCTGCGCCTCCACGAGGTGCCCCCCGGAGGACGCAAGTCCTACGAAATGCAGGCCATCAAACGGGCCCTCCCAAAGCCCAGCAAAGCACAGCACAGCACAGCCCTATCTCACCGCCCAACAAGCATCTGGCGGTCCGAACCGGTCCTAAATGACTGACCAACTGCCGACGCAGCCTGCCGACCCTCAACGGCGGGCCCCCGGCGGCGCGAAGCGCCAGCCCGACCGTCGGTCCGCGCGCGCTCAGGCCCCCAGCAGCCTGCACCTCCTGCAACTCAACGCAGAGGGCGTCGTTGCCAAGACGCCCGAACTGTGCAAGCTGCTCCTGGACCTGCGCGTTG
Source organism: Macrostomum hystrix (assembly GCA_950097015.1). Classification (NCBI taxonomy): domain Eukaryota; kingdom Metazoa; phylum Platyhelminthes; family Macrostomidae; genus Macrostomum; species Macrostomum hystrix. The sequence continues at coordinate 17,832,759 of CATNEN010000039.1, forward strand.
ACGTGGCCTGTCTTCAAGAGACCCACACCGCCGAAGGAAGGGAACCACGCCTGCCGGGCTTCATGCAGTCTGGCGCCACAGACAGAGCGGCCGGCGCTCAGGTGGCCCCACCCGCGGCGGAGGGGTCGCGATCCTTATCCGCGAGGGGCTGCGCTACGAGGTGCTGCATGAGCGGCCCTGCGCCCCCGAGGACGTCTCCATCAGCGTCATCATTCATGGCAGCCGAGGCGCAGCCAAGAGAGCGGGCGCCGCCCGGCGGGCCTGGGCCAAAGCGGACTGGGCCGGCTTCCGCGCGCAGACCGAGGAGGCCCTGGCTGGCTGGGACGCCCTGCCGCCCGCGACGGCCACCGAAGCCAACCGGCTGCTGACCGAGGCCATCATGACGGCCGACAAGGCGTTCATCCCGCGAGGGGCCCGGCCGTCCCCGAAGGCCTGGTGGACCCCGGAGGTCGAGGACGCCGTGAGGAGCCGTCGGGCCGCGCGGGCCGCCGCCGCTGCCGATCCGAACGAGCGGCCGGCCTGGAACAAGGCCAGCGCAGACGCCAAGAAGATCATCGCCGACGCCAAGCGCGACAGCTGGAGGGCCTTCGCCGGCGAGGTGGCAGCGGACACAGACCACTCCAAGATCTGGAGAGTCGTTCGCTCCCTTGACGGCAGAAGCAACAACCTGCAGCGGGATGCAGCGCTCCGTGTGGGCCAGAAGCTCTACGTCCGACCAAAGGACATCGCCGAGGCTTACGCCAAGGAGTACGCCGCCGTGAGCCGCCTTCCGCAAGACCGCAGGACGCGCATCCTCCGCCGCGAGAACCACCGCAGCCGCGCCGCCGCACAAGCTGACAGCCCGGAGGCAGGAGACTTTAGCAAGCAATTCTCGTCTCGCGAGCTGGACAGAGTCCTTCGCTCCCTCCCGGCCAGGAAAGCCCCAGGACCAGACGGCATCTGTGCCGAGCACCTGCAGCACCTCGGCCCCGCCGGTCGCCGGGCGGCTCTGCACGTGATCAACCAGTCCTGGGCAAAGGGGGAGGTCCCGTCTGCGTGGCGACGCGCCCACGTCGTGCCGATCCTGAAGAAGGGCAAGCCGGCCGACGTGATTGGCTCCTACCGGCCGATCGCCCTGACCTCCGCCATGGCCAAGCTGGCCGAGCGCCTGGTCCAAGCGCGGCTCTACTGGTGGGCCGAGTCCCGGCAGCTGCTGCACCCGGCTCAGGCCGGCTTCCGCAAGCGGCGCTGCACCGAGGACCAGATCGCCAGGCTCACCCAGCTCATCAGTGATGGTCACCAGGCCAGCCCTGCCCGGCGGACTGTCGTCGTTCTGTTCGACTTCCGCAGGGCGTACGACACCGTCTGGAAGCAGGGCCTGCTGCACAAGCTCCACGCCGCGGGCATCCCGGCTGCCGGGGTCCGCTGGCTCAGCAGCTTCCTGGCCGACCGAAGGGCCGCCGTCAGGGTCGACGGCGCGACGAGCAGCTGGCGGCTCTTCCGCGAGGGCTTACCACAGGGGAGCGTTCTTGCCCCGCTGCTCTTCGCGCTTTTCATTAACGACCTGCCGGACCAGCTGCCGCCCGACTGCACGCCGCTCCTCTACGCGGACGACCTGGCCATTGCAGTGCAAGGCCTGACTGTGGAGGAGGCCGAGGCGAAAGCGCAGCGGGCCATCGATGCGACGGCCGAGTGGGCAAACAAGTGGCGGCTGCAGCTGGCGCCGGAGAAGTGCGCCGCATCCCTGTTTTCCACCACCGCAGGTGAGGCCAGCCGGGAGCTGCGGCTGCAGCTGAACGACGCCCCCCTCGCGACGGACCGCCAGCCCCGGTTTCTCGGCGTCATCCTGGACCGCCTGCTGAGCTTCACCGCGCACGCCGCCAACGTCGCAGGCCGCGCCCGCGCCCGGTGCGGCGTCCTGGCCGCGCTCTCCGGTAGCAGCTGGGGCGCCAAGCAGACCGACGTGCGCCGGCTCTACACTGCCTACGTGCGGCCGGTGCTGGAGTACGCGGCCGGCGCCTGGATGCCGTCGGCCTGCAAGACGGCCATTGAGCAGCTGGACCGAGCCCAGCGCCTGTGCGCGCGCGTCATCACCGGGTGCCCTCGGAACACCAGGTCGGAGGTGCTAGAACGAGAGGCCGGCCTGCCCCCGATGGCGGTCCGCGCCGAGATGCACGCCGGCCTTCTCCTCGAGCGCGCCCTCAGGCTCCCGCCCGACAACCCGCTGCTCGCCTGCGCGGCCGCCGAGGGCCCACGCCGCCGCCTCCAGAGCGCCCGAGGCTGGCGGGAAACGGCGACCAGAGTCAGCACCGACGCGGGCCTGAGCGGCTACCCGCGCGAGCCCGTTTGCGCTGTCCCCGCGACGCCTCCCTGGGCCAACCTGGACACCGTCACCTTTGGTCTGCAGCTGTCCGCCCCCTCCTCCCGGTGCGACCCGCCTGAGGCACGGAGAGCGGCGGCTGAGCTAACGCTGGCAGGCCTGCCGCCCGCCCGCACGGCCATCTGGACCGACGGAGCGGCAAAGGATGGCGTCTCGGCCGGCGGCAGCGGCGCCCTGGTCGAGCCCGACACGGCACTGTGCGTCCCAGCCGGTCACGTGACGTCCAGCTTCCACGCTGAGCTGGTGGCCATCGCCGAGGCCCTCCAGTGGGTGTTGGCGGCACCGGACCCGGCCGAGCTGTCGCCGGTCCGCGTGTGCTCGGACTCCCTGAGTGCGCTGGCTGCGCTCGAGTCCGGCCCCGGCTCGACGGGCGTCACCACTGCCGATGCCATCTGGGCCAGCCTCTCCCACCTCGCAGCCGGAGGCGTCGCTGTCCACCTGCAGTGGGTCCCGGGCCACGCGGGCATCCCTGGCAACGAGGCGGTCGATGCCATTGCCAAGCGCGGCTCCGCGCTGCCGCAGGCTGAGGCCCACATCCCGCTGGCTGCGGCCCAGGCCGCCATTCGCCGCCACTGCCTTGCCCGCTGGCACCAGCTGTACCGCGCGGCGGCCGCCGACGCTGCGGGCACGAGCTCGCTGCCCTGGCACGCCGCCTGCACCTCGGGCCACCTGCCGCCTCCTCCGCCGACTGACCTCTCGCGGCGGCACGAGCGGCTGATCTGCCAGCTGCGCGCCGACCGCTGCCATGCCCTCCGGGGCTTCCAGGCCGCGATTGGCGCCCCGGTGGCCCCCACCTGTCGACTCTGTGGCGAGGGCGACGAGACGGCGTCCCACGTGCTCCTCGCCTGCCCCGCCCTGACCGCCCACCGCTGCCGCCTCTGGGGCCCCTGCCCGGAGCCCGCTGCGGTCTTTGAATGCTGTGCTTCCGTGCTGGCCCTGCTTGGGAAGGCGGGCATCATCTGATGCCCGGTGCCATGGGCCCTGGCCCGCGCACGCCCGAAGAAGAAGAAGAAGAAGAAGACCAAGACTGCAGTGATCATGTTCACCAGCAGAAACAAGTGGCAGATACAGCCGCTTAGGCTTTACGGTAAGGAAATTTCCTTCTGTAAGCAAACCAAATGCCTAGGGATCACCTTGGACCATAGGCTGAACTGGTCTCCCCATGTTCAAACCAAAACCAAGAGGGCCCTCGCGATCCTCGCGCAGCTGCGGAGGGCCGTTGGCACCACCTGGGGGCTCACCCCCAAGCGCCTCTGGTGGATCTATACTGCAATGGTCAGGCCAGCTGTCTCGTACGGCAGCTTGATCTGGGCCAGTGCCCTGCAGATGAAGACCTGCCTGGAGGCACTTAGGAAAACGCAAGGGCGCGCTTGTCGCATGACCATGAGTGCCCCACCGTCTGCTCCTTACGACGGCCTCAATGCCTTCCTCGACGCTACCCCGCTGGACATTTTTGTCCGCAGGGAAGCCGCCAAAACAGCGCGTCGGCTCATTGACGCCGGCGTCCGCTTCACGCCGCAAAGAGCAATGGCAAAGCGCAAACTTCTGCCTCACACCGATCTGTGCCTTCGTGACTTGAAAGATGGCGGCGGACTCCACGTCTTATCTGACGGCGAACCACGCACTCTCAATCTCACCCAGCGCTACAAAATCATCATTCCCTCGAGGGAAGACGCTAACGACCACTGGAACCACCAGGAGGTCCACTGCTACACGGACGGATCCCTAAAAGACGGCCTTGCCGGCTTTGGGGTCTGCATCCTGATCAACGGCCGCGTCGTCGCCATGCACGCATGCCCAACATACTGGGAGACTCTCCACGGTCTTCCAGAATGAGATCCTTGCCATCAGCTCTTGTGCCGCAGAGCTGAATGCCAGGAATACGAGAGGAGAGACTATCATCATCCACTCTGACAGCCAAGCGGCCTTACAAGCCCTTTGCCGCACCACCACGTGCTCCCGGACAGTCGCTGACTGTGCCCGGCAACTCAACCTCCTGGCCAGTAACAACACGGTCAAGCTGAGCTGGATCCCAGGGCATGCGGGCTTCCCAGGGAACGAGCTTGCGGATACCCTTGCAAGGTGGCTCTCTCCTGGGACCTGCTCCCCTGGTCCCGATCCCCATCACGGTCATCAATCGCCTTATTGATGACTGGGCTGAATCCCTGCACAGGGACAGATGGGCGGGCACCCAGAACTGTCGGCAATCCCGTGCCACAGTTCCGCGCCCGTCTCGCAGGCTCAGGAACATCCTTTTGAACCAAAACCGGAAGGATATCCGCGCCCTCGCCATGACCCTCACGGGCCACGGCTACCTCGCTAGGCACTGTTTCCTCCGGGGCGACCTTGAGAGTGAACTCTGCCCATTCTGTGAGTATGACATCGAAGATGCTGAGCACTTTGTGTGTCACTGCCCTTTCTTTAACAGAGACCGGCTACGCTACCTCGGGCCCAACCCGTCCATGGACGAGATCTGCGCCAGCCCGACAGCATTCCACGGCTCGTCCAGTTCCTTCGTGCAACAAGACGAGCCACTTTCTTCCCCACGGAAGACAACGCTGCAGGACGGACCGGCGGACCACCCTGACCGGCCCCGCGCCCTTGCCTATCTGCGGGCCTACAGGGGTTAGCGGTATGGGCGACCCTCGCCTCCCCGCTGCGTCCATGGACCACCTGCAGCTAAGTCAAGTAAGTCAAAATGGGGAATATTCCCATAGATTACCTTTTCCGTCTCTCCCTCTCTCTCATTCAATAAATTTAGTTAAGCCCTGATATTTTTATTTCAATATTTCCAATTCATTTAAGCACTTTAAGACTAGTTAGAACAGGTAAATGATATATAGATGGGCAAATTAATGCAGAAAAATAATATTTTTGTACGAGCCTAATTTATTTCATGTGTTTATAAGGAAAGCCAACTGGTATCTGATATTGGCAGTGCAGTAATACAGTACAGTACAGTTCCACATCTTTGGTTTTGGGCGAGGATTTGAATTTGCTCGATTACGCGGCGGTCATTAATGGCTGCTATATATATATATATATATATATATATATATATATATTTATATATATATATATTATATGTATAATATACTGATCTAATTAAAAAGTATTTCTTAATTTAGAATTGCTTGTCAGAAGGTATGCTTCAGCTTGATGGAGTCACTGACGGCGCAGTAGGTCGCTTTGGCGGGCCAGGCCGCGTTGCTGGTGTGCTTGTCAAAGACTAAAGGCAACGCGCAGCATCGAATTGGAGTTTCAGCGCCTCCGCTGGAGAGCGGGGCGAGATCGTCAGCGTAGACAAGCACGCAAAGCCGCTACTCCGGTTGTCGTCGTCCGCATGCGTCGCCGCAACAAATAACCGTCGTCATTAGTCGGCAGAGCAGTGCGGAACAGTCGAGCAAGAGAATGAACAGAAATGGCGCAGCTTGGAGCATTTTGATTGGCCGTCCGGTGTCGTTACAGCAGCTTTCTTGTCGTGGCGCATTGCAATAAAGTTGGAAACCATCTGCTCTGGTACGCTGTTAGCGCGAAGAACAAACGGTAGAGCGGCATTCACCACCATAACGCGATGGTTTTGCTCCTCCTAGGGCGCTGCTCTACTGCGACCTGTCCAGCGCCAGGAGTTTCTTAGCGTCGATCGTAACAATTCGGCCTCGATCTTCAGGCACTCCTCGTTCAGGACTTTTTTAAAGAAAGTCCAGAAAACTCGCTCCTGCCTCTCTTTATATTTGATCGCGTTGCTTCCTCCTGGGACGGCTCTGTGTTACATTTACTAGGTATGGGGGCAGAGGCGGTGCTTTTGCTCGACATTCCAGTCTCTCTATCCTCCACCGAGTAAAAAGAGTAAAGAGTCAGGTTCCAGTGTTTGCTGCGGGGTTGCCACCTTCCACCCGACCCCCAGTTCTTTGGCTCGACTCTCCGCTGGCCGGTTTGAACCCGTTCCAAGTCGAGGCGGGCTATAGCTGCCTGGAGGCGTTCTGGTCTAGTGGCACAACTCTCCCGCTCACTTTATCCATTCTCGTCCTCGGTAGAATCGATCTGCTGCTTGGATTGCTTGCACCACCCTACTGTACTCCTCGTTGCCCATAGTAGGTGGGCGTTGTCAATGATTTTTTGTTCCAAAATTTTTTTTTGTTGCAGACTTTGTTTTTTTTCTGTAAACTATTTTCTTCTGCCCTTTCACTTTTGTAAAGCCTATGAACACCAAGCAAACGTGTTATGTCGAGAAAACTGAGAGAGACAGACTCAATTGTCTAGCTGGCCTGCAGGTAGCTTTATGGAGGTAGCGAAGTCAAGTTGAATGTGAGAGGGCGTTGTGGCCTTGACGATCCTAAATATATTTAAGCAATGGTGGTTAAGTTGGACAGACTGGAGGGGGTTGCATGGCGGTACGATAACAAAAGAGTGCACGACTGAGGGTAGGAGAGGAGGCTAGAAGGTGAGCGATGGACCAATCAGAAGGCGGGAAAGGATAGAGAGACCAAGGTCAGAGCTAGGTAGAGGACCAGACAGAAATAGAGCGCGGTGACAAACGACGAGAAGAAGTGAAGAACCGTTCCGTTCTTCCATGAAGAACGGAAGGTAAACAGAGAAGAGTGCAGAGGAACGAGAGAAGAGGTATGAACGTCACGACATGTTTTGTATGCGGCTTTCATGCCACCGTGAGTGCAGGCGCGCGACGTGGTGCGTTTTGATTGGCTGGGGGTTCGCTGTCTGTCCCAGACCGGTCTAGGCCGGTTGGGGTTGTTGTTGACGCGCTTGTCTAAATATAAATTAGGGTGCACATGGACCTAATTTTCCAGTCTCGCGTTTTCCAACCTTCTAAATCACTATGCGATCTTAATTACGCGGCCACGCTACCTCAGCACAACAGAACGCCTTTCTGTAATTTAGTTTTTTAGTCCTTTCTTATAATGCAATACATGAGATCGGTATGAAACTAAACTAAAATTCAACAAAAAGGAAATGCCCTTTGCTACCAGTATGCGCGCAGAATATAAACTATATACCACGTGTCGAGCTCGAAATAAAATAACAACATGATGACGGTCTAAAAGCGTTTTGAGATAATGCCAAATGTAAAAATTTGAATTAAATATTGTTTGTAACATTAACTAGTTTGTTCTTATTTTATTTTTAAATAACAGCTTTTTACTTTGAAATACGAGTAAGTGTTGTTCAGAAAATGTATTTGTATAAGTTTTTAATTTACTAAAGCATCGTAAAGGCATTGTGTTTGAATTAAGCACGAATTCAAGTGTCATGAGAGTGTACTTAAAAAAATTAGTAGTTCTAATAAGAGTTTGTCGTCATAATCACGCAGTTACTGTAGATAATTGATAATATAAATAAGTAATCATGTATTCAGAGTAGTGGTAGTGATTTAGAGACCAAGTGGCAAGACACTATATTGCTTTCTACTTTTTGGAACTTTTAATTTTTTACTTTTACTGCTTTGGTTTTTACCGATCTTATTTAAGTTATTTAGCCTCCAACAGACTGAAGTTGCCTAGTTCCATATGAGTATTATTAGCTAAATTTCTATATTCAGAATGTATACATACATTTGTAGCCTCCAGAATCTCAGGCATATTATTCACTTAGTTTAAAATAAAAAAATGCAAAATATATTGCAGCAAATTAGATTGCACAGTAGGCCCTATATGCTATACTTGGGTTGGTGGTGGGGTTTTCATAAAAAGTAAAAGGCAGTGCTTATCCCCACGGTACCGTAGAAATAATTTTTGTCTTATTCCTACGGTACCGTGGGAATAATTTCCTGCTTATCCGCATGGCACACTGATGAGATAGCTGTCCTATCTTCAACATATTCCGTGGGAATAATTTCCTGCTTATCCGCACGGCACACTGACGAGATAGCTGTCCTATCTACTTAAAAAAGCCACTGTATTGGTTAACTAATTGCGAAAAAAGCTGAAAACTTTAATTTGTTTACTTGCTTTAAAAAACTGGAAGAAAAAAGGAAAATTGCAGTCATGATAAAAAGATAGATGATAGGACAGCTATCTCGTCAGTGTGCCGTGCGGATAAGCAGGAAATTATTCCCACGGAATATGTTGAAGATAGGACAGCTATCTCGTCAGTGTGCCGTGCGGATAAGCAGGAAATTATTCCCACGGTACTGTAGGAATAAGACAAAAATTATTTCTACGGTACCGTGGGGATAAGCACTGCCATACATGCGCAACACCCGGCTGACCCGGCCGAACCGGCTGGGTGAAACGAGGGCCAAGCAAGGTAAGTCGCAAAAACCAATCGACCAAGCGCAAAAAAATCAAAGGGGGGACCAAGGGACAAAAAAGGAAGGCGTGAAGAAAAGGAAAAAGGGGAGAGAAAAAGAGAGCAAATGAGAGCAAACTAAGTCATAAATAGAGCAATGAAACGAACTTAGTCGCAAATGAGAGCAAAAACTAAGTCACAAGGCCGGCTAAGATTTGGGAGGTTGCGCATGTATGAGCACTGCCAAAGTAAAAATGCAAAATATTAAACTAGGGCATCATCAAATCACAATTATGAACCACTGGCTACTAGTTTATCATTAACTTGAACTGATTTGATTCAGTAGCTGATTCTGATGCATTGATAGACTGTAGAAGAATTAATCTTATCCTTAAAAGGCAAGGATCTTCCTATTCTTCCTGTTGTAAGATTATCCCAAAGCTGTTTGGATGTTTAGGAAAAGTACATTTAGGATATTGAAATAATGACTGTAAAGTTAAATGAACATCAAACAAATAAACAGTGAGTAGAATAGAAAAAATAGAGAAGATGAATTAGTTAAACTTAGATAGAAAAAAATCAAAAAAGATAAAGTTGTAATTAAACCCATAAAAAAACAAAGTTTCAGAAAAGAAAAACTAAATTGCAGTTAGTTTTGCCCTTCTTCAATGAGCACCAATAGTTCTTAAATCGGCAAGTTCAACTTAAGTTTTCCCTCAACTGCAAATTTGTTTTCCCTTAACTGCAAACTTATTTTTACCTTAACTGTGACTTAGTTATCTCTCCTCTGCAATTTAGTTAGTTTCATTGCTATATTTACAACTTACAACTTATTTCTTTATCCCAATTTTCATATCCTTGTCTTCTCTTCTCTTCTCTTCTTCTCTCTTTTCTTTCTCTATTTTTATTTCTTTTCTTTGCACTTTCTTCTTTCCCTCTTTGTCCCTTGGTCCTCTCTTTGATTTTTTTTGCCTTCTGTCACTTCATTATAGTCACTAAATTCAGTGGGCTTGAAGTAATTTTTGAAAGATATTCATTTGAGTCAGGTGTTTTTTTTCATTTATTTAGCATTGAAATATGGTATTGGTTTTTACTATAGACAGTTTTATTTTTTTCTTTTGAAAGTGTTCACAAGACTAAATGCATACTCCAGAACTATATAATTATTAATGAAAAAGTTTTAGAATAAATTCTCAAATAAGTTATTGTTTAGACTAAAACTTCAAACTATCAAACTAAGTGGTTAGAAAAAAAGTGGTCAACAATTCATTGTGAACAATTTTTTGTATCATGAGAAAAACTTAAACAAGAACTTAGATCATGGTTGCTATCAAAGCACTTATGTATGAAATTTGTGCTTTGATTTCAGAAGATTTTCAAAATTCATTGCCATGTCATCCACTCATCTTTATGTTATTACACAAAAGGTTTTTATTTTCCGAAAATCAATTCAGTTGTACTAAAAACTTACCACCTGCAGCTGACTGCCGAATCAATTCTAGTTGAAGCGAGTCATCATCATCATGCACAGTCGGTCATCGCAGTCACAGGGAGCGGCGGCAGGCAGCGTCGGCGAGGACGGACATCGCGAGTCGGGGGCGCACGAAGCTGGCTCCGGCTCCGCCGCGGCCATTCCGGTGCGTCGAGTTCGCCTAACCAGCAGTTCCCAGCTGCCTAGCAACTATTCGCAGACCCCTGGCGGCACCATCTTTGGCACCACGCCTGGCGGTACCCGGGTGATCTACGACCGCGACTTCCTTCTTAGCCGGCAAAACTGTCCATTGGCCCGCACTCCGCCAGCTGGACTGCCCAGAATTCCTGGCGTTACCTGCGGTCACGACGGCGGCGAAGGCGACGGTCACGCCGGTGTAAATGGCGTCTCGAGTGCCGCGGCGGCAGCTCCCGCTGTATCGGCTGCAGCTAATGGCGACTGCGCTGGTGGCACTGAGTTTGAAATGGATATTTAACCTGGACGGCCTAATATATTTGCAGTGGATCTATATTGGTGAGATGGGTGTCTTCTGGCTGTTGTTTCGTTAATTAATTGGCCCAATATTTTCATAGATCTTCTATTTTGTCTCGGCTTTTCGATTTTCGAAGTTTTATTTCTAGCGAAAAAGTTTATCACGCCGTTATGATAATAATTCTCTTTTTTTAGCTTCAAATTCAGAACTGTTTGTCCTAATTTACAATAAGCTAATAGTGTAAAGGTTTTGCTAGCTTTTAATGGCATTTTGTTTCTGTCGTTTCTGAATGTGTTTTTTTATTAAATCTAAATCAAGTCGGGCTTTTAGTCAGGAGTTTTTTATGCTTAATTAAAGTCGCCAATCAGGGTTCCAGTTTGTTTTCTGTCGTTTTATTAAATTTAAGTTTTAATAAAACTAATCACTTTTAATCACTTTTTCGGAATTTGTATATTGAAGGCGTTATTATCTTTAAACCAGTCCTAAATGAAAAAAGTACACTCGAGTTGCTAAATGATCAGTGCCATGCCATCAACTGAGAACTATAGTTTCGGCTATACTTAACTGTGCTTAACTGCTTCTCCCACTATGTTATTTTCTTTGCTTCGTTTTGGAGACAAAAATATGATAATTTATATAGTGTTGTTTTTTACGTGTCTTTTATTTACATTTCTAATGTCGTTTTGGGATCGGAATAAAGGTTCGATAATTATCCTCAAATTAAGGCTTACTGTCAGGTTTTCGCAGAAAAATTCACTGTCTTACGTTCCATAAAACTGGCATTGAAATATTGCAGCTTGTAAAGCAAAGAAGTAAAACTAAATGATATCAGAATTTAAGCTGGGTAGTAATTTGGATGCAGCCTCACCCGGAAAATTTCGCTGCCTTTGATGCGCCTAGCAAAAAAATAGACAGAAACAATGGCTAACTTGTAGTGTACATTGTACATGTACATTCCCTCCCTTAGTCTTTCGAGTAGCGTACTCAGAAATCTCATAAGCACTCTCGCCCGTATAATTAGTATGGCGGATGTTGCTTATTTTACGAGTATAGCGCGGCTGTGAGGTTAGTGCAGCAGTTTAGTTAGGTATATTAGCTGTCTTTTTATGCTTTCCTACAGTATTGGTGTGCAGGATTTTTGACACATTTAATGAGCTAAAGGTTTTACCTCAACAACAATGCTAATTAGCATTAGTACAAGAGACATTCTGATAGCACTTCTGATGAAGTTGTTCAGCAAAGTTGTGGACAGCCAGTTCGGAAGTCTGTCACCGGAGAACTTCGCCTCGTTCAACGGCTCGTGCTATCTGAAGGAGCTTTTGCCAGGCGTTGCTTCGCAAGACACTGTAACATCTTGGATTTACTCGACCAGGTATCTTCTACCTGTGCTGGGCGGACTGCTTGCCGATGCCTGCATCGGTTACATTGCGGTGCTGCACATCTGCGGTCACCTCATGTTTGTATCTTGCATACTACTGGCTGTGGCAATCTATTTCGACTTGATCTGCCGTTCTGTAGTACAGATTACCATCGCCTGGGCCCTAGTTCCGCCTCTGTTCAGCATTATTCAACCGTGCATTGTCTATTGCATCTACAGATGGCATCGGGAGCCGAGGATGTGGACTGTACTGAATACTGCTTATTACTTGTCCATGAAAATTGGCGAGATCATTGGCATTTTACTACCTTTGGCTAGAGGTCTAGTGGGCAAGAACTACATCCTTGTTGGAGTTGTTCTCAGTATTGCATTCCTCGTATCGTCTCGCGGAATCAGCACCGAGCATCGACGCGTCCCTCTTGGGCTACCGACTAGAGCACGACTGTTTCGCTACTTCAAAATCTTTTCTCCATTCGCACTGTTCATCATTTCTATTATAAGAAGTCGATCAATGGTTTATACCATCGAATTGCGTCACTATCTTCGCTTCGATGCTGCCAATTCTACTGCCGGCCAGGTATTCGAAGATTCTCTGTTCTCGCCCGAATTCGTCAAAGTGCTATTTCAACTGGTCTGGTGTCTGCCGCTTCTGTTTTTAGCCTACAGATCGCCGAAGCATATATCAATACAAAGACGGATTCAGGCTGGTATTTTTGTTAAAGCGGTAGTAGATATCGGTCTCATTATAATCTCCGTATCGCCGCCGAATCGCTGGCTGACTGTTCACGCCATCTTCTGGGTCGCCTCGGCTGCTGACGGTGCCGCTGAGCTGCTGACGATAGTTGCCGCACTGGAGATCATGAACGGGGTGGCACCCAGCAGCTGCAAGATGTTTGTGATGGGCATTGGCTTCACCGTGTGGGGCCTGGCTGCCCTGGCTGGTCGCTCTCTAGTAGCTATTCTGAGCGTCCTGCCATCCAATAATCCGGTGCTCCAACCTGCGCCAGACCGTGCGCCGCTTTTCTTCGTCTATCACGTGGTCATTCTTCTACTGCTAGTAGTGTGCTCTGCTTATTTCCGCTTCGTATCCTATCCGTTAGTTGAGATGCTATTCCTGAACTGCGATTTCTATCCTGATATTGACGGTCGCGGCACTGCGGGTGAGCCGTCGGGTTGTTCGGAAGAAACTCCGCTTATCGAGTATACAAAAGGATTGCAAACGACAGAAAAGGACTAACTACTTCGAACAAAGTAAAAATTATCTAAGACACTGCCGCTTCAAGCAATGAATGCGTTTTTCCGTGAGTTGGTATGCAAGTACTAAATAAATGTTTGCGTAAAAATGCTCTATAGCTTCAGTTTACGTATAGCTGGAAAATTAGTTTCGACATTAGCCTAGGTGGACTTTTTATACACACGCATACATATATGCTGTACGCAGACATACGCTCACACAGGTGTGTACATCTGCCCTGACTTTCTCATCGTCAGGCAGTATACACTCTCACAGTGCCTTGGAGGTTGGCCCTCAAGGGCGTAAATTGCACGACAAGCCCCCAAGCCTTCTCTACGCGGCTGCGCCCCAAAGGAATGTGGCCTCGCCACGGAATCGAACTTAGGCACCAAAACCGACCTTCCTGCCTCCTGTGTATTTCTTCTAAATAAACATTTCTTTAGATAGAAAGATCAGGTGTGGATTATAACAAATTCATTGAATATAATATTGGACATGTACAAATCAAATAAATAAGTTACACAAAATGAACAGTAATTATGCGCGCTATATATATTTTCGATTCTTAAAATTCGAAAGATTTTCTTTTTGTTTCACACAATGCACGCTATACTAGTACCGTTGTCAATATAATATTGAAGTCGAAGGTATCAAGCTTTCTATATGATTTGTGTCAATTTGGTTCTCATAGACTGAGTATCTAGGCTCGTAAAACAGTTAATGAAGGACAGCTAGCAAAGTTACGTATTGGGTGCCAGAACCACACCATAACCACAAAGTCTGATTGCCACAGCAAGTCGCCAGGTTGCATTTGTCCTACTCATAGTTGAACTCTAGTCCGATAGCTGCCAATCGTTCAGAAGCTACCCTATCAAACAGCTCGCTTTGGGCCACAGTAAATTGACCCTTCCAGTCTCCTATGAGGCCTTTGCGAAGAAATCGGAATCCTGTACCAAAGGTGGTGTTTAGATTGTCGTTGCTGAACATCGACGTGAATTTGCAGTTGTGCATCACGCAGGCCAGCTGCTCACCCGTCGTTTCGATTCCCAGGTGATTGGCGATGCGTTGAATACAGTCTCTAGGATTGCTAACCAGATCTTCGTACTTTAGGACCAAAGCGTTCGGCTGATTGCGCAATTGCCACCATTCTGCTGTCACCTGCAATCCAATGCGAATTCCAAGAGTGATCTTGATAGGTTTATACATTGTTGGTGCATTGCGCCCTAAGGATATTTCTGTCGAGTGTTGATGGACTTCGGCAGCTTCAAAGGCATTTGCGAGTACAGTTTGCTAGTCTTACCGAATGAAGTTCATCTTTAATGGCTGTTTTAGTCACTGAATTTTAATTTATAATCTTTAATCCTTGATCTTGATTTTAAAAGATGGAGTGTTAATTCGTAGACCTACCACAATATAGCATGCCTTCGTGTGTATAACCGTGTACTTAAGTGCTCAGGTGCCAACAAAATTGGCTTAAGATTGAAGTGCTCAATTTTTAATTGGCAATTGTCAATAATATTCTATAATAAAAGATATATTTCGAATAACATATACGTGAAAGTATACCTGAAAGTAGTCGCCACACATGGTCTTTCCGCTCAGAAAGATGCTAACAAACTCGTCCCACGTGCCAGGCCAGGGTCCGTACATCTCCAGTCCCTTGTAGAAGTGATAGAGCGAGTTGCAGCAGTCCTTCGGATTGCGCAGCACGGCAATAACCTTTGGATTGGCCAGGTCCAAGTTTTTAGAAATCAGCGAATAAGGACAGTGCGTCTTGATTAGACGTTGCTCGTCCATACTCGTCGACTCCAAGACGTCGATGCCCCACCGGACCGGACCGTCAGCTCCCCAGCCGTAGTTAAATTCCAGGAATGGGAATCGTTCGTCAATGGGAGCGTACTTGGCATCAGGCTGGATTGTGTCCCGGTGCACTAGTTGCCAAACAATCTCCTGGGTCAGGGTTGTGCCGCATCTAGGAAAAGTGCACACGCAGATGTCGCTAGGTCGAAAGCTGAAGCCAAGAGAACGGCGTAGAACCTCTGGAGTGGTGTAGTTGTTCCAGACAATGCCCTCTAGTTCGAATTCGTCTAGCGTCTTGGTGTGCGTTGTGGCGGCCATTTTGGTTCGCTCTTGCTTGGCTGCTTGGCTGTGCACATTCGCTTAAATCAGCTGAACTTACATTTATATATTAAAAAGCTTTTGCAGATTGCTGCTCGGAAAGATAAGACTGTAAACTAACAACATGCACCCTGTTCTGGACGTTTAATTAAAAATCAAATTGCGTTCGTGACCTGCTGAATGTGGAAGCGGTTTATAAATTATATTTCTTTGGAAACATGATGTGGAGTCAATCTAAACAGCTTTCGTGTGTACAATAAGCTATCACACAACGGCAGAAATGGCACTTAATGGAATTCTTGGAATTCTGTGACACCTTGGCAACAGACATTCAATCTTCAGCATACGCTTTTCTGCATCGTCACTTCGTATGTCTTCGTAAATGAAAAACAATTTTAATACTGTCCAGTCTGCTTCGTGTCACGAACGAATTACCTATCCATGCATTTATAGCCAAACTCGTTGGATTTCAATTTTACATTCAGTTTTTGTCGGTAATCTATTGTATACGTCATATTATAGTTATATGATATCAAATCGACACAGCTCACGCAACAATGTCGCGTCTTAGAGATATCAATTAGTAAGCTAATAACGTCACGATTCCCGACTCCACTGAGTTTTGAGCATCAGCTGGGCCGTAATTGAGGGACGATATGGCGTCCTCCCAGTCCATGGACTGAGCAGCCGTACGCAGCCTTCAGAGATGCGCCTGCTGTGCTGTCGGCTGCGTACTGACGCAATTGGGGGCAGGTGTAGTGTATTATTATTATTACAAAAAGCACTTTAATTATAGAGCCACCTGCAGCCCTTTAACTAATTCGCAGAGAGACCTTAACTTGACTGTGTCCTGCATCTCAACTGTCTGGTCGGTGGAAACACTGCAGTCAGCTGGATCCCCGATGATCACATGGCTTTCATGGAATAAGCCGGCAGACAGTCTTGCCAAGCAAGGAAGCTCCAGAACTTTTAGGGACTCTTGCCAATAGTTTCAATAACCACCATGCACTGTCGTTTATTGATAGATTATATTGACGATCTATCGTCAAATAGGTTATGTTAAGAGTTTTGCAGCCAAGTCTTTGCTTTTCTACTGTTGTCAGTCTGAATTGTATCTCTCAATGAGCTCAAGCCCCGATCGGATCGAGGAACTCAAGCCTTGGTGCGCAGCAATGCAGCCATGATCAGCTATCTTCAACTCACAACTGACCAGCTAAAAACGCGCTTTTCCATCGAAACAAGCTGCCCATCGAACCGGCGGGTTACATATTACGGGAAGCCATCGCTGGCACTAATCGCGCGCAACCCTGCAACAACGGGAGTGATTTCGACCATCATAGAAGATCTATACATATAAACAGCTGCTGCCGAAACAGATGCACTAATGCGCCTGTGACTGAGGCTCAAGACTGAGACTGAGGCCTGTGACCCGATGCTAGCTGTTTCTGGAACGCGCACATGCCTGTTAAGTTGGCGTGATTCCGGTAATGACGATTGAATGATTACACTTGTTTAGAGATTAGAGTTGATTTTGTCCGTGGCAATGCAATCCTATCTATGCTAAAGTGAACTTAAGCGGCACAGATATTCTTTTGAATAATTTTTTCTCTAAAAAGTGAATTCCATACAATTAATATACAAATTGGATCGTTACGCACACATAATTAGGCGTCTTGTTTATTATAACGTAGCTTGCTTTGCTGCGGCAATTCGAAGTTCAACCACAATACTTATTAGAACATATTAATATATGAGTCTAAAGCAATTGGGCGGGTCTAGACTCGGGACGTTTCTGAACTACAGACCTAGGCCTTTTCAGAAGTTTAGTCAGTGATTAATAAAGATAAATATTGAAAGGCTGATATTGATATCTTGAATTAGCTAGCGCTATCAAAAATATATTAAATATGCAAAGCTGCAAATGCGACGAATACATATGTTGTATTCTTGCAATTATCAATGATTTAATTTTTGATTCGAAGGAACATACTAGGCCTAGTACTAGCTAGGTCTAACCCCCACGACTTACGAGTAGACTGAGTAGCCTAAGTAGGTCTAATATTAGTAGTAGTAAAGGCCGAGACCTAGCCGCCTAGTTTTGAATGTCTGTCTAAAAATCTGTTGGGAAACATAGGCCCTATATCTTGTTGTTTTGAAAAACATCAATTAAGCTATTTTTAGGAGGGGTGTCCCAAAAGTTAATTGAATATCCAACAAAGCTCTTCAACGGAGCCATGAAATTTCATGCCCATGGTGTCAAATGAAATGAAAGTAATTTTTGTCACTTGGGGGCCTAAGAAAACAAAGTTAAAATTATGTTCATATCTTTTTCTGTTTAGAAGCTGCAGCAAGAACCATGCGCAAAGGTCAGGGGTAGTGTTATGTAAGCTCAAAAATCTATGGCAATGATTTTTGATAATCATCTCCCTTTTTGGATATTTCATTTTAAATACGTGCTATTGACATGTCATAAAGATGTGGCAGTGTCTATAGAAAAAAGCTGAAATGCTCATTAAGCTAATCTGAGCTTATTCTGGTAAGAAGCCTTCCTTTTTGCACCATGGCAATACTTGGCCACACACCACTGGAAATACATGCCACAGATCAACCGGCTGAATTTTGAGTTGGTGTCTCACCTACCCTACTCCCCAGACTTGGCCCTTGCCAAATTTGCCATCTTTCCACAAATGAAAAAAACTTCTTCATTGCCAGGTGTTCAAGAACTACAGTGAACTTAACGACTTCACTTCTTCTATTAAGCTTGATTAGCTAGCTAACTTAGTTCTTGCTTAAGACTGGAATTGACAATATCAAGATCCACATTAAGGTTCTGTTAAGATAGGAGCTAGGCCTAATATCAAACTTATTTTCAAGTTTTAAAGATAGGGTATATAAGTACAAGAACAACTGTAATGTAGATAGCTAACTAGTAATAGCCATTTATAATCATTCAACTATAAGGTTTTTAGTGATGAATTTGATTTTATATATTTACAAATCGGCCTGATATATTGGGTCTTAATCTAAAAATCACTTCTTTTGGCCACATGTAAATATTAAGTGTCTGTATATAAATTATATTTTTTACCTGGTAAAGTTCTAGTTAGGGGCCAAATCTCTGAGCATACTAAATTAATGATTCAATTAAACAGTACAACAAGTCATGAAAAAATCAATAAATGTAGTTAATTTTGTTATAACTGTGATATGACAGGCGCAGTCTAGTTGGCTTCAGGGTGTAGGTCTAAATTGGTGAGGACTGCAGCAGCATCGGCATCATGTTGCCGGTCTCACTATGAAATGCTATAGAGCCTCAATGTGAATGTGAATATGAAAGTACAAGAATTTCAGAGCAAAGCAATTAACAATTTGATACTTTTTGTCTACTTTTTCCAATAAAGGGGAATATCAAATTATAGCATTGAAACAAAAAATTGCTTGTTTAAAAATTTTGGCAACAGTGAACCAACAGCCAGCAATATTCTGCAACTCTGCCAGTTTTACTCCAATTTTGTTTATTTTTTAAGGCATAAAATTGCACAAGTCTCTAAACTAGTACTTAAGTGCATCCTAAATTAAAGTGTCCTTAATTTTGTGAATTTGAATGTGAATTTGAGCTCAAGGGCTTTGGTACAAGTCTAAAAGTAATTCAAGTTATTACAGCTCCTGTACTTTACTAGCTATGGATAAAATTTATTTCAGGACGATCCAATCGAACGGCCATCAGTTGGCAGCCGCAAGCGCAGCTCCCTTCGTTCCAGTCCCGATGGCCACCAGCCGGACACTTCAGCTCCAGCTGCCGCGTCGGCGTCTGCTTCACTGTCGGCTTCAGCGCCTTCAGGAGCTGGCGACGCAGTCGCTGGGGGTTGCAAGCGAACCCGCCTACAGCACAGAGAGGAAATGGCGACTATCGCTGCAATGCCAACAACAATGCCAGCTTGGTCGGAGGAAGCCAATACGGCCGCAGCTAACAGCAGCGGAGCCAGTTTGAATACAATCGAAGACTTTGTCATGACGCCGGCAGCGGCTGATGGGGGCGCCTCGGTGGCAGCCGCCAATGGTGTTACAACCCGGTCTCGAGTTCGCGAATCTGCCGTACTAGCCATGGTTGAAGAGCTTCGAATGCGTCCAAAATCATTCGATCACCTGCCACCAGAGGTGTACTGCCGCATTCTGCAGTACCTGTCAGTTGTGGAACTAATTCGGGTCACAGCGGTTAATAAGCAGTTTCGCGCTGCAGTTACTAAACACCTGCGATTAACGAAGCGTATTAATTTCTGCAGCGGCTTGCCTTTCACTTTTTTATCCGAATCTTTGGACGATGCCACCCTTGCCTCCGTGCTGACGCTGTGCCCGGAGGTGACCCATATACTGGGATTTTATCCTCGAAGAATTTTTCACAGATCCTCTGGCTCGCAGCAGCTGCAGCAGCAGCAAAGTGGAGCCTACTACGTCGCTTCATTTTCATCCTCAGTCTCAAGCGCTAGCCCAAATTCAACCAACTGCAACCGAACGAGATGCCTTACTTACAATGGCATCCTGCAAGCATTAAAACAATGCAAGAAGCTTAAATCAATCGAAATCATGGACGTCGACTTGATGTCGCGAATTTTAGCCACATTTCCTAGAGTGAAATTTCATGGAATGTTTCGCAATAGGCCGGACATTTGGGACTGCGAACGGGCGTACGATGGGCCTAGTCCGCTGCCCAGCAGTCTGAGTAAACTGCTACTCAGTCCGCAGATTAACAGCCTCACTAAGGTGAGAGCTTGCTTTGTTCAGCGTGTGTCTCGGTCATTAAGCCGGCTTACTCTATCTGTCGAAACTCATCTCAGCAAGCGGTCGCCACAATTTTCTCATCACAACGGTCATCAGTTATCACTCCATTTAAAATCGGTCATTACCCTGTAGCTTCATCGGTAATTACCCTTTAGCTTGGTCATTGCCCTAACAGTTTCTATCAGTGTACACCCCAGCTAGCTTCATCGGTCATTACCCTCTCGTTTGGTCATTACCTACTAGCTTGGTCACTACCCTCTAGCTTGGTCATTACACTCTAGCTTGGTCATTACTATCTAGCGTGGTAATTACCCTCTAGCTTGGTCATTACCCTAACAGTTTCTATCAGTGTACACTCCAGCTAGCTTCGTCGGTCATTTCCCTCTAGCTCGGTCATAACCCTCCTTCTAGCTCGGTCATAACCCTCCTTCTAGCTCGCTCATTACCCTCTAGCTCGGTAATAACCCTCCCTATAGCTCGGTCATTACCCTTTTAACTCCATAAGTCATAAAATTCCCTAGCTAAATCGCTCATTAATCCCTCTAGCTACAAGCTTTGATCATTTTCTTCCTTTTCAATTGTTTATCAAGCACTCGCTCTTTATCGTATATGTAAGATTAAACGTAAAATTTAAATTGTTTTCTTTTAGAAAAACTCTTCGTTCCTATTCCAGGTTGACCTACAGAGTGTGTGCCTTAACGCCCTACCAAAGATGGAATGCGTCCGCTATCTCTACCTAAAATGGGTTCGCTTCTCCGGCAACGATCCGTTTGCTAATTTCAGCGCCCCGAAATTGCAAACATTTGTGATGAACAATTGCGTAGGGCCTAGCAACGCGTTTCGCTATCTGCGCGTGTTCTCAGCGGTAGCCAGGGCTTCGCAGCTCGCTAGATTAGAGCTAACTGGTCTCAGATTTATCAGCGGCTTAGTTGAGCACATGATCGACGATTTCGGCGGCGATTCTAGAGCCTTTCGCGCCCTGCAGAAACTATCACTATCTGGCAATAAATCTGTCACCGAGATTGACGCTGGCTCCCTCCTACTGGCTGCCTCCAGCGGTCTGGGCTGCGCCGCCCTGCAGAGCAGTTTGTGCAAAGACTCGCTGTTTGTAGCTTTGAGCTTTGCTCAAGCAAGCTTTCCTAAGCTGGACACGCTGACGCTGGGTTATAGGGATCCGTGCCCAGATTTGGACAGGTAGGCTTAGATCAAAAGCAATTTCTTGCATCCTGATCAGATTCTCCAGCGTCCTGATCAGATTCTCCAGCGTCCTGGTCAGATTATCCAGCATCCTGATCAGATTCTCCAGCAACCTGATCAGATTCTCCAGCAACCTGATCAGATTCTCCAGCGTCCTGATCAGATTCTCCAGCGTCCTGATCAGATTCTCCAGCATCCTGATCAGATTCTCCAGCATCCTGATCAGATTCACCAGCATTCAGATCAGATACTGTACCATTCCGTGAATTTTAGTCTGTCCAGAATACTATGCCATTGGGGGGCGGTCTAGCGCGTTTGCCTCTCGCACCGCGGTCCCTAAGTTCGATTCCGCGGCGAGGCCACATTCATGTGGGGCGCAGTGGCGGAGAGAAGGCTTGGGGCCTAGTCGTGCAATTTACGCCCTTTGAGGGCCAACCTCCAAGGCAGAGTGAGAATGTACATTGCCTGACGATGAGAAAGTCAGGGCAGATGTACACACCTGTGGAAGTGTATGCCTGCGTACGGTACCTGTGTGTGTGTGTGTGTGTGCTCAGGAGTCAGCGAAACGGGCAGAATTGCCTCCTCGCTGGCTGCGGGTCCAGTGTCACCAAATGATGTGCCATTGCCCGCAGCCCTCCTGCAATTATCTATCTATACTAATAAGCCATTCCTAATCTCCCTTTCGTCTTGACGCAGATCCCAATTCTCAGTTGAGCCTACTGACCCGCACTGTCAAATCACCGACTACGGCATGACCTACGTTGGGCGCAGTTTCGCAAACCTGACTAACCTGACAGTAAGCCGAGCTCCATTCCTCAGCGATCCAACTCGGTGGCTAGACCAGCCTTTGCCAATCTTTGCCGGCCTTCGCTGCCTGACCCTTGAGAGTTGCCACTGCATCGCCGCTAACCGTCTCGCCGATTTAATAGCTGTCTTATCCGGCCTGGAGATGCTAGTCCTGCGCGACATGTTCGCGCCTACGCCTAGAGCCTGCGACTATCTGGGATTGGCTGCCGGCCAGCAGTGGGCGATTCTGCCTCAGGGCGCGCCAACTCGCGACTCAATCCAGGGCTTCTTTGTGGCCAATCCGCCGGCTGGTAGATTGTTGGCCGCATTTCCGAATTTCCGGCATCGGCTATTTGGTGGACTGGAGGAACACCAGCCCGCTGCTGCTGCTGCAGCATCGGTGCCTGCTCATTCAGGCTCCCCGGATTCTTCGTCGAGTTTATCGCCGGGTCGAGCTGGTCACACCGGCTGCGGCCTGTCGAATCTCGGCGCCGACGCATCGGCTAATCAGTCGAGTGCGACCTGTTCAACCTGCTGCAACCCTCACGGCTGCGGCGGCGTGCTGTTCTATAGTAGAGGCGCCCAAACTTCGGTTCGTTTGCTTTGGATTGTTTTTTTAGTCATCGTACAGTCAATTTTAAGACCTGCGTCTTTCAGTCCAGAAATCCCCATTCTTTACAACATTGGTCCAAAGATCCCTAATCTTTGCTTTTATTTGGATTTAAACAATTTCAATGCCTTGGTCCAAACTCCCCATTTTTGCTATCTTGATCCCATGATCCCCACCTTAATCCAAATATCCACCACGTCCATGACAATTTTTTTTCATTTCGAGATTAAAATTCTTGACTGTTTTGTTTCAGTTGCAATTTTTGCGTAAAATTAATCCAGAATATTTAATCTTGACATCCCGTTGAAGGTTCTTCAACTAGAGTCGCCGGCATCTTCGGCTTCAACAATGACTTCAGCTTCGCCTCTTGTTGAACCAGCCGCAGTTGCGGCTGCCGCTGCTGCCGAAGTGGCCTCTCGTTATCGGCTTCGTTCGCGCGGCGGCAGCGTCGGAGGAGCGGGCGCCGGCGTCGTCAGCGAAACCAGCCTGGCCTGTCGGATCAGCGCGGACCAGCCAGAGCCTGGGATAATGATTGATCAGCGCGATCACTGGCTAGCCCGCGATGTCTGCTTAGATACGCACGATCTCAGACTATTTGAACCGCTGCCACCTTCGCCTCTGGTGCTCAGATCTTCAACGGCTTTGCACGCGGTTCATATTGAACGCTGCGGTCTTACACTGATTGACTGCAGCGAAGCTACCCGACTGCGTACGCTAACGGTCGAGTCCTGTCCGCGTCTGGCTGAGATTCGCCTACCGTCTGGATCAGCCAGGAGTCTGCGGAGATTGCGCATCGTGGGATGTCCGCGCTTCGATTATAGGCTACTGTACAGGCGCCTTGTGGATGTGATGGCCGCGAGATGCACTGAGCCACGGGAAGGTAAATGAGTTAGGAAATATATCCCAATTTTTGTTATGTGAAATCGAATCACAAACATAATTTTCATCGGCCTTCCAAATTTAAGCATCGCAAATTAATCCAATCCCAGTTCCAATGCCCAAAATCCCGATCCAAATCCCCCAAAATACAAACATCTAGCCCCTAAAATCTTAATCCCAATCCCCAGCATCCCGATTCCAATCCGCAGCATCCCGATTCCAATCCCCAGCATCCCGATTTAAATTCCCAGCATCCTAATCAAAACCCGGCCCTTAATATTCTGATCCGAATCCAATGAATCTTGATCATTTTTTGCTTTTTAGAAACGAGCTCTTATAAAAATATTTGAACTCGTTCACCTAATCTTAAGGCTTCGGTGATGACAGTCTGGCTGTTTGTTTCCGGCCTATGGGCGCCTATCATTCGCTTGACGAGCAAATCCTGCTGAAAATGCCCGGCTCGCATCTGCTGCTGACGCACGATTTTATGGTAAGGGAAAATGTCCAGCCAATAGGAAAGGGTTTAGTCTTCAGCCAATAGGGATAGGGTTGAGTGTTCAGCCAATAGGGACAGGGTTGAGTGTTCAGCCAATAGGGATAGGGTTAAGTGTTCAGCCAATAGGAATAGGGTTAAGTGTTCAGCCAATAGGAATAGGGTTGAGTGTACAGCCAATAGGAATAGGGTTAAGTGTTCAGCCAATAGGAATAGGGTTGAGTGTACAGCCAATAGGGATAGGGTTGAGTGTTCAGCCAATAGGAATAGGGTTGAGTGCTCAGTCAATAGGGATAGGGTTGAGTGTTCAGCCAATAGGGACAGGGTTAAGTGTCTCCATTTTTCTCCGCGGCAGGGCTCGGACGCTCGCGACATCAACCTAGACCGGCTACAGTCGCATTTTCATCAGATATTTCGCGATATAATGCACTTCTCAGAGAATCTAATCCGACGCGACTATGTCAAAGAGTCCCGACCAGGCGATCCGATTGCACAATCTAATCGATTCAGTCGGGGCCGGATGCTGCGGTTCGAATCCGGCCGATCTAGCGACGGTCACCCGTGGGATCTGCTTACAGACATACCCTGGGTTGGCGAGTGCGGGATTAATCCCTATCCGAATTTCCCAGAGGACGCTGATCAACTCTACCAGACACTGATCGAGTCGCACTCAATGCCCTATTACAAGATGGCTAGTAGGGGCCTATCAGTTCATGTACAGTGCCGCGATATTGACAAATTCGAATTTGGCAACGCCACCGGTGTCAAACTTCTCTAAATGCCATGCTTTGAGTTCTGAGATTTATAAGCAGATAAATGTTTTCTGTGTAAGAGTTTTCTAAATTAAATAATTAGACAGAATACCAGTTTTGTGATACCCCAGTCAACAATAGTATTCAACTGAATGCAATAAATAATTAAAAATCGGTTATATTAATACTTTTGCCTGCGACTAATCGACAGTTCTTATTTTAGTTTTAAAAGGCACTTTTGCTGTTTATCGCTGCTTTTTCTTAACCTCCATGAAAATATTGTTTATTAATTACATCTCGAATTCGTTTCAGGTTTTTTTCCTATCCCCAGCTGTGTATTTCGTGTTTTATTTCTCTTTCAAATATTGACAACTTATTTGGCTGCTACTTAGGCTTAGCAATTCCTCTTCAAGTCTATAAAGCTTGTTCCGGGCTTGCTTGTTGGTCTTTGTGACTTGATGTCTTTCTTTCGAATTGAATGACGCTTTGTACTCGTAGTATAGTATTGAATTATCTTTATTATTTCCTCATCATCTCTCATCTCGGCTATTCCGTTGTCTCGTGATATCTCTCATGCTACTCGTATTTATCTTATTCATAATAATTATAATTTATAATAATAATTTATTACGCCTGCCCCAATCGGGCCAGATGTGCAGCCGACAGCACAGCCGCAGCTAATGCGCGGCGCATCTGAAGGCTGCGTACAGCTGTTCAGTCCATGGACTGGGGGACGCCACACCCACCTTCAATTATCCCAGCTGATGCTCGTACCCATTTAACAGCTGGGTGAACTGAAGTAGTGCAGAGTTAAGTGTCTTGCTAAAGGACACAAATTGTTCCAGTGAAGTCGGGAATCGAACCCCCGACCTTCAAATCGTGAGTCCGATGCCCTAACCACAAGGCTACAACCTCCCTACACACTGTACACTGTAGATTCCCTACACCCTATCTTATCTATCGAATCTTGTCTGTGGAACTGACAGTCTCACATCTCTCTCTTTTGTTATCTGTTCTTATTTAAATTAACAATAATATCATTCTGTGCTCTTTGTTATCTAGCTTTCGCTTGTCTGGAGTCAAAAGTACACTCAACTTTTGAATATATATTCCTAGTGCTTCCGGCAGTCTATCTTTAGAACTGTTTCCTTTCTCGTTTGTCGCTTGCCTTCGTGTTGTAATAATATTGGTAACACTTCTCAGTAGGTTCACCTGTTGACGCAACGCATTAAACATATTTTTGCTACACCTATTCTTGTTTGTACTCATCAATCTTTTTTCTGGTCATGCTTTTTCAGCTATTTAGCAAAGTCTAATATCTGGATCTGTGTTTTTGTATTCATTTCTGTACAATTATAAAAATAAATTTGCTTCTGTCCGGAAAATCGTGTTACATTGTTACCTTCATGTCCTAACAACTAGTTTCATTCTATGCTTACATAAAGAAAACTTAAAATTGGCCTCATTTACGGCTTGCAGTTATCTTTCATTGATCTATCTACATCCATTCCCAGTCAACCCTAATCAATTTACACTCGCTTCTAGTCAACCCCTACCAATGTAGATCCACTCCAGACAATCCCTATTAATGTACACTCGCTCCTAGTCAACCCCTACCAATTTTCATTCGCTCCTAGTCAACCCGTATCAATGTACACTCGCTCCCAATCAACCCCTATTAATGTACACTCGCTCCCAATCAACCCCTATCAATGTTCATCCACTCCAGTCAACCCTATCAATCTACACTCGCTCGTAGTCAACCCCTACCAATGTACATCCACTCCCAGTCAACCCCTACCAATGTTCATTCGCTCCTAGTCAACCCGTATCAATGTACACTCGCTCCTAGTCAACCCGTATCAATGTACACTCGCTCCCAATCAACCCCTATTAATGTACACTCGCTCCCAATCAACCCCTATCAATGTTCATCCACTCCAGTCAACCCTATCAATCTACACTCGCTCGTAGTCAACCCCTACCAATGTACATCCACTCCCAGTCAACCCCTACCAATGTTCATTCGCTCCTAGTCAACCCGTATCAATGTACACTCGCTCCTAGTCAACCCGTATCAATGTACATTCGCTCCCAGTCAACCCCTACCAATGTACACTCGCTCCCAATCAACCCCTATTAATGTACATTCGCTCCCAGTCAACCCCTATCAATGTTCATCCACTCCAGTCAACCCTATCAATCTACACTCGCTCGTAGTCAACCCCTACCAATGTACATCCACTCCCAGTCAACCCCTACCAATGTTCATTCGCTCCTAGTCAACCCGTATCAATGTACACTCGCTCCTAGTCAACCCGTATCAATGTACATTCGCTCCCAGTCAACCCGTATCAATGTACACTCGCTCCCAGTCAACCCGTATCAATGTACATTCGCTCCCAGTCAACCCCTATCAATGTACACTCGCTCCCAGTCAACCCCTATTAATGTACACTCGCTCCCAGTCAACTCCTGTCGATTTACATTCGCTCCCAACCAATCCCTATCTTAAAAATTTGTCTGTCGACCCTTAAAACTGCCGAATACAATACAGAAAGAGATTTTTTGCTTATAAATATCTCTTAAATATTCTTAGCTTGCATGGGCTTCTGTAAAATATAAATTCTGGCGGGTAAATATATATTTAAACGTCTGTTTAGTCCACAGTAATCGTCAATAAACTATTGTCAGCAGCTAATCGAAGTAGATATTGAAGGTTTCCAGGCTGTTACTTATTTATCTGATTGATGTTTATGTGGCTCGATAATCTGATTTATAAGCCTTCCAATTTGCTGTGTACTTTAGCATCAATTCAAGCACAATTTGTTCTGTTGACTAGACGCAAATTAACAATACATGTCTGTTTCTTTCTCATTATTAAATAGATAAATATATACCGACATTTATCCATTCTGCGCGATTCCCTGTTTAAAAGACACTCTGTTTTAAAGAGTCAATTATTTATTATAGGTTGTTTCTTTGCTTTTTTATAACTACTCGTACTTTAGTTTTTAGTTCGTAGAGATAAAACCAAAATACTTTTGGAAATAGGAGCAGAGAACTTACACATAGGAACTTATCAGATTCAACGGATGGTCATATAAGAAAATGTGTACTACTATTAAAAAGCGATAAAAAACTGATTTGGGTACATACAGACTTTGCTTTTCTGATATAGAGGCATCGTTGTTTTAGTTTTCAGCTAATTTTTTAAACAGCAAAACACATTTTTAAGAACCTTGAAAAAACGACACTTAATGACACGAAATATTGAGTTTTTTCTTTCAAATCAGCACTTCATTTAAGCGATTAGTTGACGATGAATGACGCCAAGATGAACACTTTCTCGCCTTGACTGCCAAATCTCTGCTAGCGGGAGATTCGTTTTTTTCAGATGATTAAAGATTTGCGCATTTGATCAACCACAATTAGCAATAAGCGGAGGAAGTATAGAAAATAGGAAACTGAAGCTGCAGCGGGCGCGGTTTTCAGATATTTGAACTTCGAGATGAGAACTGAGCTTCTAATTGCCGCTTAGTGAATTACTAAATTCAAAACAGTCTTCAGGAAATCTTCACGAATTAATAAACACATGCTTGAAAACAATTTAAAGAGGCCATTAAGAAGTCAAAGTTCTGGCGCCTATTAAGCAAATATGTCACGAAAGCTATCATATTGATACATCTAATACGAAACAGTTCTGTGTTGATTTTTCAGTAAAAAGGCTGTAAGTTCTGATATAACATCGCAGCAGTTACAATTTACGGCTTCATAATACGAGCTAATACCAAAACACAGTGATAGGAAAGCAGATTATCAACGACGTTTATTAATGAAAGTTGAATTTTGAACCGCATCAAAAGTCGTTATTGTTGCGTTACAAAACATCCGGCAATGGCGTCTAATTTTAAGTCAAATTGTTGCGTGATTACATGTCAATTACTCAATAATTTCAAGTAATGCTTTTTCGTTATATATTTAATAGTTTGCATATTAACTAACAAATTGTAGTTTGACATAATTTAATCACTTAAGAAATCGGCGGCTGACGCTGCTGCTGTCGATTAGGTCGGCATTCTCAGTGGAGCAGTCCAGCACAATGCGGCCTCTAGTGGACAGAATGAGCATCTCGTTCATCACCTCCTTGAACTTGCGCTGTAAAAAATGGATGAGAGCGAAACGATAAAATCTGCACGAACATATTCATGAAATGCTACTTAGAGTAGTCGAATTTGTCGCGATTTCAACTGCCCACGCTTGGTATGCAAACCTTTTTCCGCTTGGCGAGCAGAGCGCAGCGATAAACAAACTCCATGATGGATAGGATGACTCCGAATACAGTGCCCACAATTAGAATGTAGAATAGGCCGATCACACTTCTCAGCTCCAAAGACTGGGCGGAGCTTTTCTGTGGGTGTTAGATGATTTTGAGTTATATATTTTGTTTAATACTTCATAATGGAATCTTGGACTAAGAGGACGAGTTGGAATCTTGGCCGAAGATAAATGTCTGGGAGCGAGACACTCAATTCTCTACTGCTTCATTTCTCTACACTGCGCAATAGCTGCGGCTGAGTCACTGGTTTTCAAGGTCAAATTTTAGTTTTTATGGGTAAATTATATCTCATACACTATCTGAGTGTACGTTCTGTACTGATTGAACATCTTGTACTCAATATAAAGGTTCGCACCTTGGAGTCCTGATTTTGATCCTGACATTTGCTGGCATCCCACCAGGTCGACTTCAGCCTAGTGATCTCTCCCCTCTCCTTGAACTGCAACACCTTCAGGTTGATGATCTCGCGCAAATCTGAGCCGCTTGGCGTTGCGATGCCGTAGCCGCGACCACTGTCCAGGTTGCTGCCCACCTTGATTGTGCGACAGTTCTCCTGAGAATAGTACTCATTCATAGTGCTCTCTAGCAGGAAGGCGTAGTCATTGTTAGAGTTAAGGACTCGATCAACGCCCTCTTTGACAGTGTTGACAAACACGTTGGGATTGGCCTCCATAAACTGCCACATTCGACGGAACTCTTGCACTGTAGAATTCTGCAGGTGGGGCGAGTCCGAGTGATTCGGCTTGAATCGAATAAAAGTTAATCAAACTTCAAAACAAGAAGTGATCGAGAGAAAAGCGAAGAGAAGAGAAGTGAAACATTGCCCAAGAGCTAGCTGTTTCGTTATCTTCTAAGAGCTACATCTCATGATTGGCTAAATGCTAGCTAGCCGTGTCGCTATCGGCTTAAAGAACTAGCCGGGTCACTATCGTTATCGTAAGAGCTGACTGTGCCGCTATTGGCTAAGAGCTAGCTGTGTCGCCATTGGCTAAGGGTTAGTGTCTCGATATTGGCTAAGAGTCAACTGTCTCGCTATTGGCTAAGAGTCAACTGTCTCGCTATTGGCTAAGAGTCAACTGTCTCGCTATTGGCTAAGAGTCAACTGTCTCGCTATTGGCTAAGAGTCAACTGTCTCGCTATTGGCTAAGAGTCAACTGTCTCGCTATTGGCTAAGAGTCAACTGTCTCACTGTCTCACTATTGGCTTAGAGCTAATTGTGTGTCGCTTTAGGCTAAGAGCTAGCTATCAATTGATTGTTATTTCGTAAAAATGTGCAATATTAAGCGTGCATGTGCTATGAATAGATGTAGTAAAGCCGTGAGCTAATATAAGAATTGTGAAATTCGAGATTCGAAATTGTTGCATGCCTCTACTGTTGTCTCCTATCTCAAAAAGGCACTACAATAATTGCCTCACCCTAAAGAACTCCTTGGACGAGCCTGCATTGACTACGCCGTATTTGATCTTGGTCTGTTTAGCCAGATCCTCATAGGATTGAATTGGTGTCGACATGCGTTCGACTGTTAGGAAGGCGGCCAAGTTAGCAGTGTAGCTGCTGACAATGATCAGGGTGAAGAACCACCATACGCTACCCACAATGCGACCAGATAGAGATCTGCAATTAAAACGTGCAGTGTAGCCGACAGAAGTTGTGCATTTAGCGTACTCTGAATCAGCAATGAACGCTCTTTTAAATAAGGAAACGTTTTTTATTTCCCAGCTCTTAGGTCTTTGTTCTTGGATATAGACACGTGATCTATTCCCATCAAAGCCTCACCTGGGCGATATATCGCCGCCCTGTTGCATGAAAGCGCTCAATGTGAACCAGAGCGAATTGAAGATGCTGAAATCGTTGGTGACCTTGTCGGCCTTGTCTGATTCCTGATTGAGATGCCACTCGTATGGACTGAACCGGCTAACTACAAATAGTACAACACTGACGCCTAGGTAGGCAAACGCGATGCACATCCAAATCTCCTTGGACAGCGGCTTCATGAAGCCGAACTGATCAGATTCAGGATTTGTTGGCTTCAGAAACATTATGCTCAGGCCGACTTCCATGTACGGCGTGGAGAAGTCAACAACCTTCTCGCGCTTGGAGGTGATGGTTAGAGGAGCCACTGCGATGTCAGCCTCCTGGGGGAAGGAGCCAAGTGAGGTAGCTAAGTTGTTGCAAAGCCTAAACACAATTAGTTCTCGTTCTGTAAGAACGTTACGTCACCTCTCTGTCGTACAGCAAAAGACTTGTCACATCGTCTGTTGCGCGATAATATAAAAATCATACAGAGCGTCACAACGTATGCCATTCAACCAAGTCGGTATCACACAAAGCGTCATAACGTCGGTTGTACAACCAAGTCAGTATCATACAGAGCGTCATAACGTCAGTTGTACAACCAAGTCAGTGTCATACAGTGCGTCATAACGTCGGTTGTACAACCAAGTCAGTATCATACAGAGCGTCATAACGTCAGTTGTACAACCAAGTCAGTGTCATACAGTGCGTCATAACGTCGGTTGTACAACTAAGTCAGAAACAGAGGGACAAAACTTCTCTTGTAAAATTTCAGTTTGCATGGCGCAACTCACCAGCCTGTATAGTTCACCAATCATGCCATTCCAGGTGTCATTGACACTGTCATCGCCGTATTTGCCATCAGCTACTGGCTTGATCACGTAATCAAAGCCAATATCCTTGGCCAGCAGTTTGATGAGGTCAGCGCAGAAGCCCACAAATCTATCGTTGCCAACTAGAGGCGTACCGTCCAGCGAGCTGTTCTTGCGCAGCATCAGAAACGGCTCGCTTAGGATGCTGGTTACTATGCGGGTTCGATTGCTGAATTGAATGCGGACGTCCCGGCTCTTGGAGTGATTGCGTGTCAGGCGGAACTGACCGTTAGACCAGACGCTGATCTGCGAACATTTGCGTAACGGGTGTTTAATATCTTATCCCGGAACACTGGGAACCGGGAACACCGGGAACACTGGGAACCGGGAACACCGGGAACTGGGAACACCGAGAACCGGGAACACCGGGAACCGGGAACACCGGGAACCGGGAACACCGGGAACCGGGAAAAACGGAAGCAAGAGACAGAGTCCTCACAGGCTGTAGCTCGGATCGCACACCAGCTTCGATGCCCTGAACCTGGTAGTTTTCTCGGTAGCCGGACTGGTCGAATTGCACCCAACCGGTCACACCGGGGAAGCCGGATTTGGAGCCCTTGAACTCGGCCGTGATGTTCTCAGCCGGAAAGGCGGGCGTCTCGGGCGGCATGCAGGCCTCTTTATGGTCGCGGGGAATTCGATCCAACGGTTGCAGCTTCTGGTGAGCCCGAAAAAATGCCGAAAAACCGTCCATCATGAGGGCCACGGAGAGCTGCAATTCGGTAAAATTCTAAATTCTAAATGTCTTGTCTAAACTCCCAGGTAGGTGTGTTAAGTGAAATCACAGAGGACAAACGCCAAAGGCAAAAATTGAGAGTGTTCAAAACTTGACAATAAAAAAGTCAGGGCAGATGTACACATCATGCTAGGTTTCAACGACTGGATTAACTGTCGAGTATGATAAAAAAACTCATTTTCTACTCACAGGTATGATTTTATTAGACGGATCCAGTTTGTCCAACGCCGTTGGATAGGCAGACAGGCGTTCTGGCGAGAACCAGAGATCGTTTTTGAAGCGCAGAAAAGTTGGATCAGAGAAGTTGAGCACTGTGAAACCGGTGATGTTAACTCCGCCGTGTAGGAACATAGTCTGGTTCACCTCGTTGATGTCCTATTTTAGTTTGCGGGAAATTATTTTTTACTGGCAGCAGACATCTACTTTACTTATCTATTTTTATTGCGGAAGATTTTTAATGAATCTCTCACCGATCCCATGATCAGGTAGTGATAGTCTAGTCGATTGCCCCGGATTTCTTTGATCTGCGGAAAGTTGGGACGCTATGTGTGATACTGACTTGGTTGTACCACATACTTTTTGACTCCCTGTACGATACTGACTTGGTTGTACCACATACTTTTTGACTCCCTGTACGATACTGACTTGGTTGTACCACATACTTTTTGACTCCCTGTACGATACTGACTTGGTTGTACCACATTCGTTATGACGCTCTGTACGATACTGACTTGGTTGTACCACATTCGTTATGACGCTCTGTACGATACTGACTTGGTTGTACCACATTCGTTATGACGCTTGATACGACAATGACTTTGTTGTACCATATACTTTATCACGCTCTGTACAATACTGACTTTGTTGTACAACATACTTTACGACTCCCTGTACGGCACTGACTTGGTTGTACAACATACTTTATGACTCCCTGTACGATACTGACTTGGTTGTACCACATACTTTATGACTCCCTGTACGATACTGACTTGGTTCTACAATATACGTTACCTCATCAAAGATCTGCTGCTGAACGTCTCGATCTTCCAAGTCAAGAAAGACTCGTTTAAGCGTCTCAGCCGACTTCTCGTTGATGTACCGCAGCACCGTGGCCGCCGCTCCGGGGCCGCCGTCGGTCAGGTCGCGTATGTCAGCGCTGATGGTGGACTCCTTGCCTTTGTAGCGCTCGAAGATTTCCCGTAGGCGAAGTAGGGCTGCGGAGTAAGATACAGTTTGTTAGCTATTTAGTACGGCGAATGGTTTGACAGTTGACTGTTAACAGTGGGACTACCAAGCCATTTTGCTCCCCTTTTTTTTATTCCAGGGGGGTAATCCCCCTGAATTTTTTACGCAGCGCTTGAATGCTAACAGCGTTGGGTGGTGACTGATTGGTTGACAGACTAGGCCATGGCGTCCTGCGGTTGATCTACCTAATATTTAGGCTTGATCTGTGAAATCGGAGAAGGTTCATAGTGGCCTATTTCCACCTATTGTAGCCCTTGATCGAAGGTCCAGCAGTCCGTCTAGATGACCACAGGCAGGTGACCACCGAAGATGGATATTATGCAGGCACAATCGGGTGACATGCAGATAAATTTTGAAGGCCTGGCAAGGCCGCCATTGAGGCGCAGGGCTAATTCGTGTATAGGGGTGTATGAAATATAAGCGCTTAGGTCAATACAATAGGGAAATATAAGGAAATACGCTCAGAGATACATAAAATACAAGCGTTTACTGGCGCTTACGGGAAAAACCAGACCTTCAGTCATAATAATTGAATATTTCGTCGGTCTAAAGAGCTGGCGATTTCATTATTGTTTTAGAAGATGTACAATAAAAAGTTGGCCCATGTTCTTGAGTTTCGTGTGCTTGCGTTGCTCCGTTCGGGAGCAGCACAAAAAAATTTCAAGAGGGAATTCCCCCCCCCACTGGGTAGTTCTACCGTTAATAACAATAACAATAATAATTGCAGGAGGGCTGCGGGCAATGGCACATCATTTAGTGGCACTAGACCCGCAGCCAGCGAAGAGGCAATTCTGCCCATTTCGCTGACTCCTGAGCACACACGCACACAGATACTGTACACAGGCACACGCTCACACAGGTGTGTACATCTGTCCTGACTTTCTCATCGTCTGACAGTGTACACTCTCACAGTGTCTTGGAGGTTGGCCCTCAAGGGCGTAAATTGCACGACAAGCCCCCAAGCCTTCTCTCCGCGGCTGTGCCCCAAATAAATGTGGCCTCGCCGTGGAATCGAACTTAGGGACCGTGGTGCGAGAGGCAAACGCGATAACCGCTCTGCCACCGACCCCCTCAGTTCTACTGTTAACTTTCAGTGGCGTAGCGGTGATTCTTCCTCCTGCAATCGCTATTTGACTGACTCACCCGACTTTGAGTCGTACAAGAAGAAAACTCTTTCCCATTTTTCGTGATCAATTAATTCCACAACGGCTGGAGTTATGATTGGCCTCAGGCGGACGATGAAGCGACCCTGCGGCTGGCGCCTGTCAGCGGCTCCATTGAAAGCGGTTCGCCTGTGCAGAATTCGATCCGATGGTAGCTTGTCAACAAAGCTAGTAGTGATGTAAGCCACCTCAAAGTAGTCGGTTATGGATAGAACCATGGGCATGGTCTTGTAGTGCACAGGTCCAAAGATGACTATGGCTCCACGTGAGATTAGGCGACAGACTGTGCGGATATGCGAGCATTGGATTGTAGATTAGACATGAGTGGCTTGGACAGCTGATAGATCGTTTGAGTTTTAAGATTGATAGATCGATTGGACAGCTGAAAGATCCTTGGGGTTTTAAGATTGATAGATCGACTGGACAGCTGATAGATCCTTAGAGTTTTAAGATTGATAGATCGACTGGACAGCTGAAAGATCCTTGGGGTTTTAAGATTGATAGATCGACTGGACAGCTGATAGATCGTTTGAGTTTTAAGATTGATAGATCGATTGGACAGCTGAAAGATCCTTGGGGTTTTAAGATTGATAGATCCACTGGACAGCTGATAGATCGTTTGAGTTTTAAGATTGATAGATCGATTGGACAGCTGAAAGATCCTTGGGGTTTTAAGATTGATAGATCGACTGGACAGCTGATAGATCGTTTGAGTTTTAAGATTGATAGATCGACTGGACAGCTGATAGATCCTTAGAGTTTTAAGATTGATAGATCGACTGGACAGCTGATAGATCGTTTGAGTTTTAAGATTGATAGATCGATTGGACAGCTGATAGATCGTTTGAGTTTTAAGATTGATAGATCGACTGGACAGCTGATAGATCGTTTGAGTTTTAAGATTGATAGATCGACTGGACAGCTGATAGATCGTTTGAGTTTTAAGATTGATAGATCGACTGGACAGCTGATAGATCGTTTGAGTTTTAAGATTGATAGATCGATTGGACAGCTGAAAGATCCTTGGGGTTTTAAGATTGATAGATCGACTGGACAGCTGATAGATCGTTTGAGTTTTAAGATTGATAGATCGACTGGACAGCTGATAGATCGTTTGAGTTTTAAGATTGATAGATCGACTGGACAGCTGATAGATCGTTTGAGTTTTAAGATTGATAGATCGACTGGACAGCTGATAGATCGTTTGAGTTTTAAGATTGATAGATCGACTGGACAGCTGATAGATCGTTTGAGTTTTAAGATTGATAGATCGATTGGACAGCTGATAGATCGTTTGAGTTTTAAGATTGATAGATCGATTGGACAGCTGATAGATCCTTGGGGTTTTAAGATTGATAGATCAATTTTATTGGATCAATAGTCGACCGTAGATTGATGTATCAAACGGTAGTGAATAGATTGAGGCAGTAACGGTAAAGTAATCGATTATGACTCACTGGCACTGCTCATCTGGAACGAGTCTTCCAGATCTTCAACGTACTCCACCACTCGCTCGTATCTGTAGCGCAGCTGCAGCTGTTTGCTGAACCACTCGCGCTGCATCATCTGGTCGAAGGCGAAGTCGAATGCCGCATGGCTGGAAGATTCTTTGCTGCCGCTTTGAAAAATGCCGCCTATGAGGCAGGCCCTGCCGCAACCCCTCAGCGTAACATCTTCGGATGCGTCAATAACATCGCTCTTCATTAGCAGCAGCAGCAGCAGCAGCAGCAATGAGCAGCGATGCATCGGTGCTTGTTTCTGCTGTCCTTTCCTCAATGCTGCTTGTACAAGAGTTTGCTTGTCGTTCCAGCAATGTGTCTGCTATATGAGCAATATTTTAGTTTCTGGGAGAAAATCGTGCTCATTTGCGCTTCCTTTCCCACTCTCCCACCCAATTTTTTTTATCCTCGGCCAAGGCCGCGCTGGGTGATATTGGTGTGGAATCTGCAGACATCCCCCTAGGCACTGCTGGGAGAGGCTGGAGAGCAGAGAGGGACGAGTTGGATTGGAGCTTTCAGGTTGGTTGCCGGCAGATCGGACGTGCTTCTGCAGCACTGTTTTTGCAAGTCTCGGACCTTGGGACAGGGGGGAGGAGAGGCAGAGGGAGACTCAGTGGAGGAGGGAATGGTAGATTCTGTGCCTCGTCCAAAAACCCCTGTGTGTGCTCATTTTCATCTCTTATTCGCAGCTGCATGAGTGCTCTTCTCGTTTTGCCATCGACATGTAGCCGGCCGCGAGATGCTGATTGAGACCGACCATCACTTTGCGAGGCCGAAATTTCCATCTCTTTTTTGGGACCCGCCTCCCCTCCCCCCTCCCTCCTGGTGGGACGCGTCCACTATATTCGTTCCAAAAGAGACCTTCTGCCCTCTCCGCCTACAAGTTCACCCACCCCCTCCCTCGCAGCCCGTCTGGCAACTGCAGCTATGCGACTTCGAGCTCTCGACGCGGCCTCGACAAAAAATCGATCGAGCTTGAGGGAAAAAAGGCCCTAATAAACTGCATAGTGGACAACATCTAGCTCCAGTAGGCAAAAGTACATGGCGCTCCTCATCTCTGACTGTTTCCGTCTCAATCTGTCTCTCTTCATGCAGCACTATGCAGTTGGGGTATAGAAATATGTGTAAGTTGTTGCAGCCCAACCCAGTCCACGGACTGTACAGCTGTACGTAGCCTTTGACACGCAATTATAGCTGCGGCTGTGCCACTTCCTTTACATCTGGCCAAAGTTGGCCAAGTATGATATTTGTCTTTCTAACTTCTAAATCTTTCTAATCGGATTACAAGCTGGACCCAACAAATTCATTGAAAGTGGCGCCCCTTTAAAATCGATGTGGTGTAACCCCCAAAATCCATGGTGGTGCAGCCCCCAAAATCCATGGTGGTGTAACCCCCAAAATCCATGGTGGTGCAGCCCCCAAAATCCATGGTGGTGTAACCCCCAAAATCCATAGTGGTGCAGCCCCCAGAATCCATGGTGGTGTAACCCCCAAAATCCATGGTGGTGCAGCCCTCAAAATCCATGGTGGTGCAGCCCTCAAAATCCATGGTGGTGCAGCCCTCAAAATCCATGGTGGTGCAGCCCTCAAAATCCAGTGGCACAACACCCGAAATCCATGGCGGCGCAAACCCCAAAATCCATGGTGTTGCAGCCCCCAAATTCGATTGTTTTTCCCTTGCACTGCGATTCGAACTCCAGAGCTTTCAAAAATGAACTGCAAAACTAAAAAAACGTTGAATTAATGTCATTTGCAGACTTAAGTATTGTAAATTATATAGGATCGAAGCTTCAAAGAGCTTAGCCAAGCAAAACACAAACAAACCATTAAAAGGCTTCTTTAAGCACTGAATTTTTCACTCGATTAATTGTGGAAAACTAATGAAGCCCCGAAAAATAACAAAATTGACACGGTTTAACTGTAGGAAGCAGGGACGCATTCAAATGGCGTAAAAAGCAGCAGATACGAGTATACATCTAGATCCTTGTTAATGCACATCGCCTTAACATTTTCTTGTACAAGTTATACCGCTTATGTAGTTCGTGTAAATGGCAATTGTGACTATAGTAATTTAACGAAACTTGAGCCGACACGGCATAAAGAATCTAAAATTGTGCTGCTGCTGCTGCTGCTGCTCCTGCTGGGAAATCTGATATTATAGCATTAGCGGGCGCCTATGTAGATCCATCGAGACTTGAGTGCCAAAAAATTAGAAGCTGGAACAGCTAGCGTGCGCATATAAATATATGCGAGCTAGCTTAGAAAAAAATTCCGAGAGATCGCGGTTAGACACAGCTATAGTGAGATTGCATTGGACAGGACTGTTACCCTCTGGCTATAGACTGCCCAGCGTTTCAGCCTTAATTCGCTTCAGCCCGTGGCTCTGCAGAGTCGTAAAAGCCAATTAACCGCGGATCCCTTATTGCAACTGTTATGTCGACATGTATGCAAATGATAAAAGCAGTTCCTATTGGAGACATTCTATATTATATACTCGTACTATGCTCGGCTTTTTGAGCTTGTCATTTACTGAAATATCATATTCGAGGTTGCTAAATAGGCAACCGAAAAACTTGTGAGGCTTGTGACGCAATACGAACCGCGCGCACGACCGAAAATTAAGAAAACAGACAATTATTACGCATGAAAAGTGCCAATCCGAAATAGAGAACTACGTACGCGTACCGATGTCAATTTCCTTTCTAAAGTGTCACTTACAGATCGACAAATTAAAATATAGCCGAAATACTTAAGCAAATAAAGCAACATCTTTTAAAAATAGTATCACGTACAAAAAGACAGTGAACTATCGTCTCGCCTATCGCAAATTATCGTTCGGGGTTAACCTCCGCGCCTCTACGCGGAGGCCCGTTGGGGGGCGGAGTCCGCCGCCCCCAAAAAACCCAGCGGAATAAGTGAATAAGTAAATTAATTAAGTTATTAAGTCTGACGGACGGTACACAGTTGATCCAAGAAAAAATAATTAAGTATAAATTTGGTTTCTATCTTCGCTTTTAGCAAGTGAATATTCATATATTACATGGCAAAAAACTGCCTGCATCTGTATTTGGCCTTGTGTCTAAGCCAAAAATGTTTTGTTTTTTGTTAAGTTTGCGTTTAATATTTAAATATTGCCGCGTTTACTTTTTCCGGGAAACAGAAACAGAAACATTAAACATAAACATAAACATAAACACTTGTAAAGAATTCAGCTAAGAAGTCTGTAACCAACTGAACTTTTGATGTTTTCGAGGCTGAAGTTAGTGTGTAGTTTTCAACGAGAACAGAATGCAATATCATACACCTCATACATCATTTTCTATTTAATTTATGTTTTTTTATTTTGTTATATATATGCAAATGTAGTTTAATTAAATTAAATTAATTCAATCAATTGGTTTTAATTCAAATCAAATAAATAAACTCCACTATGTTGGTCCTAGCAGCTTAGCTAAAGCAAATTAATATCAAGGAGTATATAATGTTAATGGCATCAGGGTGCAATTACTCCTTAGTGACATAATACCACCTGCTCCTGAATGCTATATTGGGATTTATCCTTACTGGAATAAGTTGACAAATTGTGTCCGACTGTCTGTTGCATTTTCAGACTTTTTGTGTCATGTCGCATTGCAGGGCATCGCAAGGGTGTCGCGCCGCAGTGTTGCATCACTTTTCTTTTTTATAAAGCGAAGTTAGTTGGTTAAGGTTATTATAGTATTTTATGTCGCGTCGCGCTTTGGAGCCACATTTTTGACACCCGTGTCATGCATCTGCAGGTTTTTGACTTTTATTCCAATAGGGGGATTTATGACTTATGTAGTACTTATGCAACACCAGAAGTTCTGAAAATGTGACAAGCATGTGTAACAACCACAATCTATTTAAATATGGTGATAACTTGATTATTAAATTTTTTTAAGTTTTGAAC
Source organism: Macrostomum hystrix (assembly GCA_950097015.1). Taxonomy (NCBI): domain Eukaryota; kingdom Metazoa; phylum Platyhelminthes; family Macrostomidae; genus Macrostomum; species Macrostomum hystrix. Next base: position 17,873,134 of record CATNEN010000039.1, read on the forward strand.
TTAAAGCTTAAAAGCAAAAAAGTTAGCAAAACAAATAATCCAATCAATATTACAATAATGTTGCCTACATTTTCCTTATTTGATTTTGGTAGGTAGCTTTTGTCCTAATCTTTGCATTTTTTGTTTTCAACTTCAAATTTTTATTTTCAAGCATACAAAAGAAATTTATCATATGTAGTCTGGCTATCCTTCTTAAGTTTATTTCTGGTGTGCAGAAAATAACCTGGCATGGCCATCATTGTGGAAATGGAAGTTGCATGGCCTTAAAAACTTTGTCCAACTCAGAATTCTCCACCTTGAAATGTAAACACATATCAAGGTGAAGGATTCTAAGTCAAATTCAGACTTGATAAATATAACTAATACCAACTAAGTAGCCTTCTAAAGTTTAACACATGATGCCATTATGAATTTTAGTTACAATAGATTGAATTTGAGAGCTCACTTCTGGTCAGAGAATTCCACCTCAAATTCCACCTTGAATTTCAAGGTGATAATTATAACTAATATAAACTAAGTATACCTAAGTTATAATGATAGAGTGAGAATTTGAGACAGAATTCTGAGGTAGACAAAGTTTCTAAGGCTGCCTAGCCACTTAAATTATTTTTAATTCTTTAAATTCCTCCATAAGTCAGACATAATTTTGTTCTTTTACCTTAAAACGATGGTTGGCCTAATTCACTTAGAAAAATTAGTCTTTAGGCTATGTATAACCTATTAACTCATTATATAATGTATACATGCACAACACCTGGCTGACTCAGCCAAATTGCCTAGGTGAAATGAGGGCCAAGCAAAGTATTTTAGTAAAAATCAAGCGACCAAGGTGAAAAAAGTTAAAGGGGGATGAAGGGACAAAGAGGGAAATCATGAAGAAATTAGAGAAAATCAGAAAAAGAGAAGAAAAGATGAATAACAGAGAAGACAAAGATTTGTAAACTGAACCAAAGAAGTTCTAAGTTATAAATAGTGCAAAGCAAAGTCATAGATGAGAGATAACTTAGTCGCAGGTAAGCAAAAACTCACAGATTTGGGAAACTGAAGTCACAGATTTGCCCTCCTCCTTGAAGCAGGGCAAAACTAACTGCAATTTTGTTTTCCCCTTCTCCAACTTTTTTGTTTTAAGGGTTTAATTACGAATTGAATTTTAAGCAAGTTCTTTTTTAAATTCTAATCTTCTGTTTTTTATTCTAATCTCCTTGTTTTTCTTTTCTCTTCTTCTTTCTCTGCTTTTTCCTCTGTCTCTTCTACTCTACGATTTTCTTCTACTTTATTCTGACTTTCTTTCTCACTACTTGCAGTAAAAGACGAAATTCAAGGACTTAAAACTTAACTGAATGTGATAGATTTGTGCCAAAGACACTCCTGTTAAATGGGTATCAGCATAAGCTGGGTAATTGAGGGCAGAATTGTGGCCTCCTTGTCCACGACTGTGAATCTAGCTTTTCAAGGCTAGTTTTATTTTCTATCTATAATATATTGAACTATTTGTGTTGTATTGATCAATTAGCTAGCCTTCTTTTTCAGCTGGTATCTATTTAATCCAGACATGACAAAAGACAATGAGAAAGCCATCGACATCTTCAATGGATTTATGGAAGCAGACGAAGACAAATCAGCTGTTGAAGCTCAAATCCAGACTCTGATCATTGTCATCCGACGAGCCGAGGCTCAGACAATGAAGGAGGTTCGCGAAAAAATTGTTGAAACCAACAGAGAGCTCATGCGTTCGCCGAGAGCCAACGCCTCCGTCAGGTCAGGCGGCGAGCTGTTCCTTCGCTACATCACAATGACCGAGCTAGATCAGCCCAGCTTTGAAGACACTCGGCAGGTGCTAATTAAGCGAGGCACCGCATTTCTGGATCGCATTAGACAGAGTCTGGATAGGATTATGCAATTCGCCCTGCCATTTATCAAATATGGTACTCGGGTGCTGCTGCATTCTAGGTGTGTGCACTGCTGTACTATTTTGCTAGGCTTTTATTCAAATTTTAAAATGAGCTGTCAACGGACTAGGGAGACCTAAGACTATTGATATGAGCAGTCATTGGAGTGGGGAAATGACCAGAATTACTATTGCAATGAGAAGTCATTGAAGTGGGGAAATCACCAGAATGACTATTGCGATGAGTAGTCAATGGAGTGGGGAGATGACTAGAATGACTATTGCAATGATCAGTCATTGGAGTGGAGAAATGACTAGAATCACTATTGCAATGAGCAGTCATCAGACCAGAGAAATGACTAGAATGACTATTGCAATGAGCAGTCATTGAAGTGGGGAAATGACTAGAATTACTATTGCAATGATCAGTCATTAGAGTGGAGAAATGACTAGAATGACTATTGCAATGATCAGTCATTGGAGTGGAGAAATGACTAGAATGACTATTGCAATGATCAGTCATTGGAGTGGAGAAATGACTAGAATGACTATTGCAATGATCAGTCATTGGAGTGGAGAAATGACTAGAATGACTATTGCAATGATCAGTCATTGGAGTGGAGAAATGACTAGAATGACTATTGCAATGAGCAGTCATTGGAGTGGGGAATTGACTAGAATGACTATTGCAATGAGCAGTCATTGAAGTGGGGAAATGACTAGAATGACTATTGCAATGATCAGTCATTGGACCAGAGAAATGACTAGAATGACTATTGCAATGAGCAGTCATTGAAGTGGGGAAATTACTAGAATGACTATTGCAATGAGCAGTCATCAGAACAGGCAATTCCCCGACCAACCGCTCGAACAGGTCGAAGGTGGTACTAGCCCTGTTAAAGCGCGCTGCCAAGGCCCAGCTAGATTTCCAGTGCATTGTGACCCAATCACTGCCGGACCAGTCGGGTGAACGCATGCTAAAAGATTTAGAAACAGCTGGCATCAAAGCTTCTCTGGTTCTAGACGCCGAGGTTGGCGCCGCTTTGGAAAGAGTCGACATGGTTCTGCTAGGAGCGGAGGCTGTCACTCAAAGTGGCGGCATTGTTAACAAGATAGGCTCCTATACTCTGTGCCTGTGCGCCCACGCGCTCAACGTGCCAGTCTACGTGCTGGCTGAGAGCTGCAAGTTTTTGCGCGCCTATCCGCTGAATCAGGCAGATTTAGAGCCCGAGCTGCGCTATCCGAAGGGTCTGACTGGATTACAGCAGCCTAGCCCGATTACAGACTACACACCGCCACAATATTTGAAGCTGCTATTCACCGATATTGGCATTGTACCACCGTCTGCTGTCAGCGACGAATTAAATAAGCTCTATTTGTGAGCTTGAGATTGTTGTTACCAGAATCAATTCAAACACAAAAAGTAGTTGTTGAGCAGTGTGCTAAGAAAATAAATAAGCAGTGATAGCTTTGAAATGCAACATTTGTCGGCTTTTTGAGGTTTTCGTAATTATTTTATTTACAGGGCTTGTCTATGGGGTAAGACTTCACCAGAAGCATCAAATTCTTAGGTGAGATTTCGCCTGTAGCCTCAAGTTCTTAGGTGAGATTTCGCCTGTAGCCTCAAAATCTGAGTAGAGATATCAGTAGCCTCAAAATCTGAGTAGAGATATCAGTAGCCTCAAAAATCTGAGTAGAGATATCAGTAGCCTCAAAATCTGAGTAGAGATATCAGTAGCCTCAAAATCTGAGTAGAGATATCAGTAGCCTCAAAATCTGAGTAGAGATATCAGTAGTCTCAAAATCTGAGTAGAGATATCAGTAGCCTCAAAATCTGAGTAGAGATATCAGTAGCCTCAAAATCTTGGGTGAGGTATCAGTAGCCTCAAAATCTGAGTAGAGATATCAGTAGCCTCAAAATCTTGGGTGAGGTATCAGTAGCCTCAAAATCTGAGTAGAGATATCAGTAGCCTCAAAATCTGAGTAGAGATATCAGTAGCCTCAAAATCTGAGTAGAGATATCAGTAGTCTCAAAATCTGAGTAGAGATATCAGTAGCCTCAAAATCTGAGTAGAGATATCAGTAGCCTCAAAATCTGAGTAGAGATATCAGTAGTCTCAAAATCTGAGTAGAGATATCAGTAGCCTCAAAATCTGAGTAGAGATATCAGTAGCCTCAAAATCTTGGGTGAGGTATCAGTAGCCTCAAAATCTGAGTAGAGATATCAGTAGCCTCAAAATCTTGGGTGAGGTATCAGTAGCCTCAAAATCTGAGTAGAGATATCAGTAGCCTCAAAATCTGAGTAGAGATATCAGAACCCTCAAAATCTTGTTGAGATATCAGTAGCCTCAAAATTGATAGGTGAGATATCAGTAGCCTCAAAATTGATAGGTGAGATATCAGTAGCCTCAAAATTGATAGGTGAGATATCAGTAGCCTCAAAATTGATAGGTGAGATACCTGCATTCTCCTCTAGTTTTTTCTACGCTTGAGACAATTTTCCTATTTAAAATGTCATCGAATTTCCAGTGCTGGGAGTCCAAGCGCCTCCTAGGCCGTTGGACTCCGGTCCTCGGCGTTGTCCTGGCCATCTCCGAGGTGTTTTGCATCGGTGGCATATTCTTCGGCTTCTCGTCGGCTCTCCGAGTTCTGCTCCAAGCCGAGGGCTTCTTCGCCGCCGGTTGCAATGCCACCGTGGCCGAGTTGGCTTCTGGCAATGCGTCATGCGACTCTCAGAACGAAGGCTTTTCCAGGGTCAATGCTGTCGGCACCGGTATGCAACTGCTGTGCTCCCTGCCAATGGGGCTGCTGTTAGATCGGGTTGGCTTCAGGGCCTGCAAATGCCTCTGCGCTTGCGTTGGCTTCATCACCTGCCTGTGCCTCGGATTGGCTACACCGTCTACGGCCTGGCTGTTGTACATCGCAGCCGTCAGCTGGTCCATTGCCAGCAGTGTCAGCATTGTCAGTAGTCTAGGCGTCACGGAACTGTTTCCAGCCTATAGAGAGGTTTGCAGCTTTTTAAAAAAAGTTATTATATACTCTGTAGATTAGATTCTTCGTTGGAATTTTATTAAACAATTTGAAATCTAAATTTAGTGATTAGAGCTTGGATTAAGCAATTAGAAATCGATATTAGTTCATTAGAGTTTCGATTTTGCAATTAGAAATCGATATTAGTTCATTAGGGTTTTGATTTTGCAATTAGAAATCGATATTAGTTCATTAGAGTTTGGATTTGGCAATTAGAAATCGAAATTAGTTTATTAGAGTTTGGATTTGGCAATTAGAAATCGAAATTAGTTCATTAGAGTTTGGATTTGGCAAGTAGAAATATAAATTAGTTCATTAGAGTTTGGATTTGGCAATTAGAAATCGAAATTAGTTTATTAGAGTTTGGATTTGGCAATTAGAAATCGATATTAGTTCATTAGAGTTTGGATTTGGCAATTAGAAATCGAAATTAGTTTATTAGAGTTTGGATTTGGCAATTAGAAATCGATATTAGTTCATTAGAGTTTGGATTTGGCAATTAGAAATCGATATTAGTTCATTAGAGTTTGGATTGGGCCATTATAAATCGAAATTAGTTCATTAGAGTTTGGATTGGGCCATTATAAATCGAAATTAGTTTAGTAGAGTTTTGATTTGGCAATTAGAAATCGATATTAGTTCATTAGAGTTTGGATTTGGCAATCAGAAATCGATATTAGTTCATTAGAGTTTGGATTTGGCAATCAGAAATCGATATTAGTTTATTAGAAGAGTTTGGATTTGGCAATTAGAAATCGAAATTTGTTCATTAGAGTTTGGATTGGGCCATTATAAATCGAAATTAGTTTAGTAGAGTTTTGATTTGGCAATTAGAAATCGATATTAGTTCATTAGAGTTTGGATTTGGCAATCAGAAATCGATATTAGTTCATTAGAGTTTGGATTTGGCAATTAGAAATCGATATTAGTTCATTAGAGTTTGGATTTGGCAATCAGAAATCGATATTAGTTCATTAGAGTTTGGATTTGGCAATTAGAAATCGATATTAGTTCATTAGAGTTTGGATTTGGCAATCAGAAATCGATATTAGTTTATTAGAAGAGTTTGGATTTGGCAATTAGAAATCGAAATTTGTTCATTAGAGTTTGGATTTGGCAATTAGAAATCGATATTAGTTCATTAGAGTTTGGATTTGGCAATTAGAAATATAAATTAGTTCATTAGAGTTTGGATTTGGCAATTAGAAATATAAAAATTAGTTTATTAGAGTTTGGATTTGGCAATTAAAAATATAAAAATTAGTTTATTAGAGTTTAGATTTGCCAATTAGAAATCGATATTTGTTCATTAGAGTCTGGATTGGGCCATTAGAAATCGAAATTAGTTTATTAGAGTTTGGATTTGGCAATTAGAAATCGATATTAGTTTATTAGAGTTTAGATTAGGCAATTAGAATTCGTAATTATCGAGTCTCGATTGTTTTATTATTAGAAATAGACATTTCAGTTAATTAGAGTTTAGTTTAAGCAATTAGAGTTTGATAATAGAGTGAATTTTTTATAGATTTTATTGTATTATAGATGTGCTCTTTCTATATTTAACTTTGCAACAAAATAACGTTTTTGTTAGAATTAGAATAAGGATATTTTCATTTCTACTTTAAATACTTTCTACTTTCTACTTTAAATTGAGTTTTTGTTTTTTTCGTTCTCATAGTTTTTTTAATTTTTTTAACAAATTTATTAAACTATTAGCCAATTCAGGCGCAGGTAATCCTGATTAACTTTAACAAATATACTCGCGCCACCCAGATCCTCATCTGTTTGGTCTCTGGGACGTTTGACAGCAGTGCTGTGCTGTTCACTCTGATCCAGACCATTGCATACGGATCCGGCTCTGATTCGCTAGATCTGATGTACCGCAGGCGCCTCACGTGTTTCATCTGTTTGGCAGTGCTGGCGGCCGTAGTGTGTCTAGTTAACGGCCTAGTGATTCTACCACCGAGGCACATTCGTCACACTGACCAGTTTAGAGGCTTGTGCAATCCGTTTAGCTTCTGCTGCGGCGATGATCAAAATAAGCGACCAAAGCAGGCCATCTTTGAGCTCAAGGAGCCGCTTGAGCACGATCCAACTGCCGGCGGCGGTGCTGTTGCTAAGCGCAATGACCCGGATGACAGCTCTGCGGCAGCCGACGATGACGACGCTGCCACCGCCTCAGCAGCTACTGCTGCGGCAGCCGAGTCCGAAGTTACGCCGTTAGATAAATCGGCTGAGCCTATGGATTTTGATGTTGAAGTTAGAAACAGTGACATATGTGAGTTGCAAAGCATCTCAGTTGATTAATATGAGTAGCTCAAATCCCACATGCTCACTTTGAGTAGCTAAAATCCCACATCCTCACTTTGAGTAGCTAAAATCCCCAGATCCGCACTTTGAGTAGCTAAAATCCCCAGATCCTCACTTTGAGTAGCTAAAATCCCCAGATCCGCACTTTGAGTAGCTAAAATCCCCAGATCCTCACTTTGAGTAGCTAAAATCCCCAGATCCGCACTTTGAGTAGCTAAAATCCCCAGATCCTCACTTTGAGTAGCTAAAATCCCACATGCTCACTTTAAGTAGCTAAAATCCCACATCCTCACTTTGAGTAGCTAAAATCCCCAGATCCGCACTTTGAGTAGCTAAAATCCCCAGATCCTCACTTTGAGTAGCTAAAATCCCACATGCTCACTTTAAGTAGCTAAAATCCCACATCCTCACTTTGAGTAGCTAAAATCCCCAGATCCGCACTTTGAGTAGCTAAAATCCCCAGATCCTCACTTTGAGTAGCTAAAATCCCCAGATCCGCACTTTGAGTAGCTAAAATCCCCAGATCCTCACTTTGAGTAGCTAAAATCCCACATGCTCACTTTAAGTAGCTAAAATCCCACATCCTCACTTTGAGTAGCTAAAATCCCCAGATCCGCACTTTGAGTAGCTAAAATCCCCAGATCCTCACTTTGAGTAGCTAAAATCCCACATGCTCACTTTAAGTAGCTAAAATCCCACATCCTCACTTTGAGTAGCTAAAATCCCCAGATCCGCACTTTGAGTAGCTAAAATCCCCAGATCCTCACTTTGAGTGGCTAAAATCCCACATGCTCACTTTGAGTAGCTAAATCCCCAGATCCTCACTTTGAGTAGCTAATTGAGCAGCTAAAATCCCTTTATCCTCCCTTTGAGTAGCTAAAATGCCCAGATCCTCACTTTGAGTAGCTAAAATCCCCAGATCCGCACTTTGAGTAGCTAAAATCCCCAGATCCGCACTTTGAGTAGCTAAAATCCCACATGCTCACTTTGAGTAGCTAAAATCCCTTTATCCTCCCTTTGAGTAGCTAAAATCCCCAGATCCTCACTTTGAGTAGCTAAAATCCCACATGCTCACTTTGAGTAGCTAAAATGCCCAGATCCGCACTTTGAGTAGCTAAAATCCCCAGATCCTCACTTTGAGTAGCTAAAATCTCACATGCTCACTTTGAGTAGCTAAAATCCCCAGATCCTCACTTTGAGTAGCTAAAATCCCACATCCTCACTTTGAGTAGCTAAAATCCCCAGATCCTCACTTTGAGTTGCTAAAATCCCCAGATCCTCACTTTGAGTAGCTAAAATCCCCAGATCCTCACTTTGAGTAGCTAAAATCCCACATCCTCACTTTGAGTAGCTAAAATCCCCAGATCCTCACTTTGAGTTGCTAAAATCCCCAGATCCTCACTTTGAGTTGCTAAAATCCCCAGATCCTCACTTTGAGTAGCTAAAATCCCACATCCTCACTTTGAGTAGCTAAAATCCCCAGATCCTCACTTTGAGTAGCTAAAATCCCCAGATCCTCACTTTGAGTAGCTAAAATCCCATCATCCTCACTTTAAATATTTAAAATTCCCAATTCCTCACTTTGAGTAGCTAAAATCCCCAGATCCTCACTTTGAGTAGCTAAAATCCCATCATCCTCACTTTAAATATTTAAAATTCCCAATTCCTCACTTTGAGTAGCTAAAATCCCATCATCCTCACTTTAAATATTTAAAATTCCCAATTCCTCACTTTCAGTAGCTAAAATCCCATCATCCTCACTTTAAATATTTAAAATCCCTAAATCCTCATTTTGAGGTAGCAAAATCCCTTTATCCTTACTTTGAGTAGCTTAAATCCCTAAATCCTCAGTTTTAGTAGTCAAGAATCCCTAATAAATCCCTAATAATTAATAAATCCCCAATCGCTGCGCCCCCTTGAATCTCCAGCGGCGTTGGCAGCCGAGTCTGAGCTGCCGCCGTTGCAGTCGGTGCTGCTAACTCGCATGTTCGCCTGCCACGTGGCCTGGGCCGGCTTTTCAATTCTGCGCTTCTTTATCTTTCTCAATTCTGTTGCTCTCTACGTGAAATTCGCTGTTGACGGCAGCGAGCCGGAGCTGGCAATCAGGAATTCGTTTATCATGCGCTACCTTAGCATGCTGGGTTTGTTCCTGTCGCTTGGACTATGTTTCGCTTTCTTCACAGCCGGAGTTGTGAGAATTTCTGGCCGACTGTTCAATGCGCGCTCGACTGCAACTAGCGACGTCTGGCAGCGATGCCGTTTTTTGGCGGTAAGTGGACCGGCACAGTTCGTTTTACTCTGCCTGGTTCTTCAAATGGATAGCTAGATTCTTTTTAGGGGATTAGTAGATTCAGGACAATGTTCTCCATAGGGGATTAGTAGATTCCCGACAATGTTCTCCATAGGGGATTAGTAGATTCCCGACAATGTTCTCCATAGGGGATTAGTAGATTCCCGACAATGTTCTCCAAAGGGGATTAGTAGATTCCCGACATTGTTCTCCATAGGCGATTAGTAGATTCCCGACAATGTTCTCGGCGCGCACTCGTGCCAAGACTATTTACGCACTATAGGGGATTAGTAGATTCCCGACAATGTTCTCCATAGGGGATTAGTAGATTCCCGACATTGTTCTCCATAGGGGATTAGTAGATTCCCGACATTGTTCTTCATAGGCGATTAGTAGATTCCCGACAATGTTCTCCATAGGGGATTAGTAGATTTAGTAATTTCAGTAGAATTTCGCTGCTAAAGCACATGGCTCTGTTTCTATCAACCATTCACTTTTAGCCGCCATTCGTGCTGCAGTGCAGTCTTGGCCTATTGCTCTCATGCCTGTCGTTTGTCGCGCAGCATCGCCTAATACCGCTGCAGTACACCTTGCTGGCGCTTTATCGCTCGATGCTATTTTCACTGGCCTCGTGCCTGCTGTTCTCAGCTTTTCCTGCGGCGCACTTTGGCACCCTGTACGGCGTGATGTGCCTGGCCTGCGGCCTGGTTTCATTCTCACAGATTCCGCTGCGTCGGCTAGCCGAGCTGTCCGGCCTTAACTCGGCCAACTTCATCGCCTTGGCGCTATCCGCGGCTGCGTTTGTACACCCGGTTCAGATTCTGCTAGCCGAGCGAATCCCCTGCGGATTGGCTGTGCCGGATGTTAAACGGCGATCCGGCCCCACTAGTGAGAACCTGCTCACCTAAGACTAGATCTCACCTGAGACAAGAGATCATACCTGAGAATTGAGATCACCTGAGAGTAGAGACCATCTGAGACAAGAGATCATACCTGAGAATTGAGATCACCTGAGAGTAGAGATCATACCTGAGACTAGAGATCACCTGAGACTAGAGATCACCTGAGACTAGAGATCACCTGAGACTAGAGATCATCTGAGACTAGAGATCACCTGAGACTAGAGATCACCTGAGACTAGAGATCATCTGAGACTAGAGATCACCTGAGACTAGAGATCACCTGAGACTAGAGATCACCTGAGACTAGAGATCATCTGAGACTAGAGATCACCTGAGACTAGAGATCACCTGAGACTAGAGATCACCTGAGACTAGAGATCACCTGAGACTAGAGATCATCTGAGACTAGAGATCACCTGAGACTAGAGATCACCTGAGACTAGAGATCACCTGAGACTAGAGATCACCTGAGACTAGAGATCACCTGAGACTAGAGATCATCTGAGACTAGAGATCACCTGAGACTAGAGATCACCTGAGACTAGAGATCATCTGAGACTAGAGATCACCTGAGACTAGAGATCATCTGAGACTAGAGATCACCTGAGACAAGAGATCATACCTGAGAATTGAGATCACCTGAGATTAGAGATCACCTGAGATTAGAGATCACCTGAGACTAGAGGTCATACCTGAGACTTTAGATCTTACCTGAGTTTAGAGATAATACCCAAGACAAATGTTTCCTGGTTACCTAATGTTCTAGACTAAAAGAAAAATCATAGTTTTGAATTTGCAAATATCGCTTGATACCATTTCACAATAATTTTTTCATTATAGTTTTTTCGAATGCATATTTTTGAGGTTACAATTTATTTTACCTGTCTGTGTGTCGTCTGTTGCTTTCTAAGCAAGCTGTTTTTGTTGTCTTGTCTTTTTTTATCAGCTTTTGCTGTCAACAATAGTAAGCATACTCTCAGTCTAATATTTTTTAAACACAATAATCAATTTGCGCGTAGATACAACAGCAATTGTTTTCTAAATCTCATACCTACGTTTTTGCCTACTAGTTTTTTTGCTTTTTTGTTGTCAAAGTTGAAAAAATCTCAAACCTCTTTTCAGATTTTTTCTAGTTCACAAGTTTTTGCGCTTTTTCTCCTACAATTTTATTTGCATATTTGTGATAAATACTACTTTTTATTCTGTTGTACTAGTATTATATGGCGAATGTTACTCTCCTGATTTTGGCTTGATTGTTGATTTAATTACTATTAGTTTTAAACTTCTATTTCAAACTAAGTAACTTCAATTTCGTCTCTTCAACACAGCGATTAGTGTTTGCGTTCGCTCTGTGAAATACGAACTTTGTCCTTGCCTTTGATCTTTGCCGATGCCGCCACCGACTCCGCCGCAACGCAATTATAATAATTCTGTCGAGTGTCGAGAGATTTATGGCCCTCTCGCGGACGAAATTGAAGTTACTTAGTTTGATATCGAAGTTGAAAACCAATGGAACAGCTTTTAAACGTAACTAAAGCTTGCTTTTTTGCAATTAAACTAGTTTTGTGTTTACATTAGCTACTAGTATTAGATTTGTTTTACGGAATGAAAAAAATAAACCGCAATTAACTTGTATTCTCGTTTTTTTCTAAAAACTATTTTGTTCCTTATCTACCCTAAACTCTAATGGAATAATCAAACCTGTTTAAATATTACCGACCGGTTTTACTGGCCTACTTTATTTCCTATTCACTTGGAAACTAGCCGCTATATTAAGTCGATTCAAATTAATTTTTTTGCTGCTTCCTCCTATCTTCAGGCCTCTAATCTTCTAATCTTTCTCTGATCTTCAGGCTTCCTTCCTGCGAACTTCAGGCTTCTTTCCTCTGATCTTCAGGCTTCTTTCCTCTGATCTTCAGGCTTCTTTCCTCTGATCTTCAGGCTTCTTTCCTCTGATCTTCAGGCTTCTTTCCTCTGATCTTCAGGCTTCTTTCCTCTGATCTTCAGGCTTCTTTCCTCTGATCTTCAGGCTTCTTTCCTCTGATCTTCAGGCTTCCTTCATCTGATCTTCAGGCTTCCTTCATCTGATCTTCAGGCTTCCTTCATCTGATCTTCAGGCTTCCTTCATGTGATCTTCAGGCTTCCTTCATCTGATCTTCAGGCTTCCTTCATCTGATCTTCAGGCTTCCTTCATCTGATCTTCAGGCTTCCTTCCTGCGAACTTCAGGCTTCCTTCATCTGATCTTCAGGCTTCCTTCCTGCGAACTTCAGGCTTCTTTCCTCTGATCTTCAGGCTTCTTTCCTCTGATCTTCAGGCTTCTTTCCTCTGATCTTCAGGCTTCTTTCCTCTGATCTCCAGGCTTCTTTCCTCTGATCTTCAGGCCTCCTTCCTCTGATCTTCAGGCCTCCTTCCTGCGAACTTCAGGCTTCCTTCCTGCGAACTTCAGGCCTCCTTCCTGCGAACTTCAGGCTTCCTTCCTGCGAACTTCAGGCCTCCTTCCTGCGAACTTCAGGCTTCCTTCCTGCGAACTTCAGGCTTCTTTCCTCTGATCTTCAGGCCTCCTTCCTGCGAACTTCAGGCTTCCATCCTGTGATCTTCAGGCATCTTTCCTCTGATCTTCAGGCTTCTTTCCTCTGATCTTCAGGCCTCCTTCCTCTGATCTTCAGGCCTCCTTCCTGCGAACTTCAGGCTTCCTTCCTGCGAACTTCAGGCTTCTTTCCTCTGATCCTTAGGCTTCTTTCCTCTGATCTTCAGGCCTCCTTCCTGCGAACTTCAGGCTTCCATCCTGTGATCTTCAGGCATCTTTCCTCTGATCTTCAGGCCTCCTTCCTGCGAACTTCAGGCTTCCTTCCTGCGAACTTCAGGCATCTTTCCTCTGATCTTCAGGCTTCTTTCCTCTGATCTTCAGGCCTCCTTCCTCTGATCTTCAGGCCTCCTTCCTGCGAACTTCAGGCTTCTTTCCTGCGAACTTCAGGCTTCTTTCCTCTGATCCTTAGGCTTCTTTCCTCTGATCTTCAGGCTTCTTTTCTCTGATCTTCAGGCCTCCTTCCTGCGAACTTCAGGCTTCCTTCCTCTGATCCTCTGATTTTCAGTCTACTACAAGTAGAAATGCGAGTTTTCCAATTTTCCAAATGCAAATTTAGTTTCGTGAACTACACAAAAATTTCAAGCGTTCTCTACTAGTCTCAAGCGCTGCAGTTCTCCGCACCAACTGTTCGAATCTGATTGGCCGCCGTTGGAAGACATTGTACACAAACTTGTCCGGCATGAATCTATCCGATGTGGTTTCCCAATTAGAGGATTTCTGTCCTAGTAAGCTGGCCGAGGATTGGGACAATGCTGGCCTACTCATTGAGCCCAGGGATTTTGCTCAGGTTTGAAAAGGCTGTTTATTGCTGCGATGGCTCAGAAAGTCATATGAATAATCTTGTGTGAAATATAACGATTACTTTTGGATGCATAGGTAATCTGCAGCTTAAAGGGCAACAACCAATAATCCACTTCAAAGACTTCCTAGACCGATTGTCCTATACCGTCCCTACCGCTAATCCACAGCTTCTGTTAAATCACTACCGCTAATCCACAGCTTCTGTTAAATCACTACCGCTAATCCACCGCTTCTGTCAAATCACTACCGCTAATCCACAGCTTCTGTTAAATCACTACCGCTAATCCACAGCTTCTGTCAAATCACTACCGCTAATCCACAGCTTCTGTTAAAGCACTACCGCTAATCCACAGCTTCTGTTAAATCACTACCGCTAATCCACAGCTTCTGTCAAATCACTACCGCTAATCCACAGCTTCTGTTAAATCACTACCGCTAATCCACAGCTTCTGTCAAATCACTACCGCTAATCCACAGCTTCTGTTAAAGCACTACCGCTAATCCACAGCTTCTGTTAAATCACTACCGCTAATCCACAGCTTCTGTTAAATCACTACCGCTAATCCACAGCTTCTGTTAAATCACTACCGCTAATCCACAGCTTCTGTTAAATCATTACCGCTAATCCACAGCTTCTGTTAAATCATTACCGCTTATCCACAGCTTCTGTTAAATCACTACCGCTAATCCACAGCTTCTGTTAAATCACTACCGCTAATCCACAGCTTCTGTTAAATCATTACCGCTAATCCACAGCTTCTGTTAAATCACTACCGCTAATCCACAGCTTCTGTTAAATCACTACCGCTAATCCACAGCTTCTGTTAAATCACTACCGCTAATCCACAGCTTCTGTTAAATCACTACCGCTAATCCACAGCTTCTGTTAAATCATTACTGCTAATCCACAGCTTCTGTCAAATCACTACCGCTAATCCACAGCTTCTGTTAAATCACTACCGCTAATCCACAGCTTCTGTTAAATCATTACCGCTAATCCACAGCTTCTGTTAAATCACTACCGCTAATCCACAGCTTCTGTTAAATCACTACCGCTAATCCACAGCTTCTGTTAAATCACTACCGCTAATCCACAGCTTCTGTCAAATCACTACCGCTAATCCACAGCTTCTGTTAATTCACTACCGCTAATCCACAGCTTCTGTTAAATCATTACCGCTAATCCACAGCTTCTGTTAAATCACTACCGCTAATCCACAGCTTCTGTTAAATCACTACCGCTAATCCACAGCTTCTGTTAAATCACTACCGCTAATCCACAGCTTCTGTTAAATCACTACCGCTAATCCACAGCTTCTGTTAAATCATTACTGCTAATCCACAGCTTCTGTCAAATCACTACCGCTAATCCACAGCTTCTGTTAAATCACTACCGCTAATCCACAGCTTCTGTTAAATCATTACCGCTAATCCACAGCTTCTGTTAAATCACTACCGCTAATCCACAGCTTCTGTTAAATCACTACCGCTAATCCACAGCTTCTGTTAAATCACTACCGCTAATCCACAGCTTCTGTCAAATCACTACCGCTAATCCACAGCTTCTGTTAAATCATTACCGCTAATCCACAGCTTCTGTTAAATCACTACCGCTAATCCACAGCTTCTGTTAAATCACTACCGCTAATCCACAGCTTCTGTTAAATCATTACCGCTAATCCACAGCTTCTGTTAAATCACTACCGCTAATCCACAGCTTCTGTCAAATCACTACCGCTAATCCACTTCTGATAAATCTTTTGCGATAATCCCCTTCGGATTGATCCCGGACGATAATCCACGATTTGTTTATCTCTTTCGATAATCCTTTTCTAACTAATTCCCTACTGATAATCCCCAACTCAAATTCCAACTGCAATCACTATTCAGATTATCTATCTAGCTATAGAAAAGCCGCATGTATCGCTTTGTACTCACCGTCTCACCATCAGGGCAAGCGCCAAGTCACCAAAGTGCTGCTCACAAATGACTTGACCTTCAGAGTCTACGACGAGGCTCTCAGCCTTGGCGCCGAGCTGGTGATCTCCTATCATCCGCCGCTGTTCCGTCAGGTGCGCCGAGTACTGGCCTCCTCGACAGACTGGCAGCAGCGCCTCCTTGCCGCGGCGCTTGCCGACGGCGTCGCCGTCTATTCGCCCCACACCGCCTGGGACGCCAAGCTGGACGGGCTGAACGATTTTCTGCTGCTTGGCGCCTTCAGTAGCTGGTTGGCCGTTGATAAGGCGGCCCCGGTTGCGCCTTCGGCCCAGACGGCTGGCGTCGGTGCCGGACGATGGGCTCCGTTGTCGAAAACGTTAACACTGGAGGAAGCTGTTGACGCAGTCAAAAAGCATCTGGGATTGTCGAATGTTCTAGTCCGTGCTTTTCTGCTTCTTTTGTTATTTAGTTTACTTCTGCCTACTATAAGTAGTCTAAAGATGTTTTTTTACGAAACTCGTGAATTCGGACTGGGTGCAGAATTCAAAGCTGAGCAGTCTGCCTCCCAGATACTAAAAGCTGAGCAGCCATTGCTTCAGATACTCAAAGCTGAGCAGTCATTGTCCCAGATACTCAAAGCTGAGCAGCCATTGCTTCAGATACTCAAAGCTGAGCAGCCATTGCTTCAGATACTCAAAGCTGAGCAGTCATCATCCCAGATACTCAAAGCTGAGCAGTCATCCTCCCAGATACTCAAAGCTGAGCAGTCATCCTCCCAGACACTCAAAGCTGAGCAGTCATCCTCCCAGATACTCAAAGCTGAGCAGTCATCCTCCCAGATACTCAAAGCTGAGCAGTCATCATCCCAGATACTCAAAGCTGAGCTGTCATTCTCTCAGATACTCAAAGCTGAGCAGTCATCCTCCCAGATACTCAAAGCTGAGCAGTCATCCTCCCAGATACTCAAAGCTGAGCAGTCATCCTCCCAGATACTCAAAGCTGAGCAGTCATTCTCTCAGATACTCAAAGCTGAGCAGTCATCCTCCCAGATACTCAAAGCTGAGCAGTCATCATCCCATGCAGATACTCAAAGCTGAGCAGTCATCATCCCAGACACTCAAACAATATCCTCTCTGCTCATTAATGAATCCGTTCTGCTAATTACTGAATCCGTTCTGCTCATTACTGAATCCGTTCTGCTCATTACTGAATCCGTTCTGCTAATTACTGAATCCGTTCTGCTAATTACTGAATCCGTTCTGCTCATTACTGAATCCGTTCTGCTCATTACTGAATCCGTTCTGCTCATTACTGAATCCGTTCTGCTCATTACTGAATCCGTTCTGCTAATTACTGAATCCGTTCTGCTCATTACTGAATCCGTTCTGCTCATTACTGAATCCGTTCTGCTCATTACTGAATCCGTTCTGCTCATTACTGAATCCGTTGTGCTCATTACTGAATCCGTTCTGCTCATTACTGAATCCGTTGTGCTCATTACTGAATCCGTTCTGCTCATTACTGAATCCGTTCTGCTCATTACTGAATCCATTTACTGTTCAATACTGGATTAAGTATACTCATAAACAGCAAATTAGTTGATCCAAATTGCTTATTGCTAGATCAATATTCATTAGTCATTACTATTACATGGCCGCGGTCCCATCCATTCCAGACACAATCTTCGCTAACTCTTAATTACTCCTCACCGCAGGTAGCCAAGCCGCAGTCAGCCCCGATCCGACTGTCTCGCGGTGTGGCAGTCTGTGCCGGCTCAGGAGCCAGCCTGCTTCGCGACATTGGCAACAAATGCGACCTATTGTTGACCGGAGAGATGTCGCATCACGATCTGCTGGCTCACACTGACCAAGACAGAGCAGTCATTGTCACTGGTCATTCTAATTGCGAACGGCCCTACCTGCCAGTGGCTGCTAAAGCCCTGGCCAACCGCATGCCCAGCATCAGCTTCTCAGTCTCCAAGGTTGATAAGGACCCATTGGAATTCGCTTGATACAAGTCTGCTATATCATTGAATACAAATAAATGCGATGCAAAATTGGTTTTTTAGTTGGTTGCTCTGATCTGGTAACTTTGAGACAGCATCTGTTTCTAGTTGGCTCCGCCTTGTATTTTTTCTTAGAAACCGAATGAGTGTCTGGAAAGGATGACTGCTCAGTCTTGAGTATCTTCTGAGAGAATTACTGCTCAGTCTTGAGTATCTTCTGAGAGAATTACTGCTCAGCTTTGAGTATCTGGGAGGATGACTGCTCAGCTTTGAGTATCTGGGAGGATGACTGCTCAGCTTTGAGTATCTGGGAGGATGACTGCTCAGCTTTGAGTATCTGGGAGGATGACTGCTCAGCTTTGAGTATCTGGGAGGATGACTGCTCAGCTTTGAGTGTCTGGGAGGATGACTGCTCAGCTTTGAGTATCTGGGAGGATGACTGCTCAGCTTTGAGTATCTGATTGGATAACTGCTCAGCTTTGAGTATCTGGGAGGATGACTGCTCAGCTTTGAGTATCTGGGAGGATGACTGCTCAGCTTTGAGTATCTGGGAGGATGACTGCTCAGCTTTGAGTATCTGGGAGGATGACTGCTCAGCTTTGAGTGTCTGGGAGGATGACTGCTCAGCTTTGAGTATCTGGGAGGATGACTGCTCAGCTTTGAGTGTCTGGGAGGATGACTGCTCAGCTTTGAGTATCTGGGATGATGACTGCTCAGCTTTGAGTATCTGGGAGGATGACTGCTCAGCTTTGAGTATCTGGGAGGATGACTGCTCAGCTTTGAGTATCTGGGAGGATGACTGCTCAGCTTTGAGTATCTCAGAGAATGACAGCTCAGCTTTGAGTATCTGGGATGATGACTGCTCAGCTTTGAGTATCTGGGAGGATGACTGCTCAGCTTTGAGTATCTGGGAGGATGACTGCTCAGCTTCTTTGAGTATCTTCTGAGAGGATGACTGCTCAGTTTTGAGTATCTGAGAGGATGACTGCTCAGTTTTGAGTATCTGAGAGGATGACTGCTCAGCTTTGAGTATCTGAGAGGATGACTGCTCAGCTTTGAGTATCTGAGAGGATGACTTCTCAGCTTTGAGTATCTGGGAGGATGACTTCTCAGCTTTGAGTATCTGAGAGGATGACTTCTCAGCTTTGAGTATCTGGAATAATGACTGCTCAGCTTCGAGTATCTGAGAGAATTACTGCTCAGCTTTGAGTATCTGGGAGGATGACTGCTCAGCTTCTTTGAGTATCTTCTGAGAGGATGACTGCTCAGTTTTGAGTATCTGAGAGGATGACTGCTCAGTTTTGAGTATCTGAGAGGATGACTGCTCAGTTTTGAGTATCTGAGAGGATGACTGCTCAGCTTTGAGTATCTGAGAGGATGACTGCTCAGTTTTGAGTATCTGAGAGGATGACTGCTCAGCTTTGAGTATCTGAGAGGATGACTGCTCAGCTTTGAGTATCTGGGAGGATGACTGCTCAGCTTTGAGTATCTGGGAGGATGACTTCTCAGCTTTGAGTATCTGAGAGGATGACTTCTCAGCTTTGAGTATCTGGAATAATGACTGCTCAGCTTCGAGTATCTGAGAGAATTACTGCTCAGCTTTGAGTATCTGGGAAGTCGAGGAAACCATAAAGAAAGAAACGAGACATTAGACATCTCAAGTGACATGGGAGAGATGAAAAAGAGTAGAGTAGGTGTTAAAAGGGGTCAGGGGCGGGATTAATCTCGCTGACAAATTATCAGGTAATAACAAACAAACAAGGTAAGTACAAAGCGGAATCCTTTAGCAATTGATAAAGTGAGCAAAATCCTTTTTTGGCGATTTCACGATCACGATCTGTCAATATCGACAAGACCTGATTCAGACCGTTTACTTACTACTACTAGGTGCAGGCAGTAGTATAAGTAGCATATTAGTCGCACCAATGTTGTAGGCTTTCGCTTTTAATTTGGCCCTATCGACCCAATGGCACTCGATTGTAGCAAGGAAGAAAAAACTAATGAAAATATGTAAAGAGTGTATGTTCTACACACAAACAAAAATTTTCCGTTGGCTGAAAGAAAGTTAAAAAAGAAATGTGAAAAGAAGACAAAAAATCCATCTGGGGCGCCAATGTACTAGAAATGTAGATAAAGTACAATAAATAACATTGTATGGTAATTAATTATAGAAGTACAATATTCTTCTGTACTTATAAACTGGAAGGACAGTAAGTGAAAATAAAAATACGCATTTACACAAAAAAATATAATATACACATTGGTCAGTGTCAACAATGCAGCAGGACTTGAATATATATACACGTACGGATGAGATCAAATCTATTTACACCAATGATTAAACACTGCCACACTTACAAAAACTCTTAAAAGATAACAACTCCACTCGAGCAGATGTGACAGTGACATTTTTACATTACT
Source organism: Macrostomum hystrix (assembly GCA_950097015.1). NCBI lineage: Eukaryota > Metazoa > Platyhelminthes > Macrostomidae > Macrostomum > Macrostomum hystrix. Next base: position 17,893,307 of record CATNEN010000039.1, read on the forward strand.
GTCAACAATAATCTTAAATAAAATTTACACACAAAATATTCTACAAAATAGCATACATACTACTTAAAGTGAGCGCTTTAGCACCACTTTTGTTTGCTAATTGTCTTAAAAACTGACTTTTAAGCCCTCAGGCGCGCTTTCATCTAGAAAACTGACAAAATCCATTCTATTCTTTAATCCGGAGAGTAGATTCACAATCTATTCTATTCCTTTATCCATGGGATAGATTAGCAATCCATTCTATTCCCTTATCAAGGGGGATAGTTTAGCAATCCATTCTATTCCTTCATCCATGGGATAGATTAGCAATCCATTCTATTCCTTCATCCATGGGATAGATTAGCAATCCATTCTATTCCTTCATCCAGGGGATAGATTAGCAATCCATTCTATTCCTTCATCCATGGGATAGATTAGCAATCCATTCTATTCCTTCATCCATGGGATAGATTAGCAATCCATTCTGTTCCTTCATCCAGGGGATAGATTAGCAATCCATTCTATTCCTTCATCCATGGGATAGATTAGCAATCCATTCTGTTCCTTCATCCAGGGGATAGATTAGCAATCCATTCTGTTCCTTCATCCAGGGGATAGATTAGCAATCCATTCTATTCCTTCATTCAAAGGACAGATTAGCAATCCATTCTATTCTTTCATCCAAAGGTTTGATTAGCAATCAATGGTATCATAAGGCTACCTGATTCGAAGCAGCCATCAAGCACGAAGCCATATTGTCAGACTGGCAGTGAAGTGCAAATAACTAACTGTGATACAAAACGCAATTAGTACTACACGCGGATTAATGAAAGTTTTAGTTTTTAACGTTAGCCGAGTTTATGTCAGATATTTTTATAACGAATCAACGAATTTTCGTTGACCGTTTTATAATGCCGACAGCGCTGCCGGAGCCGCTGTTACTATTCAGCAGGCTGTTATTGACGCTGGCGGATGAGGCTGATCTGCTAGCCGGGTTCCGCCTCGACTCCTCCTCCTCGGCGATCTCCTGGAAGGCGCGAGTTTTATTATGATCCAGTTCAGTGTAGTTTAATTGGTTTTGCTGTTGAGCTTGCAGCTGCTGCTGCTGTTGTTGTTGTTGCTGCTGCTGCTGCTGTAGAAACTGTACCGGAAACTGCTGCTGCTGCTGTTGTTGAGCAGTTGAAACCGCCAGTTGAATATGCGTCAGAGGTTGCCCCGGTGGAACATGATACTGATGATGCTGCAGCTGGGCATAATGCAGCCTCGGAGGCGGCTCCTCTGTCTGATAAACTGCAGAAGGACGCAGATTAACGTAATCGCGATGCGGATTATACTGCTGCGGCTGCTGCTGTGGCTGCTGTTGATAAAAACTAAACGGCTGGACTTGCGTCTGTAAAAGATGGCCGGATTGGCTTCTAGTTCAAAGAAACTGGGAATCAGGATATGGGACAATTTAACTGAGGGACTAAGGGGATCAAACTGTCACAATGAGGGACTAAGGGGATCAAACTGTAACACTGAGGGACTAAGGGGATCAAACTGTAACACTGAGGGACTAAGGGGATCAAACTGTAACACTGAGGGACTAAGGGGATCAAACTGTAACACTGAGGGACTAAGGGGATCAAACTGTCACAATGAGGGATGTACCTGAGTCTGCTGCGCCAGTGCCGGAAGAGGCGAAGCGGCCGTATCTGACGAAGTGGAGATCACCCTCTCTCGGCTGATGTACTCTCGGCCGTGCCTAGGCTTCATCTTAGCCAGGGTGCCAAAGTTGTCAGCCCCGACGCCGGCTGACTGAGGCGGCTTTCTAGTTCGCATTGTTGGCGAACGAAGCTCGGCCGCCTCGGCTGCCGCGGCGGCGGCGGCGGCGGTGTCGGCGTAGGCTGCCGATGCAGCGGCGGCAAGATTGGTCGCGTTGGGATCCTCCGACTGGGAACGATGTAGAAATAGCGGCGGAGGTCGCTTGTATCTCAAACGATTCTGTAGCTGGCCCTGCTGCTGATGAAGTCCAGATCCCGGCTGTTGCCGAGCCGTTGACGATGGCGAAGAAGTCGAAGCTGAAGGCGACGGCCTCAATGGCGGACTATGCGGCGGCGAATCAATGGCCACTTCGTCGTATTGATTCTCCAGCGATGTCGGATCGGACTGAGTGAAGGCGGGCGAATAATAGGATATAGTGAGGCTTGATTGAGCGAGAGTCAGAGAGCGAGAGTCAGAGAGAGTGTGTCAGAGGGAGTGTCAGAGGGAGAGTCAGTGGGAGTGTCAGTGGGAGTGTCAGTGGGAGTGTCAGTGGGAGTGTCAGTGGGAGTGTCAGTGGGAGTGTCAGAGGGAGAGTCAGTGGGAGAGTCAGTGGGAGTGTCAGTGGGAGTCAGTGGGAGTGTCAGAGGGAGTCAGTGGGAGTGTCAGAGGGAGTGTCAGAGGGAGGGTTAGAGGGAGTGTCAGAGGAAAGAGTGGAGGAATTTTAGGACAGCCTAGAGGCAGGGTCAGATGCAGAGTCAGAAGTGGGGTCACGAGAGGACAGCAGAGAGCTGAGATGATTAAAAGGAAATCCATGTTAGCTCACTGATCCAGCGCTGCCTGCCTCGCTAATTCTTTCTGAGTGTCGGCGCCTCACAATGTCGCAGTCAACAGCCCCACTGCCAGCTGTCGAGTCGGTTGAATCTACGCTTCCGGCAGCATCAGCAGCAGCAGCAGCAGCAGAACCAGTAGTGGTACCGCCGGCTTCAACAATCGCGGACACACGGAGAGGACTGGACATCTGCACATAGCTATCCGAATTGCGTTGAGCGCTGGCGAATGCATCCACATTCGACATGCTAACATAGCTAGTCCGTTGGCGTATATTGCAATAGTCACGATTGTCAAGAGTGCCAGGCTGGGTTGGACTGATGCCGCCGCTGCCGCCTTCGGGTACGTCGTCGACTCCGTTGGCTGGCAAACCGAGGGCGCCAACCCGAGCTAGTGGTGACGATGGTTCAAAAGTGAAGACATGCGACTGATCGTCTTCGTATTCCGATTGCAGACGCTGCTGCTGCTGTTGAAGTTGCATCTGTTTCTGCTGCATGTACATGTTGTTCCTCCGACCATCTGAGCTACTTAACGGATGCGACATTGACAGATGAGCGGAGCCGCTAGCGCTACCGGAAAAAGACGTGGAATAAGTGCCGGAGGACGACTGCGGCACAGGGTGCGGCTTGGTCCCGATTGGAAGGCCAAAACTTGTTACGGTCGCTTGGGTGGGCGGAGAGGCTGCAAAATTGTGGCGATGATATTTTACGCATATTCAGTTGAGGACCAGACTCTATTTAGTTGAGGACCAGACTCTATTCAGTTAAGGACCAGACTCTATTCAGTTAAGGAACAGACTCTATTTAGTTGAGGACCAGAATCTATTTAGTTGAGGACCAGAATCTATTTAGTTGAGGACCAGAATCTATTTAGTTGAGGACCAGACTCTATTCAGTTGAGGACCAGACTCTATTCAGTTGAGGACCAGACTCTATTCAGTTGAGGACCAGACTCTATTCAGTTGAGGACCAGACTCTATTCAGTTGAGGAACAGATTCTATTTAGTTGAGGACCAGATTCTATTCAGTTGAGGACCAGAATCTGTTTAGTTGAGGACTTGAGGACCAGAATCTATTTAGTTGAGGACCAGAATCTTATTCAGTTGAGGACCAGATTCTATTTAGTTGAGGACCAGAATCTATTCAGTTAAGGACCAGACTCTATTCAGTTGAGGACCAGAATCTATTTAGTTGAGGACCAGAATCTTATTCAGTTGAGGACCAGATTCTATTTAGTTGAGGACCAGAATCTATTCAGTTAAGGACCAGACTCTATTCAGTTGAGGACCAGAATCTATTTAGTTGAGGACCAGAATCTATTCAGTTGAGGACCAGATTCTATTTAGTTGAGGACCAGAATCTATTTAGTTGAGGACCAGACTCTATCTAGTTATGGTTTAGACTTACATGCAGTATTGAGAAACTATTTATGGTTATAAATATAAAAAACCAGTCTACAAAGTCACGCGGACTGCTTCGGAACCTACTCAAATAAGTCGACGATAATGTCGGAAACGCATGCATACGCGCGCACTTTATTCACGCGAACCCCTTTAATCTATAAATCCAGGGTTATTTTGTGTTTTTCTCAAAATCCAGGCCAGTATAGTTTGACCACGTAGCCAGCATGAAAGGCTATAAATAAATTGTCATAAAATTCTTTAACCTGCGCCACAAAACACCAAACCTCGAGAGTCACATGACACTGTACAGAGTGAGAGAGAAAGACGGCTGCGCGGTCAAACTAACAAACCGGGGCCAACCTAATACAGGCTAGCACAGAATGCTCGCAGTGAAGGGGCCTGGCAGGTGTGTTAACTAGTAGAAATTACTATATTCTTCTATTCGTCACTGTGGCAGAAATGTTTTCTTTAATTATAAAATAAAGGACAAATATCAGGTGAGCCAACTCAGACCCTGGGGGGGGCGTCGAGAGAGAGTACCAAATTAAACTTCTACTAGAGGAGCAAGAGAAAGAGACCATTAAAAACCCTGGAGCACAGGTGTTTTATACAGGTCCTACTGCTTTTTCTGCTAGAAGCAATCTATTCTACTAGATTAATACTCGTGCATTGGATTGTACCGCATCACTTTAGATTGACAATAGCCGAGAGTTAAACAAAAACCTAAATGAAACTGAAAGAGAAGAAAAAACCATTCCACTTACCAGACAGCAATGGCTTGTTGCAGCAGGCTGCGTGCATACTATTGTAGATCTGTTCGGCCTGCTCGGACTCAAAGTGATGCAGACCGCTGCCTGCCATGAGAAACATAATTCGGCAATTAGGGGAATACGTATAGAATAGAAATAGTGCGAAAGGTTAACAGGTGGAGAAGTATGTAGGACGATACAGGGGTAACAATGGATGCGGTCGGAATCTGCTGTTTCTGGCGTGCTAATGAAAATTAAGTAAAAAGTTTCTACGATTCTGGCTGCGATTCCGATTCTTAATAGATATCTTGCTACGATTCTTAATAGATATCTTGCTACGATTCTTAATAGATATCTTGCTTCGATTCTAGTTAGATATCTTGCTACGATTCTAAATAGATATCTTGCTTCGATTCTAAATAGATATCTTGCTTCGATTCTAAATAGATATCTTGCTACGATTCTAAATAGATATCTTGCTTCGATTCTAGTTAGATATCTTGCTACGATTCTAAATAGATATCTTGCTACGATTCTAAATAGATATCTTGCTTCGATTCTAAATAGATATCTTGCTTCGATTCTTAATAGATATCTTGCTACGATTCTAAATAGATATCTTGCTTCGATTCTTAATAGATATCTTGCTACGATTCTAAATAGATATCTTGCTTCGATTCTAGTTAGATATCTTGCTACGATTCTAAATAGATATCTTGCTTCGATTCTAAATAGATATCTTGCTTCGATTCTAAATAGATATCTTGCTTCGATTCTAAATAGATATCTTGCTTCGATTCTAAATAGATATCTTGCTACGATTCTAAATAGATATCTTGCTTCGATTCTAAATAGATATCTTGCTTCGATTCTTAATAGATATCTTGCTTCGATTCTAAATAGATATCTTGCTTCGATTCTAGTTAGATATCTTGCTACGATTCTAAATAGATATCTTGCTTCGATTCTAAATAGATATCTTGCTTCGATTCTTAATAGATATCTTGCTACGATTCTAAATAGATATCTTGCTTCGATTCTAAATAGATATCTTGCTTCGATTCTTAATAGATATCTTGCTACGATTCTAAATAGATATCTTGCTTCGATTCTTAATAGATATCTTGCTACGATTCTAGTTAGATATCTTGCTACGATTCTAGTTAGATACCTTGCTACGATTCTAGTTAGATATCTTGCTACGATTTTAAATAGATATCTCGCTTACGATTCAAACAGGGACTTTAGCTACGATTCCAGCTGCGATTCCTTCGATGATTTAGACAGCGGCTTAGGGTATCGAATTAAACGTGGCTAAACTCTTCGATTTAATCTGTAAAATGCTGTAGACAATGATAATTACCTTTATCGCATTTAGCTCTGCTCTCAAAAACAAAAAATTTTTCCGAATCGATGCAATATTTTCGCACAGAGCTTAGACTCCAAACTGCCAAATGGCGACAATTTTCAACTGGCTCCGTATAGAAACAGAGGCGCGACTTCTGAACGTGCAGACGACCTTCCGTGCCAGACTGCAGTCGACAGCTGTCGGTTCGATTGAGACGAACGCGATAATCAATGTCTGCGGGACACGATGCGAACAGGTAATAAGGGTGTGTCTAACACTGCCTACCTTGTATCTAACACACCGTCTAACACTGACGCAAGGGGGGTGAGTGGCAGAGCGGTTAACGCGTTTGCCTATCGCACCAATGTACCTGAGCTCGATTCCACGGCGAGGCCACATTCATTTGGGGCGCAGCCCTTGGGGGCTTTTCGTGCAATTTACGCCCTTAAAGGCCAACCTCCAAGGCACAGTGAAGTGTACACTGCCTGACGATGAGAAAGTCAGGGCAGATGTACACACCTGTGTGAGTGTGTGCCTGCGTACGATATCTGTGTGTTTATGGAGTGTTTATAAGTCAGCGAAATGGGGAGAATTGCCTCCTCGCTGGCTGCGGGTCTAGTGTCACCAAATTATGAGCCATTACCCGCAGCCCTCCTGCAATTACGATAAAAAAACTCATATTTTTATTAACACTGACGCAAAGGTACATTCAATGTCTTGCTCAAAGACACTAATTAATTTCTTTTGGGCTAAGATTAGAAAAACATCGGACCTCTTTAATAGAAGTAAGAAGCTTTAAATTCTTGGCTAAAAGCACCTTAATAAATGAAAAAAATTACAAAATAATGGAGCTGAACTTAATTAGGATTGATTGTGCGCTAGTTTTAAGGCTCTTTCCGATTGCGGCAGCAACTCATTTTCAATCCCTGACTTCTTATCTGTGTTGCGTTTGCTAACTAGCTTAGCAGCAAACTAAGTCGGTTGCTGAATGTTTGTTTTTGTTCCCGCCCCTTGATAATAAAGAGTTTGAGATATTTTTTGGTTACATAGTTGTATACTCTGACTATGCACAATTTCTTTGGCAAACTCTGCCCCAACTGCAATTGCACGCAGTGACTTCGTGTTTTGTCGGTATTGTGGCCTTGCAATCCTTGTTTATGTATCATTAATGACTTGTGCCATTGTCAATAAAATTTATTAATGACTTGATCTGGCTTGCACTGAAGATAAATTAGCAATTAGATACACTTAGATGACGAAGTGCTAGAAAATATTTTTTGCTAATTTTGCTTTAGTAAAGCTGATATGAGCTATAATAACTGCACTAGTGCCCTAGTAGCATAACGAAGTCTTGATTGACCCATGTGCAAGTGTTAGACAGGACTGTTACATGTTCTAGTGTTAGGCAAAAAACGGCCACATGTTCTAGTACTAGGCAAGACTGTACCATAGTACAATTTTCTTATTATTTAAAACACATAATTTCACATTTTTTCGAAATAAAACGTCCGGTTTAGGTCCGGTCATTATAGGGCGTGGATTTGCGCAAATTCAGAAAATTACTAAGACTATTAATATGAGCTAGTTGAGCATGTTTCTATTTAAATAATAAAAAGGAGATCTGAATTGTCATATTTAAGCCGTACTGGCACTAGCAGAGTACACCCAATTAGAAGATAATAAGTACACCAACCTTTTATTATGACTAGATCTTCATTTAGTTCGTATAAAAGGCAGGTTTTCACTAAACGATGAGTTAAAGCCAGTAAAGAAAAGAAGATATTCTTATTCATTCAGTCCCGTCTCTCCCGCTCTCTCTCTCTGACTGTCAGCTCTCCTATTTTCTATTTTGCTAACTAATTATTATTATGAAGAGTATAGACACAGACAGGAGACAAGCTGCATCGAATAGCCAAGGCAAAGCCAATTTTCAAGTAAAATAACCTAGCCAAAGCGGGCTTCAAGAAGCATGGAACCACCTCAATACCCTCACACACATACGCCTCTTTTAAATAAGCCAGTAAAGAAGCTAATATATGCGCATATAATAGTAAACACACACAATCTTATATCTAAAGCACGACCAGATGTGAAAATGCTAAAAAAATACGAGAGCCATATGCGTAGCATTGAGTCACGCGCATGTGTGGCAGCGAGCCAATTTAAATAAACTTTAAAGATAACGAACACACTCACTGTTATCAGTCCAAGTTTATGCACTCGTTTATCAATAGCTAGAAGAAATATTACATGCTTAAGCAACTGTGGGAAACAGAGGATACTGAAAATCCCAGTAGTCTCTTAGACTGCCAAGCCTATACTCAGATCAAGCTGACCTACCTCGGCTATAAACATTGTCCGATGTTTTCAGACCTGTCTGTGACTTTGTTCGGGGTGAAATTCGCAGATTTATTTTTCAATAAAAAGTTGACCAGGATTATGTACTTACCACTGACATATCGCTTAATAGTTTCACTCCACGACATAAAATCGTGAATATCTTTCATAGCCAAGATGACAATAGACTCGTCGCAAGTTAACACAATGCTATTATTGGCCGATTTGCCATTTCTAACGGCGCTGTTAGAACTCCCATAGACATTTGCAAATGGTTCTAGCGCCCCGCGCGCCTCAGCAGCATTGTAATGCGCTTCAGATTTGAATATGTACAGCTTCAGGTGAGCTAAAGAGTAAACAAAAATTAGTTGATCACTTTTTAGCTAGATAATAGTCCGTTAATTAGACAAAGTTAGAAATATGATATACTATCTACAAACACTTACTTGAGAAGTTTGATGGCTTGCTGATAACACAGTAGCGTTGTTTCCACTAAAATTAAGTTAGAAAAATATTGTTCATGATGCTCAAGGCAAAAAACATTGTGGCATTTAATAGTCATGGTAATTTTTTGCAAATAAAAAGTTGTTTTAAAGTAATTTGATATATGTTTCTGAGCTACAAATACTTTAATAACCTGATAAGGCCTGGTTGCAAAAGGTGTAAATAATCAGATCCTAGTAATTTTTACAACTGGAATATCTTGACTGACTTCTATAGTTGGTCATTTGAATAAGTGACCAGCCAAGTTAGAAGTTTAGACTAATAGTCTGTTTGTCAACTAGCAAAAATTTTAGGATTTTAGGAGTTTTAGGAGCCAACTCTTGTTTCAAGACCAGTTGTCTATAGAAAGTATAAAAATTAGGCTAGGAGATTATGAATTTGACTTAGCTCTGGATCAATTGAAGTTTGTGTTTGATGTTTTATGAAACTATTGATGTTTTTTGCCAATTGAAGGTCTGACAGGCCAACCCAAATAATTTTTCTTATTTAAGTTCCCACAAAAATCCATTGTTACGGACTCTAGTAAGCAAAAAAATGAAAGAAAGATAAAAAACAATGCTATGTTATGATGAAAAAAAGAACATAAATTTTATGTTAAGAAAATAAAGCCTACTATCAATTTAGAAAGAAGATAAAATTTACTTTACAACAAGTGTTTATACACTACAATTAGTGCAAAAACAAAAAGTGATAACTGTGCCAAATTTTGTTTTTTAAGTATTCAGTGTGATCAAAATTTAGAAAAAACTACCTTATGTAAAACTTAAAAATTCTACGTAAGCATTGATACTGAAATAAACAAATTAAAATTTAAGAAAGAGGATACAAAAAATCTATATTAACAATTCTTTTTTAGTAAAATATATGTTTTTACTTTGCAAATTTTTTGGTTGAAATTTTTTATTTTCACAATCATTGTTTTTAGTGTTTTCCAAGTGTATCCCATTTAAATTTTACAAAAACATTTAAAAATCCTGAAATTCCTAACATTTTGTTTTAGGAAACATGTTTCTCTAATGTACCCCTTTATTCATTTCAGATGGCTTTTGCAATTGACTGTATTGTGACATCTATTTGTTGAGCTATGGAATAGGTATGGCTTTGCCACTTCTTTAAAGCCAAAGGTGTTATACATTGTAAACAAATAAACATCTTGTCAGCATCTAGTAATCCTATTTAACATAAAATTGAAATTTAATACTTTATTACTTAGTGTTAATAGAATATATATATATTTCATAGTGTAGATAATGAAAAAATGAACTATATGCTCTTGGAATTTTAAAAATCCATTAAGAAATAAAATAATATTTATAATTGCAATTTTTTCAAGTCAAATCTATCCTGTCATCTGGATCACAGCCCCTAATGGGAAAGATACATTACAAAAACAACTAAAATGTTGATAAAAATTGTTAAAACTTTTTTATTACTTGACCAATTTTGATGAGTGAGGTGCCTTTAAACTCAGACAAGCAAGATCTGTAACACAAGAAAACCAAAGATATGGAATTTTATATTTTTAATTTCTTACTGGAGCCCCTACCATTGTAATTAAACCAGTTTAATTTTTTGTGTATTACAAATAAAAGCATCATAACAGTCAATTTCATACTTTATATTTATTATATAGCAATATTTCAGAATGAGTATAATCGTTAAATAGAAGTATAAAATATATTAAACACACTGGTAACCTATTTGACAAAATGAATTGCACAGCACCAGACAACCAGAAAAAGCTTTACAATGCATCGGACAAAAATGTACTAAATTAGCATTCATGCTTTATAACAGCTTTACTAATGTTGCTTAAATAATTCATCCATTATAAAGCTAAAGACGACCTATAATATTTAGTACTTTCGTGGGCAGAGACAGACAGTCATAGCTTTTTGCTCTTTTAAAATTTCTTACCTTTCTATTCGAAAAAAGCTCGACACTACCTCGAACAACCGTACCCTTAAAGAGCATTAAACTTACTGACGAATTCATTGCGTTTTAAATGAACATTTTAAATTGCTTTTACGGGCTGATAAATTTACATCTGCTTTTGCCCGAATGATCAATAGAATAAAATTTAAAACTGACTTATAAACAAGAATATTTCTTTTATAAATAATGCATAATATTACTTATTATTTTTAAATTAAATAACCAAGAAGTAAAAAAATATTCGAGACAAATTAAGCTGCACACCAGGAACAAAACTTTGTTAACCTATCTGCTTGATTTAAGCGAAGTTTTTAAATACTTTTAATTTTCGAATTCGATAAAATCGAATTGTTGTCCGAACGGATATTCCAGAATAATTTGTGCAAGCAACTAGATTGATTTTAATTATTAACAACGTGATTGATATCTGCTGACGCATTGAGAAGTCTACTATTTCAACGAATTATTTGTCATTTCATTTAAAACTGTTTAAAAAACAGTGCACTGTTTTTTGCTCAGGTCATTTAAAGTATTGAAATAGCTTACAATCCTTTATCTGCCTATTCATCTGCCTAAGAATCTGTGCTAATCCTACATCTTATCTTAAAAATACTATAGCTGAACTATACTTAGAATACTTTTAATTTTTTCTCAGCTCTTTTGACTTCAATACCAAAATAGGCCTAGGCCTAACATTTGATAAACCTGGTTAAAGTTAAATCTAGTCTAGCAGTTAGCCAGTAACTAATCTATAATCTATGCTTAGCCATAGCTAATTAGTCTAAGCCTAGACCTATCTACATTTTCTCTTTGACTTCTCTTTGACATTTCATAAGCCCAAAGACAGTGATAATCTTTTAAATATATTATTGAATTTGCTAAATTTGAAGCCTTGGTGATGAGGTATGTACTTAACGTTTTTATTTTTTATTTTTTATTGCCCTAAATAGACTTCATTAGCTACTCATTTAGGTAGTTTATATTGGCATATGACCAAGACTACAACAGTTCTGACTGGCTCTAAGGATAAGAGAGGGTAGCCTCATTTAATTTATTTGTTTTTGGTCCAAATTGTGGGGCTCATGAGCATTGACTCTTGTATTAAGTACATTCCAAAAGAGAGAAAAATATTATCATATAAGCTAGGTGTATAATTTACATATAATATTTTTGTTTGTCTCCTTTCCTCTATCTCTCTATGTTTTCTGTCTGTCCTTGTATAGTTAGAAAATTCTGGCATATATGATGTGCATTGGTGTATAGGGTAATGTATCATCAACCAAACAAGAATATGGATTTTTTAACTTCGAACCTAAGCTACAGATTTTCTATTTAAGATATGATTATAAATCAAAAGCCAAGTTATAGAAAACATTTATAACTTTCTAAAAAGTATGCGCTCTTGCTATTTTGTCAAATAGGAAAAATGTTATTCATGTTTTTCATCTAAAACTGAACAATGATTTTCATATATCTTCAAACTGAACGGAGAATTTGATGTTTGGTTTTACAATTTGAGTGAATGGTTTGATCTTATTTTAAGGAGTGAACTATCATGAATTATGTCATTTAATAGCATTTTTCATGCTCTATAAATAACTACATTTATGGTCATTTAATTGGAAAGCAACCGCATACAATCTTAGTCTAAAGTCCATGCTGATAAAATGATGTTAAAAAGTATGCTTTTGAGATAAAAATTTCTACTGAAATGTCCATATCTTTCTTTCCTTTTAATGCTTCATTGCATGTCATGCCTCAGTTTATAGATAATTTCTTTTACTTTTAAATTAGTTGTTCTGTGAAACATAATAGCTTGTTTCTGTCTTACATGAGACCAAGGAAGGAGTTAAAATTCTTGTTCAGTTTTGAAGATACACTGTTCGGTTGATGGGTTGGCATGCATGGCATGTGTTTGTGCATTTAAGAGAGATAAATAGGCTGCTTGTTTATTTGTATGATTAATATCTGATTCTTATGAATTATAGAATAAAATAGGACTAGAAATGCAGAACCTGTAAGAACTGTGGTAATCTACTTTACTATGTACTATTACTTATCTATTTAATGTATTATATTAAATAGTTGGAACTATGTTTTGTCAGCTATGTAAACACTATTTTATATAAATTGGACCCTATATACTATAAATTAACTATTATATATTCTATTGCTCTGAGTAAAATGTATCACACAAGCATTTTGCCTTTTTATTAACTTGTATGTTAATGCTTCTTTAATTACAATTATCAGTTCTGTCCTGAAGTACATGTTTCTGCATACCACAATAGCATGTAATTAAATATTCCACTTTGCATGCAAATCTCGGCATCTACCCAACATAATATAGAATATCACCCTCACTGTCTCTTGTTCTTTTTCCTTCCTTACCATCCCTAACCATGCATTTTTCTTTTGCTGTTTGTTTTGTATCCTCATGATAATCTTCTCTCTGCCTCCTCCCATTTTGTCCCCACCCCTCCTTTTCTCTTCCTCCCTGTCTATTTTGTATCCTCTTTTTATCTCCCTCTCTCTTTGTCTTTATCTCTCTTAATCCCTTTGTCTCCTCTCTTTTCTTATACTCTGCCTAGTCACCTGACACCTGCTAAAGGTGTAAGCGTTACAGGTGATTAGATAAGTAATTAAAGTAGAATTTACAATTTACTACACAAAAGAGCTTAAGGAGGTTCAAGCCTTCTCATCTGGCTGCTGAAGGTGGCAGATAGGATTCTTCTGACTGGCCATCACATTGTGCAGGACAAAACAATAGGTCCATGGGGAGTCATGATTCTATGTTGTGTGTATTCTAATTGCAGTTTATTACAAGAGCTTGCTATATTAAAAAAATAATTTTCACTTATGGATTGCAACATCATAATTATGTAATTATTTTAAACTGACTTTAAAAACCTAGTATAGCTTACATTAAAATATCATTTTGTGATTTATGTGTGCTTTTATTTTTGTGAAGCCTATCATCCATTACTTGTTCTCCTTATGTAGCCAATCTTCTAGCCATAATCTTCAAGTATAGCCAACTAGAAAAAAAGTAAAAGACAGCCAACCCTTACACTTTAAGTCAATCAGAGCTGTAGTGGTCTTGGCAAACACAAAATAATCATGTAAATATGTATGTTAACTGATACTAGTTCTGGTATTAGAGTACGGGAATTTTCAGAAGTGTATGCTGACCATCTGCAATATGGGCTCATAGTTATACAATATTGGTATAGTTTAACTATTTATCAAATATATCTGAACTTATATATGATATGTAGCTATTATCAAATAGCTCCTGTTGTGTAAATATAACGCAGTGGGGGGAATCCCCCTTGGTATAAAACAGGAAGCAAAATAGCATTGTAGTCTTGGTAGTTAATGGCACATATTGTTCCAGTAAAGTCAGGAATTGAATCCCTGACCATTAAGTCAGTCTGACACTAGACAACTACAAACCATATCTAACTCGTATTTCTATATTAGTATATCATGGCCAGTTTAAGTCTAAAATGTATTATAAAAACTAAATTATTAAATTATAGTATAAAAACTATTATAAACTGAATAGTCAGTTTCACTTTAAAATACTTTTAAGGGCCCATAATGCTACCTATATAAACGATAGTAAACTTTAAAACCATGCGGCTGTGAATATTACAATGGGTATTTATATTTTTTATTAATATAGGTAAGTTAAATTACAAAATTAGAATAAAGTCCTGAATGTCTGCAAAAAACACTCATGATTAATTGCATTTCAACATTTTTTTAATCAGATCTAGCAATCGAGGCGGACGCGGAGGCGGCCATGGTGCCGGGCATGGAATCAGGCGAGGTTCTAGTTCAGCTTCATTTCGTGGCGGCCGAGGTGCTAGCTTCGCTGGCCGCGGCAGCTACGCTGGCGTCGGCGTCAGCTTTACAAGCTTCAGCAGCGGCCAGATGATGATGGCGGGCGCAAATCTACAACAGCCTCACTGGGACCAGATCACTTTGGCGACATTGCAAAAGAATTTCTACATCGAATCGCCAATTGTTAGGGCCAGATGTGATGAAGATGTCAACGCATTCATGGCCTCGCGCGGCATCACTGTCCAGGTAAGTAAATAGGTTGCCGTTGAGCTTATTGGTGTTTTTTTATTAAAGTAAAATGGAAGTATTTAAATAATATAAATTATAATCTAGCAACCCCCTATGGGGTTGTAGGCTAGTGGTTAGAGCGTCGGACTCACGACTTGAAGGTCGGGGGTTTGATTCGCGACTCCACTGTCCAAAAATCTGTGTCATTAGGCAAAACACTTAACTCTGCATTGCTTCAATTCACGCTGATATACCAGCATTAGTTGGGTGTGTGTGGCGTTCCCCCCTGTCCATGGACTGAATCTAAGGAATTTGCCATTTCAAAACTGTCTAGATAAAAGTCTATTAAAACTCTATTTTTTTCAAGGGCCAGTACGCACCCAGGCCGTTGTTCTCATTCGCCGAGTGCCCATTCCCGGACGCCATCCGTCTAGCGCTAAATCAGCAGGGCTGGCTAGACCCGACACCGATCCAATCCATTGGCTTCCCGTTGGCCCTGAGCGGCCGCAATATGGTCGGCATCGCCCAGACTGGCAGCGGTAAAACTGCCGCCTTCCTTCTGCCAGCTTTGGTTCACATCGCCGCCCAGCCGGCTTTGCAACGCGACGACGGACCAATCTGTCTGGTGCTGGTGCCAACTAGAGAACTAGCTCAGCAGGTCCAGGAGGTAGGGAATCTGTTCTTGGTGGGGATGCTGGACTTAGGGGATGCGGAGTGGACCGCCGACTCCGCAAGCCCTAACGTGGTCTACGGCGCGCTGTGATGAGAATTTTATGGCAATCTAAAGATAAGCGCATTAGGATTATTTGCCTGTTGAGAATAATAGTAGTTTGGGATCTTTTGCCCATTGGGATAGATAAACAGATAAACCTTGCAAGGTCCCGAGTTCGAATCCGCCCCGAGGCTTCAACAAAAAATTTGTGACCTAGTAGTGACCTAACGATTATTATTAATTATATTTAAATTTTACAATTTCTTTGAATCATTAACACTCACCAACTGCCCAAACAGGTAGCAAACATTTTTGGCCTACCTGTTGGCGTTCGCAACGCCTGCGTCTACGGCGGCGCCTCCAAAGCTAATCAAATTCGTGATTTAAATCACCAGCCGGGTATTCTTATTGCCACGCCTGGACGCCTGTTAGATCTGTTAGAGATGGGCCGAACCAATCTAAGACGCTGCACCTACCTGGTGCTGGATGAGGCTGACAGGTCATTATTCAATTAGTTTTGTTGGTTTCTTAATAGTTTTTTTATTCAAAGTTAAATTGATACGTTTATGATAAGGCGTGTTTTAAACAGTAGAACGGCATCTAATTTTACATATTTTAATCGTGTCTTACGAGATCAATACTTTTCTCTCAACAGTAACAGTGTATATTAATCATATAGGGGTTGTAGCCTAGCGGTTAGAGCGTCAGACTCACGACTTGTAGGTCGGGAGTTCGATTCCTTCTATGGAACTATTTATGCTCTTTAGCAAGACACTTAACTCTGCATTGTTGCAGTTCAAAAGAGGGTGGGTGGGGCGTTCTCCCTGTCCATGGACTGAACAGCCGTACGCTACGCAGCTTTCAGATGGACCGCGCAATAGCTGCGGCTGTGCTGTCCGCCTAACTGAGGCAGGTGTAAACAGTTATTCTGAGTTTTAAAATATATATTAGTCTTGGCCCTGATTAGAAATCTATGCGCCTTGCGAGCTTAAAATGTTATTAAATACTTTAATAGTCGAAATTTTGTTAAATAATAATTCCTTCCAATCTGACCCAAATCCCAGAATGTTAGACATGGGATTCGAGCCGCAGATACGTCGCATTGTGGGCCAAGTTAGACCCGATCGTCAGACTCTGATGTGGTCAGCCACGTGGCCGCGCGAGGTTCAAAGTCTGGCCAGAGATTACCTGCGAGAATTCGTCAAAGTCACCATCGGATCGCAGGACTTGACGGCTAATCCCAACATTACACAGCATGTGCAGGTACGATATGGACTACTGCTCACTTTTATCTCCTCTCCCCTGCCTCATCTCTCAACTGTCTCATCTGTACCTTGTCTCATCTCACCCGTAGTTTATTTCTCCCGTGTTTCATCTATCCCCTATCTCATATCTACCTGTCTTATCTCTTCCCATGTCTCAACTCTCCCCTGTCTTATCTCTCCCCTGTCTCATCTCTTCCGTGTCTCATCTCTTCCGTGTTTCATCTCTTCAGTGTCTCATCTCTCCCTTGTCTCATCACTCCCCTGTCTCATCTCTCCCTTGTCTCATCTCTCCCCTGTCTCATCTCCTCCCTGTCTCATCTCTCCCCTGTCTCATCTCTCCCGTGTCTCATCTCTCCCCTGTCGCATCTCTCCCCTGTCTCATCTCCGAATTATCTTAACTCTCCCCTGTCTCATCTCTCCTGTCTCAACTCTCCCCCGTCTCTTCCGTGTCTCATCTCTTCCGTGTTTCATCTCTTCAGTGTCTCATCTCTCCCTTGTCTCATCACTCCCCTGTCTCATCTCTCCCTTGTCTCATCTCTCCCCTATCTTAACTCTCCCCTGTCTCATCTCTCCTTTGTCTCATTTCTTCCCTCTAACCTATCCCCTATCTCATTTTCCCATGTCACAACTCTCTCCTGTCTCATCTCTCTACTTTCATATCTCTCCCCCCTTTAACTAAAAAAGGGTTAATTTTTTTATTAAAAAATGCAACTCCGCAAGGTGTGCCAAGAATGGGAAAAGGAACGCCTACTATATCGCCTACTGCCGCAGCTGTGCTACACGGGGGCTAAAATTCTATTATTCGCCGAGACCAAGCGTAGAGTCGACGAAGTTGACAGGCAGTTGCGCAGTCAGGGCTACGCGTCGCTGGCTATTCACGGCGACAAGCAGCAGGCTGAGCGAGAGCGAGTACTGGCCCAGTTTAAGGCTGGCTATGCTCAACTGCTGGTGGCCACTGATGTAGCTTCAAGAGGACTAGGTTAATAATGCCTTGTTTGTGTATTTATACTATCGTTCACACTTGTGTCTAATGCTAACTGGGTTGTAGTCTAGTGGTTTGAGCGTCGGACCGGCGACTTGAAGGTCGGTGGTTCGATTCCCGACCTCCACTGAAACTATTTACGCCCTTACTAAGGACTCCTTAGTTCTTAGTAACTAAGAAAATTGTGGGTCCATGGACTGAGTGACGCAAAACCCACACTCAATTATCGCTGTTAATGCTGGTACCCAGTTTACAAATGGTTGAACTGGACTCGGGAGTCGAACCTTCGACCTTTAAGTTACTGCTATGATAAGCTTGCTAATAAAATTTGTTCGCGTTATGAAAACTTAGTTTATAACAAGACCTCTCTCTCTTATTAATTCAGATATCGATGACATTGCCGCCGTAGTGAACGTTGACTTCCCGGCGCAGATTGAGGACTATATTCATCGTATTGGTCGAACCGCGCGCAGTCACAAAACCGGCGCCTCTTATAGTTTCATCACGGCCAAGCACTCTAAACTAGCTCGCGAACTCATCGATCTAATGTCTCAAGCTGGACAAGAAGTCAATCCGAAACTGTTTGAACTGTGCGGAGCTAGTCAGGACTACATCAAATGTTAGTACTCTCTTCTGTGATATTTTAACTACTTATCCTACTATGCACAGTGAGAGTGTACGAAGAGTCTTGCTCAGGATTAATTATTAGTTCCCCTACATTTGATTAACAATCGATGGCATCCATTTGTTTTCTACAGCTCGCACAAATCATCAGCACCCACGTCATGGCCCAGTGCAGCAGCACCCGATGGCTGCCCCGCCGCCGCCTGGTCCAAATGCTTTGAGCTACGGATCAGCCCTGTTAATCCAACAGCCGCCTGTTCAGCATCAGCGGCAGCGGCAGTTGGGCCAGAAAACTCCAAGCGGCTACGCCACTGGATTCGTTCCAGCTCAAGCTGGAGGCGGTCCGTCTGCTTCAAAGAGACCCAGTTATGGCGGCGATAGGGGAGGCTTTAGGCCGCAGCAGCAGCAGCAGCAGCAACGACCACTGCCGCCTTTTATTCATATGGTATGAACGGAAGCAGCAGTAGAATAACTAAGTAGCTTGTTGCTCTAGACAGTTTTAATAGCTTGGCTTCATTCACGTTGGTTTTGTCAAAACAGTTTTTGTGTCCAATAAAACTTACTGTGAGTAGTATGGCTTGTGTGTTACTTTTGTTTTCTATCGCAAGTCTTTGTTTTTGTGTACTTTAATCTCGCTTTCTCGCTGCAAACTCTCGCAGCTATAAAACATTTCCGAGTGATGAAAAATCATTACTGAGTTTTGTTTTCTATTAGATGTACATTCTTTTTTTAGTTATAGTAAATAAAAACGCGTCTAAGTTTATGTATTGTTATTCATGTTGTTAAATTAAAGCTTTTTATCAATATTAGGAGTTGGTTTCATTGCTAATTTCTTCTAAAGAACACTTGTAAAATTATATGAGCCCTAATTGTTTAGATAGGTAGCAAATTAACCCTTATTATTGAGATAGGTGACTTATTTAGCCCCAATTATTGAGATAGGTAGCTATTTAGCCCCAATTATTGAGATAGGTGACTAATTAGCCCCAATTGTTGAGATAGGTAGCTAAATACCCCAATTGTTGAAATATGTACAGCTAATTAGCCCTTATTATTGAGATAGGTAGCTAATTAGCCCAATTGTTGAGCTAGGTAGCTAATTAGCCTCAATTGTTGAAATAGGTAGCTAATTAGCCCTAATTGTTGAGATAGGTAGCTAATTAGCCCTAATTGTTGAGATAGGTAGCTAATTAGCCTCAATTGTTGAAATAGGTAGCTAATTAGCCCTAATTGTTGAGATAGGTAGCTAATTAGCCCCAATTGTTGAGATAGGTAGCTAATTAGCCCTAATTGTTGAGATAGGTGACTTATTTAGCCCCAATTATTGAGATAGGTAGCTATTTAGCCCCAATTATTGGGCTAGGTAGCTAATTAGCCCCAATTATTGAGCTAGGTAGCTAATTAGCCCCAATTATTGAGCTAGGTAGCTAATTAGCCCCAATTATTGAGATAGGTAGCTATTTAGCCCCAATTATTGGGCTAGGTAGCTAATTAGCCCCAATTATTGAGCTAGGTAGCTAATTAGCCCCAATTATTGAGATAGGTGACTAATTAGCCCCAATTGTTGAGATAGGTAGCTAATTAGCCCTAATTGTTGAGCTAGGTAGCTAATTAGCCCAATTGTTGAGCTAGGTAGCTAATTAGCTCTAATTGTTGAGATAAATAGCTAATTAGCCTCAATTGTTGAAATAGGTAGCTAATTAGCCCTAATTGTTGAGATAGGTAGCTAATTAGCCCCAATTATTGAGATAGGTAGCTATTTAGCCCCAATTATTGGGCTAGGTAGCTAATTAGCCCCAATTATTGAGATAGGTGACTAATTAGCCCCAATTGTTGAGATAGGTAGCTAAATACCCCAATTGTTGAAATATGAACAGCTAATTAGCCCTTATTATTGAGATAGGTAGCTAATTAGCCCAATTGTTGAGCTAGGTAGCTAATTAGCCCTAATTGTTGAGATAAATAGCTAATTAGCCCTTATTATTGAGATAGGTAGCTAATTAGCCCAATTGTTGAGCTAGGTAGCTAATTAGCCTCAATTGTTGAAATAGGTAGCTAATTAGCCCTAATTGTTGAGATAGGTAGCTAATTAGCCCTAATTGTTGAGATAGGTAGCTAATTAGCCTCAATTGTTGAAATAGGTAGCTAATTAGCCCTAATTGTTGAGATAGGTAGCTAATTAGCCTCAATTGTTGAAATAGGTAGCTAATTAGCCCTAATTGTTGAGCTAGGTAGCTAATTAGCCCTAATTGTTGAGATAGGTAGCTAATTAGCCCTAATTGTTGAGATAGGTAGCTAATTAGCCTCAATTGTTGAAATAGGTAGCTAATTAGCCCTAATTGTTGAGATAGGTAGCTAATTAGCCTCAATTGTTGAAATAGGTAGCTAATTAGCCCTAATTGTTGAGATAGGTAGCTAATTAGCCTCAATTGTTGAAATAGGTAGCTAATTAGCCCTAATTGTTGAGATAGGTAGCTAATTAGCCTCAATTGTTGAAATAGGTAGCTAATTAGCCCTAATTGTTGAGATAGGTAGCTAATTGCCCCACTTGTTAAAATAGGTAGCTAATTAGCCCTAATTATTGAAATAGGTAGCTAATTAGCTCCAATTATTGAGATATGTGGATAATTAAACATAAACATTATTTTCCAAAAAAATTAGACTCACTCACTAATTGCAGCTCAATTGAAAAGACCCAGTCAAATAAATCTCCAAACAAAATATTCACGCAAGCAATCAGCTGGGGCAGATAGATGTCTGCAGCCGCCACTTTGGCCGACATTCAGAGCGACTTCGACTGGGACGCTTATCTGCGCTCTCTCGGACCCAAAGGTGCCCGGATTGCACCCGCCTCGTGTTTCAAACAGGCCACAAATCCTCCAATTAACGATTTCCAACCTGGCCAAAGGTTGGAGTCTAGAGATCCGAGAAATCCGGATAATACTTGCATCGCAACAGTCATTGAATGCCTCGGACCTCGGCTAAGACTACGTTTGGATGGCAGCGACGATAGAAACGATTTTTATAGGCTGGTTGATGCCGACGATATCTTTCCTCACCCTACTAGTCGGTTTTTGGGTAAGCCTTACTCAGCTTTCATATGTATTAGATAGTTTAGTCAACTGACTAATGAAGAGTACAAAATCTCAAATAGATAGATGAGTAGAGCGACTGTTCTACCTGGAGCAGATAAATGATTAGTGACTATACTGCCTGGCGTAGATAGATAAGTAGAGTGACTGTACCACCTGGAGCAGATAGATAAGTAGAGTGACTATTACCTGAAGTAGATAGATAAGTAGAGTGACTATACTACCTGGAGTAGATAGATAAGTAGAGTGACTGTGCTACCTGCAATATATATATAAGTAGAGTGACTACTACCTGGAGTAGCTAGATAAGTAGAGTGACTGTACTACCTGGAGTAGATAGATAAGTAGAGTGACTGTACTACCTGGAGTAGATAGATAAGTAGAGTGACTGTACTACCTGGAGTAGATAGATAAGTAGAGTGACTGTACTACCTGGAGTAGATAGATAAGTAGAGTGACTATACTACCTGGAGTAGATAGATAAGTAGAGTGACTGTCCTACCTGGAGTAGATAGATAAGTAGAGTGACCATACTACCTGTAGGATAGGTGAGTCGAATATATACTTTCTGGGGTTATGATCAAAGGGAGACACGGGGTATATCTACTAAAGCAGGTGTAGGTTGACCAAACGTGCTTCACCCATATCTAGCACTCTCTCTGTTCCCACTCCTAATCGCCAGTGCCTCCTCTCGGCTTCGCCAAATCCTCTAACTACTGGCCGGCCTTCTTAGAGAAGGTGAAATCGGCTGGCAATTTCGCGCCCCGCTCCTGCTTTCGCAAACCGCCGCAGGCGCCAACAAAAAACACATTCAGCGCCGGCCAGAAGCTTGAAGCCGTTGATCGCAAGAATCCATTGTTCGTCTGTCCGGCCACAGTCAAAGAGGTTCGCGGAGATCGGCTGCATGTCGCCTTCGACGGGTGGCGCGGCGCTTTCGACTATTGGTGCAGATTCGACTCGCGCGATCTGTTTCCAGTTGGTTGGTGCGGCCAAGCTGGCTACCCAGTGCAGCCGCCCGGATCCAAGGACGTCGTCAGGCTGCCTAAATCGCTTCCGGCACCGCCGCCGCCGCCACCGCCGCCTCCGCCGCCGCCTTCGCTTCAAGCCGCATTGCCTTCGAAGCAGAAGAAAAAGAAAAAGAAGAAAAGTAGAAAGGGTAGCGGAGATAGCAGGACAGCTGCTGCTGCAACGACTGCGACAGAAGCAGCAGCTGCACCCTCCGCGGCCGCGGCAAAGGCGACACCGGCAACTGCTGCTTCCGCTACCTCTGCAGCGAAGGCCATGAAGGCTTTGGTGACTGTCTATGTTAATCCGTCCGCGGCTAATCGCCAGGTAAGATAGGATAGACTCATCGAGAGCGCCCAATCCACTGTTATCGAGAGTGCCCAATCCACTGTTATCAAGAGTGCCCAAATCCACTATTTATCTAGAGTGCCCAATCCACTGTTATCAAGAGTGCCCAAATCCACTATTTATCTAGAGTGCCCAATCCACTCTTATCTAGAGTGCCCAATCCACTCTTATCGAGAGTGCCCAATCCACTCTTATCGAGAGTGCCCAATCCACTGTTATCGAGAGTGCCCAATCCACTCTTATCTAGAGTGCCCAATTCAGTGTTATTGCGAGTGCCCGATCCACTCTTATCAAGAGTGCCCAATCCACTCTTATCTAGAGTGCCCAATCCAGTGTTATTGCGAGTGCCCGATCCACTCTTATCAAGAGTGCCCAATCCACTGTTATCGAGAGTGCCCAATCCAGTGTTATTGCGAGTGCCCGATCCACTCTTATCTAGAGTGCCCAATCCACTCTTATCTAGAGTGCCCAATCCACTCTTATCTAGAGTGCCCAATCCACTGTTATCTAGAGTGCCCAATCCACTCTTATCTAGAGTGCCCGATCCACTCTTATCTAGAGTGCCCAATCCACTCTTATCTAGAGTGCCCAATCCACTCTTATCTAGAGTGCCCAATCCACTGTTATCTAGAGTGCCCAATCCACTCTTATCTAGAGTGCCCGATCCACTCTTATCTAGAGTGCCCAATCCACTCTTATCTAGAGTGCCCGATCCACTCTTATCTAGAGTGCCCAATCCACTGGTATCGAGAATGCACAAATGCACTGAAATCCCCTACGCGCATTGCCCAGGTGTTCCAGGTGTCCCGGCTGCGTCGCCTGCCCAGTCAGTTCGGGCCGGCGCCGGCTTCTCGCCTGCTTCAACGCCTCCTTCAGGCGGCGGTCTCGGCTGCGCACGACGAGCGTCGAGTCTACGAGCGGGTGCCTCGGGCGCCCGAGTCCGCTCCTGTCGATGCGGCGAATTCTAAAAATGCCCGCCGGCATTACTATCGAGTTCGGGCACAGTTTGGCCATCGTGGTCGGCATAGTCGAGCCCTGCCTAGAGTGTCGACTATTAATGAGTTCTGGCGCCTCGTTGGGTCATTCCTAGCCGATCTGGATAGCGAGGGATTGTTTGCCAAACGGCCGGGTAAACTGGTTGGCCTAGCCGACTCGTGTAAGAATGTTTTTCTAACCCGATCCACAGTAATCGACTCGGGGGTTGTAGCCTAATGGTTAGAGCTTTGGACTCACGACTTAAAGGTGTTAAATGGGTTAAATTTTTTCCTTTTTTTGCAGCAGTCGCCGACGATTCACCTTCGATGGTTGCCGCTCCGCCGACGACATCCGGCCAGATCAGCGGTGACGATGATCATGAAGAACTCGACAATGCTGAACATGAAGAGGAAGAAGTCGAGGTCAATGCTAAATTGTCGATCAAATCAGCGTCGGCTGCTCTGCCTGACTCCAGCCAGCAAGCTGATGCATCCATTGGCGACCTGGAAGACGATGCCGATAGCAATGACATTGACGATGTTAACTTTGTCTCCAGCTCTGCTGCCGCTGCGCCTTCGGCTTCTACGGTTGCTGTCGCTGCTACGTCGCCGACGCTAAAACGCGGCGCATCGTCGACGACAACAACGAGCGTCACAGACGGTGGCGCTGCAGCTTCGAAAGAACCTGCTCTGGCTCAGAGTCCTCATCGGCAGCAGCAGCAGCAGCAGCCGACAGCAAATAAAATTCCTCGGCAAAGTTTGCAGCAGCAATCAATTGGTCCGATTGCAAGTGCAGCAACAGCTTCAACTGGTGAGCCTTGATCAAGTTATTATCCATTATTTTCCTTTGGAAAACAACTTACCAAATTTCTTTTGACTCAAAACGCTTCTCTAATTTAATTATTCACGAAAAAACTATAGAATCAATTTTAATCTTTTAGCTCCGAATGCCGAGGCGTCGTCCTCAGTGAAACTTCCGCCGCCCCCTCCGCCTCCGCCGCCACCGCCTCCGCCGCCACCGTCAGACATGAGCGAATGGACTTCCAGTCATGTCTGTCATTTTCTTCGCCAATCCGAGTCGAACTTGTCAAATTTGGCTCCAATATTTCTTGAGCACGATATCGACGGTAAGGCGCTGCTACTGCTCAGCTCAGACATGATGATGAAGTATATGGGCGTGAAGCTGGGCCCCGCGTTGAAACTTCTCAACTGTGTGGAGCGAATGAAGCGACGATCGGCTAATTCTGCAGCTCCCGCCACTGAGAGCGAGCAGAAACTGTCTTGACTGAGTAACTGGATAATCTGGATATAGAATCTATAGTGCTGACAAGGGGCATCTGGATATAGAATCTATAGTGCTGACAAGGGATATCTGGATATAGAATCTATAGTGCTGACAAGGGGCATCTGGATATAGAATCTATAGTGCTGACAAGGGATATCTGGATATAGAATCTATAGTGCTGACAAGGGACATCTGGATATAGAATCTATAGTGCTGACAAGGGGCATCTGGATATAGAATCTATAGTGCTGACAAGGGGCATCTGGATATAGAATCTATAGTGCTGACAAGGGGCATCTGGATATAGAATCTATAGTGCTGACAAGGGGCATCTGGATATAGAATCTATAGTGCTGACAAGGGATATCTGGATATAGAATCTATAGTGCTGACAAGGGACATCTGGATATAGAATCTATAGTGCTGACAAGGGGCATCTGGATATAGAATCTATAGTGCTGACAAGGGACATCTGGATATAGAATCTATAGTGCTGACAAGGGGCATCTGGATATAGAATCTATAGTGCTGACAAGGGACATCTGGATATAGAATCTATAGTGCTGACAAGGGACATCTGGATATAGAATCTATAGTGCTGACAAGGGGCATCTGGATATAGAATCTATAGTGCTGACAAGGGACATCTGGATATAGAATCTATAGTGCTGACAGGGGCATCTGGATATAGAATCTATAGTGCTGACAAGGGGCATCTGGATATAGAATCTATAGTGCTGACAAGGGATATCTGGATATAGAATCTATAGTGCTGACAAGGGGCATCTGGATATAGAATCTATAGTGATGACAAGGGGCATCTGGATATAGAATCTATAGTGCTGACAAGGGATATCTGGATATAGAATCTATAGTGCTGACAAGGGGCATCTGGATATAGAATCTATAGTGATGACAAGGGGCATCTGGATATAGAATCTATAGTGCTGACAAGGGACATCTGGATATAGAATCTATAGTGCTGACAAGGGGCATCTGGATATAGAATCTATAGTGCTGACAAGGGACATCTGGATATAGAATCTATAGTGCTGACAAGGGGCATCTGGATATAGAATCTATAGTGCTGACAAGGGACTTAGAGATTGGTGACTGGCCAGTTTAGTGTTCATCACTTTTTTCGAACAAATTCTGCAAATTAATTTTTATTGCCTGTGTAATACTTTTTTCTATTTTACAAGTCGCAACTTGGAATCTCATTCTTGCTATATTTACCTCCCATTAATAGTCCTACAGTTAAGAGTTAATACATTTTACCGGTGCTTTAATAATATATCCTAGAGTACGAGTCAATTGAAACCTGTCAATCAGCTGTTTCAGCAGATTATGTACTTTCAGCTTGTTTTGCTACGAATTTCTTTTTGTTTGCTCGGCAGTGCAAAGTCTGTGTTCTAACTTTTCCTTACAGATTATTATACTTATCATATATGTCTCAGCTCTCAGCCATAATGTACATAATATGAGCCATTTTCGTGTACTTTTAAGTTAAACTTCAAATAGCAATTGCTGTATCTCACCTCGATTGATCAACTATTATTTTCCTAACGCACTGTTTTACTAGCAATATTCATTATCACAATGCTTCAATTCTAGTAATTGTCATTGCTTTGAAATAGTTGTTTAATTTAAATCATGCTACAAATATATATTATTATAATGACTGGCTAAAAACTCAATGTGCAGTGGGGCGTTAACATTTTTCTGCAATACTTTCTGCTCTATTTTCTCTTTTACAAGTCGATTCTCAGTAAAATTTTTATCAACTGTGAAAATTATCATGGTCAAGCTGAGGGGATCATGGTCAAGCTGAGGGGATCATGGTCAAGCTGAGGTGATCATGGTCAAGCTGAGGGAATCATGGTCAAGCTGAGGGATCATGTTCAAACTCAGTGATCATGTTCATCAAACTGAGGGATCATGTTCATCAAACTGAGGGGATCATGTTCATCAAACTGAGAGGATCATGTTCATCAAACTGAGGGATCATGTTCATCAAAATGAGGGGATCATGTTTAAAGTTTTACATGAGGTTTACTACTCAAAAGTTTACTATGAGTACTATGCTTTTGGCCGTTTACTAACGGCTTAAACTAGTCGGTTAATCTCATTCTTAAGCTCTTGGCCGTGCACCAGTCTTAAATTTAGTCTCCGCACGTCCACCTTGGAGTTGGTGTCGTTCTTTCTCTGGTTCAGGTGCAGGAACTGGTGGTAGGTGAACGTCTGTTTCGGATCCAGCGGATAGTTGTTGAAGTCCTGTCGTTGGAATCGGCGACACTCGTCTTCGAACTCGACGCTGTCGAACAGCCGCTCTGCGCCGGTCCTTCTGCACAGGTCGCGAAATAGATTCCTTGCGTACTTCGAGCTGTTGTCATAGACTGGCAGGAACTGAACAGGTGGTGGCAGGTGAGGACACCATGGGCCTGGACAGCCCTGGCCTTCGTGAGCCTGAACAAGATTGGCGCAGTTTAGTGGCACATTGTCGCGCAGTGCAATATCGACTAACATCGCACGTGGACATAAGAACATTCGTTATGTACATCGGTTAATCAGCTATAAAGTCACGCTCACTCTTGCCATGAGTACAAATAATGAGTGTTTAGTTTAGCCTCATACTTACCTGCTGGAACATGAGCACAGCATCCGTGAGTGGCACTGGGCCTGTCACCAGAGCTGCATACAGAGTGCTGTTTCTCGGCTTCAGCTCAAGCTGGAGCAGCTGCAGCTGGTGCAGGTAGAACAGCCAGAAGGGGTGCTCAGCAATGCTGTACATGATGGCATTGCTCACCAACCGTGGCATGCGGAAGCCGTTCAGTGCGTGCAGGTATGGCTCGAGCGGCAAGATCAGAGCGTGACGGGAGGTGTACCTGTCCGCCCTGCTCAGGCAGCCGGTGTCGAGGTCGGCGTACCAGCCTCCCATGGCGTGCAGCACGAAGGCCCGCGCTGTGTCCGAGCGCTCCATGTAGTTGGAGAGCTGCTTGTAGTACATGTCCTGCCAGGTACGGTAGCGCCGACTGATCAGCAGGTCGATCTCCGCGTCAGTCCAGAAGTACATTCGGTAGTCTGGGTACACAGCTCTGAGGGTTTTCACGAGTTCAAGAGAGTATTTTCTCATCTCTCGAGCACCATTCGACTTGGTCGGGAGTTCATGAGTTCTAATCTCAACTAGAGGGAAACAGCTTGTACAGGCATTGATCAAGACGCTCAGCTATACCATCTGTGCCATCATCAGCTAGGCTAGAAATTGGGATGATTGAGGCGACCTCCAAGTCCAAGGACTGTACACCTGAGAAACAGAGACTCACCTCCACGACGTCAGCAGCGGCGCGAAGCTGGCATCTACCGAGTAGCCCTTGTACATGAAGTGAATCTTCTTCGCCACCGGTGGCGACTTAATTGTGAGTGGGAGTTCTTTGAGAGGAAAGGTGACAGCAATGTCTCGCATCTCTGACTGAGTGAGATTCGGCTCGGGTCTCAGCGGCACCAATGAGCTTTTGGTCCGGCCATCGCCGATCGAAATTAGCAGTACACTGCAGACCACTGCCGTTGCCAGCAGTCCAACTGTCCAGCTGGCTCGCCACCAGCAGATGATTTGCTGGTGACCTAAACTCTTCCAAGCGCAACTATTTTTTAGTCTGAGTCGCATTTTAGGTGAAGAAATGCTATAGGTGTCGATTTGAGCAGCACACCTGTCAGAGCTCATTGGGTTAATTGAATTCGATAGAACTGCTTTATAAATGGTCCACTTCTGAGTATGAAAGTAATTGTCAAGCGCCTATTTGAATTAAATTGCACAATGGCACCAAGCCTTCCTAAACTCTTGTTTGTTTTGCGCGCTTCTCATAGATGGCATGAGTGCTTTGAAAATATACGAGTACATTGTAGAATAACGCATCTACCGAAGGCAAACAGACTCGCCAAACCGGTTCGCTTGTGCCCCTTGCTGCCTATGTTTGCCACTAACAATACCTTCGTTTCCAGGTCTGCAGTTATTATTATAAGTTCTTATAAGAAACTTTTATTACTTTAGTGTGGGTTGGGGCCTCGATATATTGGCCCGTATGCAGAAAGCTCAGTCTATGGTAGTCCGGTCTAGAAAAACTAGTCCAGACTAGGACTTGGTATGCAGAAACATGAAGCCAGCCGAGTCTACCATAGACAGAACTAGGGTAGCTCAGTCCTAGCTAGTCGCGTCTTATTTTTGGTATGCATAAAAGTTACAACTACTCGTAGCTAGTCCGGTCTAGAAAAAACCTAGACTACTCTGTAGCAGTCTAGGATACTGGCTTTTTCATTGCCCAAGACAGCCAAGATTTACAGAAATGAATATTTTATTAGCTGTTGATTTAGTTCAACAAGACCTCCGTCGGCAGCGCATTTTTCGTGATCGGTTGGAACCACTTCAACAATTCTCAGAGGTTGAGATCAAAAGACTGTTTCGGTTTGAACCGCGGTCACTAGTTGCATTGGTGGAACTAGTCGAGACAGATCTTGAAAGAGCAACCCAGCGAAACAAGAGTCTCACTCCCATGCTGCAACTGTGCTTGACACTGTCTTATCTTGGCACTGGCAGCTTTCAGCAGAACTTGTCTGCTCTTGGAGGTATTGACCAGAGCACGATGTCCCGCTGCTACTGGAAAGTGGTAAGAGCAATTAATGTCCAATTGGATAATATCCACTATCCAGAGCCTGGTGTTGAGCGGACACGCGTTTCAACAGGGTTTCGCCAAATTTGTCAACTGCCTGCATGATGTAATCGGTGCGATCGATTGCACGCACGTACGAATTCAAAGGCCACCCAACGAGAATTTTCCCGACGAATTCATAAATCGGAAAAACTACCACTCTTTCCCCACCCATAGAAGGACCATAGACAACGTGGAATCCGTTGAGGATTTGGCGCTTAAGTTTGGCGCTCGGTCTAGCCCAGACTGGTCTAGCCTAGACTCATCATGGTAGTCGTGACTAGCTTTTATGCATACCGATTTCAAGACCATAGACCAAACTACCCAGTCCAGACTAGCTAGACTGGGCTAGGCTTTCTGCATACGGGCCATTGTCTTTATATGGTCGCATATTTTATTCTCTTGGCATTCGTCAAACTGTTTCTGGGCGTTCCTTTGTGCTAATAAATTTTCTTCAGCACGTAGCTTCAGCACTCACGCTCATGTGCTCAACATCTGGCCCTTGAACTCAAATTCCTTAAGCTCAAATTGCAGACATTCTTACTATAGAAAAGGCAGTCTAGACGTTTATAAATTATAGAGACCTTTTTAAATGAAGAGACGCATGCGCTTTGTCTGTTTGCATACTTCATTTTCTGCCTGTTAACCCATTAAGTATTGACATTCACAGAATATAGTTTCATTGTACTACAATTAACACTGTGTACTGGTAAAAACAGTTTTGGTACTTGAAAAAATTAAACTGCTTGAAAAACTCACGGCTTCTAGTCATCCGTAGTTAACGTGACCGAAGATATATTTGGGCAAAGTGAAGCTTTTTGGATGGATGGGGTAGGCGATATGTTTTGAACAACGGAACTGGCAATTCAACCCGTAGAACATCAGCATCGTCGAGATATTCAACGATTATCGCCTGGGTATCTGGTGGCAAAAACCACTCATATAGACATAATTTTTCTGCTTAAGTTTATCATGTCACCATGCCGGTTATTATTGTCAATTCTATTGTTAAATATTTTATTATTAACCTCTACAAGACGGGCATGGTTAGCTATCACCCCCTTTGCCGACGGCTGTCCCGTTTTTGGGCCATAGACTATTTGACAGAAGTCGCTAATGCTGCCCATAGCACCCCCCTTCCCGCCTGCTGCTCGCTGAATGGACTGTGCTATATACACAAACATAGCACCAAGCCTAAGCCACTGCGTTCATACTGAGAGGGAGAGCGGGGAGGGAGGAGAGGGATTTTCAGGCCTTATTTTCTTCCTTTTGAATGGAATCCTTCGACGAAGATTTTTTTACTGATGACGATTCGCTGGATGGGTCAACAGACCAGGAACTAGAGGAAGAAGGCGCGGAGGAGGCAGATGGGATGGAAGTGGCAGAAGTTGGCGAAGTGACGGAATGGTATAGATGGTCAACGCAGAGAAGGATGCTGTCCCGAATGCGGCAGAATTTCTCGGAACGCCAGGAGTTCGTCCGTCTTGGACTCCGCCTGACTCGGCGGATGGGAACGAGGAGGAGTTGCTGAACTTGTATCGCACGGATGATATGATTTCAAGCGTCAAGGACTATACAAACAAGTGGGCGTGGAAGTTAATTTTTTTTAAGACTGCATTGAGGAGGAACAAGTTCCAAAACTGGTGATGGTACAGCAGGCGAGCCGCGACAACTACATGCCACAACAACACATTTCCGTGGATGAGACGCTAGTCCTGTACAAGGGACGCCTAATATTCAAGCAATATATCCCTACAAAGAGGAGCAGATATGGTATCAAACTGTACTGCTTGTGAGAGTCGGAGACTGGCTACCTGTGGAATTTTGCTATCCATTCCACGGAGGAAGCAAATGGTCAGTTTGCACAGGGAATCGAGTGTGGAAACCTGTCCATCAGTGAGCGGATTGTGGTGGAGCTGTGCCGCGAGCTCCTTCACATGAACTACAACTTATTTACGGATAGCTGGTTTACATCTCATCGTCTGGCAACCTGGCTACTGGCGAATGGCATGCTCGTCTCACCGAGCTTGGGTGGCGTCGATCGCATGGACTCGGCAGTGACCCCCTACCTCGCCAGTCGGAAGACGCTGTGTTAGTTTCATAAGCTCACGTTTCACCTGCTGCTGCTTCTGGTTCGCAAGGATCGTCTACCGCCAGCACGGTGGCGCGCCAAGCCCTTTGTCGAGTTTTATCACGTAAAGTGATCAGCACTTTGGTAGATGAGACTGGCAGGGGCAGGCGAATCTTCATTGCAGGGCAAATGCAGCGGCTCCTGTACCGGCAGGTCCGGCGCAGCACTCTCCGAGCAAAGCACCGCTTACCGCTGCTCACGTTCGGCCCCGCAATCGATGCCGCGTGTGCAGCGCGCGCCGCATCGTTAAGAAGACAGTGTTCGTCTGCCCTTCCTTTCCTGGAACGCCCGCCCTGTGCATCGGGGAGTGTTTCAGGAGCTGGCCCAGCTAAGCAGCTAAGTGACGTGGCCAAGTTGCGACCCAAGCCGGCGGACTCAGAAGTGGCCCACAAAGCTCGGCGCGCATATTTTTCTTGTGCTGGCCAGAAACGACTGGGTTGTGTACCGATCTTGCGGCGGTACACTTGAGTTTCTAAAGTTTTTTGAAACCATCATCAAGAACTTTATCAATTCCACTGGAACAGGCCGTATTTGAGCTGCTCGAACACAGCAGCAGCCTGCAGCGGCTCATCAACCGCACTCGCTGAAGCGCATTCAAGCCACCGAAGCGCAGGCTCGACCAACGAAGCGGTGCAGGCAGTGCTATAGGAAAGACCAGGCCAAGGAAACCGTCTTCTGCTGTGGCTCATGCGAAAACAACCCTGGCATGCAGCACAGGTGTACGCTCGTACTTCTCAATTATCGAAGCCCAAAATAGTTCAATCGACATGTGCAATTTGTTTGCAAGAAAAATGTTTTTTTTTCACACAGTTATTTGCAAGCCACAGACCATGAACCATGGTCGCCAGCATCATCGGGGTTAAACAGTCATCTGTCAAGCTGCCCAAGAATGACAAACTTTCTGGGACCAGTTTTCGTTGTCTATTGACATCGCACTACACTCTATCTGACATAGACAAATTTAACTATCTTCTAGACTCGCTGTCTAGAACATCTGTCTAGACATCTTGAGATTCAAAAGTCGCAATACCCGAAAATCACCTCGATACTCGGCCGCGAAACGTACGTTGACAATTTGATGACAAGTTGTGACTCCGTGGATGAGTTTCATCAACTGCTTCAGGATGCAAAAGAACTTTTCCTCTCTGCAGGTATGGACCTGTGACAATGGCGATCGAGCTCTGAAAAAATTCAATAAGTTCTCGGTGTGCTGTGGGACTTAGCTCAAGATTCTCTGCTTCTCGACTTCCGTCATCATGAAAAATTAGCCATCTGCAAAATGTCTACTGCAACAATTGTGCATTCGCAGTGTCCTGGGACGAAGAGCTTCCTGCCGACATTTGTCAAACCTGGAATCAATAGGTCCAATCACTTTAAGTTCATGCGCTTGAAGTATCACGCTTTGTCTTTCAATCGAAGCATTCACAAATCACTTTGCATGCCCTGTGCGATGCCATTGAAAAGGCATTTCCAGCATGCATCTCTGTCGCTGCGGCCTACCCTGACGGTATCACGTCATCTTTTCTGGTGACATCGAAAACGCGAATTGCATCGATCTCACAGATTTCTCGACAAGAGCTTCTCACGCAATTCCTGCTCACTCAAAAAGCTCAATTATAATGACACGTGGCTACACGATCCCGTCTTTATTCGTTGGACGGATTTAACACAACTGCAACTGCAATTGTCAGTTGTTGTACTCACGACTCCCCGGAGGGGTGCCCCTAGGAGGGTCAGAGTACGC
This sequence comes from Macrostomum hystrix, assembly GCA_950097015.1. Classification (NCBI taxonomy): domain Eukaryota; kingdom Metazoa; phylum Platyhelminthes; family Macrostomidae; genus Macrostomum; species Macrostomum hystrix. Next base: position 17,927,074 of record CATNEN010000039.1, read on the forward strand.
GGGCCCGTGCTGGCCTGCGTCAGGGCGCGAGTGTCCGCACGGGACCCTAAGTCTGGGGCGTCAGGACGCACCCAAGTGGCCGGCACACGCGTAGGGACGCTGTGATGTCGATCACCTTCAGCAGGGCGTCAGGGCGCACGAGCTGGCGTCTAAGTACAGCGGGTGTACAGTACAGGGTGACCCCTTGGCTGACTACCTGGTCTAGTCCCCCCTCCTTAGTCGGCGTAAGGACACACGGACGGTCCCAGCTACAGCCCACCCGAAATGAAGGAGAAAGGCAGTGACTTACTTCACTGATAGCTCGCACTCGCGCGTGCACTCAATTTCTTGCAGCTGACGTCTGTTTGCGGCTGGCAGACCGGTTGGTCAATGTTTATTGTTTGTGCGTGGGGGACGGGTTATCGAAACGGTAGTCAGGCGTTGTAGAGCGAGAACACCAGCACGGGGCAGTCACCCGCCCCCGGCCGCGCCTTTAAAGGCCACGGCTCACCCGGGACCGGGCCCCCCCACGCCCCACCCCCACCCCACCACCCCAGCCCAGCTACCCACCGGCCAATCACGGCGCAGCTGGGGGAGGGGCAGTCTGGGGCGAGGGCCACACAGGGCGGCCCAGCCAACCAGCGCGCAGACAGCACAATGGCGGCTAAGCGGCTTACACCGCTGAGCCTCTAACGCCAAAAACGGGGGGGCGAGTGCACTTGAGCAGTGCCAGCGCACGTGCACAACACACTCATAGATTTGACAACGTTTTCAAAGTGGACCGAACTGCTTCAGGAAACAACATGGGTCCGGCGCTTTATCTACAATATCAAAGCGTCAGTCACGGGGGAGAGAAAGGTACTTCGTGTAAAGTGTCTGGCTGAATTTACTTTATTTATGTATAACTAGTTCGATAGTGCTTGGTGCTGATGACGCTGTGGTAAACGAGTTCAAATAAGTAAGTAAACAAGATGAATCCACTCTTAATTTTTATATGGCTCTTGGCCTTTCTGCTCTCGCAGAATACACACGATCTGAATCCTCCGACCTCTCTGACAGATTCCAGTTTCGTCAAAAAGTTGATATTAATTGATAGTCTGAATATTAGTCTGAGGGTTTTGCCTGTTCAGGTATCTCGTTTATATACACAATTTTTTTCTATCTCCGCAGTGAATTTCGTTGATCACGCACATGGGTCGTGTGATTTCACGACGTCACTCCTTCATATGATGACGAATGCGTAGGCGGTACATAGGTGCGTCATCGCAATGGTCATAGGGGTCATGTTTTAATCGCATGACAAGATTTCCCTAAGAGAAATGAGCGTAAAAATCACATTTGACCCGCGTGCTGGGATATCCTTACGCACATTGTGACGTACAGCTCAGTGTACTAAGGTCACGCCGGGGTCGCATGGTATTGTACCTCCGTGCACATCATGGTGTAAAAATTAATGTAATAAGACCAGGATTTCTTTCCTACTGTACATTTGTAATCATATTACTTTCAACCGCTTATCAGTAATATGTAGCGCATTTCTCTACCAATATTAGTTAAATACGTTTTTGGTATTTTTTGCATTTTCACATTAGCGCATGGGTCTGATTGCCATCTCTACACTTCGCCCATCACAGCCCAAGAACTTTCTGATAGTCAAAACCTTTGGATCTCAGACTACCAGGAAGTCTGCCTACCTTCGGAGTTGAGTTTCGCATCGACTCAAATTAGTCTGTTTGCCACTCTTGCTGCTCGGCTGTTTGCCACTAACAATGCCTTCCTTTCCAGCTCTGCACTAATTCTAAGTATTTTCGTCATGCTGAGTACCTCATTTGATCATGAAGAACATTCGTTATCAGCAGTCTCAGTGGAAACTTATTAAAAGCCGTATCACTTTTGTGTGCGGAGGGGCCGCGTCCTTATACGCTCGCATAGTTCGTTCTCTTAGCATTCGCCATCGCAAACTGTTTCTGGGCGTTCCTTTGTGCTAATAAAGTTTCTTCAGCACGCGCACGCTCATGTGCTCAATCTCTGGGTCTTGAACTCAAATTCCTAAGCTCAAACTGCAGACATTCTTACTACGAGGTATAGAAAAGGCTCTACAGGCAAAAAAATGAGAGGCCTTCTTAATGCAGAGACACATGCGCTTTGTCTGTCTGCATAATTAAATGTCTGCCTGTTATGACGCAATTAACTATATTTCCTTTCAAATTAACACTGTAAAAGAAAAAAAATATTTTTGGTCATAACTCTTCTGTTCATTTGTGCTTTTGTGGGGGTGAGCTGCAGAGCAGTAAACGCGTTTGCCTCTTGTTCCAATGTCGCTGAACTCGATTCCGCGGCGAGGCCACATTCATTTGCATCGCAACCGCGGAGAGAAGGGGCTTTGGGGGCTTGTCGTGCAATTTACGCCCTTGAGGGGCCACCCACCAACAACAACAAGAGCCGCTAGCCCCAAAAGTCAGGGAGGCAGCGTCAGATGGCGCGCCGCAAAGCTAGCGTGCGAACATGGTCCGCGCCGGTGGCAATGTCGGGCGCCCCAGCGTCGCTCAGCAAGCAGTCGACGTAGCGGCGGGTCCGAGCCTGGCCGCGCCTGAACGGGCCCTGCAGGGTGGCGCAGGATGGTGGACGGGCGTTGCAGCTGGGCTCTCTCGTACAGAGCCTCGGTCCCGGCGCTCTCGTCAGCTTGAGAGGCCGCACGGAGCAGCCCCGAGTGCGCCGAGTCCAGCTGCCACTCCAGCGTAGCTGTCAGCGGCCACGACTCGGAATTTTACAGCGGGGCGGTCTCGACCACCGCCTGCCACAGCCGAGCCCTCTGGCGGTCAGGCAGCGCTTTGGACTGGAGGACGGCCCGGATCGAACGGTAGGCCGCCCATGAGAGTCCTCTGCGCCGCCGGATGTCGTCTTCCACGTTGCGCACCTGACCGCCGAGGTAAGTGAACCGCTGGCAGCGTGCGAGCGAGATGATCCTAAGTATGTAGATCTGCCCGTCTGCGCCGCGGCACGTCAGGTCCGCTGGAATGTCGGCCGGCACGGTCAGCACCTGATCGAGTTGCGCCAGCCGCCTCGTGGCATTCCGCCCTCGCGCGTTCCGTCGCCTCCTCTTGCAGCCCGCGAAGGGGACCAAGTGGGCCGGGGGCTTTCGGAAACGATCTGCACAATTTGCACAGGTGTGCAAATATAATGGCTTGAATGGCTGATAGTGAAAAATTCAGGGCAGATGTACATACATGTGTGCGTGTGTGCCTGCGTACGGTATCTGTGTGAGTGTGTGCCTGCGTACGGTATCTGTGTGCGTGTGTGCTCAGGAATCAGCGAAATTGGCGAAATTGCCTCCTCATTGGCTTCGGGTCTATTGAAACCAAATGATAGGCCATTGCCCACTGCCCTCCTGCAATTATTTAATTATTACTATTATGCTTCGGCCATACATAACATCTAGCAAGACACACGATCGATGAAATCTAGAAATTAATCAGACGAATGCGTTTTCCCAGTACTTCGTTATCTTCTATTATTTTCTCACCGTTCGTTTCTTCAGCACTTATTCACAAATACCTGCCTATGGACATACCGACTGGCATGCTCGCCAGTCACAAGAAGGTAAACATGAATATTCCGTGGCCTTGTTTAATTAAGAAAAGAGATCGCCTCGAAAGAAGAAGAAAAAAGATACTTCCATGGTTGCTTTCTAAGCAATGGAGGTTGCTGCATCTTGACTGCTAATACTGTTGCCTAAACTTCAATTCCATTATTCATTTCTTGCATATGCACCTTAATTAGTCGAGAAGTACCCAATGCGAGACAGCATAAAAGGAGCGAACCTCGATGTACGAGCTAATTCTGAATTTCTATTGGGACATACACTCGTAGATAGGTATTGTAGAGCACAATATACTCGTATAATACTCGTACGATATACACCATAATGCGATTATGGATCCGTCTAAAAAGCATCGCCTTCAGGCATCACCAGATAGTCTGTTGCTGGCGGGCCAGCTTGACTGCAAGTCTGCTCACAATAGCTCTGGTGGGCAGCGTCCTGCAGCTCTTCAGCAAAAGCGTGCCACAGCAAAATACCGCCACCCAAACAAAAGTCAGCTCATTGGTGCCGCTGAGACCCGAGCCGAATCTCACTCAGTCCGAGATGCGAGACATTGCTGTCACCTTTCCTCTCAAAGAACTCCCACTCACAATTAAGTCGCCACCGGTGGCGAAGAAGATTCACTTCATGTACAAGGGCTACTCGGTAGATGCCAGCTTCGCGCCGCTGCTGACGTCGTGGAGGTGAGTCTCTGTTTCTCAGGTGTACAGTCCTTGGACTTGGAGGTCGCCTCAATCATCCCAATTTCTAGCCTAGCTGATGATGGCACAGATGGTATAGCTGAGCGTCTTGATCAATACCTCAAGCTGTTTCACTCTAGTTGAGATTAGAACTCATGAACTCCCGACCAAGTCGAGTGGTGCTCGAGAGACGAGAAAAGACTCGTGAACTCGTGAAAACCCTCAGAGCTGTGTACCCAGACTACCGAATGTACTTCTGGACTGACGCGGAGATCGACCTGCTGATCAGTCGGCGCTACCGTACCTGGCAGGACATGTACTACAAGCAGCTCTCCAACTACATGGAGCGCTCGGACACAGCGCGGGCCTTCGTGCTGCACGCCATGGGAGGCTGGTACGCCGACCTCGACACCGGCTGCCTGAGCAGGGCGGACAGGTACACCTCCCGTCACGCTCTGATCTTGCCGCTCGAGCCATACCTGCACGCACTGAACGGCTTCCGCATGCCACGGTTGGTGAGCAATGCCATCATGTACAGCATTGCTGAGCACCCCTTCTGGCTGTTCTACCTGCACCAGCTGCAGCTGCTCCAGCTTGAGCTGAAGCCGAGAAACAGCACTCTGTATGCAGCTCTGGTGACAGGCCCTGTGCCACTCACGGATGCTGTGCTCATGTTCCAGCAGGTAAGTATGAGGCTAAACTAAACACTCATTATTTGTACTCATGGCAAGAGTGAGCGTGACTTTATAGCTGATTAGCCGATGTACATAACGAATGTTCTTATGTCCACGTGCGATGTTAGTCGATATTACACTGCGCGACAATGTGCCACTAAACTGCGCCAATCTTGTTCAGGCTCACGAAGGCCAGGGCTGTCCAGGCCCATGGTGTCCTCACCTGCCACCACCTGTTCAGTTCCTGCCAGTCTATGACAACAGCTCGAAGGACGCAAGGAATCTATTTCGCGACCTGTGCAGAAGGACCGGCGCAGAGCGGCTGTTCGACAGCGTCGAGTTCGAGGACGAGTGTCGCCGATTCCAACGACAGGACTTCAACAACTATCCGCTGGATCCGAAACAGACGTTCACCTACCACCAGTTCCTGCACCTGAACCAGAGAAAGAACGACACCAACTCCAAGGTGGACGTGCGGAGACTAAATCTAAGACTGGTGCACGGCCAAGAGCTTAAGAATGAGATAAACCGACTGTAGCCTACCGCATACCTGAGTAAAATAACGATAAATACTTTTATCGGGAATGACTTTGCTTTTAAAAGACTAAGCACCGGTTGCTATAGCTCACGGCTCTCATTACAAAAATATTATAGATATCGTACATTCAAGACGCGATTAACCATGAAATGCAAGACATTTTCAACATTCCTATTTAGATATATATATGAGTTACGTGTTTGTTTTATTGCCTTATATATTTCTCTTTAAGGTTTGCTTAATTAGTTTTTCTACAGACTTTCGATCTACTTAATTCCAAGAAGAATGAATTTTATGGAATGAATAAACTCGACTGCCTACTCGAAGTACGAGCGTAGATCAAGATATTAAAATTACACGCGTCTTAAAACTCAGAATTCAGTGTGAGACTCTAATCTAGGGCCTCCGAAATCTGGCCCGTTGCCACTTTCCTTTGTCTCATCTCTCCCATGTCTCATCTCTTCCATGTCCCATCTCTCCCTTGTCTCATCTCTTCCATGTCTCATCTCTTCCGTGTTTCATCTCTCCCTTGTCTCATCTCTCCCTTATCTCATCTCTCCCCTGTCTCATCTCTCCCTTGTCTCATCTCTCCCTTGTCTCATCTCTCCCCTGTCTCATCTCTCCCTTATCTCATCTCTCCCCTGTCTTATCTCTCCCTTGTCTCATCTCTCCCTTGTCTCATCTCTCCCCTGTCTCATCTCTCCCTTGTCTCATCTCTCCCCTGTCTCATCTCTTCCATGTCTCATCTCTTCCATGTCTCATCTCTCCCTTGTCTCATCTCTTCCATGTCTCATCTCTTCCATGTCTCATCTCTCCCCTGTCTCATCTCTCCCGTGTCTCATCTCTCCCCTGTCTCATCTCTCCCCTGTCTCATCTCTCCCTTGTCTCATCTCTCCCTTGTCTCATCTCTCCCCTGTCTCATTCTCTCCCTTGTCTCATCTCTCCCTTGTCTCATCTCCCCCTTGTCTCATCTCTCCCTTATCTCATTCTCTCCCTTGTCTCATCTCCCCCTTGTCTCATCTCTCCCTTATCTCATCTCTCCCTTATCTCATCTCTCCCTTGTCTCATCTCTCCCCTGTCTCATCTCTCCCTTATCTCATTCTCTCCCTTGTCTCATCTCTCCCCTGTCTCATCTCTCCCTTGTCTCATCTCTCCCTTATCTCATCTCTCCCTTGTCTCATCTCTCCCCTGTCTCATCTCTCCCTTATCTCATTCTCTCCCTTGTCTCATCTCTCCCCTGTCTCATCTCTCCCTTGTCTCATCTCTCCCCTGTCTCATCTCTCCCTTGTCTCATCTCTCCCCTGTCTCATCTCTCCCTTGTCTCATCTCCCCCTTGTCTCATCTCTCCCTTATCTCATTCTCTCCCTTGTCTCATCTCCCCCTTGTCTCATCTCCCCCTTGTCGCATCTCTCCCTTATCTCATTCTCTCCCTTGTCTCATCTCCCCCCTGTCTCATCTCTCCACTGTCTCATCTTTCCTTTGTCTTATCTCCTTTGTCTCATCTCTCCTCGGTCTCAACGCTCTCCCTTCTCATCTATCCCTGTCTTGCCTCTCTCATTTCTTATATTCTTATAGTCAATGCTTTCACTGTCTGTGCTTTCACCGGCTTCTGAGGTTTGGTTTAAAATATTAAATTTAGGGTTAGTGTACAGTGAAACAAGTGGCCACTTAATGCAACTAGCAATCCATAACTCTAAAGCACGCTGATTTCGTCGACAAGTTCTGTGTCGTACACCAGTCTGAGAATGGATCTCCGCACGTCCACCTTGGAGTCGGTGTCCTTCTTTCTCTGGTTCAGGTGCAGGAACTGGTGATAGGTGAATGACAGCCCCGGATCCAGCGGATAGTTGTTGAAGTCCTGACGCTGGAATCGGCGACACTCGTCCTCGAACTCGACGCTGTCGAAAAGCCGCTCCCTGCCGGTTCTGCTGCACAGGTAGCGAAAGTAGTGCCTCGAATCGACCGAGTTTTCATCGTACAACGGCAGGAACTGAACAGGTGGTGGCAGGTGAGGACACCATGGCCCCGGACAGCCCTGGCCTCTGTGCGCCTGCGTCAGATCAGGAATTCGGGAGCTTATAGATTAGCTTTTCAGGATTGAATCACTGATAAAAGAATGCCTTGTGTCCTTAGCGGATCAATGTGAAATGCGCAAGTGCGCTCGAATAAATTAGCTAGCTGAATTACCTGTTGGAACATCAGCGCTGCATCTGTGAGAGGGACTGGTCCGGTCACTAAAGCTGCTTGTATTGTGCTCTGCCGCGGCTTCTGTCCTATCAGAGACTGGTTGAGCTGGTGCAGGTAGAACAGCCAGAAGGGGTGCTCAGCAATGCTGTACATGATGGCATTGCTCACCAACCGTGGCATGCGGAAGCCGTTCAGTGCGTGCAGGTATGGCTCGAGCGGCAAGATCAGAGCGTGACGGGAGGTGTACCTGTCCGCCCTGCTCAGGCAGCCGGTGTCGAGGTCGGCGTACCAGCCTCCCATGGCGTGCAGCACGAAGGCCCGCGCTGTGTCCGAGCGCTCCATGTAGTTGGAGAGCTGCTTGTAGTACATGTCCTGCCAGGTACGGTAGCGCCGACTGATCAGCAGGTCGATCTCCGCGTCAGTCCAGAAGTACATTCGGTAGTCTGGGTACACAGCTCTGAAGGTCGCAGTTATTTGGATTTAAAACAGTTTATACACTTAATTCTAGTGGTGAGCGGCAGAGCGGCTAACGCGTTTGCCTCTCGCATCAAGGTCTCTGAGCGATTCCGCGATTCCGCGATTCCTCGATTCCGCGGCGAGGCCACATTCGTTTGTGGGGCAGCCGCGTAGGGCTTTCCGTGCAATTTTCACCCCTTGAGGGCCAACCTCCAAGACACAGTGAAGGTGTACCCTGTCTGACGATGACAAAGTCAGAGCAGATGTACACACCTGTGTGCGTGTGTGCTCAGGAGTCAGCGAAACGGGCAGGATGGCCTCCTCGCTGGCTGCGGGTCTAGTGTCACCAAATGATGTGCCATTTCCCGCAGCCCTCCTGAAATTATTATTTTTATATTATTATATTCATACAATCGTTCATGATGGCCTCCAATCTAGTCACAAAGATGTGAGTTTGGCCGCAGTTCTAATCGATATCTAACGTGTTAGCAACAGGTCTTAAAGCGCATGGAAATCAGACAAGTAGTACTCTCCAAAGAAGCTAAAGATTTTGGCGGTTCTCATATATGCTTTGAGTAGGTTGTGCGTAAGTCTCAATAGGAGATTATGACAAGCCACTCACCTCCATGATGATAGAAGCGATTTGAAAGTCGTGTCCACCATGTAGCCCTTGTACATGAAGTGGATCTTTTTCACCACTTCGGCCTGTTGCTTCGGTAATGGAAAGCGAAGCGCAATGTCTCGCCTCTCGACCATTGTGAGGTTTGGCTCCGGGCGAAGTGACACTGCGCTTCTGTTATTGGATTTAGTCAGCCACATAGCGGCTCCCAGGAGCAGAAAACTGGCCAGCAGGCACATCGCTAAAATTAGTCGCCACAAGCAGACAATGCGCCGATGCCTCAGGAGTTTGAAAAGTTTCAGCTTTAGACCGCAGATTGACAGCATGACTGGCTAAGCTTGGCGAGTACCTGATTGGTAAACTGACCAATGCTTTGTATTATACTTTGTTAGTTACCCGAAAACTTGAAAATATTGCTGTGTCCATTCTACTGTGCATATGTGGTAGAGGTCAAACACTTCTCACTTTTAAGCACAATGGTTTTTGTTCATTGACCGCTCAGTCTTCGCCTTTTCTTACCCCTTTGTACAGTAGCGACCCTCGATGTCGCTGTTTCGAATGGAAACAGCGACGCCCTCATAACTGCGTTTCTTTCATTCCGAACTGCAAGCGTAAAGTTAGACTCGCGAAAGATGCTGCCCTACACTCGGTCTCACCGTTTGTTTTGCCACAAGGGCAATGCCATGAATTTGTTTTGACTGGAGAAAACATTTTTTGTTAATTTGAATAGTGTAGTGAAACTACAACTGATTGGCTGAAGGCGGCTGTCATAACATCTTTAATAACTATGGTGTCTGCACCCCTTAGTGGTTATTATCATGCCACTTATTCTGATTTGCAATTATTGTAATTATTAATTTGACTGAATAGTAATGCTAGGTCAGTACCTAAATCACGCTACGTAGAACTATGTCTGCAAGTCAAGCCACACTCGCGAATCCCATCAAGATCCATAGATCCAACCCAAGACATAGATCCCACTCAGTCCATAGATCCCAACCAACCCATAGATCCCAACTAACCCATAGATCCCAACTAACCCAAAGATCCCACTCAAAACCACAGATCCCATCCAAAACCCATAGATCCCATCCAAAACCCATAGATCCCATTGACAACCCATAGATCACATCCAAAACCCACAGGTTATATCCACGACCCATAGATCCCATATAAAACCCATAGATCCCATTCATAACCCATAGATGACATCCAAAATCAACAGATTATCCAGAATATCCAGAATCCATAGATCCCATCTAAAACCCATAGATCCCATCCAAAACTCATAGATCCCACCCATAACCCATAGATCACATCCAAAACCCATAGATCCCATTGACAACCCATAGATCACATTCAAAACCAAAAGATCACATCCAAAACCCACAGATTAAATCCGCAGCCCATAGATCCCATATAAAACCCATAGATGACATCAAAAACCCACAGATTATATCCAGAATCCATAGATCCCATCCAAAACCCATAGATCCCACACATAACCCATAGATCACATCCAAAACCCACGTATTATATCCAAAACCCATAGATCTCATTCACAACCCATAGATCCCATCGAAAACCCACAGATTATATCCACAACCCATAGATCACATTCACAACCCATAGATCCCATCAACAACTCATCGATCCCATCCAAAACCCATAGATCCCATCCAAAAACCACAAAATATATTCGCAACCCATAGATCCTATCCAAAACCCATAGATCCCATCTAAAACCCATAGATCCCATTGAAAACCCATAGATCCCATCTACAACCCACAAAATCTATCCAAAACCCATAGATCCCATCCACAACCCATAGATCCCATCTAAAACACATAGATCCCATTGAAAACCCATATAGATCCCATCCACAACCCATAGATCCCATCCAAAACCCATAGATCCCATCCAAAACCCATAGATCCCATCCACAACCCATAGATGCCATCTAAAACCCATGGATCCCACCTTAAACCTATAGATCCCATCCGATCAATAAATGTGCAGAAGTGTAGAAGGAAACATAAAAATCAAAACCTGATAGAAATCTGGATGCTCGACACGCAAAACAATATGATGCTAGCCTTGAATCTAAGGCTTTAAAATTGCCCAGCCAAACTGCAGGGCACAATCAAGTCTATTTGCCATCAACTAGTAGTGGACCACTTAAGGCGGCCTCGACCGTGCCCAAAATGCTGCTCACAGCAACTCAATCTCTGGAGCTGGTGGAAGGAGCCAGAGCAGAAGAGAACGAGAGAAAGTTAATAGAGTTGGAGACTCAGAATTGCATGCCTTGGGGAGGCGGTAATGAAATGTACTTTAAGAGGCCGCTTGCATCGGGCACTCGACGGTCCGCTCAGCTCTATAGGGTGGGGAGCGGGTAGGTTGGGCGCGGACGGAACAGCTGCAGGATAAATCCCCTCTCCCTCATCCACGCAGTCAGCCCCTTTGCGGATCCCGACAAAGTAGAAATCGATATTTTCCTCAATCCCATCTGCTTGCTCCTCGGCTCTCACTTCCGGGGAGGGGGTTGGCATTGCTAGCTGCTCTGCTCTCTTTCTCCCCCGTCTCCCAATAACCCACCTCATTCCTCTCTCGCTGAGCGTATATAAAATTATAAATCAAATCTCGCTTCGACAGGGACTTAGGCTTGGATTCGGGCAGCAGCAAACGAATTTTGATTTTATTTTCGGAGAAGCACAATGCCTGTCAGATTGGTGATTGCTGGCCCAGACGGCTGTGGAAAGACTGGTAAGAACGCCGCCCTATGTCTACTATAGATTTTCACTGCAAAGTAATCCGTTTTAAAAAGAATTCCACCAGTTTTTTGTCCGCTATAGCTCTATTAGTGCGCTACCTGACCAAGCGGTTTATCGAAACCTATCAGTCTGGGAGCGACATTCTATATCGACACCGCGCGGTCCTCCAGGATAGCACCATCGATGTGGAGATTCTTGACACGTCCGCCTGCGAGGCAAGCGAAGAGCTAAGACAATTGCACAACAGTTTTGAATCCGATCAATTCCCAATCCGATAAACACACACCTCACTCCCGACAACTAACAAACTTATTACACCCACCTCACACCCGACACCCACCTCACTCCTGACACCCACCTCACTCCTGACACCCACCTCACATCCGACACCCGCCTCACTCCTGACACCCACCTCACTCCCGACAAGTAACATACTTATTACACCCACCTCACACCCGACACCCACCTCACTCCTGACACCCACCTCACTCCTGACACCCACCTCACTCCCGACAACCACCTTCACTAAAGACCTTCACTTTCCAATTCACAGCGCAGAGGCTTCAACGGACTATCGGCCAGTCTAAGCTGGGCGGACAGTTTCCTATTTGTTTACGACGTCACCCTCCTTGACAGCGCGCCGCGCGCCAGGCTTTTCTTAGAATTGGCGCGCACGGTACGCGCTAACGCCGCGGCATCGGCTGGCGCAGCCACGGAGCGCCGCCTCCCGGCTGTGCTGGTTGGCAACAAAACCGACCTGGCCTACTGCGGTACAGGCAACAACAAGGCGGACATGGAGATCATGAGCAGCCAGTTCCGATGCAAACACTTTGTGGTGCGTCCCGGCATCCTCTTATTCTCATCTCGCCTTATCTCTAAAAATGTCTCTTATTTCTCTTCTTTTTAGACATCGGCGGCCGAAGATACAAAGATTATTGACCTAATCTTCACCGGCCTGATCGCTGAAGGCCATCTGAGCATTGGACAGGGCCAGGGATCGCGCAAGGCAAGTCTGCTTAGCCGCGTGCAGCCTCTGCAACAGCAGCAGCAGCAGCAGCAACATAGACACTCGAAGCCAACTATGCTAGTCCTTAAAGAGGATGATCTTCTGTCACTGGAGTCCCGCTTTCTGCCTGTATCTGGCGGTAAGAAAAAGGAGAAGGAACAGAAGGATCAGCAGCAGCAACAGCAGCAGCAGCAGCAGCAGCAGCAGCAAGCTGATTGAAATGCCGTGTGGGTAGGACACTTAGCACAAGATCAGAATCAATACAATTACTTTTGGGTACTGCTTTAGTACTGCTTAGTAAACTTGATTTTTTCTCACACAGTTAGCCTCATCATGAACATAATTGTCGATAAAGTCAGTTCCAGTTATTATTGACTCATTGATGTTCAATCAGCACTAATATTATTCCACCATTTATCATTTATCTAGTAATCCATTCCAAACCCGCCCCAAACCAGCACCAACCTCACTCCACAGCCAACCTCAAACCAGCACCAACCTCACTCCACAGCCCACCCCAAACCAGCACCAACCTCGCTCCACAGCCCACCTCAAATCAGCACCAACCTCACTCCACAGCCCACCTCAAACCAGCACCAACCTCACTCCACAGCCCACCTCAAACCAGCACCAATCTCACTCCACAGCCCACCTCAAACCAGCACCAACCTCACTCCACAGCCCACCTCAAACCAGCACCAATCTCACTCCACAGCCCACCTCAAACCAGCACCAACCTCACTCCACAGCCCACCTCAAACCAGCACCAACCTCACTCCACAGCCCACCTCAAACCAGCACCAACCTTACTCCACAGCCAACCTCAAACCAGCACCAACCTCACTCCACAGCCCACCCCAAACCAGCACCAACCTCACTCCACAGTCCACAACCCCAATCTAGCATACTGCTAACTCCACAATACATCCCACTTAAAACCATATGTACTTCTTTCAGTCTTACTTCAGCTAGAATTGTACTCTATACTTTTTAAACGGCATATTGAATTTGTAATTTTTTCATATTTTTGAATAAATAATAAAACTTTGGAGCATAAACTCCATAGATTTTATGTCATTAGAATTTCTTTAACTCCAGAGATTGGTCTTCATTTCGCACAATTCGCAGCGAGAAAAAATACAAAACTTTACGCGAAAAATGTTATTTTCTGAAATAACAAATAACAAATTTCTGAAATAAGAAAAAAGAAACAAACAAAAAAATCAAAAGCCGAATTATTTTTTCAAAGAGTCAAATTTTCTTTCTCAAAATAAAAAGGCATTTCAATTAGACTTTCATGTGCAGTTACAGAACACACCTGTATTTTATTGGCTTAGCGAAAATTCGCGATGGAAATATTCGACAAAAAAAATGCAATCGAATCAGTTAGAATTTCAAGATAAACTTCAACCAAATGCCATCGAATTTAGTTTTCAAATCAACCGCATTATACGTGCCAGGTCACGAGTTCGAATCCTAGAGAATTATCCCAGATCGGATCCAGTTGGCAGCACCAGCAGTTTGTACAGGCCGCGTTTCAAACGCTCCACTAGGTCCGGAATGAGGACCAGACGCGGCTGCGGGCTGGCTAGGCCAAGCACTCGCAGCAGGCGATGACTCTCGGGTGCCGACAGTGCGTGGCGCAGTTCGGCCAGGCTCAGATGAAATCCTGGCGACTCGCCGGCGCTAGACTTCACCTCCAACTGGAGCTGCCTGCCATCGGCTAGTCGCAGTTCGATGTCGAACGGACGGCCAGTCTCGCCGGCTTCGTTTAGCCAGAGAATCTCAGAGACCGGCTGGGACTCGAAGCTGGCTAGGCCGCGCAGCCAATCGGCTGCTAGGCGTTCGCCGAGGCGACCGGCCAGCTCATCGACGGCGCCGCCGAGTCGCGGCTTAGCGTCCAACAGGCGCTGCAACTGGTCTGGCGGCGGCAACGGCAGCTCGGCGAGGGTCGCCGTCAGAGTCGGCGCTGGAGCCGCCGGAGGTAAGAAAAATGAATGCGGAGCTGTCGCCGTCGACGTAGATGCAGGAGTCGTCGACGTAGATGCAGGTGTCGCCGTCGACGTAGATGCAGGTGTCGCCGTCGCAGTGGATATAGGCGTTGCCGTAGATGCAGGCGTAAGCATCGCCGTAGAAGCTGGCGCTGCAGCGGCTGCAATGGCCGTGGGTGTCGCAGGATCCAACAGGCGCGGTCGTTTGATCAGTGGCTCGCCAGTAATTGGCTGCGCCTGGAGCTGGGCTCGCTGTTGTCCCCGACTGATTGGCTGACGCTGAGGAGCCTGCGGCGGATCCGGCAGGTGGCTGTGCGTTGTAGCGTCGACGGTAGGCGAACGTCGAACGAAAATCTGCCAGACTGGGCCGGCATTCTCGAAGCCGATGGGTCGCCAGACGGCGCCGCCGTGAGCGATCAGTCGCTCCTCAAGTCGTAGATTTCGCTCCGCCTCGTCGCAGCGATCGGTTCGGCAGAGGCTCAGGTCGACGGCGAGGGCGCGCAATTCTTCCCAAATCGGTGCGAGGAGGTCCCCAGCCAGCTGGTTCAGCATTGCAAGCATGGCGTCGCATCGACGCCTGGCCGATGTAGGCGAATCGCCGTCGGCGTCTACAGCGTCGACTAGAAGAAGCCGGCGAGACTCTAACGAAGGCGTCAGTAGAAGCTGATGCGGCTGACGGATCGACACGGCGGCGAACGGGTTCTGAACCAGATAGCGTCGTGTGGACAGGCAGGGTACAGAGGCGACTCGAGTTGCTGCCAGGGCTTCAGGAAGTCCCGCCTCCAGCAAGGCAGCGTAGCAGCTCGGATAGACGCAGAAGAGCCAGCGTTGGACGCCGTCAAGAAGGTCGCGCGCCTGACTCTCCAGCTTGATCGACTGGCGCTGCTCGGCATCGTCGGGGAACAGGCTGGAGCGAAGGCAGGC